>OX336344.1:2569375-3259375 GCA_946902875.1 Nematopogon swammerdamellus
CCCATACAAATAGCGAGTTGCTTCAATCGATACTTGAATTGCAGAAACAACATGGACACGGATATGTCGCTGGGCCGGTTGCTGCGCGCGAGTCGACGCAACACTATGGACGCCGCCTCCGGATATCCGGACTCACCGTTGCCGCCTGAACCCCCAGGTACCTTGCCTTGCCCCAAAAAATGACGGACATTTCGACGGGCCGTCCAAATGTCCGTCATTTTTTGGGGTTCCGTATCCGGTCCGGGACCCTAATACTAAGCCTACGCTGTCTGTCTGTCTCTCTGTCTGTCTGTCTGTCCGTCTGTCTGAGGGCTGAATCCCTTGAACCGTAATAGGTAGCCCGTTGAAATTTTCGCAAAATATGTGTTATTGTGGCCGATATAGCAACAAATAATAAAAAAAGGATAATGTAAAAAATTCACGGGGGTTCCCATAAAAGAAACCAAAAAGTTTCGACGGCCCGTCGAAATGTCCGTCATTTTTTGGGGTTCCGTGTCCGGTACGGGACCCTATTACTAAGCCTACGCAGTCTGTCTGTCCGTCGAGGGCTGTATCTCTTGAACCGTTGTAGGGAGCCCGTTGAAATTTTCACAGAATATGTGTTATATGGCCGATATAACAACAAATAATAAAAATATAAAAGTAAAAAATTCACGGGGGTTCCCATAGAAGAAACTAAAAAGTGTATTGCCATCTACCGAAAACAGTATGAAGCATTTTAACTAATCATGAATTTTAACTAATATGAAGATTTTCATAAAACACGCCATAGATGGCGTGAGTAGCGCTGACCATGTCATGGCGATACGGAACCCTCGGTGCGCGAGTTCGACTCGCACTTGGCCGGTTTAAAATTTTTTTTTTATGGTACCTGACCGTTTTGTCTAAATCATACTTAATTACACGGTCGAAATGCCCGTCATTTTTTTTTATAGAAACTGTCCGTTGACTTTTTCATACCGATTGGCTACATCGGATTCAACGTAAAACTGTAGCTCCCTTCCCTTCTGACCTAACTAGGTGGTAGGGTTTAACCTGCCCGGGTTGCTACCACAGCACTGAATGAAAGGTCGGTTGAAATGGCTACGTAAATAGTTCGTCTTTTCCATCCAGTTCAGTGTAGCCGACACGAACGAAGGAAAGCACTGAAGTGGCACCTAGTTCACCCGGTGTTACGGGCTGACATCCCCTATCTGTATAGGTGATGCAGCCAACCGTGTCAGTTTCGATAAAAAAAACCGTAATATCAGAGACAAGTTGACTCAACCGATCGCATTAGGAAGTAAATCCAAGAGCGCCTTATCTTCGACATCTAATAATACCTTTTAATCTAATCATACCTCTGCGATTGTACTGAACGGGCAGGTCACGGTGAGTGCGTTGGAAAAAGGGAATTTATTTGTTGATGAATGACGTGCAAAAACCAAAATTAGTCCCTAGTATACTGTCTGGCCTTTATAGGCCTATATATCAGTTGTGTTCTCTAGTCCAGTATAGCCAGCAATCCATGGAAGGTTCCGATATGGCACCTACCTTCTCGGAGGTGATATTGGCTGGTCGGAGCATCTGACTCAGCCACCCATACCGGATAACATAAAAAAAAACCGTCCAAGTGTAGGAGTAGTAGGTTTAGGTATCCGTACCGGATACGGAACCTTAAAAAAAGATTGTACTGAACGGGCAGGTCACGGTGAGTGTGTTATGAAAAAAAAGGGGATTTATTTGTTGAATCAAAATTAGTCTAGTATATCCAGTCTGCTTCAAGTTTGCCGGTGCGTAGAGTGCGGCGTTTGCGTTCGTTTTGTTGACCGTGCTGACATCCATTCGTGAAGTCCAGCGTCACTATGGGAATCTTTAAGTAGACAAGTAGACTAATGTCATTTCTTACGGTTGCGTACGGGACCCTATCACTAAGCCTACGCCGCCGTCTGTCCGTCCGTCCGTCATTCATAACTTTAAAGGGCTGGCTGTATCATGGAACTGTCTACCGGCGAGTGTGTTTACTGATACTTTCAACGTGGGTGTTTTGAAAGGTCGTATTAACAAGCTGGATAGCGTTTCTATATGGTGTTGTAACGGCCAGTACATTAACTTCGCCAGCGCAATCATAATGTTTTCCGAGACAAAAAAAGTAAACAAAATTTTTCTCTAAAGTGACTAGTTTTCGAGATATAAATTTTTGAAATTTATGTTTTCGTCAAGTGTAATTTGACGCGCGCGGAGGGAGGGTGCTGACGCGGGAACGGTCGGGTCGAAAAACTCACGCCGCCCCGCCGCGCATCTTCTCGCTCCATGCACTCGTCACTGCTCGCTCACTCACCGCGCGCCATTCATAACCACGTTCGTGCGGAACATTAGATCGTTTTTACACTAAATTAATCAATTGTAAGAAAACTGTAACTTTTTATTTAAATTTCAGAATTCAGAAAAGTTATTTCACTTTCTTGTTACCATTGATCCCAATAATCGTTTCCTAAATTTTGTGTAGTGGCCGTTACATACAACATCCTGTATAGTCCACAAATCTGCTGGTATGGTGGTTTCGCGAGGAGAAGTGGATTTGGCTTGTCTATCGGCACAGCCACCCATACTGGTTTACACAGAAAAATGTGAATATCAATATTTTTGTTATTTTTCAGAGCGTTCGAAGAAGCGAATCTCGTTGAAAACTCGCCGCGGTCGCGAGCGCGACGACAAGCTCGACATGGCGCACGCGCGGGAACAGCGCGCGGATTCGCTGCCCTCGCCGTCCTGCCATCTGCCGGCGTCGCTGAAGCCGGCCATCACCACCATGGTAAGCCGTGCTCGGCTGTCGAACTCCTGAATAGGATCATGATTGGAATAGGTACATTAATTAAGGGTTCAACCCGAAAGGGTGGTACCAACCCGGGCGGGTTGGTACCACCGCACTGAATGAAACGTCGGTCGAAACGGCTATGTAAATAGTTTGTGTTTTCCGTCCAGTTCAGTGTAGCCGGCACGACCGAAGGGAAGCACTGACGTGGCACCTAGTTCACCCGGCGTTATGAGCTGACATCACGGATGTTGTAGGTGATGTAGCCAACCGTGTCAGTTTCCATAAAAAAAAAATTTACTTACCTTACTAGGTGGTAAGGTCTATCCCGCCCGGGTTGTTACCACAGCATTGAATGAAACGTCAGTCGAAACGGCTATGTAAAGTAGTTCGTGTTTTCCGTCCAGTTCAGTGTAGCCGGCATGAAATGAAGGGAAGTACTGACACGGCACCTAGTTCACCCGGTGGTGTTATGGGCTGACATCACGGATGTTGTAGGTGAGGTATCCAGCCGTGTCAGTCTCCTTAAAAAAAAACACGAACGGAAAACACAAACTTTTTACATAGCCGTTTCGACCGACGTTTCATTCAGTGCGGTGGTGTCAACCCAGGGAGAATCATATCCCTTAGTCGACTTTTAGGACATACACGGGGAGAGATGCAGTGGGGCTATTCTTTTAAAGTACCGGTCCCACCCGGTACGGCTCGGGGGAATTGGTGAGTTAACCCCTCCCGAGCGGAAGGATAGCTTTCCCCCGGGCCGAGTCAGCTTTCATAAAACATTCTCACGACCAGTGGCGGCTGGCCCTTAAGTGCACTCGTGCGCCGCACTACCACAAAACAGCGCCTTCACCCGAAAGAAATAAACAAATTAAAATATTAAACATTTCCATGAATATCACCGATCGAAGTAAAAATATCAAACTGAATTCGTTCCTATTTCCTAGACAACAAGGCACGATTTTGCTGTACGTAATACGTACTACATACTACGCATCGCCGCGCCGCACAGTGGTTCGAAAATCGAACGTAGAAGACTTAGGGTTTAAAAAAAATGTACTTCTTGTTTTCGATATTTTTATTATGTTAACGTGTTGCCCATATTATTACAAATATTTTTTAATCATACACGTTTTTTTCTTAGCCTAACAGTTTAGGAGATATACCACTTTTATGGTTTTCAATGTATGAAAATAATTTTAAAAAATTAATTTCTCAAAAACCTTAAAATATATTACATAATTCTTTTCATGATACGATTAAGTAACTATTCGACTATTTTCATGCAAACGCTGTACCCTCGCAAATGCTCGCAACTCTGCACAGTGGACAATTTATGTGAATTTTGTTTTTAAAATTAACTCATTCAAATTGTGTCACCCTACAACTCTACTTAAGAAATACTTCAAAAACAGGATTACAGGATGAATTCTGCGCAAAGATTTAAATGCTAACTGTTAACACTTGTTAGCAAATTAGGGTTATAAAAAGTTTAAAACTGGCTCATCAATTTTGTAAATTGTAGGGTATGCATACATTGGAGTTCAAAAAAAGCTAGTATACTATTAATCAGTGTAGAATAATACACATTTCGTTCATACATACCACTGTCATATCTACAACATAGAATAAAATAAATAGCGTTTTGTAAATTTTTTTTTCATAGAATATTTATTTCTATAATAATAACATTTAATATGTGCCGCTGATTAATGCATACCATGAGTATACCACCCGAGTCAAATAATTCAGCTTGAAAAAGAAAGATAAGTATATACTTACGCCAGAAAAATCTCTCGGAACCATGCTATCTACAAAACTGACCAAATGGCAATATAGCGCCATGAGAGCGATAACACAGAAGGAAGGAGTGGCTTTGTCAACCTCGATAGCTCAGTGGTGCAGACAGTCAACTGTCGCTATTGAATGTTAAGCAACGCTGGGTGCGGTGAGTACTTGGATGGGTGACCGCTGACCGTTGGAGGCTGACCGAGGTTCGGATTCCTCGTAAAAATGTAGGTCCCTTCCCTCCTAATCTTACTTGGTGGTAGGGTTTAACCCGCCCGGGTTGGTACCACCGCACTGAATGAAACGTCGGTTGAAACGGCTATGTAAATAGTTTGTGTTTTCCGACCAGTTCAGTGTAGCCGGCACGATCAAAGGGGGAGGCACGTAGTTCACCCGTTGTTATGGGCTGAAATCACGGACGTTGTAGATGATGTAGCCAACCGTGTCAGTTTCCATAAAAAAAAAACTCTTTTTCCTTCATACTATAAAATAAAAAAATCCAAAGAAGAGTGCTACCCAGCAAAAGAAGACGTCACAAACACTGAGACAGGTGTACAAATAAAATTACAATCTTTATTGGATTTGACAACGAAAAGGCTATTCATGCTTATATCGGATTACGATAACGAGAATGTGGAGTACAAATTAAAAAGTAAGTGGGGAGTAGACGGAGCTTCAAACCAAAGCACCTATAAACAAATTCTACCCGAGGATAGCGACGATTCGTGTGTCTATATGGAAAGTCTGGTACCCATAAAGCTTACTTGTGGCGAGAAAACAATGTGGAAAAATAATAGACCTAACTCGACTGAATTTTGTAGACCGATGTTTTTTAAATTTAATAAAGTGACAGCATTAAATGTTACCAGCGAGGTCAGTGCGATACAAACCGAAATTCAGAACTTGGTATCGACTCAAATAAATTACAAACATGTAAAACACGTGCTTTATTTGACCATGATTGACGGCAAAACATCTTCGATTCTCAGTGACACGTCAACTCAGCGCTGTGATATTTGTAAATTGACACCGAAGGAGACAACCAACTTGAAATTCCTAAAATCAGTGGATTCGATCGAAGGTGACAAGGAGATGTTATAAATACGGGTTCTCCACCCTCCATGCGTGAATACGCATGATTGAGTGTGTATTACATATATCTTATAAGATTGAATGCAGAAAGTATCATCCAACAAAAGAAGAAAAATTGAGAGTGGAAGAGAGGAAACTTCGAATCCAAGAAGACTTTCGAAATCAGACAGGCCTTCTATTGGACATCGTTAAACAAGGGCATGGTACTACTAACGATGGCAACACTGCCAGAAGATTTCTTGCAAAATCTCATGGCACTGCAACAATAACCGGAGTTGATGAAAATCTAATACATCGACTATATATAATACTAGAAAATCTATCGTCTGGAAAATTGGTTGATGTTATAAAATTTAAAGAGTACACAAAAGAAACTTACAGACTATACATAGAGCTGTACAGCTGGTATTATATGCCACCGAGTATGCACAAAATACTCGCTCACGGAGGAGACGTGATAGCAGAGTTCGGCTTAATGCCCATCGGACATTTATCGGAAGAAGCCTCAGAGGCGAGAAACAAAAACTTTAGAGAGTACCGACGAAATCATACGCGGAAGTTTCTAGATTAGCTGCAAATGAGGATATTCTTCACCAGTTACTACTCACTTCTGATCCCTACTTATCTACCATTCGACCTAAACTAGAGAAGAACACAAGACACCACTAGTAGATATTCGTAAATTATTAATTTTATCAAATGACGACAAAGAAAACATCGTATTCATAGATGTCGAAAATGTTTTACCGCTGTAATTTACATAATATTTAACATTTTTCTGACTAGTGGACTAGGCCTACTGGGGAAACCACTTAAAAAAAATGCGCCTGGTACCGAACCTCAAGGGTGGTGTGGAATAAAGTACTAAGTAATAAAAACATTTATTGACACATTGTTATTATTATAGAAATAAATTCAGTCGAGTTAGGTCTGTTATTTTTCCACATTGTTTTCTCGCCACAAGTAAGCTTTATGGGTACCAGACTTGCCATATAGACAGACGAATCGTTGCTATCCTCGGGTAGAATTTGTTTATAGGTGCTTTGGTTTGAAGCTCCGTCTACTCCCCACTTGCTTTCTAATTTGTACTCCACATTCTCGTTATCGTAATCCGATATAAGCATGAATAGCCTTTTCGTTGTCAAATCTAATAAAGATTGTAATTTTATTTGTACATCTGTCTCAGTGATTGTGACGTCTTCTTTTGCTGGGTAGCACTCTTCTTTGGATTTTTTAATTTTATAGTATGAAGGAAAAAGAGTCACTCCTTCCTTCTGTGTTATCGCTCTCATGGCGTTATATTGCCATTTGGTCAGTTTTGTAGATAGCATGGTTCCGAGAGATTTTTCTGGCGTAAGTATATGCTTATCTTTCTTTTTCAAGATGAATTATTTGACTCGGGTGGTATACTCATGGTATGCATTAATCAGCGGCACATATTAAATGTTATTATTATAGAAATAAATATTCTATGAAAAAAAAATTAACAAAACGCAATTTATTTTATTCTATGTTGTAGATATGACAGTGGTATGTATGAACGAAATGTGTATTATTCTACACTGATTAATAATATACTAGCTTTTTTGAACTCCAATGTATGCATACCCTACAATTTACAAAATTGATGAGCCAGTTTTAAACTTTTCATAAGCCTAATTTACTAACAAGTGTTAACAGTTAGCATTTAAATCTTTGCGCAGAATTCATCCTGTAATCCTGTTTTTGAAGTATTTCTTAAGTAGAGTTGTAGGGTGACACAATTTGAATGAGTTAATTTTAAAAACAAAATTCACATAAATTGTCCACTGTGCAGAGTTGCGAGCATTTGCGAGGGTACAGCGTTTGCATGAAAATAGTCGAATAGTTACTTAATCGTACCATGAAAAGAATTATGTAATATATTTTAAGGTTTTTGAGAAATAAATTTTTTAAAATTATTTTCATACATTGAAAACCATAAAAGTGGTATATCTCCTAAACTGTTACGCTAAGAAAAAAACGTGTATGATGAAAAAATATCTGTAATAATATGGACAACACGTTAACATAATAAAAATATCGAAAACAAGAAGTAATTTTTTTTTAAACCCTAAGTCTTCTACGTTCGATTTTCGAACCACTGTGCGCCGCCGAGCTCGCCGCCGCCGAGTGCATTAGAAAACACCGCGAACGTCTCTTGTATTGATACTATGAGAAAATGTCTAACGCCGCTGCCCCGCCGCGTGAAACAAAACACTCTTCATACGATTATGTGTGGAACAAGGTTGCGTTCTGCGTGTGACACACGACGGAAAAAGAAGGACAGTATATTGTGGATAGACGCGCGTGCGACACGTCGCGACCGAGCCAGCCGACGATGAGCCGAAGTAAGCCGAGATCGTGAACCCGACCGCGGGCACGTGCGGGCGGGAGCGCGCGGGCGCGGCGGGGGCGATCCAAACCACAGAATAGAAAAGAGTACTCCGTACAGAAGCTGCTCTGTACAAACACTCACAAAGAAATAGCTACTCTGCGACGACGCGATAAAGTACAAATTGACTCGCCCAGAGCTGCATGCCTAACCACGATAATTGCCTACATTTCGCTTCTCTTTCTGTCGTGTAACTCTATCTCGAAAGCGCGCCGTTCAGCGCGTTAAGGGCTGTGTCTTTGTGCTGTCTTATTGTGAGGAATAAAATGAAGATGATACCTACCAACTTTTATCGTTCTAGCTACCAACGATATGATATTTAGCTACGGCAAATTCATGCGAACAAATTCATGCATGCGTTAGCGTCACAATTAGTTTCTCACATCGAAGCGTGCATTGCGTGCAACCTTCCAGTGATAGTTTTGTTTGATCAATAAATTTAATGATCAATGATCATCTACAATGTACCTATTATCCTTATACGAATTAGGCCATACACACCACGCTGTTCGGCGTACTAATGTTATTGGCAATATAATAATATCATTTTAAATCAATGACCTCCTACTATATGAATAAATAAATTACTAGAAATAAATCAAAATGCTACTAAACAAAATACTTACCTTTCTTCGTCTCTCGGCAATGAAAAAAAAGACAAGTTTTCATTTGTCTGTTGACTTTTGCACCCGTCCACTGCACAATAATTACGTGATTTCGACATTTTCTAAATTCGAAAGCGCCACACGCCCGGTCTGGCTGGATAGCGACAGCCCACTGTTAATTGTACATTAGTCGGTACGCCAAGCGGTAGGCATTTAACTCGCGACCTTGAGCGAGTGACGAAGGCCTGTCCAAACTCTGGGTCGAAGATACACACAAGCGCTAAGTAGCTACATGTATGTATAATGCGCGGGGCGGATCTCGGCGGCGGCGTGTCGCCTCCGCAGCGGTTCGTCAGTGTTGTCCCTCGCACCCGCACCGTACTTGTCTACTGTATTCGCGTGGCGGGTCGCCCGCTGCGGCGACGACACGCCGAGATCCGTCCCGCGCACTATACGCTGTTGCACGACTCGACAGGCAAGTCCATTTTTGGAATATGGGTTGTTTCTTATATATAACAGATCGAGTTTGCAATTGAATATTTGAATTATTCGAATATCGATTTGATACATATTCGAATGGTAATTTATAAAATATTCGAATGTTACGACAAACATTAATGCGTTACGAAAATATTTCGCTATTTTAGTTAAAGTCAAAAAATGGAATCACTCAAAGAGCTAGGCAGGCGTTGTTTGGCGCGCCGCGCCTCTCAGTTCGGGGCGAGACCCGTCGTCGCGTGACGCGTCGGTCGACCGACAATCGCCGCGCCGCCGCGCCGGGATGTTTTGCAAATCCGTTTTTTAGCAGTTTGAACGACTTTTCGTCAGTTAACATGTACATTGTGAAGTTTTCTTCACTGCCCGGCGCGGCAAGGACAAGGACGCGACACCGACGCGACACAAACATTAATATCAGTACCGCACGCTGTCTGGCCGGGCGGGCGCGGGCGACGCCTCGCGCGCGGGTGCGCGGGAGGCGCGGCTCGCTCGTGGCCACTGCGCGCGCAGTGAAGTGTCGCTTTGGTTCTTCGAGCAATTAGGACGCTGGGTGGGTACATAATTTTTGCAAATAAGTCAAGACCGCGGTATCCATTAGATTCACGTTTGGGTATAGTACTAAGTAGCTAGCGCACACCCAGTCCCATAGGTCACCAGCCGCCACTGCTCACGACATCACATTCTTAATGACAGCCAAATATTTTCAGGTGGAATCGTGCAACCAGTTCATGTCCCTCTCATTTCATCTTAAGGTTAAATGCCCGCTCGCTCAGGGGGACCAGTGAGTTCCCCCCTACCGAGCGGTAGGAGAGCCTCCCCCCCCGGCCGAGTCAGCTTTCGCAAGACAATCTCACATCTCATTGTTAATGACAAAAAAACCTTTCCAGGTGGAATCATGCAACCAGTTCATGTCCCTATCATCCCGTCTCAAGTGCCCGCTCGCTCGGGGAAAACCGGTGAGTTCCCCCCCTCCCGAGCGCAACGAGGAGGAGGGCCTCCCCCCGGGCCGAGTCAGCTTCCACAAGACCTTCAGCATGCTCATCAAGATGGGCAATAGCGATAAAAATTGCCGGAGAGCGGTGAGTTTTAAATTGGAATCAACACTTTCTTTAACTTCTGAAGATATACGATAAAACAAACATTGCACCGACTTCAAAAAACAACTAGAACTTAAAAGTGTTAACGAATATTCTATTCTATTCTATTCTAATAATAATGTTCTTCATACATGCTCTTGCTTCTTGGCTACGGCCACTGCCAACTAGACCCTTTTCAATCACATGCCCGATCTGCTCCAGGCAATTGCGTACAGGACTTAACAAATAGGTGTCCCCTGTAGCTGAGCGTGGAGGAGCAGGTGTGGCAGAACCAGCGCAAGGACCTGATCTGGCTGGAGCTGCGCGCGCGCATCGCCGGGCGCACGCTCAAGCAGCAGGACGACTTCCTGTGCGCCCAGCGGGACATCATCCCGACCATCGTGCAGAATATCATCAACTATAGGTTGGTGTACCTACTGATACCTAGATAGCGCAAGGACCTGATCTGGCTGGAGCTGCGCGCGCGCATCGCCGGGCGCACGCTCAAGCAGCAGGACGACTTCCTGTGCGCCCAGCGGGACATCATCCCGACCATCGTGTAGAATATCATCAACTATAGGTGGGTGTACTGCTGATACCTCGATACTAAACCCAAACATAAAACAGGATGGATGTATGTATGTATGTATCTTGTACCGTGTGGGGCCGGTACTTTAAAAGAATAGCCCCACTGCATCTCTCCCCGTGTATGTCGTAAAAGGCGACTAAGGGATATGACTCCCTTCTTATATTACTAGGTGGTAGGGTTTAACCCGCCCGGGTTGGAAGCACTGAATGAAAGGTCGGTCGAAACGGCTATGTAAATAGTTTGTGTTTTCCGTCCAGTTCAGTGGAGCCGGCACGACCGAAGGGAAGCACTGACGTGGCACCAAGTTCACCTGGTGTTATGGGCTGACATCACAGATGTTGTAGGTGATGTAGCCAACAGTGTCAGTTTCCATAAAAAAAAAGAAAAAAAAGAGGAGGGGGAGGTTGTGGTGATGCAGCGGGAGTGGATGGAGTGCATGGACACCCATTGTGTGTGTCACCACTCCTTTCAAAAGTTCTGCAGGCGGCCGACGTCCTTGCAGGCCTCTTGGAGTGTCCTCGAGTTTTTGAGGATGTTTGCCCGCTCGTTTCCCACCCCCTCCCACTTTAGTAGGACGTGGGGCGACATTTCTTTAGCCTCCTTGCAGCCTCTGCATAGAGACTATCAGTTTTATCTATAATGAATAAGGTGTTAATTTTGTGGGTAAGTACCCAGTTAAAGTTACAAAATTGATTTTACCCTTGTTTAGCTGTAGTATATCCTTGGTATGCTTGCTGTTCATGGCTGGCACCGGCGTTCTGGCTTTCTTGCACTCCCCCTTTTATTTTGTTTAAGGCTTTAGCCATTTTTGGCTATGCCAGCCGCATATAGTATAAAGCATTAGGCAGTAATCCCACACAATACCATATTTTGCCTGTCACTGTCACTCAAGGAGGCTGACATATTTTCTCCTCATTTTTGTGAAAAGTTTTTTTGTGAAACCTGTCGTGGTTGCATACAAGAACTCTTACATCCATAGAGTTATTGATATCTAATTCTACCTCAGCGCGAATCAATGCCTGTGACTTTACAAAAAAAACTCAGTATGATTTCAAAATTTCCCCCCTGACTGAGCTCGTCCCAAGGCTTTATGTAAAAACAGATTGTGTCTGTCAGTTCTTAAGTCTCTCAATAGCTTCTGCCTCAGTTCTTGGTTCCGGGCGCATACCAACAGTATATGGAGTAGGTCCTCTTCTATCCCACATGTGCTGCAGTTGGGTGATTGTGCTATCTTCATGGGTTACATGGTCCTATTTGATGGAATGTGTCCGGATCGAAATCTCAGGCCCATTACATGCAGTCCCTTGTTTGTGTCCATAGCGGTTGATGTTTTTTTTATTTTTATGGAAACTGACACGGTTGGCTACATCACCTACAACAATCCATGATGTCAGCCCATAACACCGGGTGAACTAACGTGCCATGTCTGTGCTTCCCTTCATATCATGTCGGCTACACTGAATTGGACGGAAAACACGAACTATTTACATAGCCGGCTGACGTGTCATTCAGTGCGGTGGTATCAACCCGGGCGGGATAAACCCTACCACCTAGTAAGGTAAGAAGGGAAGGGACCTACGTGGAATCCGAACCACGGTCAGCCTCTAACGGTCGGGCAGTCACCCCACCCACCCATCTAAGTACTGACCGCGCTCAGGGTTGCTTATAACAACAGTCGACAGACCGCACCATTGAGCTACCGAAGCTGACATGATGTTGCTGCTTTGCTTGTGTTCTGATCAATGAGAATACGGTGCTATTATCTCTGGCACTTCGACCAACCGGCCTATACATCTCTCCTTGCAAGTTCGTCTGCTGCGTCACTGCCTAAACACCCGCTGAATATTCGCTATTTTTCACATGGTAGGTTTGTGAACACGACGCCCTGTTCGACACGGTCGTGCCACCTAACGGCGACAGCCGGCTCCGAAGGCTACCACTCCGCCGACGAAGCGCCCGTTCTGCTGAGGAACGGCGTGGACCCTCTAGACACCATCACCGAGAACACCGTCAAGGATAACGTTAATGGTGATGGTGAGTGTTTTTAACCGACTTCTAAAAAAGGAGCAGGTTCTCAATTCTGTTTTTTTTGTGTTTTTTTTTTTTTTTTTTTTTTTATGTTTGTTACCTCAGAACTTTCGACTGGGTGAACCGATTTTGAAAATTCTTTTTTTATTCGAAAGCTGGTGCTTCCCGTGTGGTCCCGTTTTAATTTGGTCAAGGTCGGATTGGAAAGCGAGGCCGAATCGCGAGGCTGAAGGCCGAGCGATTCCGCCTCGCTTTCGCATAGCCGGCATGGCGCTTCTCTGAGCGTGGTTTGGCGAGGAATGATGTTATTGGCTGTGTCTGATCTTCTGTTGAAGTATTGGGCTATAAAAAAAAAGTGAGCGCTCATGACTCGCGAAAACAACTTTTTTTTTATGGAAACTGACATGGTTGTCTACATCACCTACAACATCCGCGATGTCAGCCCATAACACCGGGTGAACTTGGTGCCACGTCAGATCTTCCCTTCAGTCGTGCCGGCTCTACTGAACTGGACGGAAAACACAAACTATTTACATAGCCGTTTTGACCACGGTTCATTCAGTGCGGTGGTATAAACCCTGCCAACTAGTAAGGTAACAGACTTTATGTGGAATCCGAACCACGGTCAGCCTCCAACTGTCGAGCGGTCACCCATCCAAGTACTGACCGCGCTCGGGGTTGCTTAACAACAGTCGACCGACCGCACCACTGTGCTACCGAGGCTGACAACTGCGCTCATGACTCGCGAAAGCAACTGTACATTAGCATAGAGCAATCTTAGGTTAGGCAACATAGTATGTACTTTGTACTTTATTATCTTTTTTTTAAAGAAATTTTTTTACTTATTATTTTTATTTTTTATTAGATATCGTATGTTATAGTTAACATAATTAAAAAATTGCATGTAAGTTATATTTAAGCATTTTTTAAAAAAAAGCTCTGTTAGGTTTCTTGCCCGATTCTTCATTATAGATTGCATTGCTGAACGGGATATAACAAAAACTATGACGAACCATACTGAATGTGCATATGTCTCAATGTAATATTGTTATTGTTGTGTGTTCTTTGTGGCGAAATAAATACCTGAATCTGAATCTGAATAATTGTGTTTGCTCGCAGACGAGCGGTACCAGATCTTCGGTTGCCTCTGCTTCGACTGCGAGGCCTGCTCGGGGGCCGTGGGGAAGGCGCTCAAGGAGGTCGGCACGCTACTCGACTCGTTCTACAACGCGGAAACCCTCTACCCATCCAGCAAGGCGATGGCGGCCAAGCATCCGCTGATCGCCACCCAGCTGTTCAATAACAGGCTGAAGGTACGTTCATTTCATTTTTTAAACCCCGACGAAAAAACAGGGGTGTTATAAGTTTAACGTGTGTGTGTGTATGGGTGTGGTGTGTCTGTCTGTGGCATTGTAGCTCCCAAACGGATGGACCGATTTGGATTCGGTTTTTTTTATTAGAAAGCTGGTTTAATCGAGAACAAAATATTAAAACTCAGAGGTATTTACTTAGCGGTCCCGCGACTCCTTTAAGTGAGTAAACGGAAATAATTTTTATGCAATCGAATCTGCAGATCTTTCCTCTACAGAGCCGGTAAACTCTGGAACTCCATACCTGCTTATATGTTTCCGAGAGGTCCGTGGTTCGAATCCAACCGGCGTGTACCAATGAGTTTTTTCTCATGTGAAAAAAAAATTGTGTACCTTGTGCACTACTCCATGGTTCGGATTCCATGTAAATATGAAGGTCCACCGGGTTGACTGGAGGAAATTGCCTAAGGCAATAAGCCCGCCCTTGCCATGCATGAAGTGGCATAAAGTCTATTAAAAAAAAATCTAAGGGTTTTGCACGAAGGTCCCCGGCCCCCGACCGAGCGGGATTAGTCTGGTTTGCAGGGCTAGAGCCAACAAAAAAAAAAAAAAAAACAAAAAACAAAACCGTAGTATAGGTCGTTCGTTCTAACCTGAGGCGTACAAATACATTCACGCATGATGGTGAGCATAAAATTCTGCAAGTGTAGTAGTGCTCAAGGCCATGTACAGGTGCATGTCAAGCATTTGTATTAGAGAAATGCATTTGTGTGCGTACGTGTGTTCGCCTCAGGTTAGGCCGCCCATGCTATACTGATGATGGAATATTTCTTCAGGCAATGTGCCTCTGGTACAACATCGCGCACCACCTGAGGCTGAAGGTGCTCGGCATCAGGAAGCTGATCAAGCTGCTGCAGTGGAAGGCCTACAACCGGCAGCGCAGCCATCAGAAGACCACACCAGACCTGGAGCAAGAGTGAGACCTTGTCTTTACATGCGAGCCAACTATGCTACGGGCAGTGTGCCTCCGGTACAACTAGTGCAACTTAGTAGACCGGATTGTGAGAAACGGATTCAAGACTGATCTCTTTGCTGTGGAAGTCGGAGCAAGTGGACTACCAGCAAAGTCGCTCTACAGTCTCTTCAAGAATCTAGGGCTGCCAAGATCGACGCTAAGCTCATACATGGAGAGAGCTTTGAAAACGTCACTGGAAGCATCCTACAGAATATGAATAGGTAGAGAGAGGGTGGTCGAGAGCGGAACTGGTATTTCCCCGCGTCCTAGTCAACGCAGACTAGCTGACGAGGGCTTGAAGCGAGCCGAAACGTGAAGCATGCGCGGGAAATTTAGAGTGGCCACTCGCTAGTCCCGGCCTCGATTAATACCCTCCTCTACTGCCGATGGGCCCGGATATGTTCGGTGAAGCCATCGCAAGCTTCCACACCTTCCTCGCCCATCCTCGGATCTGTGTTATGATGTCCGATTTATAATTTAAAGAGTGAGGGCTCAGGGCCCTACCTGAGCCCTGTTGTCACTACGACCTAGGAAGATCTATTGTGATCTCTCAAAAGTTTAGAGCTCACATCCAAGTCCGGCTTTCGCTATGAAACGAGTTATATTCTTGGGGTTGATTGCCCGTATCTGGTATGGGTTAAAAATATAACCCCCAAGAATACTGCTTCTACTGGGAATTTGCATTTCACATTCACAAAGGATGTGTACGGGCGTTTCATCCTCTTTTATACAGAACCTGCACACCGGTGTGTCGCTAAGGCCCATTCGGTGTAGGTGTTTGTTTAGTCTGCAGTGTCCTATCGGATCTGTGTTACCAAGTGACCGAGATATCACACTTGCACATTCAAGGATAGCGAATACGCACATACAAATCCTTGACAACCAACATTTTTCTCTCTTCCCAAGAATAAAGTGTGGCATCGTACGCCCGTGGTTCAATTCGACAACACACATACAAATCCTTGTTAACCAAAATTTTTCTCTCTTCCCAGGAATAAAGTGTGGCATCGAACGCCCGTGGTTCAATTCGACATGGACCACTCGAACAGCGGCTCCAACCACTCGAGCAACAGCGAGTCCAGCGGTACAGTCGAGTCGCAACCGCCGCGCGATAGGGACGAGACGGACAATGCCTCCACTCCCACTGTCAAACTCGTCATAGAGGGAGAGAAAGGTGAGATTATCACTTCCCGGTGGGTTGGAGGGTTAGGGCCCCTCCCTCAGTGGACTATATAAAACATCTACAGTACGTCCAAAGGGATTTAAATATTCGAAAACGTCACTGGAAGCATCCTACGAATATGGATAGGTAGAGAGAGGGAGGTCGAGAGCGGGACTGGTGTTTCCCCGCATCCTAGTCAACGCAGACTAGCTGACGAGGGCTTGATGCGAGCCGAAACGTGAAGCATGCGCGGGAAATTTAGAGTGGCCGCTCGCTAGTTCCGACCTCGATTAACACCCTCCTCTACTGCCGATGGGCCCGGTGAAGCCATCTCAAGCTTAGTTCCACACCTTCCCCTAGGTTATAGAGCGGACATTGGGAACATTTTCATACAAAAACTTTAACCACAATATAGGTAACTCACATACAAGTGTGTCAAACTCACGTCACCACGCTAGTCAGTCAGTCATTCAGAGTGTAAGCGTCCACTGCTGGACATACACTTCTCCAATTTTCCTCCAGTCCTCCCGGCCTTCAGCAATACGGAACCACTGCTTTCTGCCGACGTCCTTTTTTTTTTGTTGAAACTGACACGGTTGGCTACATCACCTACAACATCCGTGATGTCAGCCCATAACAAGAACTAGGCGCCATGTCAGTGCTTCTCTTCATTTAATGTCGGCTACATTGAACTGAACGGAAAACACGAATTATTTACATAGCCGTTTAGACCGACATTTCATTCAGTGTGGTGGTACTACGCCCCACCCACTAAGGTAAGAAAGAAAGGGACCTACAGTTTTACGTGGAATCCGAACCACGATCAGCCTCCAACAGTCGGGCGGTCACTTGAATTCGTCTTCCCACCTGGCGGGTGGTCTTGACTGTCATCTCGTACTAATATTTAGCTAAACGTGGTGTTCGGTGTTGCGCTGCGATTTACCCGAGTCCTTGCGGCACAACACCAATTACATTGCTTACCCTGATCTGTCGGGATGCGGCGTGACGATATGTACGGAACTGTCAATTAACTCCGCAGACACTCTAGACTTCAAGAACATCGAGAGGATCTACCCGAAAGACAAGAACGGAACGGTAGACACGACCACGTCGACTGAAAGCGGCTACACGTCTGACAAGTCCGCCAGCCCGACGACGTTTCAGGACGTGCTCGAGTCGTGCAAGTCGTACAGCGTGTGCAACGTGGGCCCCGTGTCAGACATCACCAAGCTGAGGCTGCTGGGCAACTGTGATACGTCACCTTATAGGTGGGTCTTGTGCATTTGATCTTAACGGTAGACGCGACCGCGTCGACTGAGAGCGGCTACACGTCTGACAAGTCCGCCAGCCCGACCACTTTTCAGGACGTGCTCGAGTCGTGCAAGTCGTACAGCGTGTGCAACGTGGGCCCCGTGTCAGACATCACCAAGCTGAGGCTGCTGGGCAACTGTGATACGTCACCTTATAGGTGGGTCTTGTGCATTTGATCTTAACGGTAGACGCGACCGCGTCGACTGAGAGCGGCTACACGTCTGACAAGTCCGCCAGCCCGACCACTTTTCAGGACGTGCTCGAGTCGTGCAAGTCGTACAGCGTGTGCAACGTGGGCCCCGTGTCAGACATCACCAAGCTGAGGCTGCTGGGCAACTGTGATACGTCACCTTATAGGTGGGTCTTGTGCATTTGATCTTAACGGTAGACGCGACCGCGTCGACTGAGAGCGGCTACACGTCTGACAAGTCCGCCAGCCCGACGACGTTTCAGGACGTGCTCGAGTCGTGCAAGTCGTACAGCGTGTGCAACGTGGGCCCCGTGTCAGACATCACCAAGCTGAGGCTGCTGGGCAACTGTGATACGTCACCTTATAGGTGGGTCTTGTGCATTTGATCTTAACGGTAGACGCGACCGCGTCGACTGAGAGCGGCTACACGTCTGACAAGTCCGCCAGCCCGACGACGTTTCAGGACGTGCTCGAGTCGTGCAAGTCGTACAGCGTGTGCAACGTGGGCCCCATGTCAGACATCACCAAGCTGAGGCTGCTGGGCAACTGTGATACGTCACCCTATAGGTGGGTCTTGTGCATTTGATCTTAACGGTAGACGCGACCGCGTCGACTGAGAGCGGCTACACGTCTGACAAGTCCGCCAGCCCGACGACGTTTCAGGACGTGCTCGAGTCGTGCAAGTCGTACAGCGTGTGCAACGTGGGCCCCATGTCAGACATCACCAAGCTGAGGCTGCTGGGCAACTGTGATACGTCACCCTATAGGTGGGTCTTGTGCATTTGATCTTAACGGTAGACGCGACCGCGTCGACTGAGAGCGGCTACACGTCTGACAAGTCCGCCAGCCCGACGACGTTTCAGGACGTGCTCGAGTCGTGCAAGTCGTATAGCGTGTGCAACGTGGGCCCCATGTCAGACATCACCAAGCTGAGGCTGCTGGGCAACTGTGATACGTCACCCTATAGGTGGGTCTTGTGCATTTGATCTTAACGGTAGACGCGACCGCGTCGACTGAGAGCGGCTACACGTCTGACAAGTCCGCCAGCCCGACGACGTTTCAGGACGTGCTCGAGTCGTGCAAGTCGTACAGCGTGTGCAACGTGGGCCCCATGTCAGACATCACCAAGCTGAGGCTGCTGGGCAACTGTGATACGTCACCCTATAGGTGGGTCTTGTGCATTTGATCTTAACGGTAGACGCGACCGCGTCGACTGAGAGCGGCTACACGTCTGACAAGTCCGCCAGCCCGACGACGTTTCAGGACGTGCTCGAGTCGTGCAAGTCGTACAGCGTGTGCAACGTGGGCCCCGTGTCAGACATCACCAAGCTGAGGCTGCTGGGCAACTGTGATACGTCACCTTATAGGTGGGTCTTGTGCATTTGATCTTAACGGTAGACGCGACCGCGTCGACTGAGAGCGGCTACACGTCTGACAAGTCCGCCAGCCCGACGACGTTTCAGGACGTGCTCGAGTCGTGCAAGTCGTACAGCGTGTGCAACGTGGGCCCCATGTCAGACATCACCAAGCTGAGGCTGCTGGGCAACTGTGATACGTCACCCTATAGGTGGGTCTTGTGCATTTGATCTTTTTTTTTTAACCCCAGACTAAATAAATATTCTAAGTATAAAATAAAACTAAACCTCTACTAATAAATACTAAAAATACATTGAAAAAAAAAAACAAAACAAAACAACATATGTCAGCCTCGATAGCTCAGTGGTGCAGACAGTCAACTGTCGCTATTGAATGTTAAGCAACGCTGGGTGCGGTCAGTACTTGGATGGGTGACCGCCACGAGTCAGTAAGCCTGGATACGAAATACGGCATCGTTTGTATGAGAACCGAGGTAGCCGCCAAAGGGGTGTGAAGTCTGAGGCGGGAGCGGCGCATGGAACGCCGTGATTGGCCGAGCGAGTAGGTAGCCAAGTGACGCCAGTCTTCCATACGTTTGAACGGGATTCATACAATAAGTCGCTCATTGTGTCGATTCGCGATGAAAAGATGAAACGGATTTAACAATATTTAACCCTTCTTTACATCAAGGGAATAATATAACTTTCTCTTAAATGAACAAAGGCAACGCCCCTTTCACAATTTTGCGAATTTGCAGATTTTCGCATAAACACGATAATAGTTCTAAGTTCTGAGATACCTCGGATACTTTATTATAAATCTACATAAAATTTCCAAAACAATGATATGTAAGACCTCGTACATTGGTATTATCTTATTGGAGTATTTGTTATTGGAATTTTCCAAAATTAAAAAAATAATGTTAGAAAGTCGAAAAGTTTTGTAACCAAAAAAAAAATAATTATATTATTAACAACTATTTGCTAATTACTTAGCCAACGATATGACAAATTATATTGCAATATGACTTCGCGAAAAATTCGCGAAAATCTACCCTACCATAAAAAAATTATGAGTACCCACCTCGATATTTAATTTTTTTACGGTAAAATGAGGTTTTCCAGGCTTTGCCTTTTTTAATAAACTAACCAGCCATACCCACCTGGATATTTAATTTTTTTACGGTAAAATGAGGTTTCCAGGTATGACCAAAACAAATTATCACGTGATAGATGGGTAGATCTCATCGAGACGTTCAGTTCCAACACGATGGGTCTAAGTTCAGTGGTTCTCGAGATATGACCAAAACAAATTAACACGTGACAGATGGGTAGATCTCACCGAGACGTTCAGTTTGAGT
Organism: Nematopogon swammerdamellus; assembly: GCA_946902875.1. Classification (NCBI taxonomy): domain Eukaryota; kingdom Metazoa; phylum Arthropoda; class Insecta; order Lepidoptera; family Adelidae; genus Nematopogon; species Nematopogon swammerdamellus. The sequence continues at coordinate 2,589,963 of OX336344.1, forward strand.
ACCAACACGATGGGTCTAAGTCCAGTGGTTCTGTAGATATGACCAAAACTAATGATCACGTGACAGATTATAATTCCGACCCCTCACTCGCATGATCGCATCGCATTTCGCATTTAGATGCTAGCTAGCTAGCTAGCAGCGGAGCGCAGGCGCTATATAGCATTTAGCATTTAGCAGTACCACAGATAAATAGCACATACTTCATTGCTTTGTGCGTTCCAAAACAAACGAACCAACAAAGTTTTACGAACGTAACAGCAATGCTAACTAAAATTAAATGTGATCATTGCTTAGCATTTAGCATTAATTTTTATTCATCAGGGCGCTTAGCAGTGCTAAATGCTAACGGGGTATTCATTATGAATTAATTTTGTTAATGCTAAGCATAACAAGACTAATTCCCGGTAGACGCATGACCTAAAGAAATTAATTCCTTTAGAGTCGCTCAAAAGTAAAAACCGGTAGGTACTGGTTGAATGAAAAAAGCGCGATAAACGAATATTGAACGAGGAAACCTGCTGAGGTTGACTAGAAGAAATGTCCTTTGGCAATAAGGCAGAATGCATGAAATATCTGCATACATTTAACATACATATTTATCAATAAACAAAAAAAATTACAAGAGCTAACTGCATCCAACACGATAGTCGACCTATGGTGGGTAAGCAGAAAAGAGCTCTCCATACATATTTACGCCGATGTTTGTTACTGAAATTCAAGCGAAAAATGCTATCAAATTGAATGAAAGTACTTACTCGTGAAAGGTGACTCCATCTGTGTTCAAGTTTTAATTTTTCGACGACTTTTTGCACCAAAGCACTGCACAATGAGGCATTTTGTGACAGACGCGCACGTTCGCTCCGCCTGAGCGGGGGACGGAGACTAAGATCGGTCGCCGGCGCTAGACTGACGCGCTGGCGCGTGTGCGCCGACGCGCGGCTACCCCTGTCCTCCTATGTATAGCGTATCCAGGCTTACTGACTCGTGGTGACCGCTGACCGTTGGAGGCTGACCGAGGTTCGGATTCCTCGTAAAACTGTAGGTCCCTTCCCTCCTAATATTACTTGGTGGTAGGGTTTAACCCGCCCGGGTTGGTACCACCGCACTGAATGAAACGTCGGTTAAAACGGCTATGTAAATAGTTTGTGTTTTCCGACCAGTTCAGTGTAGCCGGCACGATCAAAGGGGGAAGCACTGACATGGCACCTAGTTCACCCGGTTTTATGGGCTGACATCACGGACGTTGTAGGTGATGTAGCCAACCGTGTCAGTTTCCATAAAAAAAAAAACAACAAGACATTTTTCAGAAATTTGTTAAAAAATATGTTAAGTAACTTCGTTAATTAACGATTGATGGATTAAAATTTTTTTGCCCAGCTCTGCCTAATGCACACAGGTACCATTAGCGACCTACGCTCAGGTGGAACGAAGTCACACGTCACACTTGCTAATAGACATTTTCATAGCGACACAAATGTATGTTTTTTTTTTTGCAGATATTACATCTCGGATATACTGAAGACGCAAGGACTGAGAAAGGCTCTCATGTTCATCGACAAGATGCGGACGTACATCCTCAAGAGGGCTTACATGACTTTCGAGAAGTACAACGTAAGTATTGAATTTTTTTTTTTTAAGGAAACTGACACGGTTGGCTACCTCACCTACAACATCCGTGATGTCAGCACATAACACCGGGTGAACTTGGTGCCACGTCAGTGCTTCCCTTCGGTCGTGCCGGCTACACTGAACTGGACGGAAAACACAAACTATTTACATAGCCGTTTCGACCGATCTTTCATTCAGTGCGGTGGTATCAACCCGGGCGGGTTAAACCCTACCACCCAGTAATATAAGAAGGGAGTCATATCCCTTAGTCGCCTTTTACGACATACACGGAGAGAGATGCAGTGGGGCTGTTCTTTTAAAGTACCGGCCGGTTGCTATCGTTTTCAACTGTCATCGGTTCTTGTTCATTTATAGTTGAATTTTCTGATTAGTGCAGCAGATTTTGGAGGTCTGAATAGTATACCTGTCATTCCAACTTAGAGGCGTTTTTGAGTAACAGAAAAATATCAACCTAAAACATCCTCTGATTGTTCAACTGTAAAGATTTATTAAGAACTGTTTTTATTTTTATTTTGTACCAGAATTGATTTCCGTATAATTCACCCGTCCAATTATTTCAAACAAGAAAGAAAGTGAGAAGCAGAAGATGAAAAAACAGTTTTAGGACAGTTTTCGTAAAATGGAAAAAAGGGCATCTCAGGATCTCATTACAGAGTAATTACTTAGCATGCAAGACTAAGTCACATATTATTGCAGTACAATAAAGAAAAAAAAAATGTTTCTTTCAATGCTTGCGTAGTACAATTTTCTCCATAATATACAAATTTTATTGTAGGTGAAGAGAGATTACCGCGATCCGAAACGTAACGCATGTTGGAGAACTACACAGAATGGCCACTCACTCGCTAGTCCCGACATCCATTGACACCACCCTCCATTGCCGATGGGCCTGGATATGTTCGATGAAGCCATCGCAAGCAGAGTTCGTACACCTCATCATGGCGTTTGTTACAGAGTTCCCAGCAGTCGCAGTACCACGAGGTGGACCCTACGGAGGTGTTCGACGACGCCCGCGACCCCAAGGAGGAGGAGGAGCGCCCCGAGCGTTGCAAGTGCGAGGACGCCAAGAACGCTTTCGAACTGCGCAGGTGAGCGGCAACGTTTGTATGTCTACAGGCCTCAGGCACTCTATGTACTTGCGCGCGCTAACTACCTACCGCCCGGTGGACCGCCGGCGGTCTAATACGGTAAAAACTCGTCAGCCGCGCGAAGCATACCTACACGCTCGCCCACGCAACTGCGCGCAGCTGCAAAGCAATAATGCACTTTACACTCGATCGTTTAGGTACATTTTCGCACGCAGCGATTGGCGACGCGAAACAGTAGGCTATTAAAGCCGAAGGTATGGAACTTTTTCTATGGAGTGATTTATCTGTTACGAAGTAACTATTAAGTAATCTGTGATGTCGAGTTGAAATTTGAGGGCAAACTAAAAATGCAGCATAAAAATGGGTTTTCAAGTTAGGAGTATGCGCATCGTCACATACAACGATGACCAGGGATCGGAATAGGTAGAGTGTAAATACCCAAATGTAGGCGAGAAGACATTGCATGGAGTGGTTAAAACCACCTCTTTCGGGAATTCTGAAAAAATCCCGGGAATTCCAGGATTTGAAAAATATTTCCTGGTAGGATTTTTACAATAAGGTATTCATATATTATTTCATTTAATTGACTCTTAAAATTGTATACACAAGAATATCAATCAGATACAATAATGTGCAATTTTTTTTATAATCATTTTTGGGATTTCGAATAAGGTATTCATTCATACATTACAGCATCTTACAAATGTCCAAAGCTACTGTATATCACTACCAGGATATATTTTACAAATACCGGAACTCCCGGAATTTTTTCCGAATTCCCGAAAGAGGTGGTTTTAACTACTCCATGTTATCTCATCTCGCCAATATTAGGTATTTTACTCTACCTATTCCTGTTGTACTTTTTGCATCAGATATGTATTGGCATAAGATATCTCTCCGTGTTCAGATACGGTTGCTGGTCCGAGGAGACTCTCCAGATGCGACTGCCGTCGTACCGGAGCACCTTCCTGCTGCTGTCCACCATCTGCATGGAAGTCATCCACGACTACCTCACCATGCGTCTCGAGACGCAGCCCGAGAAGCCTAGCTGTCTTACTGTCAAGCAGGTACGTTGGGGACACCCTACTATGATGGGGAATATTACTGAGGGCTGTACCTTTCAACCGTAATATAGGTAGCTGGTAGAAATCTTCACAGATTATGTGTTATTTATTTATTACGGCGGATATCCTAACAAATATTTAAAAAAAGTATTTTTCCAATGTTTTTGTTTTTCTTTTTGCTCTATCGTAAAAACGGTAATACATAATAATCAAACGTCAAATTTGATGTGATTATAGTGCAAACTCTAAAGTAAACGTTTCCGACTCGCACTTGACGGGTTTTTCATAGCCGTTTCGACAGATCTGCGATTCTTCCGGCCTGTTAGGTGATATTACAATAGCCGATATGTTTGTGCATTGTTCCCAGTTAATGCACGAGCTGAAGGAGGGCCTCGACATAGCGACCGAGCAGCGGTCCGCGTTCGTGCGCAACATCGACACGGCGCTGGGCGGGTACGACGCGAGCGGCGAGGCGCGCGACATGTTCGTCAAGGTCGTCCAGGTCTTCGACTGCACCATCGAGAAAGTTCTCACTGTGAGTGTGCGGCGCACATTTGTTTCCGCGTTGCTAGTTAATGCACGAGCTGAAGGAGGGCCTCGACATAGCGATCGAGCAGCGGTCCGCGTTCGTGCGCAACATCGACACGGCGCTGGGCGGGTACGACGCGAGCGGCGAGGCCCGCGACATGTTCGTCAAGGTCGTGCAGGTCTTCGACTGCACCATCAAGAAAGTTCTCACTGTGAGTGTGCGCACATTTGTTTCCGCGTTGCTAGTTAATGCACGAGCTGAATGAGGGCCTGGACATAGCGACCGAGCAGCGGTCCGCGTTCGTGCGCAACATCGACACGGCGCTGGGCGGGTACGACGCGAGCGGCGAGGCCCGCGACATGTTCGTCAAGGTCGTGCAGGTCTTCGACTGCACCATTAAGAAAGTTCTCACTGTGAGTGTGTGCACATTTGTTTTTTTTTTTTGGAGCGTACTCGCCGCCAGGCCTCACGCACTCTATGTACTTGCGCGCGCTAACTACCTACCGCCCGGCGCACCGCCGGCGGTGAATTTCAATGGGCTGCCCAAAGAATATAAACAGCCGCGCGGAGCATACTTATGCGCGGCCGGCGCAGCTGTAAAGCAATAATCACTTTACACTCGATCGTTAAGGTACATTTTCGCACGCAGCGATTGGCGACGTGAAACAGTAGGCTATTAAAGACCGAAGGTAGGAACTTTTTCTATGGAGTCATTTATCTGTTACTAAGTAACTATTAAGTAATCCGTGTCGCCGCGAGCACGCACTTCACGAACTTCGCGCTGCGAATTTTTATTAACAATATAACATGCTGCGAAATAGTCTGCCACTCAATACCCAAATTTTACCCAAATTGAGAAATGAAATGAATGAAGTTAATGAAGTGAATGAAGTGAATTAAGTGAATTAAATGAATTAAGTGAATTAAATTAAATTATTTCATAAATAGAATACACCCATTATTTTAACTGATAAAAATTTGGGTGAAATTAAAATAAAATATATAAATCTACCGTGTGGGGCCGGTACTTTAAAAAGAATAGCCCCACTGCATCTCTCCCCGTGCATGTCGTAAAAGGCGACTAAGGGATATGGCTCCCTTCTTATATTACTAGGTGGTAGGGTTTAACCCGCCCGGGTTGGTACCACCGCACTGAATGAAAGGTCGGTCGAAACGGCTATGTAAATAATTTGTGTTTTCCGTCCAGTTCAGTGTAGCCGGCACGACAGAATAAATACAAAAAAATTTTTTTTTTCTTTTCATAATTTATTTAAAAATAAATAAATAAATGCCTTGCAGCGCTACCTGTCGTACCTGACGACGATGTCGGAAGTGGAGCACATGCCGCGGTCTCTGCTCGAGGCGGAGTGGGGGTTCGCGGCCCGGCTCGCGCGACGCACCAAGTGCGCCGCTATGCTCGCGCCGCACATCTTCGCGTGAGTATTAACTGTTTTTAACCGACTTCAAAAAAGGAGGAGGTTCTATGTTCGGCTGTATGTATTTTTTTTATGTATGTTCAGCAATATCTTCCCCAATTGTGAACCGATTTCGATGATTTTTTTTGTGTTCGGTTCAGTCTAGCTGGTCCCATTTTTTTTTTGGTCAAGATCGGATTGGAAAGCGAGGCGGAATCGCGAGGCCGAAGGCCGAGCGATTCCGCCGAGTACATTAATAGCAAATAAAAATTACTAAAAAAACTGTGAAATAAAAAACTATTTAAAAAAATATAAAAACCGCCTTCAAAAATGTATGAAATAAAAAAATAAAAATGGAACCCTAGAGTTGAAGGCGGTGGTGCTAAAGCAAGCAAAAATACCCGACCGCCTTTAACTCTAGGGTTCGATTTTTATTTTTTTATTTCATACATTTTTGAAGGCGGTTTTTATATTTTTTTAAATAGTTTTTTTAGGGTTCCGTATCCCGTATCCGATGGTGAAAGTGGTAATGCGTACGCGGCTCGCGCCAGACAGAGGTGCGGATTTGAATCCCGGTCGGGACATATTTTTCTATTTATTTTTGGCTTTGCGTCTATACAGGGTGTCCCAAAACTCAACGTCAAGCGGGAACCAGGGAGTAGGCCAGTTTAGGAGTACCCAGGGAAAAATAAGAAAAAAAAATCGGAGTCATATGTTTTTATGATATGAGCATTTTTTGAGAAACGTTGAAAATTTACATTTTTAGGTACTACGACTACAAATTTGCAAATATAAGTGTTAAAAAAAATTTATTGGCAGCCTAAATAACTCTGCTATTGATCAGTATCCCAAACAAAGCCAGAATGCCTGTAGTTTTATAAAAAAAAAAAAATCTATTAAATTTTTTTCTAAAAAAATAGATAACTCTGATTTTTTTTTCCTTATTTTTTCCTGGGTAGTCATAAACTGGCCTACTTCCTGGTTCCCGCTTGACGTTGAGTTTTGGGACACGGTGTATAATTTTTACATGTTGCACAAGCTCAGACATAGGTTATACAGAATTACAGGTTTAATATATAGGTAAATATTACAGATGATGTTTGTAAAATTATTCTTCTTCTATAGGTGGAAACATCACTGGGTTAATTTTTCTTCGTTTATGTTAATTTTATTATGTATCTTCAAACTGTATGCATCTTTAATATACACGGTGTTGCAACCCCAACCGTAAAACCCGAAAGGGGGTGATTCTGTACGTGAAATAGAACAACTTTTGTTCTACGACTTTTTTATTTGAAGAAATAAATATTTTTTTTCTCTATACATTTTGAGAATATAGAATATGGAAAAACATTTTTTTTTTGTTTCAAAAAATTTTTTTTCTTCACAGAAATTGTTTAGTTTCACATATAGAATAATCCCCTTATGTCAGTTAAAAATATAACGGGGGCAACTGCAACACCATGTATAGGTAAATATTACAGATGATGTTTGTAAAATTATTCTTCTTCTATAGGTAGAAAATTCACTGGTTTAATTTTTCTTCGTTTATGTTAATTTTATTATGTATGTATCTTCAAGCTGCATGTTTCTTTAATAAATAAAAAAATAAAAATAAAATTTACAGAATTGCTAAAGAATGCGTTTGTTGCAGCAACATAATGTGCAACCAGATCGATGGTGTGTCGGTGCGCTTCGGGGTCAAGTTCCGTCTGCTGCTGGAGACCGAGGCTCAGCTCCACGACGGCTCCGACAACGAGGACGACAGCAGCAAGAGGTACACTTTACTTGTCAGTCAGTCGGGCCCAATCAGTCAGTTAGGCCCAATCAGTCAGTTAGGCCCAATCAGTCAGTTAGGCCCAATCAGTCAGCTAGGGCCAATCAGTCAGTTAGGCATCAATCAGTCAGTTAGGCATCAGTCAGCTAGGGCCAATCAGTCAGTTAGGCATCAATCAGTCAGCTAGGGCCAATCAATCAGTTAGGTCCAATCAGTCAGTCAGGCCCGATCAGTCAGTTAGGGCCAATCGTCAGTTAGGCTCAATCAGTCACATTGATAATTGTTAATTGTGGCAGGCACTGGGTGTACGTGCTGTGTCGCAAGGCGCAGAGTATCTACGTGTCTGAACGCGAGCTGACAATACAGACGGTGCAGTTCTCCAGGCTGCTGGCGATGAGGCTACGCAAGAACCCATCCATGGAGACGGCGAGGGAGAAGATCTTTGTGAGTTCACTGTCTTTACATACATACAAGCTCAAGTGGCAATGGGCTGGGCACGTCAGCCGAAGAGACGACGACCGTTGGAGTTCCCGTGTCCTACACTGGCGGCCGTGGACAGGAAAACGGAGTGTGGGAAGACCACCCGCCAGGTGGGACGATGACATCAAGTACGTCTGCGAAAAGCAGTGGTTCCGTACCGCTGAAGGCCGGGAGGAATGGAGGAAATTTGGAGAGGCGTATGTCCAGCAGTGGACGCTTCACGCTGACTGACTGACATACATACATACATACATGCATACTTAACACACGTAGTATCCCGACAATCGGCTTAAGCAGAGTAGTCGGGTGTTGTGCTGTAAGTACTCTTGTAAGTTACAGCAATACACCGACCACCACATTTAGCAATATATTAGGACAAGAAGTGCTTCCCTTCGTCGTACCGGCTACACTGAACTGGACAGAAAAAACAAACTACATAGCCGTTTCAAACGACCTTTTATTCAGTGCGGTGGTACCAACCCAGGCTGGGTAAACCCTACCACCTAGTAAGATAAGAAACAAAGGAACCTACAGTTTTACGTGGAATCTGAACCGTGGTCAGCCTCCAACGGTCGAGCGGTCACCCATCCATCCACTACGGAACCGTAAAAATGAAATTTGTCCCCCCTCAAGAAACTACATAATTTTGCATACACTTCAACAACTGTCAAACAAAGATCGCACATAGGGATGTGACTCCCTTCTTATATTACTAGGTGGTAGGGTTTATCCCGCCCGGGTTGGTGCCACCGCACTGAATGAAAGGTCGGTCGAAACGGCTATGTAAATAGTATGTGTTTTCCGTCCAGTTGAATGTAGCCGGCACGACCGAAGGGAAGCACTGACGTGGCACCAAGTTCACCCGGTGTTATGGGCTGACATCGCGGATGTTGTAAGTGATGTAGCCAACCATGTCACTTTCCATAAAAAAAAAACATAACATAAAAAGCCCAACAGGTTGGGAATGCATCCACACACTGTCGATATTCCCCCAGTTAGGACAAATCGATCGTGTAAATCCTTTATTTACAGGGTTGCCAACATGTGGAATGCACTCCCACCTGCATCTTTTCCTCTAATGTACAGTTCTGGGGTCCTTCAAACATAATGTGAAGGTGCACCTAGCCGGCCGACAAGGTATTCGCAGCCCCTGTAAATATTCGAATGCCCGTGGGCGCCGTCGGACTACACCTCTGCGTTAGTCTGGCGAGCGCCATATGTCGAGCTTCCCATAAAAAAAAAAAACAAACAAACAAAGTGCCCAATTTGCAGAAATCGCTAATGAACGCGCGGAACTGCATAGTGGACTACATCAACATGACAACCAAGAAGACGGAGAGCGCGGCCGACGAAGACCCCAGCTACGACGTGCAGAGTGTGCTCGTGCGAGTGCGCGAAGTTCTACTGCAGGGCTACAAGCTGGGATTTGAGGTAGGCGTCAGTCGGGGTCAGTCTGCATTTTCGGGGTCCACTGCTGGGCAAACTTCTGCCAATTATACGGCCTTCAGTGGCACGGGACCGCACTTTTCCTCCGACATACGAGATATCGTCTTTCCACCTGGCGCGGGGGTTTTTCCACACTCCGTTATCCTATTCACGGCCGCCGGTGTAGTACACTGTGGGGTACACAAGCAGGAAGAACCGATTTCGGGATTTCTGCTCTTTTTTCAACCAAACGAGCTGACAATTGAACACACAGTGCCATCGTACTCTGTACAATGTACAAATGCCGTTCCACGCACACCTGTGCGGTTTTAGTATTTAGTATTTATTTGTTCAGTAACAATAACAGATATTAAAATTGGAATTGAATTCCCTATTATTACCACGTCTTGTACTACCTAGTCGGTTTTACATACTTTTTTTATCTTGTACATAATTTATTTACGTAACCCAGACAAATTCTTATTTGTACACTGTATTGTAATGCTGCACTATTATGTGTCAACTTTTAGTCTGACTTGGATGTTATAATCATATTTGGGCAACATTGTCTTATCATGGTTGGACTGAGAGTCTGATGTTTTGAACCAAGTTACAACGTGGGACAACTGTGGTGGGAGAATCTTGCGTACACATCTATGATATGTCCGGCATTTTCTGCACCTTGTAAACACACCTATTGTTTCCTGCACACTTTTCTCATGCCGTTTATATGTGTAAATGTTAAATTGTTGTCATGAGTGTAGAGATTGAAGCAATTTGTTCTACAATTTTTAAAAGGGTCATAAGTTCAATGTCTCAAAAACCACATAATTTGTGATTTATCGTAAAAGTAAACACAGCGAGGATATTTTGAAATTCAATTTTAATATCTGCGATCGGCTATTCTTGCCGTAATCACAAACGGATTGAATTCAACTGTAGCGGTAAGGTTGACTGAATTGGGATTGCATTTTTGATTCCACCTCCCACCAACCGCTGAGTCTAGGGACGCGACAAAGTGCGCTTGCAATATTGAAACCGACTCCGTCAAAAAATGTCCTGGACCAGATCGGGCGTGTGCTCAAAAAGGGTCAAGTCCGTAGTATCCATAACCGACAAGCATACACGAAGAACATTATGAGAGTGGAAGAAGTGGCAGAGGTGTGTCAGGATCGTGGCACGTGGAGATCCGTTGTCTCTGCCTACCCCGCCGGGAAAGAGGGTTGACGCTATGTATCTGTCAAAAATAGAGGGTGTGTAGAATGAAGCGGGGAGGGACAGACCCGAGCGACAGCTAATCGTACGCTGCGCTTTAGTGGCGACGCATGTTGGTTCTCATTGTTATGTTGAATTTTAGAGTAGATAAATAAAAGTGTTTAGCAGACGAAGCATGAAAGCAGGATAAATGCTGTGGCAATGCGCGCGTTGAGGAGTATGCGTGGAGTTACAATGAAAGATCGATTGATAAATAGTGTAGTGCAAGAGCGCTGTGGTCTGAAAGGAGATATAGTGGCGAGCATTGAGAAAGGATGAACGAATGATAGGAGACTAACGAAAGAAATTTATGGAGCGAATGTGATTAGAAGAGTCTGGAAGGGTCGCCCTAGACGCACGTACCTTTACCAGATCTGCCATGTGCTCAAAAAGGGTCAAGCGCATAGTACCCGTAACCGACGAGCATGCATGAAGAACATTATGAGAGTGGTAGAGGCGGCAGAGGTGTGTCAGGATCGCGGCACGTGGAGATCCTTCGTCTCTGCCTATTCCATTGAGAAACAGGCGTGACGCTATGTGTGTATGTATGAAAATACTTAGACAGATGACGCGCCTATGTGTGGTCGCCAGGCTCAGCGGTCAGTGCCGCCTGCACCTTAAGAGTCCTGCAAGACACATACGAATCTCCGGCACATGCGAGTATTTTTTCCCGCGTTTTCAGTACCACAAAGAGTTGCACAGATTCCTGCACCCGTGCCCCCGGGCGTACCAGGAGCGCGCGGAGCCGGCGCCCCCGCCCCGGCGGCGGCCGGTCTCGCTCCAGCCCCAGTTGGAGCGGGGCGACGCGGCCCGCAGGCTCGGCGCGGTCCATGAGTCCTATAATGTTGCTCTCAATCAGCTAGTAAGTCGCCGCCGCTTTCGGGGTTGCCGTCTGCTTCGGAGAAGCTGATCGGTGATTTGTTTTTAAAGTGAATATGTCTGTGTGGGATGAGTTAAATTTAACACTTAAACGCATGTTCTAGAGTTCAGCAGCCCTATTAACATATTACATCACTGTTCGTCCGAATGAAAGAATTATTAGGCCTCTCAACAAACATTTGTTAATACCAGCCCATAGTACTTATTTTCTCTATCCCTTAGGTCCCAGAGTCCCTAAGGGATCTGTAATATATGCTATCTGTACATAACAGATTTTGAAAACGAAATCCCACAGATGTATTCACGGAAGGTTGTGGATCGGGCTTCGGCTGGAAAAAAGCTTATATTTTGCAGTGTTTTAACTTGAAACAGTACCAGTGGTGGAATAACCAGCTCCTTTGACTGAGCGCGACTGATTTCCACTGTACTGGATTTGAAATCGTTTCAGTAGCTTGCATTATTGCTCTTGAAGGGCTCTCTATCGAAGAACTATCCTTGTCTTTTTGATATTGTTATACCATTACCGTTTACTCTAAATGGAGTTGAACTTCTGAGGGATCTTCCTAGGTCGTAGTGACAACAGGGCTCAGGGGGCCTAACTCTCCCACTTTAAATCATTATCATAATCAAATGGAGTTGAACTTTTGAGAGATCGCAATAGATCTTTCTAGGTCGCAGTGACAACAGGGGTCAGGGGCCCTAACTCTCACACTTTAAATCATTAAGGTGAAAGTAATTCCCCAAATGGACGATGCTTGATACTTGGGACTATACTTGGACAGACGTCTTGGACTTGGAGAAAACACATATTCACAAGCGCTGAGCCAAAAACTTAGAAAATTATACTGGCTGCTGAGCCGAAAATCTCAACTCTCCGCGGAAAACGAAACTGGCTATACAAATGTATCCTCAAACCTATTTGGTGCAATTCAACTATGGGGCACTGCGGCCAATACAAATCTAGAAATATAATCCTACGGCGATTCCAATCAAAAACCCTTCGTATGGTTGTTGACGCACCTTGGTACGTCAACAATAATGAGCTGCATCGGGACATTGAGACTCCAACTGTAAAGAAGGAAGAGAAGGTCTGAATTGAGGCATAAAAAGTAAGAGAGAGGCATCCAAACAAGCTGACAACCGAGTTGATGGCTCGCTGATTCGCACTCTCCGTAAAACTGTAGGTCCCTTCGTAACTTACTAGTTCGTAGGGTTTAACCCTTTAACGTCGGTCGAAGCGGCTGTGTAAATAGTTGATTTTTTTCCGTCCAGTTGAGTGTAGCCGGCACGACCGAAGGGAAGCGCTGACACGGCAGCTAGGTCGTCGATTACTCCAGCGGTATTAACATGCTGTGGAAGTGAATTTTTGGTCGGGCTTGATGCATTGATGATTTTTTTTGGTTTCTCTAATGCGGTTGAGAGAATGGTGTTGTATATATATGCTTCTGTGTTCGGTGTGTGTTTTTTTTTCTGTGTTGTGTTTTCCGCCTCTTGTGTTTTATTGTGCGGTTTTTTGGATAATTTTTTAAGCTTGTTGTTCTATTCTGCCGTTGCTCTATCCACTTATTGCTGTAATAACTATTGTTATTAATAATTTGTTGTCACAATTCAATTTAAAGGTCAGTTACGAGAATATATATTTATTTGTCTCAAATTGTAGGTGCTCCACTCACACATCGCGCAGCGGGTGGGTCTTCGTACCTTACTTGCTGCGAGAATTATTAATTTATTTTAGACAGACAGCCTTGGCTGATACGTCTAAATCCATTATTTTTAAAACAAAACAGCTTTACTCACGGTTCTTCACGAGCTATGTGGGTCGACGTTTCGGGCCAAGCGTATGACCCATCCTCATGAGCACTCTGCTTGGTGCGACGGTTGGCAGAGAACTGTCAGATCTCCGTCCGTCGTTGACGTCTCTGCCAACCGTCGCACCAGGCAGAGTGCTCATGAGGTTGGCCATACGCTTGGCCCAAAACGTCGAGCCACATAGCTCGTGAAGAACCGTGAGTAAAGCTGTTTTGTTTTAAAAATAATGTTTAACAACCACGGTAATTTAAAAACCCTAATCCTAAATCCAGTTTAAAATTGTTATCTTGGATTTTTTTTATAGTTATCTTGTCCGAATTCTTTGCTAAACGTGGTGGTTGGTGCTGTGCTGTAATTTACAAGAGTACCTGTAGCACAACTCCGATTGCTCTGCTTACTCCGATTGTCGGGATACACCATGTTTATATTACACATCTTCTGGCGACTGCTGCTGTAAGACTCGTTTGCTTTTGTTTGGTCATTCTAGTTCCACAAGGAGCTTCACCGGTTCGTGCAGGAGCCGGTCTGCGAGAGGAACAAGCCGGGAGGCGCTGGCGGCGCCGGCGGCGGTACGCGGCGGCCCTCCTCCATCAACGTGCCGGCGCGCGGGCGGCCCAAGTTCGTCCGCTCCGACAGCGTCGGCGGCGACGCTTACGTCAACACCGTATTTCAGGATCTGGTGAGGAGCATGCTTCGCATGAAATGAAATCAAAAGTCAAAAAGTTTTGTACCGTGTGGGGTCGGTACTTAAAAAGAATAGCCCCACTGCATCTCTCCCCTTCGCATGTCGTAAAAGTCGACTAAGGGATAAGCAGCTCAGTGGTGCGGTCAGTCGACTGTTGCTAAGCAACACAATGCAGACAAGATAAATTGGAACTGACACAGCCTATAACCACCGAGTCCGGGAGCCGGTGAGAGGGACGCTGATTTTAAGTCAGGCAGAAGGTACACAACACAAATAATATTCTAAGCATATACTCTAACATAAGCATATAAGCATACAACCAGAGAGAAAGGAGAAGAAGAAGTTTAACAGTTACAACCGCACAAAACTACACAAAAAATAGTGTCAGTTTCCATAAAAAAAATATATAGGTGCTTCGTTATTCATGTCAAATGTTTCAGGAGGGTTACATACACACTGAAATAAACACGTTACGCAAAAAAAATTATATGTTTTTAGCATTACTTTTCGAGAAATTCAACAAAACATGTTTGCTACCTAAACATTAACCTGTGTGTAACAGTAGGTAACTTGCATTGTACGGGGTCAATGACCGTACTATGTTCAAACGCAGAACAGCTGTTTGTTGTAAGTAAGTCACAAGGTCACTATGATTGGTTTTTACAGTTACTTATTTGATTTAATTTTTTTGTTAAGAGAAAAAATGCTCCTATAAACATATGTTTTTTTTTAAGTAAAGTGTTTGTTTGAGTGTGTATGTAACCCTCCCGAAGTTATTGACATGAATAACGAAGCACCTTATATTATACTATATGTAAGTAGGTGAAATTGTTCTCCACAGCAATCGACGACAAGCATCGAATACGGCGTCCCCGACATACAGTTCGAAGACGAGGACTCGTTCAACCCGGTGTCGATAGCGAGCGCGGTCTGCGAGGCCAAGCGCAGCGCGTACGAGGCGCAGTGCGAGAGGGAGCAGCGCAGCGACACGCTCGAGCCGCGCGACCCGGAGGCCGAGTGGGAGGTGATGGTCGCGAGGGCGATCATCGACTTCGCCAAGAGCTGGATGCGGTTCGTGACCGAGCGCTGCGATAGGGGCAGGGGGCTCAGGCCGAGGTGATTTTTTGAAAACTTTTTTTTTTGTTGTGTGGCACTTAATAACGGGTACTCAGCACGGACAGATGGGAAGATAGATGTGGGTAATAGGTAAGGCTCACTCACCAAAACGTGCAGACCTCCAGCTTCCACGACAGCGTCCGGAATGACCTCTGGCCCCGACCGAGTCACCGTCTCGCACGTGCACTAACTTATATACTAAACAAACGTCTCTGTCGCAATCAATTCACGTGACACATTCCCACGTCTCTGTCGTCTTACAGTTCTCACTTAATCCCTAAAAATGTTCTCTTCCTCCAGGAACACTCTCGTCTTCACGCGCGCGCGTCTCTCTTCGTCAACGGGCCAATCGCGACTACCCACGAGAATATTTCCCTTCGCCCACGTTTCCACTTTCTAACCTACCCGCAAGGCTTGTGAGCTAAAGGTTTGTAGGAAGGCAAAAGGCGGGAAATATGAGTGTGCTGAGTAGCACCGTTATAGTTGGAACGAAGTTCACTCCGGACACTCTTTTTTTTTTTTATATGTGAAACAGCTTCGGTGGCTGTGCCGAGAGACCAATGGTGCAGTCGACAGAGCCAAAATGACCTCTCCTCGCGAAACCACGCTCAGTTAGGTGCCATGCCAGCAAATTTGCGGACTGTTGCTAGGCTGTCTAGCCCGTTAATAACTCGGCGAATGAGAGCTAAGCCGAAAAAAGTGTAAGGCATCGACCGTCACGACACTTTTGTATGTGTGTATCCACATCCACGTATGTGTGTGTTGGCGTGTTAACAAGCATTTATTAAAAAAACATATTTTACATAAATATGTACAAGTTTAATGTGACAATAGCAAGCTCGACAATAGCATTTGACACATTAAACTCCGCAATCCCGCCGTCCCCTTTCCACCTCCGCACAAAGCGCACTTAGCTGGATTTATCGCGGATGCGTACCAATCGGTTCTGCAGGTCTTTCCTCCACATAACTGGTAAACACTGGTAACTGGTAACTGCCCACATATTTCCCCCCAAGAACAGTCTAGGGTCCTTCAAGAGCGGCGTGAATAGGCACCTGTCAGGCCGGCATGGCATTCGCAACCCCCTGTACGACCGAATCTCCATGAGCGTCGTTAGACACCTTATGGGTAGCTCGGCGCCACATGTCGCGCTTTCTATAAAAAAAAACATATATTTTAAACATTTTTCCAAGCATCTCTAGTCCTTAGAGCAGTGGTGCCCAAACGGTCGATCGCAAGAGGCTTTTAGGTCGATCGCTATAAATATATAGAGCAAGAAGTGACTCGTAGAAACATCAAAGAATTCATAATATTTGATGTGACAAACATTTTCCGGGTGGTGTCGTCTTCCACAAGGACTGCAATATTAACCTATATAAAGGATGTAATGAACAGAGCTTTCAATTCAAACACAAAATGACTACAAATTATTGAACAACCAAAACTTTTGGTACAAGTGTCGATCTCACAACCTTTAATTTTTTTATGTAGATCTTCATATAAAAAAGTATGGGCACCACTGCCTTAGAGGCTAGATATTGTTTAGCAGTTACGATGGGGCTGACATAGTCGACAGTCGGCTAAAGCCCTATTTCATAAAGTAGAAGAAAAAAAAACATTTATTATCTCACGACGACAAAAAATAGTCAAAATATTATGTAAAATATGTGTTTTTTTTATTTATTGTGTACAAAAAATAATAAGAATATTAAAACCATTCATTTCCGCGATCTTTACGAAATGACCCTGCGTAATAATGTTTTATTTCCCAACCACAGATGGGCGAGTCAAGGACTGGAGTTCCTGATGCTCGCGTGTGACCCATGCAACACCAAACATCTCACCGAAGCCGAGTTTGAGGCGAGTACTACTACCATTGAATATAGTTATTTTCATTACGTCCCCTTTCCACCTCCGCACCACACGCACTGGGCAGGGATTGCATCCCTATACGCTGGACTTACCGCGGATGCGTACTAATCGATTCTGCAGATCTTTCCTCTACAGAACCGGTAAACTCTGGAACGCTCTCCCTGCTCATATATTTCCCCCCAAGTACAGTCTCGGGTCCTTCAAGAGGGGCGTGAATGGGCACCTGTCAGGCCGGCATGGCATTCGCAACCCCCGCATACGACCGAATGTCCATGGGCGTCGTTAGACACCTTATGGGTGGCTCGGCGCCATATGTCACGCTTTCAATAAAAAAAAAAATAAAAAAAAATTGTGGATCTTTTTTAACATAATTGCATTTGTCAGTCTCAGTAGCTCAGTGGTGCGGTTGGTCGACTGTTATTAAGTAACCCTGGCCGCGGTCATTACTGGATGGGTGACCGCTCAAGTGTTGGAGGCTGACTGTAGTTCGGATTCCACGTTAAACTGTAGATCCCTTTCCTTCTTACCTTACTAGGTGGTAGGGTTTATTACCGCCAGGTGGGAAGACGACATAAAGTACGTCGGCGGAAAGCAGTGGTTCCGTATCGCTGAAGGCCGGGAGGACTGGAGGAAAATTGGAGAGGCGTATGTCCAGCAGTGGACGCT
Source organism: Nematopogon swammerdamellus (assembly GCA_946902875.1). Lineage (NCBI taxonomy): Eukaryota > Metazoa > Arthropoda > Insecta > Lepidoptera > Adelidae > Nematopogon > Nematopogon swammerdamellus. The sequence goes on from OX336344.1 coordinate 2,607,651, forward strand.
TACTCGCTGACTGACTGATTGACGGGGTTTATTCCGGCTGGGTTGATACTATCCGGCACTGAACGAAACATCTCGGTCGAAACGGCTATGTAAATAGTTCGTGTTTTCCGTCCAGTTCAGTGTAGCCGACATGAAATGAAGGGAAACAATGACATGGCACCTAGTTCACCCGGTGTTATGGGCTGACATCACAGATGTTGCAGGTGATGTAGCCAACCGTGTCAGTTTCCATAAAAAAAAAAATGCATCCAATTCACTATCGAAAAAAAACATGTTATTGACCAAAGGAGCTTATACGCTGATTTCACGACAACAACTGATGATTTTGTCGGTGATCGGTTCTGCAGACATTTCTTCCACAGAGCTGGTAAACTCTAGAACGCTCTCCCTGTCCACATATTTCCCCCTAAGTACAGTCTCATGTCCTTTAAGAGACGTGTGCATACATATTTCCCCCCAATAACAGTCCCGAGTCCTTCAAGTAACGCGTATATTATCTACGCACCTGTCAGGCCGGCATGGCATTCGGAACCCCCGCATGCGACTGAATGTTCATGGGCATCGTTAAATTCGTTGAACGCAAAAAAAAAAAGTTATTCGACATCATTCATGAAGGTGCAATAGATCGAAAATTTGGAGATAATATGTAATGGCCCGGTGGTGTAGTTGGTTATCGCGTTGGCGGCTCAAGCCAGAGACCCAGGTTCAAATCCTGGTCGGGATGTATTTTTTCCAACTATTTTCGATTTGCATTTTTCTAATTACAAAATATATCGTTACACACATTTTGGGTGGCTCGGCGTCACGTAGTCGCGCTTTCTATTCAAAAAAAGTACATAACACTCTTTCTGGTCTATGCGCAGGAGCTGAAGGGTTGTATGGACGGGTGCATCTCGCACGTGGTGGGGTCGCGGTCGCCGGGCGTCGTGCCGCCCGCCCCCGTCGCCACGCCGACCCTCCAGCGACGCAGGCACGGCTCGCACACCTTCTCACCGGTAAGCCAGGGGAAACTCCTCTATTTATTATTATTATTATTTATTTATATACACTAGCAGCTTGCAGCTGATGCGTGTACTTCACGTGTTGAGTGCACTGTTTTATGATATATTTTATTTTATCTATTTATTGTTAATTTAATTATATTAGTGTTTTTTTTTTTTTTTTTTGTTAATATTTAGCAAATGTTTGTCAAGCTGATTTTAAAAACCATTCACTGAGATAGCACTTATCACTTCTTGTGGTAGCTTGTTCCAAGAGTCCACTACTCGGTTAGTTAGAAAGTACTTTCTAGGGCTGGAGTTGGAAGTGTTTCGGTTTAATTTTAAGGAATGTTCACGTAGTCTCTCATTGGTGTTCATTGTGTACATTGAATTAAGGTTGGCTACGTCGTAATGGCCATTGAAAATTCTGAATGTTTCGATGAGGTTCCCTCTTTTGTCTTCTTTGCTCTAGTGTAGTAATACCAATTACCAATACCAAAATATTTGTCGGGCAAACAAGCATAAAAAAACATCACCGACTCAGGTGTCGCCGGGACGATTGTGCCCAACGTATCGCCGGGACGAAATAGTCCTGACCGTGCGGCCGACTTTCGGCATTAAAATAGACACTCTTTGAATATGGGGATAAGGATCATTATACTTCTAAATAAAGGTGAAGATATGCCCTGGTTGATCTGATTCACTTTTGCGTCAGCCTAGAGCTAAACATTTACGGTTTTATTAGTTGATTTCAAGACTTGGTGACGGACGCCATTTTAGCGCGCAAAATAGTTGTCTCAAATAAAAAAGGTTTTTGGTGGTTTTAGTCAGTAGCTTGTTGTGTTTGTGTATAAATTTGAAAGAATACAAGATTTATTAAATGAATATGTTATTATTGTAGGTTTTTTTTATCCATAATGGTGAGAATCAAGTGCACTCAACATACAAAGTTGACGCATCAGCTTAAAGTGCTAGTGTATATGATAAGTCCTGTGCTATGTGCCTCAGAATCGTCGCACGTGGATATCTGTTGTCTCTGCCTACCTCACTGGGAAACGTAGGCGTATGTATATTGGCCATGATACATTTGCCAACAAAAAGGGCCTCGGACGTCAGACTTATTTATTACACATTCCGTTATGTTTTTCTTGACAAATGTATCCATTCAATGCAGAAAATGGACCGAATGTACTTTCTAGAAAACCACAGAAACGATTTGAATGAGAATGTTTTTTGTGTAACCAGAATCCACTGGCACAGATCCAGTGCAGGGAGAAAGAAGTTCCGACTCCGCCCACACCGCCCTCCGAACCGGATCCGGTCGTCGTCTTCCACATCAGCGAGGAGTCACGTGAGCCCCTCGTTTGTCATTTCAATCTGCCCCGACCACCGGAGGTGCCCATGCACCGCCGGGGCGTGGAACGGCCTTCTGGCGAGTGTGTTTCCGCAATCCTTTAGTCCGGGGTTCTTCATTCAGTTATATGGTTTATAATTTAGACGGGCTTAACTATTCTGTAGGCTTAACCATCTAGTCAGTGCCGGACCATAATCAATCACGCACGAACTTGACGGCTTACACATACCAAAGCGCAAGTGTTACTTGTAATTTTCTTTAGTGCCTTCGGAAATCTGCCGCCCCCTGAAGTTTGCCGCCCCTAGGCCGGAAGTCCAGGACTGCATCTAGTACAGAACCTGCAGTTTTACATAGAATCTGAGAATGTTTTGTTTATGTTTTGAAGGTGAGAGTTACGGCCCTTAGCTCTTATATCACTGTTGTGATCTCTCAGAAGTTTATAGCTCAACCCCAAGTCCGATTCCCGCTATGAACCAAGTTATATCCTTGGGGTTGAGTGCCTGTATCTGGCACGGGTTAATAATGTAACTCCAAGAATACGGCTTCTACTGTGAATGAACACTTCACTTTCACAAAGGATGTGTATGGGCGTTTCATCCTCTATTATACAGAACCTGCACACTCTGGTGTGTCGCTAAAGCCCATTCGGTCTAGATGTTTCTTCAGTCTGCAGTCAGGCCTCATGGACTCATGGTGGGCCGCTGGCGGGCAATTCAGTGGGCGCCGACAGCCGCGCGGTGTATATATACCTACGCGCGCGGCAAAGCAATAATCACTTTACACTCGATCGTTTAGGTACATTTTCGCACGCAGCGATTGGCGACGTGAAACATTAGGCTATTAAAGCCATAGGTATGGAACTTTTTCTAAGGAGAGATTTATCTGTTACAAAGTAACTATTAAGTATTCTGTGCTGCAGTGTTCTGTTAAGATCCTCGTTAGGACTCTCCGAGCTATGGGGCAACTCCCGTTCGTGAAAGATCACGTTTTGAAATCCTGTTTGAAGGAACATATGTTGTAAAAATGGCGTCTTCATGTGTGTTAAAGGCCCTAGACAAGGCCCCCTCGGTCATGAGCCGCTGTAAATAAATGATAAATTACTGACGTGTTCTTTATATGGGTGCAGAGCACAGCAGAAACGCAGAGGCGGCTGCGCGGCGGCTGGACGCGGCGCGCGACGAGACGCTCGTGGAGCGACGAGCGGTCGGCCGCGTCGTCGAGTCCACCGGCACGGTCACCAGCGAACCCAAGCTGCGGCAAGTCACCTTCAGGTGGCAGCGCGGTCTCAAGATCGGCGCGGGCAACTTCGGCAAGGTGGGGCACTGGTTAATGTCATTACGGTCATATGGTGCGCAACGAGGCAATCCGCCGACGTACCAAAGGAGTCAATATTGGACACCAGGTGGCTAGCGCAAGTGGCAGTGGATTCGGTAGGTCAGCCGAAGAGACGACGACCGTTGCAGTGGACTGGCGGTCGTAGACAGGGAAACTGGAGTGTGGGATAACCACACGCTAGGTGGGACGAGTGGTAAATTATAATTTGGAGGCATTTTTGTATCGGAATTCATGCTACACTGTAACATAATATAATAGTACATTAATAAGTCATTACATTCTTTCTAATAGGTTTTATGTTTTCGAGTTGTAAACAACAAAATTTCCAAAGTTCCTTGTGAAGTTTGAAAGTTTCCAATGAAAGGAGGTCTCAAAAAGTTGGACCCATTTTGCGAAGAAAGGACATACATACTTTGTAGCAAAACTAAATAGGGTTCTTTTACATACTGAAGTGTAACGATCGGAGTACACATTTTTCTGCCGTAGGTGTATACTGTAGTGAACACGGACAGCGGCCAACTCCTAGCCATGAAGGAGGTGAACATCGGTCCCGGGGACCGGCGCGCGCTACAGAAGGCGGCCAACGAGCTGAAGGTACTCGAGGGCATCATCCATCCGCATCTCGTCCGCTACTACGGGTGCGAGGTCCACAGGGTGAGTGTTGTGTTCTGTTTGATTGCTTGGAATCTGAACAGAATACCCTACAGTTCCTGCTACGCTAGATCGGTCGATCGGATTTTAGAAAGAAATACCGTCACAAAAAAATTTCGCCGAGTATGTCCTTCCAAGTGCCGGGGGACATCACAGGTTTCGCGTTAACCCTAAGAGAAGCCTTGTGACCCACTCAGGAAGGTGTGGAACTAAGCTTGCGATTGTTTCACCGAACATATCCGGGCCCATCGGCTCTAGAGGAGGGTGTTAATCGAGCGAGTGGCCACTCTATATTTCCCGCGCATGCTTCACGTTTCGGCTCGCAACAAGCCCTCGTCAGCTAGTCTGCGTTGATTAGGACGCGGGAAAACCACCAGTCCCGCTCTCGACCTGCCTCTCTATACCTATCCATATTCTGTAGGATGCTTCCAGTGACGTTTTCTATTTGACTGACGTGTACGTAACCAGGTTGACGGGCGGGGGTACGTAATCTAACCTAACCTAACCTAACCCAACCCCCTCCCCCCTAGCAGCCTTGTGACACCTACTCCTATTCACACCATAGGCACTGTGCAGGGGATGCTTGATCAAGGAGGAAACGGCCGAGCATGTTTTGTTAGAGTGCAATGTACTGACAACCAACGAAGGGAGATACTCCTTTCTACATCTTCCGTTGCGGAGGTCTGCAGACACCGCGTTCGTCTTGTGGCCTTCATGGAGGTTGTCGTTGTTGTTGTACTAGTAGGGGTTGTGTCTAAGTCTGCAAACTAGTCCCTCTTGGTCGGGGACCTTCGTGCAAAACCCCTTGATCTCCAGCTACCTAAGTCAGCCTATGTCCTCCATGAAGGTCACAAGATAACCTGGCGGTTGCAGGCCATTTGTTGTTCATTTGGCACCACCCAGGAGGCACGTGTGACTTGAGGATCTTCAAGTGTTACGGATGTGAACAACGTTACCCCCATTCATGGTGGACATAGGCTGGCTGGGGTGGCTGGAGTACAAGGGGTGTTGTACGAAGGTCACCGACCGAGAGGGACTAGTTTGCAGGCTTAGATGCACAACAACACACCAACATCAACATAACAACAAGATTACAACATCACACCAACATCAACATAAATGCAACAACAACAACAAAACAACAACAACAAACAACAATAACAACAACAACACAACAGCAACAACACAACAACAACAAAAACAACACAACACAACAACAACAACCCACTCCTATTCCAGGTTTTCTTTTTAGTTATGCTGGACCACGATGGGCACCCTCCTCTACTTCCAATGGGCCTGGATATGTTCGGTGAAGCCATCGCAAGCTGAATTCAACAACTTCCTTACCAAAAATACCTCACAATTTCAAAAATGTAACATTCAGCAGGGTATGTGGTTGTTTGCGCCGCGTACAGGAGGAGATGCTGATCTTCATGGAGCTGTGCGTGGAGGGCTCGCTGGAGGCGCTGCTGGCGGAGTCCGGCGGGCTGCCGGAGCCCGGGGTGAGGCGCTACACCAAGCAGCTGGTGAGCGCTGTGCTCGAGCTCCACAACCGACAGATCGCTCACCGGGACATCAAGAGTGAGTGCGGCGGATCCAGCCTTAGACTTTAAAGATACTGTACTGTGTGGGGTCGGTACTTAATAAGAATAGTCCCACTGCATCTCTCCCCGTACATGTCGTAAAAGGCGACTAAGGGATAAGCGGCCTGCAGACACCGCGGTCGACTTGTGGCTTTCATGGAAGACATAGGCTGGCTGGGGTAGCTGGAGACTGCGGGGTTTTGCACGAAGGTCCCCAACCAAACGGGATTAGTTTGCAGGCCTAGAGCCAACCCCATACCAACACAACAACAACACCTTAAAGATATTGTAGATCTTAGTATTTCGTATTAATTTCCATTTTGTTATCTTGATCCGTTCCTGAGAAAAAGGGTCCTTGACATACAAAAGAAACAAAAAATTTTTTTAATGTCACATAACTATAAATTCACAATTTTCAGATTTTTTCCCTTATTCGTGCTGTGAGACCTTGCTTCTTACTAAATTTCATGATTCTAGGTTAACGGGAAGTACTCTATAGGGTTTGATTTGATTTGCCAGTAGCAAAATATGTGACGTAAATGGCCGTATCTAGTGATTGCGTTGACTTGGAAGCTTAAATTTTTTGCACTTCCGAGGAAACGTAGACCTTAGTATTTGATATTAATTTCAACTTGATAACTCTACCCGTTCCTGAGAAAAAAGGGGAAAGCCAGCCAGCCAGCCAGCCAGCCAGCCAGACAGACAGACAGACAGACAGACAGACGGACAACAAAGTGATCCTATAAGGGTTCCGTGTTTACCTCCTTTGAGGTACGGAACCCTAAAAAGATGCTTAGTACTAAACATATAAAAAATGAAAATGTCTAAATGTTCGACAGCCGGCAACATATTCCTGACGAACGAGCGGCACTGCCTGAAGCTGGGCGACTTCGGCTGCGCGGTGAAGATCCGCGCCAATACCACCGCCGCCGGCGAGCTGCAGGGCTACGTCGGCACTCAAGGTACGCACCGCTACTGCCCCACTGCATCTCTCCCCGTGCAGGTCGTAAAAGGCGGCTAAGGGATAAGGACAAGATGTACCGTGTGGGGCCGGTACTTTAAAAGAATAGCCGCACTGCATCTCTCCCCGTATATGTCGTAAAAGGCGACTAAGGGATATGACTCCCTTCTTATATTACTAGGTGGTAGGGTTTACCCGCCCGGGTTGGTACCACCGCACTGAATGAAAGGTCGGTCGAAACGGCTATGTAAATAGTTTGTGTTTTCCGTCCAGTTCAGTGTAGCCGACACGACCGAAGGGAAGCACTGATGTCACCACTTGGACAAAGGTAGGTAAGTTGACACTTATATAACGGTTAGGAAACAATCAGGACTCACGATTAGTGCCTTCTTCATGATCCAGGGGGCCCCCTTCGTTGGCTGGCGCACTTCCGGGAATATGACACATTCACCTGCGGCGACGACGTGACGCGGCGGCGCGGCGGCGCGGACGAGCGTAACGCACCTGCGGCGGCTGTATAGAAGCGACTGACCGCCTACGCGATCGCCTTGCGCGCATTCATTTTATGCGGGAAGGAATAGAGAGGAGGAAGCGTCAACAACTGACGTGGCACGAAGTACACCCGGTGTTATGGGCTGACATCACGGATGTTGTAGGTGATGTAGCCAACCGTGTCAGTTTCAATAAAAAAAAAATAAAAAAAAAATGTCCATGTGCGTCGTTAGACACCTCATGGGTGGCTCGGCGCCATATTTCGCGATTTCTATAAAAAAAAATTGTTCTGCGATGCTTATAATATTGTGACATGTTGCAGCGTACATGGCACCCGAGGTGTTCATGAAGAGCTCCGGGCACGGGCGGGCCGCGGACATCTGGTCTCTCGGCTGCGTCGTCACTGAGATGGCATCTGGAAAGGTAATCAGCATTGAGAGTCACAGAGTACCGTGTGGGGCCGGTACTTAAAACGAATAGCCCCACTGCATCTCTGCCCGTGCATGTCGTAAAAGGCGACTAAGGGATATGACTCCATTTTTATATTACTAGGTGGTAGGGTTTAACCCGCCCGGGTTGGTGCCACCCACAGAGCATCAAATACCTACCGCCCGCGCCCCCTACTAGAGGCGCCCTAAGCGATGATATTTGAAACCCAATAACCGTACGCTGAGCTGCTAGCGCTTCGTATGTGTGTGTGTGTGCTAGTATCGACACTACACACAAAGAGGAGCAAGTTAGGCACACGCACAAAACAAATGCACACGCACAACACACATATGTAAGTCATAGGCCACGCCCCACTCACGGCGCCTCTAGTAGGGGCGGGCGCGCGCATTTCATGCTCTGTGGTGCCACCGCACTGAATGAAGGGTCGGTCGAAACGGCTATGTAAATAGTTTGTGTTTTCCGTTCAGTTCAGTGTAGCCGGCACGACCGAATAGAAGCACTGACGTGGCACCAACTTCTCCCGGTGTTATGGGCTGACATCACGGATGTTGTAGGTGATGTAGCCAACCGTGTCGGTTTCCATAAAAATTAAAAATTGTATTCACAGAGGCCGTTCTCGGAGTACGACAGCAACTACCAGATAATGTTCGTGGTGGGAATGGGCGGGCGGCCGGAGGTGCCCGCGTCTCTCTCGAACGAGGGTCGCGAGTTCTGCCTGTCGTGTCTGGACCACGACCCGGAGACGAGGCGGAACGCCGCCGACATCGTCGATCATCACTTCCTAAAGGTGGGTATATCGGCTTTACAAAACTAGCTTCCCTTATCTTACATGGTGGTAGGGTTCAACCCGCCCGGGTCGGTGCCGCCGCACTGAATGAAACGTCGGTCGAAACGGCTATGCGAGTAGTTTGTGTTTTCCGTCCAGTTCAGTGGAGCCGGCACGACCGAAGGGAAGCACTGGCATGGCACCCAGATTCGGTCATTTTATAGTATGTAGTTTGTCATGAAAATCTTTTCGTCAAGATTCGGTGGACGGTTAATTCTACACGACGGCGAGCGCAGCGTACCTAGTAGAATCAAACTGCATGTAGGCAAATTCCAAACACTGAAAGTTCAATGACATCAAAAGAAAAAGGGGACTCGACTAGGTCATTGCACCCCCTAGACCTAGACAGCTCGGCAATTCTCCCGAGACTCACTCTCCATCGAGTTTTTATTAGAATTTCCAATTTTTGGATGAGAAAAAAAAATACAGTTTTTTTTTCTTCTAATAATGAGTACTTTCTATTCCTGAAGTTTCTCAAACCCAGTGGCGGTGCTAGACCAAAATTAAATGTAGACGTCAGCGACATCAGTATTGCGAGGCCTCTTTCATTTCTCAGTCAGAAAGAAAACGATAAATAGAACGAGACTGATGTATGAGTATATGAGTTTTATTGCTAATCAAATTTTGACAAAAATTACATGAACAACCACAAATTAAAATAAATAACCCAACAAGCAATAGCCCAAAGTGTGCGACCATACTTTGATAGAATTTGTGGGATAGCTAGGGTAAACGAATTTTTGCGAGGCCCGCTCAAACCTATCCTGAAACACCCTGTATAATAATATATAAAAATATAATTTCTTAATTTGTGGAATCCAAATGACATATTAGCCGAAACGTCAAACGCGATTGATAGCTAGGCAGTCTCCCGCTACTCCCGCTAGTCCCGTCCTCGATTGACTCCTTCCCCTACTGCCAGTGGGCCCGGATACGTTCGGTGTAGCCACTGCAAGCTACGCTCCACATAGTCTCTGCTTCACGGCACAGGCCGATCCCACGATGAACGAGATATGAAAATATTATTTATTGAAATGATTATTTACAGGTTGGATCTGAAGAGAGCTGCAACTGTGAGCCTGGATACCTCATCACCAAATAAGCATTTAAGCATTTCGTCACTACGAACGGATATAACCTGTCAACCAAAACACACCTTGCCGCCCCATTGCGAGGGTGCATTTTATGTTGTCAGCCTCGATAGCTCAGTGGTTCAGACAGTCGACTGTCGCTATTAATTGTTAAGCAACGCTGGGCGCGGTCAGTTCTTGGATGGGTGACCGCTCGACCGTTGGAGGCTGACAGTGGCTCGGATTCCACGTAAAACTGTAGGTCCCTTCCCTTCTTACCTTACTAGGTGGTAGGGTTTAACCCGGCCGGGTTGGTACCACCGCACTGAATTAAATGTCGGTCGAAATGGCTATGTAAATAGTTTGTGTTTTCCGTCCAGTTCGGTGTAGCCGGCACGACCGAAGGGAAGCACTAAAAATCGCACCAAGTTCACCCGGTGTTATGGGCTGACATCACGGATGCTGTATGTGATGTAGCCAACCGTGTCAGTTTCCACAAAAAAAAAACATACAAATTAAACCCGAAACGTGGCGTATTTTACGCGGCAGAAATTACGCTCAGTGTGTTGCTGGGTTAAAATATATTTTATTTAATTTATAAATCTGTGAAAATGTTTCAACAACATGGCCATGATTCTTTTTAGGTTTCCGTATCCCGTACGGAAGCCTATTACTAAACCTACGCCGTCTGTCTGTCCGTCCGTCTGTCCGAGGGCTGTATCTCTTGAACCGTAATAGGTAGCCCGTTGAAATATTCACAGAATAAGTGTTATTATGGCAGATATAACAACAAATAATAAAAAATAGAAAAAGTAAAAAATTAAGGGGTGTTCCCATACAAGGAACGTGTTTATTTTCAATGTTTTTTTTGTGGTGCGGAAACCTCTGTGCGCGAGTCCGACTCGCACTTGGCCAGTTTTTTTTACTGTTTTAAATATTTAGTAATGGATTTTTATTGTATAACCTTTTATCATATTAAACGTCATATTGATTTTATATATTTTTAATTTGATCTCTCAAATGCAGTTATAATCAATCATGAAATTATGTATGATGGATGATCATTGATCATCCATCATGTATGAAATAATTTTATTATTAAATGGTTTTTCCAATTTGGTGTTGATCGTAGCTAAAGAATATTTAGCTACATATAGGCATTGTTATTGTTTAGTTTAGTATGTAATTGTTTGATAATATAGGTAGGTGATGTTTTTTATTGAATTAATTGATTTTAAGTATACAAGTATACTGAAAATATGGAATACTTAATTAATTTTGTGTAATTCTTTATGAATTTGATTAGTAGGCGAAACTTAAAAAAAAATTGTAGGAAAATATGTGTACATAATATTATATTTTGGCATGAATTTAAAATATAATAAAACAAGTTAAAAATATGTGTTCTTTTATTCTTTTCATTTTCCCAAAATTAATGATTATAATTTATTAAATAAAACTTTCAATAAAACGAAATAAAAATAACAATATGCAACTTGCATTGCATTGTGTTCGAGTCATCCTGAATTAGTACCACTGAACTGAATTATCTTTGCTTGACGATAAATTCCTAAACCGCCAAAGGCCGGGAGAACTGGAGGAAACTTGGAGAGGCATAATCCTCTAGCAGTCGACACAATGTCAGCCTCGATAGCTCAGTTGTGCGGTCGGTCGAATCATAAGCACACCTGGGCGCGGTCAGTGGGTGGATGGGTGACCGCTCGACCGTTGGAGGCTGCCCGTGGTTCGGATTCCATGTTAAACTGTAGGTCCCTTCGCATTTTACCTTCTTGGTAGGGTTTAATCAGCATGGGTTGGTAGCACCGCACTGAATGAAAGGTCGGTTGAAACGGCTATTTTAATAGTTCGTGCTTTCCGTCCAGTTCAGTGCACGTCCGAAGGGAAGGACTGACATGGCATCTAGTTCACCAAGGTGTTATTGGCTGACATCACGGATGTCGTACGTGATGTGTAGCCAAAAGTGTCAGTTTCCATAAAAAAAAAACATAAGCTGACTGAGCGACTGACTAAAACAGAACAGGGAAATGGAAATGAAACGCTTGAGGATTTTTTTTAAAATCTATTTGAACAACCATTATAATTTATCGAGCATTCGTAATCAACATTGATATGTGTCGTCGCAGGTAGGTACTAAAAGTAAACACACACTAAACTAGATTTAATTGCACATTTTAATCTCCTATTTTATCGACATCAAGAACTTTCTACGGTGAAGTCGCTTGTGAATATGACGGAGGTTACACGTTCAGTCCATCAGTCTGGTTAAACCATGGTCCAGACTGACCGTTTAATTTACTTTGATGGATGGATGGTTTGGAATGATGGACCAGACTGAAGGATTTAAAAAATTTTGATACTAGACTGATGGCAGACTGATAGTGCCAATGCATTTTACGTCTGGCGTCAGTCTGGCAGTATTATATTCTTTGGTCTGGCGTCAATCTGGTCGTGACCAAGGTGACGGACTGAACTGATGGAAAACCTAGCGTGTAACCTCCGTATATCTCTTCCTCTAGTTGTCTCGCTCACACAGGTTTGTTTCATTGGTATGCGCAATGCGTCTGTTAGCGAAATAGCTCTACTGTTATGCGAGTATTGTATGTAGTCTCCCAAAAGTATAAAGTCGAAAGCGCCGCTCCGAGAAGCGACTTTTTTGCGTTTCGCTTCTGTAAAACTATTGTATTGCATTGGAAAAGGGCTAATTCAAATAGAATAGACAAGGACAGAATGTACATTTTTCACAAATGACTTCGCAAATTGAACAGAATTTTATTTAAGAGGTCGTAATGTTCGAGGTCAAAGTTGAAACAATGAAAATGTTCTCAATGCAGCCTACACAATATTTTAAATTGTTTCTGATTTGGGTAGCGGGGATTGCCACGTGTTGCGGGAGGAAAGGGGTTCGATCTCCACTGTCTTTTTCAAGGTTGCCGGTCGGAAAACTCGAAAAAGACAGTTTATGTAGGATTGGCTGGACACACCCAAAATAACTTTGCAATGCGTAATAAAATAGGCACAATGAAAAGATTCAATAGTAATAATTCGGTGCGGTCACCATGACCACACGCAGGTGGTTAAGCGTTAAAGATTTTTTCACTTACAGCCGTTTTATTTTGGTACCTATTGATATAAATAATTATAATAATATCTTTGTTTAGTAGATAAAACTAGCGATTGCCCGCGGCTTCGCTCGCAGTAGACTCGGTTTAATAGAAAATCCGTAAACAAAAAAAAAATATGCTCGTATGATGAAAATAAACGATCGCTTCTCTTATATTCTCCCTCTCTATCCCGTCCGTACTATACATTATTTGATACTGCTCACCCCTAAAGCTATTTAGCGCGATGTTATATAGCCTATATTGGTGCAAATCGCATCAAAATCTTTTCAGTGGTTCCGGAGTTTACCTCAAACATACATACGTGCATACAGACGTTCCCTTTTATAAGTCTAGATTACTTACCAAAGTACTTAAGCATAGTCACAGACCATTCTAGACTAGACACACATCGCAATACTGGTTTTAAAATATAGTTAAGAACCACAGAACATCGAATAGCGCTCTGAGTTGGAATGGCCTTGTCTCATGATTGGAGCCGTATTATACAGCGTAATTCTATTTAAGTTATTTTAGCATCATACTTTTTTTGTTTAAATATTACTAATTATATGTTAATGTAATCTTAGCTGGTTTTAAGTTTGTAAATATTTTATATTAATTGTTTATTATGTACTGTATGATTATTACTGAATAAATAAAATAAAAATAAAAAATTTTTTCGTCTTGTGTTTCAAAATTTTTTTTTATTTCACCATAGGGGAGGTGCTGGTTCGGTTTGTAGCTGGATAGAGTAAAGCTTAATCCGCGACTGGATGCCTGGATTGCAGGAGTAGTGAAAAATATTCGCCGCAAGCCTATTCCACTGCTTTGCAGTGCGACACAAGAACGATGAAGAACTCTTCTGTCGACTACGAAGGGGTAGAACTACAAATGAACAATAAATTTAAGTCGGCTAATTTAGGCAAGGCAAAGGCAGGATTAAAAACCGCAAAAAATATACCTATACTAGATAATCGACTTTCCCAGCCGACTTGACTGCCCACTTCAGGCTCGAAAGAATCTGGGAGGAAGCGACCCGATCGATAGCCAATCGAACGCGTGGGAGCGCCATGCACGCGCCACAGCGCGGACGCGGCCCGGCCAGGAGATTCAATGACATTAAATAATCTGCTGTTTAGGTACCTAGTGGCACGCTTTGATTGTGTAGAATATACACAGGTTTTGTTAAATTTCTCGAAAACGAATGCTAAAATATATGTCCTGAGGTCTGACCTTCCACAAAATGATCCGTATATAAAGACCCGTATATATAACCAGTGTGTCCTCCCGGTTATGACGTACGGGTGTGAAACGTGGACTCGGGCGGTCGCTGTTGTCCAAAGATTGAAAGTTGCCCAGCGAGCAATGGAGCGAGCCATGCTGGGAATATCGCTACGTGATATGGTGCGTAACGAGGCAATCCGCCGACGCACCAAAGTAGTTGATATTGGACACCGGGTGGCTAAGCTCAAGTGGCAGTGGGCTGGGCACGTTAGCCGAAGAGACGATGACCGTTGGGGTAACCGTGTCCTACACTGGCGGCCGTGGACAGGAAAACGGAGTGTGGGAAGACCACCCGCCAGGTGGGACGACGACATCAAGTACGTCGGCGGAAAGCAGTGGTTCCGTATCGCTGAAGGCCGGGAGGACTGGAGGAAAATTGGAGAGGCGTATGTCCAGCAGTGGACGCTTACACGCTGACTGACTGACTGACTGACTGTTATTGTATCTATTTGATAACTGAGCGGCATGTGGCCGAGTGGTTTGGGCACCTGTGGCATGGGCTGACTGACTGACATGTTTTTTTTGCGTAAGGAGTTTATTTTGGCGGGCATGTACCCTGCCAAAATATTTGAAGCTAATAGGCACTCTATCTATATTGTAGAATCTGATGCTGTTGCATATAAAGCTCCTAGAAGTTTAACTGCAATGAAATAGCAGTGGTTTAATTAAATATTTGGCTCTGTTTAGTTTATTTGTCGCTTCTGGCAGGCGCACTTGATTCGATGTTCTGTGTTTAAAAAACGAATTTTCTAACATAAATGGCTTTTAAGCTTAGCCGTCTAATCGTCTCGACATAATAAGTACTTGTGTCTAGCTAATACAACATTGATATGTCTTGGAAGAACATTTGAATGTTCTTTTTATTAAATAGATGCGTTCTCTAAAAAATTCTAAGGAACATGAGATTCTTAAATACATTTTTAAGTCCCTATGTGTAGTATATAGATGGTATAAGTATAGTAATTTGTATATACAGCTAAACGTCTTACGTACTAATTTTGATATGTTTTTTATATTCTTGGTCCTAGTGGGACGTCGAGTCAATACGATATGTACTCGTTATGTACTTAAGATCTAGGAAATTGACATTAATCCATTCAACCACCAAGATTCGAATCCATTATATTATATGAACGAATGCCTTATAATATGTTTCATAATATAATGATATGTATGTTTTGTTAGTCTCATCAAATACAACTGGAGAATTAAATATTGATAGTGTCTTGTGATATTTCCGATTTGGAAGAAATTTCGAAATAATTTATTGAAAACCAGATTAAAGATTAAAAATATACATACATATATAGTATATGTATGTTTAGGCTTTTACCGCTATTACACATTGTACAAATTTTTCGGTTATGCGGTGTATATAATTAAAGCTAGGTCCTGACGATGTCCCCGGCAGGTCTATTCTTGTAAATTCTGACAGCGGACTCAGCGCTGATGTGGCGCTGAGAGCCACTTTAGTAAGTGGCTCTCAGCGCCACAACAGCGCTGATTCCGCTGTCAGAATTTACAAGAATAGACCTGCGGAGCGAGGGACGAAACGTCGACTAACTAAAGTGAGTCGCTTTAATTATACCGCATAACCGAAAAATTTGTACAAAAATATATACAGGGTGTCCCGAAAGTCAACGTCATCCCTTGGAGGGCTGATAGGCCAGCTCAGGACTGACCAGAATATCACAATATGACCTTAATAAAAAATCGTTAGTTTTCGAGATATTTGGACTTTTATTTATTTCGTTAAAATCGACACCCTAGATCAGTTTTTCGAGTGCCACAGGTACAAAATTCCATATTCTAAGATTCTATTTTTTGTTACGCAACCCTGTATAGCAATGCTATTGATCACAGTTCAAAAAAGAAAAAAAAATATCGTGCTATACCCCTAAAAAATTATTTTTTGTCTGATTCATAGTAATTTATTTTTTAATAGTCAATTTCGACCCTTCATACTGTAAAAAAAATTTACCACGTTAACCTGGCAAGTTATTTAAAAAAATTGCTCATTTAGTGTGGTCTTCAAAATGGTATAACGTTTGCTATATTTTGTTTTAGAAAAAAAGATATTGCCATTTTAGTGCAAAAGGAGCTTGTTGTAAATGTATTTCAGATATTAGTAATTCGAATGAACCCGGCTATCACTTTTAAACAATTTTGCTAAATTCGGCTTAATTTTGTAGTTTGAATTTAGAATTAGAGTAACGTCGTTTGACTTTACAGTGAGATAGTGACATGAGTAAGAGTGAGAAAGGTAGTGACGCCGTAATTTAGCAGTATGTTACGCTACTTCTTTAAATGCAATTTTCGTGTGCATCGTTTCGTCACGTTCTGTAGTGTGCGCTATCTGGACTTGTGTGTTGCCTACTTGATGTCTAGTGATTTGAACTTCTTGTATTGGAGATAATAACGTACTGACCTGGCCTTTTTGTGGTCTCTGTGTTTTTGTTACGCTTTTGATACGCGTGTTACTACTCGCGATGCCGTATCAGTATACTGCTCAGGAATACGCTAACATGCATTACATTTATGGCGAATGCAGGGGCAATGGTGTTGCTGCAGCTAACCTGTATCGCGAAAGATACCCGAATGCCTTGAGATATCCTGATCATCGCGTGTTCATAAATGTCCACCTGGCATATGGAGAAGGCAGAATGCCTCACAATCGCGCTAGAATTGGAAGACCACGTATGGATTACGATGAGCACGTTTTACAAGAAATTGAAAATGATCCGACTACATCGGCGCGAGCAATTGAAAGCCATACAGGGATATCGAAATCTACTGTAAATAGAATTACGCGACGGTATCAATACCACCCATATCATGTGCAACGTGTGCAAGCATTGCTTCCTCGTGACTACGCACAACGTGTCCAGTTTTGCCGAACAATGCTGCAGAAACATAGAGAAGAACCAGATTTCTTAGATAAAATTTTATGGACAGATGAAAGCACATTCAAAAAAGATGGCTTCATGAACATGCACAATCTACATAGTTATGCACTTGGAAACCCACATTCAATGCGAGAAGAAAGATCACAGTATCGCTTTAAAGTTAATCTGTGGACTGGCATCTTCAACGGCCAAGTAATTGGCCCCTTTGAATTACCTGAAAATCTAAACTGGGAAATTTATCTTGATTTTTTACAAAATCAACTGCCAAATCTGTTGGAGGATGTGCCTTTGGCCACACGCAGGGCAATGTGGTTTCAAAATGATGGCTGCCCAGCTCATTATGCACGAGGAGTGAGAAATTATCTGGATCAAGCTTATCAAGAGAGATGGATCGGCCGTCTTGGTCCCATTTTGTGGCCTCCCCGGTCCCCGGATTTAAATCCCCTTGATTTTTATTACTGGGGTCACCTAAAGGAGAAGGTCTATGCAAAACCTATAAATAACGTAAATGAATTGAAGCACCGCATTAATGAAGCAGCACAACAAATAAATGTGGCAGGAAGTGCAAGACTAATAAAAAGATCTTTCTTAAAAAGATGTCGTTCTTGCATTCGACTTGGTGGAAGGCAATTTGAACACACTATTTGATGTTTATTTGTGTTTTGTTTAGTTTTAAATAAATACCGGTCGCTTAAATTTAACAAGTGTTTTTATTCAAATTACTAATTACTGAAATACATTTACAACAAGCTGCTTTTGCACTAAAATGGCAATATATTTTTTTCTAAAACAAAATATAGCAAATGTTATACCATTTTGAAGACCACACTAAACGAGCAATTTTTTTAAATAACTTGCCAGGTTAACTTGGTAAATTTTTTTTACAGTATGAAGGGTCGAAATTGACTATTAAAAAATAAATTACTATGAATCAAGACAAAAAAAAATTTTTAGGGGTATAGCACGATAATTTTTTTTCTTTTTTGAACTGTGATCAATAGCATTGCTATACAGGGTTGCGTAACAAAAAATAGAATCTTAGAATATGGAATTTTGTACCTGTGGCACTCGAAAAACTGATCTAGGGTGTCGATTTTGACAAAATTAATAAAAGTCAAAATATCTCGAAAACTAACGATTTTTTATTAAGGTCATATTGTGATATTCTGGTCAGTCCTGAGCTGGCCTATCAGCCCTCCAAGGGATGACGTTGACTTTTGGGACACCGTATACTGTGAAAAGGAATTATTTTCGTGGGAACTATTGCGGGGACTATTCCCGAGTGGAAATCAATAGTTTTAAATTTAATTTATGTAGGTATTTTAGATTTAGGATACTTAGTTAAAACTTTTAACCAATAATGAACATTGCAAAATAAATAACATTTTCAATGGTTCGTACACGTTTGTTTGAAATTTCTATAAATTTCTAATATAAGGAAAACTTTTTTATTTTACTGTGCATGATTTATATGAAAAAAATCAAGTATATATTATGTACCTGGAGATATATATTCGTCGATAATACGTCTTTTAAAATAATTTAATTAAATATCAGTTGGTAACAATTAATTATGAAATAATATTTAAAATAATGATCTCATCATTCATCACATACAGCATAATAACAGTATATTATATTGAATATTATTTTATAAAATAGAAACATTTTCTATTAGCGATATAGTAAATTAATTTAATAAAACTATGACATACATAAAACAACCTATAACTAAACACATTGAATGCGTTAATCTCAATAAAACATCTAAATTCTAAACAGTTTTATTACATCACCACAGCATTGATATGTATTTTTATAACTTATTTTAATAACATTTTCAACATTTAGTGAGATCTATAATGTTCTAAACCTACAAATTGTAAAGATTTTGATAACTTCATCCCGACCATCCGTTAATTAATAATCTATAAATTAATTACATTATAAATTTGTAAATAATCGTGTGCGAAATTTTTAACATTAATAAATATAAGTAAATATTCGAAATTTCGAAAATGCTTTAAGCTACTCTTCTAATCTCAATTTGTTTTCTATTGTACAAAAACATTACCCTCCTTTTTGCTTCGTACAGTCGGGCAAAACAAACATCGTATCCATCATCATTATTACTGAAACAAACTTTTTAATAATTATTGCAAATGAAGCAGGTTATGTATAATAAAATATGTTTGTTTGTTTATAAATAAATAAATAAATAATAAACTCTTTATTGGGTGAATCTTTAAATTGTATTTTTACCCAATGGGCCAGCCACTATATTGATCTTCTTCCTTCCTGGCAGCCAAAGATTTAAATCGATGGATATGGCATAGTCTAACACGGGCCGTGTTAGACTATGCCATATCTATCGATTATGTCACCAATGAAAGGGCCGCATCCGCATGCGGCTACTTCGCATCAGTCGCAGCGCCACGCGCGTGTTGAGAGGTCGTTTCACGCAACGTAACGTAACGCGACGATACGCGAGTGCAGAGCGTTAGCGTTTTGTTAACACGAGGCGGCTTTTGATGCGATTCTTGATTCTTGACAGTAGTGTGCACGAAGTCACACACATGTGACACACATGTCTAATCGGTGACCAACTCTTGAGCGCTTTGCCCTATCTATCTATTTAAATCTTTGCTGGCAACCCATTTGAAGAAAGTACATACTTTTCCAAGGTAGGCTAGGTACCTTTGTACTAAAAAAAAAATGCAGGTAGGTATGCGGAAATGAATGAATGAAATGAATGTAAGCTAAATTTGCCCGATATTATAAAAAAAAAGTTAGCGTTTCGAAAAATTTTGCAGTAGGTTGGTTTTTAAACCAGCGATATTTTTAAATTTTGTTTAATATTTTTGTAATATTGATTGATATATTAATAATCAAAAGATTTTCTATAACTATAACACCCATTCAAACCTACGTAATGTTATTTTTTCAAATTATTTGAATAATTGAACGAATGCTAAAACTTTAATAAAATTTTAAATACCTAGTGGATATGCACATAATTTTTTTATACTTACAGTCTACATTGATATGTTTCGTTCACATTGTGCAAGGTACATACGTGTCCTTATATATTAATCTAAGAACATAATATGTTTATTTAATAAATATAAATTCATAATAAACATGCAATTGTTTGTTAATAAAATTCTATGTAACACATAAAGCAGACGAATCCAGAAAACATTGACGGAATTTTTTTTTCATAAGAACACACATTTAATTAATTATCCTAAATATTCATTTCGATCTATGTAAATTATTTTAATTTCTCAAATTAAATCATGGTATAATACATAATTTAATTTAAATTATTTTTTAACATAGCGTCGCCCTAGTTCTTGTTTTGGGCATACGCCATTTATCAAATTTTACAGGAAACGGTTTTTTCTGTTTTAAAAATAAAACATTAATCCTTTTTGTATCAAAATTTTACAGTATGTAGAAGAAAGTCCCCTATAGTGGATAGCACTCTTTTTTTATTTATATACACTTAAAAAAATTAATTAAAATTACTAACATTGGGATATGCCACAAAGTTGCAAAAAGTCCGTTAACTTTGATGGATATGCCCCAAGACAACGTGGATATGGCATTTCATGAGTAGCATTCTCTCAGTTCTCGTTTTTGGCACGTCCCAGTTTACACACACAGCATGTTTTAGTTTTTATTACGCCTAAACAATTTTTTACAAATTGTCTGAGTGAGATTGGTAGTATTCATGCATCGATCATGAAAGATTCAATAACATTATGTAGGCATGTACTACTTCTTACACGTATTCAAATTAACGTATTCATAAACTTTAAACATAGGTATATAAACTTACATCTTATTTTTAAATGTAATATGATATTGAAGCTACACCGCGCAAAGTAGGTATATAATATTATTATTTTTTTAAATGTAATCTGATATGGAAGCTATACCGCGCATTCAATTTGAATTTGATACACATCCTGACGACGAAAACACGCAGCCTGTATAACAGCCAGCTGTTTTAGGTTAGTTTAATAAATTGTAGAAAAATCTTATTTACGTCGCGTATCTTCTTCTAAGTGGGTTGCCTCCTGGTTCAGGAGTCAACTTCGATGTCCATGATGTCAATTTTCAGACGAAAATCAGCAAAAACCTTTGCAAACTATTCAAAAACACGAATGAAAAACGGTTCGCGTTGTAAATTCCACTGACAATGATAGACAATATGGCGTCTACTGAGATGACGTAAGCAAAATCCCTGCGCTCTGATTGGCGGGAACATGGATATGCCCAAATTAAGAATTCAATAAATATTAATTCGGTAAATTTTTGGATATGCCAAACTTAAGAACCAAACGTTTTCTTCACATGTTGGATATGGATTCTGAAAAAAGTACTTTACTGTTTACAAAATAAGATCTTTTTTTGTCTATCGGATGCGTAATTTTTTTTTAAATGTTTCTACATTCATAAC
This sequence comes from Nematopogon swammerdamellus, assembly GCA_946902875.1. NCBI lineage: Eukaryota > Metazoa > Arthropoda > Insecta > Lepidoptera > Adelidae > Nematopogon > Nematopogon swammerdamellus. The sequence continues at coordinate 2,629,133 of OX336344.1, forward strand.
TCAATTTCGTCAAAAATGGTCTATGCTCAAAACAAGAACTAGAGCGACGAATTAGGACGTTATTCAAAGGTTCGCTTAGATAACTAACGTGACGATATCCACAAAAAATTGCATTATTAATGGTCTAGAATGTTCTATCATTTTTTGAAACTTTCTATCGATCATTATATAGATATCCACAAAAAATGCATTATTAATGTTCTAGAATGTTCTATCATTTTTTTAAACTTTCTATCGATCATTAGATAGATATTCACAAAAAATGCATTATTAATGTTATAGAATGTTCTATCATTTTTTGAAATTTCTATCGATCATTAGATAGATATCCACAAAAAATGCATTATTAATGTTCTAGAATGTTCTATCATTTTTTGGAACTTTCTATCGATCATTAGATAGATGCAAACCCGAAAATAAAGAGACAAAATACGTCCCGATCATGACTCGGACCTCAGGCGCGAGCCGCCAACGCATTACCAATTTCGCCACCGGGTCGATGGTGTATACTCTCCAAATTTCTGGCTCGTTTTCAATACACTCTAGTAATAAATCTAACGTGTACTAAAATATATCTGTTCGCATTGATTTTCGAATCTAGAAGAACTTATTTATTTTTAAATAAAGTATTTCACAATAAATAACTTGAGTATAAATATATTATAATATAGATGGAATCGTGGAAGTGGATGTCGATATAAAATCATTAGAATCCGATTTTTTCGCTAGTTTTCCACTTTCAAAAACATATTAAAGCACGTGGAATATTGCATTTTCCTGTTATAAGCCGTGCGTGACAGAAACTCTTTCATCTAATATTTTAAACACGTCATAAGATTTGATAAAATTAACGATTAACTGTTTATAAAATATTCTTCGATTTTTCTTTGAGTAAAATCGTAGTATACAATATTTTCCTAAGAATAGGCATGATCAAATTGCACGTTATACCTATAGGACTAGAATTATCAACACGAGTGTCTTTGACTAGAAAGCACTTTTAGTATAACCACCGGGTCACGGTGATTTGGAATAAAATCACAATAAATTTCTTGTAAGTAAAAAAAAAAATTCACATAATTTAGAAAAAAAATACTACTTACTCTAAATTTCTAAAACCTCAACTATTATAAGGTGGTTGCATACTAACTGCAAATATGTTGGGAGGGACACATACCTACCCATTATCTATACATATAATAAAATCGTAGAGGTAAGAAAGTCTGTACATTGAATGTATTCGGAAAAAAACTAACCAGGGTGGCTTAAAATGAGATACTGAACATGTTAGAACAGTTTTTAAAATTTTTGTTTGTTTGTTTGTTTGTTTGTCTGTACGCGCATCACGCAAAAACCACTGAACGGAATTAGACGAAACTTTGTATAGTGGCAGTTTATATGCCGGGTTAACATAATACGTAAAAAAAAATTAACAAAAATAAAAAAAAATTAACAATTATAAACATTATTGCGCGTTTAAAATCACGTAGTCCAAAGTAAAGGTAAAAACAATTTTAAATGTCATGTTGACAACGGAGAACTGTCATCTCGACGTGAGCTGGCCGGTGACAAATTGTTTCATTATATAAAAATAATAATTGAAAGTCGAAGTTATGTCGCTGTCATTGGTGCAATAAAATTTATATATCTGTTGCCCGCGGCTTCGCTCGCGTGAAATTCGTATTTAAAAAAAAGAAAGTAAGTAACTAAAGACGGGCCCGAAGGCGGAACTGCGCTCACGTAAACGATATTCTTTCTCGATGAAAGTAACTAAGGGCGAGGCGAAAGGCGGAGCTGATTTCAGGAAGAAGAAAAACATTCTTGAAGAAAATAAGTAACTAAGGGCGAGGCCGAAGGCCAAGCTCTATTCTGGAAGACCATAAACCTTCTCGAAGAAAGTAAGTAACTATGGGCGAGGCCGCAGGCCGAGCTGCGTTCAGGAAGAAGCTAAACCATCTTGAAGAAAGTAAGTAACTAATGCGAGGCCGAAGGCCGAGCTACGTTCGGATAATTGAAAACCCATCTCGAAGAAAGCAAGTAACTAAGGGCGAGGCCGAAGGCCGAGCTGCGTTCAGGAAGAAGCTAAACCATCATGAAGAAAGTAAGCAACTAAGGCGAGGCCGAAGGCCGAGCTACGTTCTGACAAATGATAAACCATCTCGAAGAAAGCAAGTAACTAAGGGCGAGGCCGAAGGCCGAGCTGCGTTCAGGAAGAAGCTAAACCATCTCGAATAAAGTTAATTAATATTAAGATTGAGTTAATTTAATTTAAATTTTATTATAAAGTCCACGCTTCTAACGGCAAATATACCGTGCATCCTAGAACCTCGCGGTTATTCCCGGCTGGATGGCAAGAGGCCCGATGCTAGAGACCTTAGTGCCATGGACTAAGGGTAGTTCTGTGATGTGGGACGCCACTTTTGTTCTCACATTGGCTCCAAGTCACGTTAGGACATCTTCAAGAGCGGCTGGCGCGGCCGAGGCAGGGGCGGAGAGCCTCCAACGCAGCAAATATAGAAATATAATTCAAGATTTCGAATTTGTTGCGTTTGCGGTTGAAACCCTCGGTCTGTGGAGCAGTGAAGCCAAAAGAGGCTTGAGCTGGTTGACGCAACTGGTGTCCCGTCATCAAGGGCTTATGTACTTCATTCAAAGGGTAAGCCTTGCCATCCAGCGGGGTAATGCCGCAAGTGCTCTAAGAACATTTGAAAATGCCTGTTTGTATAGTTATTTTAATGTTTGTTAGGTAGGTTTAATTATTTAGTTATTAATATTACTTTTTTATTTATATGAAATAAATAGATTGAGTAAACGATATTATATTCTATCGAAGAAAGGAAGTCTTTAAGGGCGAGGCCCGAAGGCGGAAGAGGATTTTTGGTTTACCTGAACGCAGCTCGGCCTTCGGCCTCGCACTTAGTTCCTTCCTTTCTTCCAGAAGGTTTGTCGTCTTCCTGAACGCAGCTCGGCCTTCGGCCTCGCCCTTACTTCCTTTATTTGAGAAAGGTTTATCGTTTACCTGAAAGCAGCTCGGCCTTCGGCCTCGCCCTTAGTTAGTTACTTTCTTTAAGAAGGTTTATCGATTACCTGAAGGCAGCTCGGCCTTCGGCCTCGCCCTTAGTTACTTACATTCTTCTTTGGAATACGAATTTCACGCGAGCGGAGCCGCGGGCTCAGCTAGTAATAAATATGTTAAGAAAAAATAAATTCTATTTTTAGCATTCGATTTTGAGAAATTTAACAAAGATGTCTATATCCATTTCTATGTCTATTTCTATGTCTATATCTATTTCTATGTCTAATTCTTCTCTGCCACTCCAAACTCTTTCATGATAACCCAAAGGTTGGCTTGGGGAGAACGCCTAACGATGAGAACGTACCACTGGGTATCTAAACAGCTGATTATTTGGGGTCATTGACTCTTAAGGCCGCGCGCCGCGCCGCGTTGCGCTGCGTGCGCACGAGGTCACTGACTCTCATTTAGAGCAGAGGGTGCCGCTGTTTAGGTACTTAGTGGCGTGTTTTCATCGTTAGAACATAGACATGCTTAAATTTCAAAATTTGTTAAATTTCTCGAAAACTAAAGCTAAAATATATATTTTTCTTAACGTGCTTATTATGATGGGCAAGAACGATAGAGGTCGGACGTCGGACCTTCCCCGCGCCAGCGTAACACTATATTAGTAAAAACGTACCAATAACATTCGTTACCACCCAATCAGAGCGCGATACCACCCGATACCACCCAATCAGAGCGCGCGCCGTCCCCTCCGCTACCCGCGGAGCTCGGCGACGCTGGTTCTCGTATAAGTATCGGACAGTCCGACGTCCAACCTCTTCTAACGTTCTTGATGATGGGTATGTATCCCTCCCAAAATATTTGCAGTTAGCATGGAAACACATTATATAGTCGGTTATTCGTTAAGTCTATAGTCGATATGTTTTGTTTTTCTATAGGTCCGTATCAAGAATGATAGCACGAGCTTAATTCAAATTTTTTTTTTTCAGAAACATCGCTCGTATCTATACAACAAAAATTGCCTAAGGCAATAAGTCCGGCCTTGCCTACATTAAGTTTGATAAAATCTAATCCCGATTTCCGAGGTCAACCGAACGCATCGGTCCAAACTAACTAAACCCGAACGAGAAACCAGAGATTCCCAAACTACTTTGAACGGTGACCCATTTTTGAAATTGTATCTTTCAAAGATTCATAGAGATCTCAAGTAAGCAATGCTCAAATTGTAACTAGCTATGCATGAAAATTTCATAAAATTTACGCAGTACATTTCTTTTGTGATCCACCAAAAATAGGGTCGGCTAAAGGATTCGCCCTTCTCTCTCTGCGGTACTGTCCAAAAGTTTATTAAATGTGTCTTGTGTAGAATGACAGCTGTCAAAATATATAATAAAAAATAAAACATATTTCGTATTCTTATTTAAAGTGCCTTAAACTAATTGTCAAATAATTAAATACTAGAATACTGATGAAAAGATTAACATGCCCATTTATTGATCGACTCAGTATTTTCCCTAAATAGCAATGTGACAACACCGACATAAATAACTGCCGACGCACCAAATTAGTCGATATTGGACACCGGGTGTTCAAGCTGAAATGACAGTGGGCTGGGCACATCAGCCGACGAGACGACGACCGTGGGAGTAAACGGGTCCTACACTGGCGTCCGTGGACGGGGGAACGAAATATGGGAACACCGCCCGCTAGGTGGGATGACGACATAAAGTAGGTTCGTTGAAGCCAACCAGTGGTTCAGTAGATACAGCTGAAGGCCGGGTAGGACTGGAGAGGCGTATTTCCAGCATTGGACACATAAACAATGACCGACTGAGACATTTTGACTGCTGTCATTCTGATCAAGCTACTTGATATTACGTTTAATTTTAAGGAAAGCGTGCACAGGTCCGCATCGAACGCATTTAACGCATCGGACAAATCGGATCATTAGGATTTTGAGAAGTACAAATCCGGAGAAATATGATTACCGACGCGACCACCATTCACTATGAACAAATTATCGTAAGTATAATGTTTTAATCGATAATGACTATATATGACTGAATTGCTGTATAAGCCACAATTTTGTATAAAACCTTTTATTCGACATTTTAGCACAGGAGCCACTGTAGTAGGGACCTAAAGCTTTTATTGGACTATTTAGTCACATAAGGCCAACCTAATGAGACAATGTCGCTAGGTTAGTTTGCATTCAGATTTTCAACACTGGCCGGATGACGTATCCGACTGTCATATGACTGTGGTCCGTCTAGTGCGGATGATTGAACGCACTTCTGTGTCACACCATACAAAAAATACTAAAATTCGTATGATCCGGTCCGTTCGATGCGTTCGATGCGAATTTGTGGACGCTTGCTTTAACGAACTATAAGATCCGACATTTCTAACCAAAAACACAGAGCTGTTCCCAAGTACAAATATACTCGTAGCCATCAATGCGCGCTTCCCACAGGGTTATCAAAGCTTACCCACTCTTTTCCGTCTTCTCCACGGCCTGTTGGAACATAAGTTTCATGGAGTCCAAGGCTTCCTCCAGGGATTGCCGGAAGGCTTCTGTATTGGTAACGTCAGACGTGGAGTACGATGCGATGCAGAAGACCACGGAGTCCTTTCTGGGGTTGTAACTGCAGCCGTATCCGTCGGGAACAACTGGTCCGTAGCCCATGAAAGTGCCATCCGTGGTGGTCGCAACCTGTGTTAACAAAACAAGAACCAATTGTGACAAGTTCGAGTGCAGTCTTACTGCCTGGTAGGTTATGTAGCCTACCGTGTCAGTTTCCATAAAAATACAGGTAGGTAACCCAGTAAGATAACATAGGGGATAAAACACTGGGAATTCCACTACGACGAGGAAGAACTTTGAGGAATCGACTGGAAGAAATTGTTGGAGTATGCAGCGAAAACGGGCAGACTGGACCACCATGAGCAGGGATTAGAAGACGGCACCAGGTAATTCCCCTCCACCCCCTCGGGGATAGGAGATATAGTCCCAACCTGTGAACCTGATCACCTGAATTACCCCGTCAGTCCTCCCACCAAGAACTATAATATATAAGTTAAGGGGATGCCATTGATGTAGCAGGCGGCGATGTCGCCAAACGTGTGAAATTGTCTTCAAATGCATACCATAGCGCTTTATGCCAACAATCAAGATAAGGAGAGTAATAGCTGTTGTGCTGCCAAGCATTCCGGTGAATTGACGTACAACACCGACGCGTGGACATGAACATAACCTTACGTTTATTGGATGAAGAAGAAGAAACCGTAATACTAAATACATCTACATAACAATTTTGAAGAAAAACAATAAAAACAGAATAAACATTTTAAGTACCTACATACTTCATTGCTTTATTTCATCCAATGGGTGAGGTTATTGCCCTGTGGCAATCTCATCCAGCTCATCCATAGGATATAAAGGGCACTATTAGTAATGGTTTGCAGTGAACGAGTGACAAATTGTACGCACCTACAAATCTTCAAAAAAAAAAAAACAATGGCAACCGTAGGCGGGGGACAAAGGAGAACAGGTCACTGTTGCGACAGGTAATGTTCCCTCAGACATTCATCAACGCCAATGAAATCTCACCTGACTAGTGGACAGTTTGAATGTAATAGACTCCACATAGGTTTCGTCGGTGAAGATATCCGGCAGTTGTCCTTCCAGCATCTCCCTAGAAGCCTCCCTTAGGCCCAGCAAGTGGTTGTCGATGCCCTGACCCAGAATGTTCGCTACCATGATCTCCGTCTGCTTGCGAGCTGCTTCTTCGAACAGTTCCAACTTCTTTTGTTCCTGTCGTTGAAGAAATACGTTTTATAATGTCAGTACGAAAAGCACACGCTCCGACAAGCCAATATCACCTTCGAGAAGAAAGGTGCCAAACTGGACACTTCCCTTTGGATTGCTGGCTATACTGGGCTAGAGGAGAATACAGCCGAGGCTGTTATGCGGCCATATTTCTTCTAGTACGCTACCGTTTAAGGGGCAAGGGAATGAAACTACAGTATCACGAAAGATAAATAATGAATTGTATTGTATTGTTTATTGGTCATTCTTAAGGCAGTTAGACTTCACTCGAACTTGTCACAATTTGTTCTATCCGGTTCGATTACACCCACGAAGAAGAACCGGCAAGAAACTTCGCAGGGTATTTTTTATATAATTTTTACAAGTACTTTAGTGACTAGCCACATAATAACATCGCTTACAGTCAGTCTATCGAAAACACAGATTGAGAGCAAGAGTCAAGACTAAAAATTTTGCTGAGAGTTCGGACTACAAAGACTTATTAATTAAGTGTATCAGGTGTAAAGAGCCTTTCTCAAACTTTGATACGTTACAACGCCAATCAAAAGCTGCTTACACTGAACAAGTTGAAGGAGACCTTCTTCTGCATGGGATCGTCGTCCATCTGCGCAGGCGACTCGGCCGCGCACATCGCGGCGGCCCACTCACGCGCAGGCTTATGAGCCGAGCGGATGTTGTCGACGCGGCCACCGCGGAACCTCCGGAGGGAAGCCGACTCGTAAGTAGACACTACCCGGCCGTACATCCTGCGGAAAGAGTCAAACATTTTCAGAGCTTACGACGAGACAGTAGAAGACAAGAAAAAAAAACGAAAAATCGGAGAAGGTTTAGGGGGGTAAAAAACATAAACCCCGAAAGACGATTTTGTATGGAGAAAGTTAACTTCCGTCTCGTATAAATCAAAACCAGAGGTTTCACTCTCTTTCCACATCAGCACCACGCGCTCTAGTGATTGCATCCTTGGAGTTACCGCGGATGCGTGCATACCCATCGAATTGGTTCTGTAGGCCTACCGAAGCGGTAAACTCTGTAACGCTCTACATGCCCAAAAGGTGTTTCCATGCTAATTGCAAATATTTTGGGATCCCATCATAATAAACAATATATAAGAAAAAAAAAAAATATTTTTAGCATTAGCTTTCGAGAAATTTTACAGAGCATCTAAGCTCTAACAATCAAAACGTGCCACTAGGTATCTAAAAATGAATTGCTGGTGAGGCTATGCCAGTCAATTACTCAATTAAGTAATAAAATGTTTTTGCTTGAAGTGTTTATTATGAGGGTTAAGTATAGTATTTTCATACTATATATTTTGTACATAATACATTTAAAAAACACATATTTTACATAATATTTCGACTTTTATTAGTCGTCATCAGATAACACAATTGTAAAATATATACAAGTTTAATGTGTCCCTCCCAAAATATTTGCAGTTAGTGTGGAAATACCTTATATTTCCCCCACGTAAAGTTTCAGGCCTTTCAAGAGGGGTGAATAGGCATCCCCCCGAAAGACCGCATTTTCATGGACGTCGTTAGGCACCTTATGTTGGCTCGGCAGTTGACACCGTATACCGTGATTTATAGGTACGGGTGTCCCAGTTTCCACGGGACTTCTCATTTAATTGAATTTCGCTTCAAAAAGATGAGAATTTACTTATTCGATATAATCGAGGTTAAAGAGTCGTCCAAACCATACAACCGACCTTTTAGTGGCGGTACCGCTAAAGTCCAGGAGGCCTAAAGGAAATTTGGAGAGGCGTACGTCCAGCAGTGGACGCTTAAACGCTGACTGACTCACTGACATAGGATAATTGGGGGAACTTTCCTGCACAGGACTGGTAAACGCTGGAACGCTCTCCCTGCCCATATATTTCCCCCCAGCCCCCAAGTATAGTCTCAGGTCCTTCAAGAGAGGCGTGAATGGGCAACTGTCAGGCCGGCATGGAATTCGCAACCCTCGCGTCCGTCCGAATGACCTTAATAAAAACAATCTTACTTATAGTAAGCGTACTGCAGAGCCAGCTGTATGTAAACATCAGGACTTGTTCTGCAGGTCTTCATGAAATCCCGCCCGTAGTTGCGGTACGTGTACACCTTGAAATCCAAGTCCGTGATGTGTCTGAAACAGGCAGTAATTATTGTGGTATCTGGTCATCGGAGTAAACGTATCGAGAAATTCCTAGAAATTGCCTTTTCAGAATCCGTGAGGAAACAGTCCTATTTATGCTGGTAGCGGATTAGTTTTTCTTAATATCTCCTTTTTTCTTGCTGACTCTTCTATCTCTAGGTACAGAGACATTCAATGTCCGTCTTTTACTTTAATATCTGGGCTTGAGGGGTGTGCATCCACTCACGCATCCCCTAGTGGGTACTGGGGCATGATTCTTTTAAGCCTTCTCGGTTCTGCTAGTGGATTTGGTTGCACATCCAGGAGTAATCAGTATTCTTTCAGGATTTTCTCTGTTTTTTCCTTAATGGTTATGTAGATTTGGGATCAAGTTCTGGTATCTCATCATATAAAGGTGGGCACACCTGGGCCCCGTCAGTACTTGCATGGGCGACCGCTCGACCGTTGGAGGCTGACCGTGCTTCGGATTCCACGTAGAACTGTAAGTACCTTGAAGTACCTTCCGTTTTTACCTTGGTGGTAGGGTTTAACCTGCCCGGGTTGGTATCACCCCATTGAATGAAAAGTCGGTTGAAACGGTTATGTCAATAGTTCGTATTTTCGGTCCAGTTCAGTGTAGCCGGGACGACTGAACAGAATCACTGCTTACTGCGATTATCAGGATTCAGCGTGTGGTATGTATTATATGTACGAATATCGAGTCATTGGCAAACGATTTCGAAAATCAGATATATGCCCAAACTTCTGGAAAAGTAAGGACACAGGAACAGTTTGACCTGCTCACCTATCTACAGAAGTCGCAGCTTGCTCAATATATCGCTTGATCTCAGCATTGACGTTCCAGGTCATCCTCTCCGGCGGCGGCAGCAGTGCGGGTGGTGGCGCTGGCCGTGGTGCAACATCCGCTCTGGCAAGCATACGCTCCGCCAACCTGATGACGGCGACACCCTCAGCGGCTGAGTGCTCGTAGCACATGCCGGTGGTACCGTCTGATGATATGATAAGCTGTATGCAAGAGAAGCAAAGTGTGCGGTTAGAATTTGTATTTACTAACGCGCTGGCATCTAGACGAGCTGTTTAACTGAGAGCTGTTTAACAGTCGACCGATCGCAGCACTGAACTAACGAGGCTGACAAATGAGGATATCATCAGATCACACCTGCACAGTCTTGTCGAACCAGCGGTTAGCGGTGTGGTGTCTGGTGCCACCGCCGTGCATCGCCCGAAGCATTGAGTTGGTGTCCGCGTCACAGTCGAGGCGGTCACCGCCAGCCTCGTCGAGACACAGCACGCACAGCGCCCGAGACATCAGCTCGAGATTACGCAGATTGTTGTCGTCTGCGGAATTTCAAAACTTAAATGATGGTTCCCCCGACCTTACAATTGAGGTCGCTGAGCGGCGGGTGGCCGAGTGGTTTGGGCATCGGCTTCTCATGCGGGAGGTCCGAGGTTCGAATCCGGTCGGCGTGTACCGATGAGTTTTTTCTGACGAAAAAATTTACGTGCATACCTACACCCGCTGCTTCACCGTTCGGAACCGGTGTAAAACTGTAGGTCCCTTCCCTTGCCCCTTACTAGGTGGTAGGATCAAATTGTAGCCGACTGGGTTGGTACCACCGTAGTGGATGTAAGATGGCCGCAAGCAACCTCGGTTGTGTTCTCCTCTAGTCCAGTATACCCAGCAATCCAGGGAAGTCTCCGGTATGGCACCTACCTTCTCGGAGGTGATATTGGCTGGTTAGAGCATGTGCTTTGGCCCCTCCGACACAGGCACCCAAAACCGGATTACATAAAAAAAAAAAAGGTTTCACAGTACAGCAAGTAGGGAAGGAATAAGTGAAGTTCCCTTTGGATTGCTGAATATACTGACTAGAGGAGAACATCGCCGAGGCTGCTGTATATTTCATCCTGTACAGTGGTAGCACCCGAGCATTGAATTTGGTAGAGAGCATTAACTGAAATTTGTGGCGGATAATGGACTAATATTGCTTGCTTAAGGACCCAGCTCCACAAATACTGAATGAAACATCGACGGTCGAAACGGCTATGTAAATAGTTCATTTTTTGGATGGGAATGGTCCAATGGTCAGTAGGTAGGTACCTCTAGCGAGTATGTGACTAAGTGATCAAGAGGATGGGAATGGTCCAATGGTTAGTAGGTAGGTACCTCTAGCGAGTATGTGCCTAAGTGATCAAGAGAATGGGAATGGTCCAATGGACAGTAGGTAGGTACCTCTAATGAGTATGTGACTAAGTGATCAAGAGGATGGAAATGGTCCAATGGACGGTAGGTAGGTACCTCTAGCGAGTATGTGACTAAGTGATCAAGAGGATGGGAATGGTCCAATGGTTAGTAGGTAGGTACCTCTAGCGAGTATGTGACTAAGTGATCAAGAGGATGGGAATGGTCCAATGGACAGTAGGTAGGTACCTCTAATGAGTATGTGACTAAGTGATCAAGAGGATGGGAATGATCCAATGGACAGTAGGTAGGTACCTCTAGCGAGTATGTGACTAAGTGATCAAGAGTATGGGAATGGTCCAATGGTCAGTAGGTAGGTACCTCTAGCGAGTATGTGACTAAGTGATCAAGAGGATGGGAATGGTCCAATGGACAGTAGGTAGGTACCTCTAGCGAGTATGTCCCTCGCCTTAGCCCAGGTGTCCCTGTGCATGGCGGTGAGGAGTCCGACAGGTACGGCTGCTGGGGCGCCGGCCGCGTCCGTCACCACGTGCAGGAGCTGGGTCTGCACCTCGCCAGCGCTCAGCCTGCCCCGGTCAGCGGCTTTCACCGGAATGATATAGAACTGCAGGCGGAAACAACATGGTTTTTACCACTGGTTTTTTGATACATCATACACAGGGTGTCCCAGTTCGATCGGATTCGCTTACCACTGCGGGATTCCTCAGTTAAAAAGCTTAAAAAAAATTACGCGCGTTAGAAGATATACTTCGACCCTTCGACCCCTCGACCCCCTCAAAGGCAACACCGCACAATACCAACACACAAATAATTTTTGTACGGTGAAGATGAGCGTGACGATGACGGTGACGCAACGTTTTTTCTGAATTTACTCCCCATTTTCATAAGACGCCTAAAGAAGTTCAATGTAGTTCATAACACGCGTAAAGAACGTCAAAAACGATTTAAAAAAATATAAAAACCGCCTTCAAAAATGTATGAAATAAAAAAATAAAAATCGAACCCTAGAGTTGAAGGCGGTCGGTTATTTTTGCTTGCTTTAGCACCACCGCCTTCAACTCTAGGGTTCGATTTTTATTTTTTTATTTCATACATTTTTGAAGGCGGTTTTTATATTTTTTTTAAATAGTTTTTTATTTCACAGTTTTTTTAGTAATTTTTATTTGCTATTAATGTACTCGGCGGAATCGCTTCCCAATCCGATCTTGACCAAAAAAAAAATGGGACCACCTTGGAGCTAGACTGAACCGAACACAAAAAGAATCATCGAAATCGGTTCACAATTGGGGAAGATATTGCTGAACATACATAAAAAAAAATACATACAGCCGAACATAGAACCTCCTCCTTTTTTGAAGTCGGTTAAAAAGCTCAGTAGCATGTTTTTTTTCACTACCTACTAACATTTTTCAAGATATTCGAGGTTTTATGCGTTAGGAAAGGATCGCCAAAACCATGTCCAACATCAGAAATTCATTCAATTCATCAAATTCACATTCTCTGTTGGAATATTGATTCGTAGGCTGGCTAGCTGGCTGGCTGTCTGTCGGTCTGTCAAGACCCTTTTTCTCAGGAACGGTGTTGAAATTATTATCAAATACTAAGGTCTACTTTTCCTAAGAGGTGTAGAAATTGTAAGCTTCTGAAGTCAACGCACAAAAATGATGCGGCCATTTAGCTGTAGGGGCAGAATTGTGATATCTGTTTTTTTTTATCTATTTAAAAAAAATTGTGCCGTGCCATCGTTTCTCATTGAAGAGTTGCGTTAGAACCGGAGGCACCTTGAAGATATTTTATGTTTTGCATACACCGTTGGGCGGTAGGCAAACACGCGGGTCTACTCTCAAATCGATTCAAAGCAGTGCGCATGTTCCACGAGAAGGTGGGCATGTTAAAATGATTAATATAATCTGAAATAAGAAAGCGGTTTGAACAGAAACACGAACTGACTCGAAGCAATGAATTCTTAGTTTGAGTGGTTTGACTCGCGAGCTTGGTAAGAGTCACGCAGAATGTAGCAAGAGAAAATATGTACCGTGTGGGGCCGGTACTTTAAAAGAATAGCCCCACTGCATCTCTCCCGTGTATGTCGTAAAAGGCGACTAAGGGATATGACTCCCTTCTTATATTACTAGGTGGTAGGGTTTAACCCGCCCGGGTTGGTACCACCGCACTGAATGAAAGGTCGGTCGAAACGGCTATGTAAATAGTTTGTGTTTTCCGTCCAGTTCAGTGTAGCCGGCACGACCGAAGGGAAGCAAGCACTGACGTGGCACCAGTTCACCCGGTGTTATGGGCTGACATCACGGATGTTGTAGGTGATGAGCCAACCGTGTCAGTTTCTACAAAAAAAAAAAAAATAGGCTTGCAAAACTGTGGGAAGAATTTATATGGCCACATAATGTTTGACAGCCTCGATAGCTCAGTGGTGCGGTCGGTCACGCATGTGCGCTGTCAGTACTTGGATGGGTGACCGCTCGACCGTTGGAGGCTGACCGTGGTTCGGATGTAAGTGGTTTGAGCTCGAGCTTGGTAAGAGTCACGGACAATGTAGCAAGGGAAAATAGGCTTGCAAAACTGTGGGAAGAATTTATAAGGCCACATAAGTTTGACAGCCTCGGTAGCTCAGTGGTTCGGTCGGTCGACTGTTGTTAAGCACACATGTGCGCGGTTAGTACTTGGATGGGTGACCGCTGCTCGACCTTTGGAGACCGTGGTTGGGATTCCACTTAAAACTGTAGGTCCCTTTCCTTCTTTCCTCACTAGGTGGTAGGGTTCATCCCGCCCGGATTGGTGCCACCGCACTGAACGAAACGTCGCGTCGTCGTCGATCGAAATGGCTATATTAATAGTTCATGTTTTGCGTCCAGTTCAGTGTAGCCGACATGAAATGAAGGGAAGCACTGACATGGCACCTAGTTCACCCGGTGTTATGGGCTGACATTGCGGATGTTGTAGATGATGTAGCCAACAGTGTCAGTTTCCATAAAAAAAGAAGTAGGTAAATTTGACCAAATTATGGCGTAATTATGGAGTTAGAATGAATAAATTTAGTCTTTTCGTAATAAAATTATTTTTTAAAATAAAAAAAATATCAATATCTGAAACAAAAAAAAGAATTTTTGTTAATATAAAAAAATTACAAACGCTCAAGTTCTTAATTTGAGCTCCAGAATAACTCTCGTAAAATATTGAAAGTCATTGTTGAATGAATAATCCTGTATGATTCGTAATTAAAAGCTTTTACATACATACATACATATCACACACGCTGAATCCCGACAATTGGGGTAAGCAGAGTAATCGGTGTTGTGCTGCAAGAACTCTGGTAAATTACAGCACAACACCGACCACCACGTTTCGCAAAGTATTCGAACAAGATTAAATCGATCAAGCAGCAAGTAAGGCACGAAGACCCACCTGCTGCATGACTCGGTGGAATTACCGTGCCAAGGTGAGAGGTGGCGAGCCTGTCGCCCTTAAGCACGGCATCTTGTCCTTATCCCTTAGTCGCCTCTTACGACATGCACGGGGAGAGATGCAGTGTGAGATGACCCCAGATTGAGAATGTTATAAAATAATCTTAACCCAATCTAGTGTGTCTCGTAAATACCTAGAAGGTCTATGGAGTCGGTTTGACTTCTCTGATCTCTAGTTAATTGGCCAGTAAAATTACATTTTCGTGATCGTCTAGGGAAGAAATGAAAGACACTATCTTGGGACTACGCACCGACTTTAGCATCTATCTGCCTGGATTTTGTGTCGTCAATATATCTAGACGAGAAGCGTCGATATTGGTCGAGCCACCTAATTACATTAAAATAGAGGTTACAAAATATGGGCAATAAACAAGCTTTAAATTAAAGATTCTATAATTCAGGCACATATAAGTTCCCACCAGGCATCGCGAGGAGATCTCGATACGAGGCCCGGCACTAA
Source organism: Nematopogon swammerdamellus (assembly GCA_946902875.1). Lineage (NCBI taxonomy): Eukaryota > Metazoa > Arthropoda > Insecta > Lepidoptera > Adelidae > Nematopogon > Nematopogon swammerdamellus. Next base: position 2,644,256 of record OX336344.1, read on the forward strand.
AGCTAAGTTAGTATTCTTAAATCTAGACTATTCTAGCTTAGACCTAAGTTAGTCACCTTATCTACTAGTTATGCTAACTTACTTCTACTAGCCTCCCCTGTACATTCCCCGACCTTAACTAATTGGTAATTATAATTAAATCTTAACCTAAATTGTTATATCTAGATTATTCTAGCTTACAATCTAGACTTCTACCCTCTGCTTGGGATCTGTTGTCGCACCACAGGCACTATGTATGTCGGTTTAAACCCGTAACAGGCCCCAACACAATAGCGCACTGACGTGGCTTCTTGAGGCGATGAACGTGATTCCAGCTTACAATCTAGGCTAGTCTTATATCTAGATTATTCTAGGTTACAAATCAAGACTTCCACCACCTTCTCGGAATTCGTTGTCGCGCCATACGTTTCTTGAGGCGATGAGCGGGATTCCAGCTCGGAATCCGCTGTCGCACGAATGGTTTCTTGAAGCGATGAACGTAATCCCGGCTCGATCTAGACTAGTCTTATTATCTAGATTATTCTAGGTTACAAATCCAGACTTCCACCCCCCGTCTTGGAATTCGTTGTCGCTCCACAGGTATTAAATACTTCGGTTATGAAACCCATGACAGGCCCCAAAGCAATAACACACTAACATGGTTTCTTGAGGCGATGAACGAGATTCCAGTTACATTCGGCGCAGCAGTGATGAACCCCAGTAGTGGCGCGGACCCCTCGTCGTACAGTCCCTAGGTGAAAATGAAATACTACAACAGGCACAGGTTCCCTCAGGTTAACCTGGTCGCTGTTAGGTTAAGGATACTGGATAACTGTCGTTCGTTATTAATTGTCAGCTGTTGCAAGTAGCCGCTCCGATAGTTGTGTATTGTAGGTACTATTCGATCGCCTTGGCACGTGTCGAACGCGAACACACGATGTACGCGGCGCCTACAATCGCAAGACGTATTCAGTTTACGTAAAATGATCTCAATAGATAACCGACCGGAATACTCTTAAGTAATAAAATATGATACTGACATAAACGCAATAATCCGCCAAAATTAGTAAAATTCTCCGCCTAGCTAGCTTCGACGACGAAACGCGGCGAACACAATAATGACATATATATAAGACAACAAAACGAGATTTCAAATAAAATAAACTTATTGCTATAACGATACCGCACGCCTTCCAGCTTCCTCCTTCATCAGCTACTGCAACGTCTCCGCGTCCGTGAAGAATGTTCAGCTCTCAACACTAACACACAACACACGCGTAGCTAGACTTTATCACAATCTAGATTAAACTTATTTCGATGACGCGACGCACTTTGAGTTCTGGGCTAACGTGCCCGGCGCGCTTCGAAGATAGCGGCGCGGCGAGACGCGTGCCTCACGACGGCGGCGGCGCGGCGGAGGCGGCACGGCGGCGGCGGACCGGCACGGCGGCAGCTCGACAGCAACGCGACGGAGCTGTTCGCGATGGAGCCCCTCGTGGCGGAGGAGACAGCGGGGCGGCCCGGCGCGGCGGCGGCGGCGGCGGCGCCAGCGATCGCGGCGGAGGATGCGGCGCGGCGGCGGCAGTGCGGCACGGCGGCGGCTCGACAGCGACGCGAGACGGAGCTGTTCGCGATGGAGCACCTCGTGGCGGAGGAGTCAGCGGGGCGGCGCGGCGGCGGCGGCGGAGACGGCGCGCGACAGCGATGCGTCTTCACTGGTCTTCGGACTGGTCCGCACGAGTATTATTGACTGCTCAGCGCGAGTTCCAGCTAAAGACTTGTTACGTTCGCGGATCGACCTCGTGAGCTTCAGCTCTGGGGACAGCCTGCACGCCTGACGGTAAAACTTCGAATCTAAGCCTTGAAGACAACTCGCGCGCCCGACGGTAAAACCTCGAATGTTCGCTTCTTCCAGGGTGGTTTCATGCTACGACCCTCTCTCCTCCAAATTTACTGCTATCGTAATCTGCGTTCGCGCCGAATGGCAGATTTTCACTAATAGAACCTATTTGAAAATACCGCGAAATAGAACTCTGTTCCATATTATATTTGAAATAAGTGTTAGTTTGGCCTATTTCTTACCACTACTTACTACGTAAGTTTGCAAAACCAAAATTCAAGTGTGTTTTGTATCATGGCAAAAAGTGCCCATGTACCATCGATAGTTTTATTCGAAATTAGATCTAATTGATTAGCTAATTAGTATCAGTTTGACGTGAATCGTTTGTATGGATATTTTTGCATAGGGAATAATCGGAATATAATTTTTAGACCTTTTTGTAAATTTACGACCAATAAATATCGAATTTGGTGACAGTTGTTTTAATAATTTTAGTTGGAAAAGTGACTCCGAGATTAGTCGAGGGTTTTGGGAACCGTACTTGTACTTCAACATTTAGACAAATTTATTAGGTATAAATTTTAGCCTTTAAGACAGTTAAAGTGTTTCGTTTTAGCGTAGAAATTAAAATATCAGTTTCAGTAGATTAGAAATAGTAATTTATCCTTTTGAGTGGAATTTACAAGAACCAATAACGGCTAGCGTGAGAACAGAGCTTTCAACGAACTCTCTGCACTTTTGGAATGCGTCAGTTAATCTATTTATGCATGTCGCATTTATTTATGTAATTCATTATATACATGTATACATATGTGATAGGTGCGCAGTACACCACGTCTGTGTTGTACAATGCGTTCCTATCACAAGTGGGGCTATTCTTTTTAAGTACCGAACCCACACGGCTTCTATTTAACTTTTATTTAACTTTAATTGTTCATCATCATCATCATCAGCCTGTATCGGTCCACTGCTGGACATAGGCCTCTCCGAAGGCACGCCACCATGGGCTGGGCACATCTGTCGCAGACCCGACAACCGATGGGGTAGACGGGTGCTCGAATGGAGGCCACGTACAAGCAAACTTTAATTGTTAGTGTGGGTTAAATCGATTGAGCTGAAATTTTGCACAGGGCTTTTTCAGGGACTGCGGGAGTTCTGACGTCTGGTGCCCATTGTACCAGACGTCAAACTCTGTAATTTAAGTCTTTCAGTACCTACCAATCGTTACTGTTAATCCTTAAACATTTAACTAAATAAAATAAATTAAAAAGACTAAATCTCCTATTACACCTTCAATGTCAGCCCGTAACCCTTGGCGAACTAGGCGCCATGTCAGTGCTTCGCTTTAGTCATGCCGGCCACACATCTTGATTGGATTACCTATACAAATATTTTTTTTCCCTGTATGCCAAATTGTGTTGAAGCAATCGCTCTATTACGTTAGTACGGGATTCGAGATGCACGGCCTCCCCGCTGCCCTCCCGCGTCCCGGGGCGGCACCGCCGCACCCCCCGCGCCCCGGGGCGGCACCACCGCACCCCCCGCGGCCGCCGCGGTGTAGATAGTGCGGTTATTTCGGGAAAATCAATATTGAGAGGGCGGTTCCTTCCACTTTTGCCGAGTAGCAACTCCAACCCATGTTGTACCTAAGTCACGTGATCGATTATAATATAATAACCCCCGATGGAGCCTTAAGGCACTGAATATATGTTACTAGCTTAAGGTGATGTGAGACTGCGTCTGACTCGAATTTCAAGAAGTGTACCGCCAATATTACTTACCTGACAGATTCAGTTGTAATATATGTAAAACTTCATCTATCAGCGCAGATCGGTGGCTTTGTGAAAACACGATTTGATTAACTTCGCTCGATAGAAAAAATCATGAACATGCCTCTGAATTTAGTTATAAAAACGTATTTAAGGCAACCTGAACAAATCAAGGCTTTGGAAAAAATATATTTTATTTGTTGAATATATATCTAAATCCGTAGCTTTTGATTTTTTTGTTTCGATCCGTAGTTTTGGAATAAAAAAATAAAAACCTAATTTTTTATTGATTGATTGTGTTGCATCTTACTCGAACCATCTAAAGCGGCGGCGCCTTGAAAGAGGAGTATGGGTGAATAAGGGTTGACAGGGCCTTACGGCAGTGCGGCGAGTATCGGTTGAGAAGTTCTCGTTTTTGTGTGGATATTTAAGTATATAAGTAGCGTGTGGGGACGTTGCTTCATAATAATAGCCCCACTGTATCTCTCCTTGTGCATTTTTTATAGAAAGCGCGACATGTGACGTCGAGCCGCCCATAAGGTGTCTAAAGATGCCCATGTACATTCGGTCGTACGCGGGGGTTGCGAATGCCACGCCGGCCTGAGAGGTGCCTATTCCCGGACCCTCTTGAAGGACCCGAGACTGTACTTGGGGGGAAATATATAGTTTTACTATGAAGTGCCGTTAAAATGCCTAAATTTGAATGTAGTAAATCGGAAACCCGATGTTATTTCTAAATTTTTTTTAACAATAACACAATTTTAACAAATAAAAAAAAATAATTGTGTAAAATTTCTTAATTAATTTTATAAAATATATAGTATTTTAATTTTAATATCTTTAAAATATTCAAGCCTCTAAATAAAAGTACATACCTACGAGTACTAATGTTTATATTCACACAGTTTTTTTACTTTCTAAAAGGGGCCCCAAATATGCCCCTGGGCCCCTGCCTGAGACGGTCCTGAGTCCTGCCTGACCCACCTCTTTATTTATTTATTCTCTCGAGAACATACGAGACCGAGGAGGAGATGGGGGGGCTGAGTTATCTAAGGCCGTAACTCGATCTGAAAAGGCTAAAAGTTTTAGCTCGAAGTAACTATGCGGAAAACGTTAAAATGGCGGTAGCTTTCACACTACTTGTGGTTGTCATAGAATGGTTTACTATAGTGAACATATGTACATATGTTAGAGACTAGCTGTGCCCGCGACTACGTCCGCGTGGACTTGATCTTTCTCAGGCTGTTATAAAACGCAACGTGACTCGGTCTGTCCGTTCGTTAGTATGATTCTATTATTGTTCTGGTTTATTAGTTTTTAGTCCCGCACCGTCACCATCTTCGCACCGGTAGCCGAGTTCATTATTTGTTATTGTTCTGCAGGTCTATTCTTGTAAATTCTGATAGCGGAATCAGCGCTGTTGTGGCGCTGAGAGCCACTTACTAAAGTGGCTCTCAGCGCCACATCAGCGCTGAGTCCGCTGTCAGAATTTACAAGAATAGACCTGCTGGTGTTTGTTAATTTAAGGCAGTTTATAGACTTTATTCAATAATGACCTACATATAAGTGAAGCCGCAACCAATGGTAATTTATAATCTACAATAACGTTTTTCAGTAAACCATATTAGAAGTAGAATTTCCAGGAATGTGTGCATATTATACAGCCTGTTTCTACAAGCTGCACACTTTACTTCTTGTTACTCTTCAATGAAGCACACAGGTTGTCCAGAAACTCTTTAATTCCAGTATACTAGGTTAAAAAGTTTTAAAAAACATAAAACCGACTTCCTAAAAAAAAAAGGAAAACTAAAAAACTATTCAAAATAAAAATATAAAAACCGCCTTCAAAAATATATGAAATAAAAACCTAAAAAAAAAAAAACGAACCCTAGAGTTGAAGGCGGTGCTAAAAAGGCTACACAAATCACAAAGGATATTATCATCCACTCATGTTTTCTTTCATGCATCATTTTTGCTTGCTTTACAAATCACAAAGGATATTATCATCCACTCATGTTTTCTTTCATGCATCATTTTTGCTTGCTTTAGCACCGCCTTCAACTCTAGGGTTCGTTTTTTTTTTTTTAGGTTTTTATTTCATATATTTTTGAAGGCGGTTTTTATATTTTTATTTTGAATAGTTTTTTAGTTTTCCTTTTTTTTTTAGGAAGTCGGTTTTATGTTTTTTAAAACTTTTTTTTTATTTCACAGTTTTTTTTAGTAATTTTTTGCTATTAATGTACTCGGCGGAATCGCTCGGCCTTCGGCCTCGCGATTCCGCCTCGCTTTCCAATCCGATCTTGACCCAATTAAAATAGGACCACGTCAGCTTCGATAGCTCAGTGGTGCAGACAGTCAACTGTCGCTATTGAATTTTAAGCAACGCTGGGTGCGGTCAGTACTTAGATGGGTGACCGCTGACCGTTGGAGGCTGACCAAGGTTCGGATTCCTCGTAAAACTGTAAGTCCCTTCCCTCGTAATTTTACTTGGTGGTAGGGTTTAACCTTCCCGGGTTGGTACCACCGCACTGAATTAAACGTCGGTCGAAACGGCTATGTAAATAGTTTGTGTTTTCCGACCAGTTCAGTGTAGTCAGCACGATCAAAGGGGGAAGCACTGACATGGCACTGGTGTTATGGGCTGACATCACAGACGTTGTAGGTGATGTTGCAGAACTTAGTAGAATGGACAGACATAAACGTGTTACGGAAGCCTACTTTTATTATAAAATAACCGTCGGAGGACCTTGGTTGAAAATTGTAAAATTTAGTAGAACGGATAGACATGCATATGTTACGGAACCCTACATTCATTTTGCAGAACTTAGTAGAATGGACAGACATAAACGTGTTACGGAACCCTACTTAATAGTTGCACTCCGGGAGTGCCGGCAGATCCCGTGCCACTCTAACTTAACCCTTAACGCAATGACTTAAGGTTTCATTTTAAAAATGACGCTGACGCGATGTCGCGAGTTATACATTTTTACCCACCTAAAAAAGTGCCAAGAGCCGCTAAAGAAGTTTTCACTTCAAAAACCTCAGGGTTATCCCCTTTCAAATAAAAAAAAAAAGAATTTTCAAAATCGGCCCACAATTGACGGAGTAATCGCGTAACAAACATCCAAAAAAAGAAAACATACCGTCGAATTGAGAATCTTTTAGGTCTAAAGTAAATTTCTCGTGAAGACAAATGCAACGAGCCCAAACACGATGGGTTTATCATGTGTAGTTTAGGAGTTCCTATGGCCACCTTCTGTCTCCATCATCAAACCAGCTCGATGGTACTCGGTACAGTAGGTACTGGCCAGGTACCATAATAAATTAAACGCCGGTCGGAAAAGATAAAAAAATTTCAAATTTAGAATATTCATGAAACAAGGGTCCGAATATGTATCACTAGTATATCGATTCATGTATTTCAACAGGACAGAGAAAATTTCAAAATATTAGGTATTTAATACTTTTTAGTTTTTTTTTTTTTGTTTTTTGGAAATCGGTTTAATATTTTTTTTAAAACAGTTTTTATTTCATTCTTTTTAGTAATATTACATAAAAAAGAATAATCGAAATCGAATAATCGAAATCGATTGAAGTGGTACAGAATTATTCGCCATATGTGTCAGACTGCAAATTGCTGAATAAGTCCACATCACAAATGTTTTGCTGAAGGTAACCACACACCATACTAATTTATCAAACTGAAAATTGCCGAAAACGACCACATCACAAGTTTTGCTGAAGGTAACCACACACCATAGTATTATGCTGATTTTTCGAAAACCACTAAACCAATTTCGATAAAATTGAAATGGGACCACCTCGGAAGTATGACCTAACTAACAAAAAAAGAATTTTCTAAATCGGCCCTCAATTGACGGAGAAATCGTGTTACAAACATACAAAAAAATAAAAATAAAAAAAAAAATAAAAAAAAAAAACATACAGACGAATTGAGAACCTCCTCCTTTTTTGGAAGTCGGTTAAAAATATCACAATCATGTAAGAATCTAGAATCCTATGCTCATGTCAAGTAGTGACTCCACTCTCTACATAACAATAGCAAGTGTATCTCAAGGATGATTTGTTTCGAACGACAATCTACTTTTAAAATATTTAAATACGATTATGATGCGCCCGGAAATCCGTGGGTTGGCGTCACGCCAAATATTGGCTCACGGATTTGACACGCACGGTCAGTTTTTGGACTGACGTGGTTCCAAATGACGCGATGGCGCTATCGTCCATGGCCAGCTTAATGGTGCGCCCGGAAAATCCGTGGGTCGGCGTCACGCCAAATATTGGCTCACGGATTTGACACGTACGGTCAGTTTTTGGACTGACGTGGTTCCAACTGACGCGATGGCGCTATCGTACATGGCTAGCTTAAGGCACGTCCGCTTCCACTTCAGAATTCATCAGACCTCGTGGCCCCACTAAGCCGCTAAGATAAAGCAAAATTTTTTTTTATGGAAACTGACACGGTTGGCTACAGCACCTACAACATCCGTGATGTCAGCCCATAACCCCGGCTGAGCTAGGTGCCATGTCAATGCTTCCCTTAATTTCATGTTGGCTACACTGAACTGAATGGAAAACACGAACTTTTACATACCCGTTTCCACTGACGTGCCGTTCATTACGGTGGTACAACCCGGCCGGGATAAACCCTACCACATAGTAAGGTAAGAAGGAAATGGACCTACAGTTTAACGTGGAATACGAACCGCGGTCAGCCTCCAACGGCTGAGCAGTCACCCATCCAAGTGCTGACCGCGCTCAGGGTTGCTTAATAACAGTCGACCGACCGCACCGCTGAGCTACCGAGGCTGACAACTTAACTAAAAACCGGCCAAGTGCGAGTCGAACTCGCGCACCGAGGGTTCCGTATTGCCATGTCATGGTCGCGCCACTCACGCCATCTATGGCGTGTTTATAAAATGCTTCATATTAGTAAAAATAAATTAATGATTAATTAAAATGCTTCATAATCTTTTCGGTAGATGGCGCGCGCATACACTTTTTAGTTTTTTCTATGGGAACCCCGTGAATTTTTTACTTTTTCTTATTTGTTGTTATATCGGCCATAATAACACATTTTCTGTGATAATTTCAACGGCCTACCTATTACAGTTCAAGAGATACAGCCCTCGGACAGACGGATGGATAGACAGACGGCGTAGGCTTAGTAATAGGGTCCCGTACCGGATACGGAACCGTAAAAATATATCGACATGGTTCTCTCATGATCTCACATGGTTCCTGCAGGCCACCACGACATGTTCCTCCATTGAGTCGATCGGCTCGTCCTTGGGCACTGGGGGCAGCTCCAGTCGGTCTTTGCCCAGTTCAGGAATGCGGCAGACGCCCAAGAGACGGTAGAATTGCTCCATGCAGAGAGGTTGGCCCTTCTCACGGCTCGTGGCGCGCTCTAGTGGCAGATCTCCTCTGCAAGAAGAAAACCATACTTATATACACTAGCTGTGCTCGCTCGCGGCTCCGCCCGCTCTCATATTTCACTTCACTGCTAACCTCATAAGCCATTTAGCGTGATAGTAAGTAGCCTATAGTTAATGGGAAGAATCAAGCTATCCGTAGATTTTTTTTTATTCAAATCGGTTCAGTGGTTCTCGATTTATAAGCGGACAGACAGACGTACATATGTACATACAGAAAGCAGACGTTGGATTTTATTAAAGGTAACAGGTAATAATAACTCCGTTTATTTTTATATTAATTTTAGGTTTGAAGTTAAAAAAATGTAAAATTTATATAAAAAGGAACGTGCAAATAAATGGATGAAATAATATTATTAAAATAAAATAAGGAAGGAAAGCAGGGTGCCTATTCGCGCCCCCCACTTGAAGGACCCGAGACTGTACTTGGGGGGGAGAATATATTCTAGACGAAAGCGTACTAAACTCACTTGTCCAACATCTCCTTGTAGTCGATCAGATCATCGATGAACTGGGCCCCCAGATCTGCGACCTCGTCCACCTTGCTGAACTTGCGGGGCGGGAACACCATGCCGGGGTTGGAGTGGATCGGTAGAGGGTTCCGAATTTTCAGGTACATGTCCTCTTGCCACCAGTCCGTCACCTGGGTGATGGCAAATATTCGACGTTAGAAATGTATTGTTATATCTAATAATATAATGTTAGAATTTTTCCAGTGCCTTATAGTACAAAAAAATACGGACGAATTGAGAACCTCCTCCTTTTTTTAATACATATATATACATATCACACACGCTGAATCCAGACAATCGGGGTAAGCAGAGTAATCGGTGTTGTGCTGCAAGAACTCAGGTAAATTACAGCACTACACCGACCACCACGTTTCGCAAAGTATTCGACCAAGATTCAATCGATCAAGCAACAAGTAAGGAAGTACCGTGCCAAGGTGAGAGGTGGCGAGCCTGTCGCTCTTTAGCACGGCATCTTGTCCTTATCCCTTAGTCGCCTTTTACGACATGCATGGGGAGAGATGCAGTGGGGATATTATTTTTAAGTACCGGCCCCGCACGGTCCTTTTTTTAAGTCGGTTAAAAAGTTGAGTGCGAGAGCACTGTATATCTAATTTGTAGGAAGCTTCTTGTGTTTCATTTTATTATTTTTTTTTATTAAAAAAAAAATTGTCTAGGTATTATTTACTTATAATGTACCTACTTATTAGATTTTTCTTGATCTTGTAGTTTCTATCAACTATTTGTTTCTATAGTGTCACCATTTTTTTAAATTTTATTATTATTTTTTACATACACACACACACACATACCACCCGACAATCGGGGTGAGCAGAGTAATCGGTGTTGTGCTGCAAGAACTTTGGTAAATCAAACACCACCACTTTTAGCAAATTATTCGGACAAGATAACTATCAAGCAGCAAGTAAGCACGAAAACCCACCTGCTGCATGACTCGGTGGAAGGGCCGTGCCAGGGTGGAGAGGTGGCTAACCGGTCGCCCTTTAGCACGGCATATCGCCCTTATCCCTTAGTCGCCCTTTACGACTTGCACGGGGAGAGATGCAGTGGGGCCCCACCCGGTACTTTTTTATTTCTTAAATATTAAAGTTTATTTCACTATTTATTAAACGACGAAAACAAAAAGGAAGAGGTTCTCAAGTCGAACTGTATATTTGATTATTATTATTCACACATAATTTGTTTTAAAAGTTATTTTGTATACATTAGAATATAAAATATAAAAACATATCCAAATTAAATATAAACTAAATGGTTTTTCCACCACCGACGGGGCGGGGCGAGCCCAGGCAACCGAAGGTCGGGTTCCAAAGAGAGGAACCTCCGGACTATGCGCGCAGTGTCGAGCAGGGCTGCCTTCTGGATCTGGCCCTTGACCCAACCACTCAGCGAGAGCCTCTTAAAGGTGGTCGTCGAGGCTCTTCGCTATCAGCCCATGCGCTGATACCACTAAGGGCACAACGATCGTCGAGTCGACGAGCCACATTTTGGTAACTTCGTGCTGCAGATCCAGATACTTCAATATCTTCTCTGCTTCATTTCCTTACTGACGAGGTTACCATCGTGCGGCACGGCGATATCGACGAGCGTTGCGCGCCTCGCCTCGGTCAACTATCACAATATCTGGTCTATTCGCGAGAATAGTCCTATCTGTAATAATGGACCGGTCCCAGTAGAGTGTGAGATGACCGTTCTTGAGAACTGGCGGCGGATTGTACTTATAGTAAGGCACTTCGGTACCCACTAGGTTGAACTTATTTGTAATTATGCAAGGTATTTAAAATGATGGATTTCTTGTTTAAGCTATAAAGTTTTTATTTTATGTAATTTTGTAAAAACATTGTATTTTGGTTCATTAGATGAATGCAAAACCGAAAATGGAGAGAAAAAATACGCCCCGGCCAGGATTCGAACCTGGAACTCCGCCTTGAACCGCCAGCGCGTTACCAATTCCACCATCGGGTCTATGACGTACCTATATCTCTAAATTTTCGAACCGTTGTTGCTTGCATTTCTCTAGCACAGTGTTTTTCAATCTTTTTGAACACGCAAACCCTTTACAGGTTGAAAAATTTTCATGACCCCCTTGGGCCATAGACAGAAAAAAGGTAGTAAGTAATTTGAAACACTACTTTTATGATTTTCTCTATTTTGGTACCTATATTCATTATTACTATGGGAACTGACGTTCTCTTCAATTCAAAATTAAAACTAATAAAAAGATAAATATACTTCTATTAGAAAATGATTTGATCATGGGTCGCGACACCCCCAGGTGTCGCGATCGCGACCCAAAGATTGAAAAACACTACTCTAGCAGATATAACGAAATCTCCTGCGTTCGACAGTAATCTTAAGAATGTTCTTGTAATTTTGAGAAATATAAAAAGCGAGAAACTACATACATTTTACTCTCACCTTGGCACGGTCCTTCCACCAAGTCATGCGGCAGGTAAGCGTTCGTGCTTCACTTGTTGCTTTATAGTTATCTTATCTTACCCCGATGGTCTATCTATACAGTATTTTGTTTAATGTATAAACATTTTGAGCGGCTCATGATTCTTTGCCTCCTTTTTAAGAACTACCTACTACTAGTGGTGGGCTTAACAAGTGCACTTCATTTCATTCACTTCATTCGCTTCATTCACTTCATCACTTCCTCACTTCTTCTCTTCATTCACTTCATTCACTTCATTCGCTTCATTCGCTTCATTCACTTCATTCACTTGATCACTTCATCACTTCTTCACTTCTTTCACTTCATTCGCTTCATTCGCTTCATTAACTTCATTAACTTCTTTCACTTCATAACTTCTTCACATCATTCACTTCGGTCACTTCATTCATTTCATTCACTTCAGTCACTTCATTCACTTCATTCACTTCATTCACTTCATTCCCTTCATTCACTTCATTCCCTTCATTCACTTCATCACTTCATTCACTTTTTTGTTATGGGAAGCACGACATATGGCGCGCGTCAGACTAACGCAGGGTGTAGTCCGACGGCACCCACAGGCATTCGAATATTTACGAGGGCTGCGAATACCATGTCGGCCGGCTAGGTGCATCTTCACATTATGTTTGAAGGATCCCAAACTGCACATTAGAGGAAAGGATGCAGGTGAGAGTGCGTTCCACATGTTGGCAATCCTGTAAATAAAGGATTTACAGGATCGATTTGTCCTAAGTGGAGGGATACCGACAGTGTGTGGATGCATTCCCAACCTGTTGCGCGTGGAACGATGGTAGAATGGGGATGGAGGGATCGCATCGTGCAGCTCCCAGGAACACTCGCCGTGGTACAGGCGATAGAACACACACAAAGATCCAATGTCCCTCCGGAGTTGTAAGGACTCTAAATTTTGGGATACCTCAGGGTCATTAACAAGGCGTACAGCGCGACGCTGAATCGAGTCTAATGAGCCGAGCAGGTATTTTGCGGATCCGTCCCACAGATGCGAACAGTACTCCACGCATGAGCGAATCTGCGCTTTGTAAAGCAGCAGTTTCTGGCTCGGCGTAAAGTACTGACGCACCTTGTTGAGGACACCCAGCTTCCTTGAGGCTACCTTAGCTTTCTCCTCGATGTGGCGTCCAAAATTAAGGTCGCGAGTTAGTTCGACCCCGAGAGTCCCAATGTGCTCCTCGACCTTGAGAGTAGTTCATTGAAAGGTGGGGGCTGCAGTGAACGGTGTCCGCTTCGCGCTGAATACACACGCCTGGGTTTTACTCGCGTTTTTACTTCATTCACTTAATTGAATTAATTCACTTCATTCACTTAATTCACTTCATCACTTCATTCATTTCATTCACTTCATTCATTCAGTCACTTCCTTCATTCATTCATTTCATAAACTTCATCACTTCGTTCACTTCATTTAATTCATTCACTTCATTCAATTAATCACTTCATTCATTCAATCAGTTCCTTCATTCATTCATTTCATTAACTTCATCACTTCGTTCACTTCATTTAATTCATTCACTTCATTCACTTCATTCACTTCATTCACTTCATCACTTCATTCATTTCATTCACTTCATTCATTCAGTCGCTCGTGGTGCGGTCGGTCGACTGTTATTCTCTCTCGACCGTTGGAGGCTGACCGTGGTTCGGATTCCACGTTATACTGTAGGTCCCTTCCCTTCTTACCTTACTTGGTGGTAGGGTTTATCCCGCCCGGGTTGATACCAACGCACTGACGATACGTCGGTGTAAATAGTTGGTGTTTTCCGTCCAGTTCAGTGTAGCTGACATGAAATGAAGGGAAGCACTGACATGACACCTAGTTCATCCGGTCTTATGGGCTGACGATCACGGATGTTGTGGGTGATGTAGCCAACCGTGTCAGTTTCCATAAGAAAAGTAGGAATTTAAAATAAAAAGGTCAGCAACAAGAGCAGTAAAAAGGTACAGGTTCATAAAGACCGAGTCGGGCTCGCGGAACCAATTATTCCGTACCACAATGTAATTGGCCGGTTTCGTATTTTGTTGTATTACTTTAGAGTTTGCACTATAATTAAGGTTATGTGAGTCTGCAATGATATTATAAGTTGAAAGGACGTAGATAGGTTATCTGAGCTCCCAAGCGGCACATTATATACAAGACCACAGTCCTGTCTGAAGTTAGTCGCCCACCAACTACGCACGCGTTCGGACCGCTAACCACGAGCCGCTAACACATCGAAAATGCCGTCGTGTGTAATGTAATGAATGAGATGAGATTCTGCACTAATTCTAATAATTGGAATAAGACTATTCGAGTCGGCGCATAACTTAATAGTTCTTCCTCCCAACTTTTCAAGGACGCGCCATGTGTGAGCACTGAATGTCATATAGATAACCTATCTTTCGTAAAATATCATTGTGAGACTGCGTCTGACTCGAATTTCAAGAAGTGTACCGCCAATATTACTTACCTGACAGATTCAGTTTTAATATATGTAAAACTTCATCTATCAGCGCATCTCGATAGCTTTTTGAAAACACGATTTAAACTTCGCTCGATAAAAAAAAATCATGAACATGCCTCTGAATTTAGTTATAAAAACGTATTTAAGGCAACGTGACCAAATCAAGACTTTGGAAAAAATAAATTTTACTTGTTGAATATATATTTATCTAAATCCGTAGCTTTTTACTTTTTTGTTTCGATCCGTAGTTTTGGAATAAAAAAATAAAAACCTAATTTTTGATTGATTGTTATCCATCGATGTTGGATTTACGATATGATATTTACGAGCTCCGAATTGAAAAAACTCAAAAGCCTGTCAAAAGCGATTTATAGCCTACCAGACTTATATTGTTCGAACCGCAAAGTTTTGGCGGTCCTAGTGCTTGTAAATATATAAAAATTCAACCCCTATTATAGACGATATAGACGTGATTGTGATATTGATAACGCAGTGTTGAAGTTGCCGGTGTATTGGTGTAGCGTATAACAGTGCTATCTAGCTCGCACTCGTTTGCACACCCATGTCCCGTCCCGCGTCCGCTCCGACTAGCGGTCTGAGGCGCAGGTGTGCGAGTGTGTGCAGCGTCGCCGTCCGTCGTATAAGCGTTACCTCAACTGCCTACTCCACTGACCATCTGGACTGACGAAGCCTCACAAACACGGTAACGAAAATGGCAAGTAAAGAGGCGCCAGATGCAATGACTACATGCAACGCGTGCAATGCCGAGATTGGAACTGAAGAAACAATTTCGTGCAAAATCTGCTCAGAAACGTATCACGTTGCGTGCGTTACTACAAAACGCACCAAGTTGCGGATGACAAAGGAATGGACATGCCCTTACTGTCAATCCAGTCACAAATTAGGGTCGGGCAACATTAACAGCCCTCGTAACAAGTTGGCGCTCAACATAACTGGCAACAAGCGAGCGCCCCATGGCGATGCGGCCCTCGCCCGCGACAGCGTCAGCGCACCGACTACGCCCGACACGGCGGACCTACTCATTGGAGGTGCATCGCCCTTCGACTCAGCACAAACTCCGGCCTCTGGCACGCCGGTACCCAACTCCTTTCCTATGGACAGTCTGCTGCAAATCGTCGACAAGAGGATGTCTGAGCTGGCGGCCCACTACATGTCCCAGATGGATGAATGCAGCAAGCGTCTGGAATCAAAGTGCGGCGAGTTATTGTGCTCCATCCAGTCCATCACCTCGAGGTTGGATAATCTTGAGAGTGAACACGAATCGCACCAGTCTGAACACAAACGGGAGATGATTGAACTTCGGCAGGAGCTCGCTGATGTCAAAAGGAGGCAGGAAGACGCAGATCAGCAGGCCAGAAGCTGCAACATAGAAGTCCATGGTGTACCCGAGAGAAAAGGAGAAAACTTAATGGGGATCCTGCTAGATTTATGCACGGCGGTCGGCTCTCCGATATCGGCGAATGACGTCGTTGCCGTGCACCGCGTCGCGCGCGGCACCACCGGCGGAGGCGGGGCATCGGCGCAGCGCGGCGCAGGCGCAGGCGATGACGACACCGACACCGGAGGCGCTGCTCACAGCGGCGGAATTGGCGGCGATGGGAGACCTAAAAATATAATTGCAAAACTTACCACAAGAGTAATGCGCGATAATATCATCGCTGCCGCCAGAGTCAGACGCGGAGTAACCACTGATAGTATAGGACTGGCTGGCCCTCCTCGTAAGATATACCTCAATGAGCATCTCACCTTGCAGCGAAAATTGTTGTTTCGCGAAGTTCGCAGCAGATGTACTCAGCATAAGTTCAAGTACTCGTGGGTCAAACATGGAACTCTCTTGGTTAGGCGTGATGATAACCCGCACAGCAGGGTGCTTGCTATCAGAAACCCTAGTGACCTTGCTAAGATCAAATAACTTTTATATCTGGTACGTACATAGCTATATTAATCAAACACCAGCGTCCTTGCTCTTGACAAGTTTTTTTTGTCATACTGTTATTATTAGCTGCTAAGTGTCTGTGGCGTATAAAACTCATATTGTGTAACAAAATAATGAGAATGATGTTCTTTCAAACCATATTCATTTTGAAATATGTCTTTCGCACTTTTTCTCAGTGTCAATCCTCTTTCCGTATCCATTATCCTCAAAACATGAAGGATAATAATAACAAACATGTGAATCATGCCTATAATATTTGCACTATCCTTGCTATGAAATCTATGACAAGTACTATGCCTGCTACAAACACGTACCTACGTATCATGATTTTATACTGTAGGAATATACCTGACTTGTATAAATTTTTATTAATAATGATAAAATTATGCACTTTTAAAGGGAAACTGTTGGTCGTCAATAAAATCCTCAAAATTAAGAAACTTGAATACACCAAATGTTATATGATTCTAATTATAGTTAAAATAGTTTACATAAATAACATGTATAGGACAAAGAGTCGACTACTATGCGATGTCAATAAAATCTTTAAAATTATGAAATTCAAATACATAAAAAGATATAATATTATTCTCATTGTACTTAAAATAGTTTACTTAAATAAAATTCACACGGCAAAAGGTCAATTATCTTACAAGGTTTGTCATCCCTTTATGAATCGCTTACATATCTGTTTAATTGTATTCTTATTTCTTATTTATTACTATGTCTAATAACAACTTGTCTTTATATTACCAAAACTGTGCTGGGCTTAGGACCAAACTGAATACACTATATATGAATATTATAAACTGTGATTATGAGATCCTTGTACTGACGGAAAGTTGGTTAGTACCAGATATATCTAACTCGGAATTCTGCGACGAAAACTTATTCTCGATATATCGTGCGGACCGTAATCGTGCGATTACACAGCGTAAGGATGGCGGCGGCTGTCTTATCGCGGTTCGCAAAGACCTAATATCAGAGCGGTGCGAGTTACCTGGCCCCGCCGCCGCCGCGGCCGCCGCCGCTGGCATCGACACGGTCTGTGTCATGGTGTCGACGACGGAGCGGAGGCGGCGGCGGCGGCGGCGGTGGCGGTCAGGGGCCGCCGCCGTCGGACTCGAGCCGCGGCAGTGCACGGTCGCGAGAGCGACTCCTCCTCTGCGCGTCTTACATCCCACCCGCATTTTCGTACGATGCCTACGTCAATCATTTTGAATCCATACAGCGCTACTATGTTGATACAGATGATTGTACGCTATGCCTGATCGGCGATTACAACATACCTGACATTCGTTGGACGGTGAATGTTGATGGATACTGCTCATCAAGCTGCACAGTGCGCGAATCTAGTCCCGCTAATTTACTATTAAACACATTACATTTTCTCTCAGCTAGGCAATATAATACCCATTTTAACGCAAATGGCCGTATTCTGGATTTGCTCATTTGCAGTTTACCGTGTGAAATGCTGATTTTACCTGAACCTCTCGTACCTCCTGATCGGCACCATCCACCGTTCCTGTGTGTATTGCACGCTGCGCTGGAAACGTCAATGGATCGCTATCCGGCTCCACGTTTCAAATTTCGCAATGCAAATTATACTGAAGTTAACTCAGCGATAGCCGACGTAGATTGGTCAGGTGAGCTGTCTCTGCAATCCGCAGTAAGTGCGGTTGACTTCTTCTATGACAGACTGTATAATATCATAAGGACACACGTACCACTCAGAGTAAAAAAACAAAGGAAATGCGCCTCTTGGTTTACACCCGACCTTCTTAAGCTATACAAATGTAAAACTAAGGCTTGGGTTAAATATAAAAAATATGGGAACATCTCTGATTACGTAGCTTTCTCTGAAATTCGTAAAAGGTTCAAGAAAGCGTCCGCCGATTGCTACAAGGAGTACATCTCTCGGCTTGAAAATGGAATAGCTACTAATATTAAGTGTTTCTGGTCATACGTGTCGGACCGTCGTAAGGAGAGCTCATATCCAGCTACATTAAAAAATGGAAACGAGACTACAAATAATCCTAATGAAATATGCTATATGTTTTCTGACTTTTTTAAATCCGTTTATGAACCGTCGTCACTAGACCTTGATTCGTGGGTGGAGCCCACCGAGACCGCGTTAAATAACATTTCTTTGCACTCTCTGCACTTCAGTTCGGACATAATCCTTAGAGAAATTAAAAATTTAGACATAAATAAGGGTGCTGGCCCTGACCTAATTGAGCCCTTCTTCCTGGTTGCAGTTGCCGATACTATTGCCTGCCCATTGTATATTATTTTCAATAAATGCATCTTAGAGGGAGTGTTCCCTGATGTTTGGAAAATCGCCAATGTCACACCAGTTTTTAAAAGTGGTTGCAAGAATGAAGTTAAAAATTACAGACCTATATCTATATTGTCCGCCTTGTCGAAGCTTTTTGAAAGGTTGGTACATCAGGCTATCTATCCAATATATCATGATCAAATTCTATCACAACAGCATGGCTTCGTTGAACGACGTTCGACCATCACTAACCTAACTATTTATTCCAATTTTATATTTCACAGCCTGGACGATGGTGAGCAGGTCGACTCTATTTACACTGATTTTCAAAAGGCTTTCGATAAGGTGGACCATGAGCTTCTCCTCAAAAAAATCTCCTTTAATGGTATAAAAGGAAATTTGTTGAGATGGTTCTCTTCATATATATCTAATAGAAAGCAGCGCGTAGTTGTCAATGGTTATTGTTCGGACTACATCACAGTATCCTCTGGCGTGCCCCAAGGGTCCATCCTGGGCCCATTTCTATTTATTTTATTCATCAACGATGTCATTCATAATTTTCGCTACAGTAAAGTTCTTATATATGCTGATGACATGAAAATTTATGCCAAAATACGTTCTAACGAAGATTGTGAGGCACTCCAGATTGATTTAGATTCTTTCTACACCTACTGTAATCAAAACAAATTATTCTTAAGTCTCTCGAAATGCAAGGTCATTACCTTTACTAAGAAAAAACACCCAATCTACTTTAATTACCACATTGGTGGTGCCTTATTAGAACGTGTTGAGGTTATTAGGGATCTTGGTGTGTTATTTGACACTAAACTACATTTTGATAAACACGTCGATAGCATAACTAATCGTGCATATATGATGATGGGATTTGTACTTCGCACGGCTCGTCAGTTTAAAAGAGTTTCGACCTATCTTCTACTATATAAGACACTAGTCCGGTCACAACTCGAATACGCGACACCAGTTTGGAATCCCTTTTACAATAAATACTCGCAATCAGTTGAAAGAATCCAGCGCATATTCCTAAAAATACTACATCGTCGCATGTTCAGGCGTTCGCTTTCGTATGAGTTACACTTAGAACATTTCTCATTACCAAGTCTCCATAATAGACGTTTATTACTTGACATGTCATTCTTATTTAAAATAGTAAACGACTTAATAGACTGTCCTGATTTACTTAATCAAATAGGTTTACGGGTTCCGTCACGCTCGACCAGAAACACCCATCTCTTCCACTTGGAACTCTGTAGAACCAACTCAGGATTCCGTATGCCGATCTGGCGCATGTGCAATACATACAACACTAAACTCAGTGATTCGGATGCGGATGTGGACATCTTCTTCATGACGTCATACCAATTTAAGAAAGCTATTTTGTGTATACTTTCTGTCTAGAGTCAATACAATGTGTAGGAACTAATATTATAGTTTGTACTTGTATTTTATAATTATGTTTTTAGTATATGTAAGTATTTTAGCTTAATATCTAAATAACCTGCGACTGTGGGTCGCACTGACATGGCACTACAGCACCGTGGCGTACTCACTGTGGTATGGGCTGACATCGCGAATATTGTGCATAACTTATTTATTATATTATTATCTTAAATCCGCACACATTCGCATTATATATTATGTACATATCAAGTCCGTCCTGTCAATGTTGTTTTATTTTGCTTTGGTCCCAAGCCCCCCTAACCAATAACTGTACTATACTATTTAATGCATCATACATAATCATTATTAAGACAGATTGTAATGTGTGCGATCGGGATGGCACACTTGTTTGCTGTGAACATTGGCTGTGAATCACAAACCTACCTACCTATATAAATATATATATACATTTTATTTTCTCCTCTAAGTGTTCTTGATTATGAAGTCCACTGACACATTAGTATTTTTTTTTTCTCGTTCTATAATTTAAGTTAAATATGTGAAATACGTAGCTGAAGTAGCATATTGTGTAATCGCTATATTATTACCTTAATTAATTTCTCTTTTTCTTGCTATTTTGTTTGTATTTCCGAAATAAATAAATAAATAAATAAATAAATCCTACTCCAACCAGCGAAAGCGGTGCCTTGAAAGAGGAGTAAGGGTCAATACGGGTAGTTAGACTCTTCGTAAACAATTTGACTTCGGTGAAAAGTTGGACTTATCACTTAGATATTAATATCTTCCAGTCAACCTTTGGAAGTTTGAGACGCGCGTATTACATTGAATAATGGGTTAGTAATAAAAAAAATTTAGGAATTTGAAATAAAGAAGGTCAGCAACAAGAGTAGAAAAAATGTACAGGTAGACCGAGTCGGACTCACGGAACCAATGATTCCGTACCCCAACGTAATTGGCCGGTTTTTATTACCCGTATTTGTTGTATTAATTTATTTTATTTAAATTTATTTTATTTTATTTATTTAGAGTAACCAACAGTGTGATCAACACAAAATTTACAATAGTACAATGGGTCACACATACACCGCTAATAGGTCACTACAGATAAAACTAAGTATATGAAGGGCACAGGGGAAGAACGAGCTTAGTCACAAAAAGTAAAGTTTACAGGAGGAGGAGTAATAAAAAATCAAGCGTTTGAATTACACACTTAATATTTGGTCACGTACTGGCATGTCTAATCTAGTTTTAAATTTGATTATAGATTTGGAATTATTCTTTATGGTTTAGTAGAAACAATTTTTTTTGTACCTTAACTCCTTAACTTTTTGGAAAAGAAAACAGGCTAAGTCCCTAGACAAAACCTGTTTATCCCCTGTAAATTGAAGTTGATTTATATGAAAATAAAAGTTTGTTTATATTTTCATAAATTTTTGTTATAGAAATTAAAGCTACTACCAATTACGACAATATTTACTTATATCCTGAAAGTCTTTCTAATATCTTGAACCGATTCATAGTATTTTCTATTTTCCTGGAAATGCTGAGAAAATACTTTCACAAAACGCATCCACAAATAACAGCTGATTTTGACGACAGTGACAGTACGAAATGACAATTCATTATTTAGTTGCCAGTGTTAAAAATAAAATAATCTTGCCTTTCGCGCTTTATAAATTGTGGACAAAGCTCCTTATTCACCTGTACATATAAGGTTTTTTCCCAAGCCGATTGTGACTGACTGGGCCACTTTATCGCCAGTTGCGCTCGACCACAGGATAGTACCCGAAATTACCTACAAAACTGCATCAATAATTCATTTTACCAAAAAATTTTCTGAGCTCGTTCTTCCCCTGTGCCCTTCATATGATAGCGTAAGAAAAAGAAAAATACATTTAAACAAATCAAAACTGATAAATAAACAGTTAAAATAGAAAGAAATATAATAATTAAATACAACTAATTAATTAAATTAAAACAGAACTGTTTAATTTACTTGCCAAAATTAAGATATAAAATTAAACTAAGCTAAACATACATTATATGGTACTATTACTAAAATAATAAAAACAGATAAGGAAGAATTCCGTCACTTAATTCTAACAAAAAATCTATCATGCGCTAACTTCTTAACCCTCTGTAAGCTGTCTTTGAATAAGTCCACTTCCTTGTAGTCACTATTGTACTTTTTGCTGGCTCTGATTATAATTCTGTCGATAGCGTCTGAGGCAGAGTGGCACACGCAGCAGACAGGTAGATCTAGTCAGGTTGGGACGACACGGCACTCGCACGAGCAGAATTTTAAGCACGAGCCGAGTTTGCACTATCATCAAGCCAAGTTTGAATCTTGTATGTATTACCGTTTTTACGATAGAGGAAAGAAAGAAACACGTTTCTTGTATGGAAACCGCCCTTAATTTTTTGTGTTTTTTTTATAATGTTTTTAGGATATCCGCCATAATAACACATATTCTGTGAAAAATGTTAAATAGGCTACCGGTTATATTATATATAATATACCGGTAATATTACGGTTCAAAAGATACAGACAGACAGACGGGTGGCGCAGGCCTGGTCTTAGTCTGCCGTACGGATACGGAGCCCTAAAAAGGTTTAGGTTCATAAAAACAACAAAATCTCTAAACGTTGTGTATCATATATTGCTATTTCTGCACTAATTAATTAAAATAATGATAATCTCTCGGACTTAAGAAATATATCGTTCTGGGTTTATAAGGTAGGACTGTTTCTGCGTTGAAACTCGTCAAAAGGTCTCCGTTGCTTCGGAGTTGGGCTTTAGGCATTCCTCTTCCTTTGTCAAGGCCATAGATTGAGTTGACTGCTTGGAGTTTTTTAAAGTCTTCTTTTGTGATTCTCGGGATGTCTCGTGATTTCTCGTTTCTTGACATTGCTCTGTTTAAAATATCAATAAATTTATTGTTTCCTGTCTGTACCTTCAGATTTGGTCCTTTCTGCGTCATTAATGTAGAGGTTTCGACTTTGACTGTACTCAACTGATTACTAAAAGAATTGTGATTTATATTTTTGAGCAAAGGTCGTCGTAGTCGTCTTGAAGGATTGCCTTTAAACAGAATACGAGTCATCACTGGATCATAATTCGTCATTATTTCTCCATTCTTCTGATTTATAAGATCGCTGGTGACTTTTTTTAAATTATCTTTTTGCGGGCTTAGAGTTGTATAGTTAGGGTTTCTGTCTTTCTTAATCTTTTTGTCACGAAGTGCGAGCCGAGTACTCACTATTGCGGTCGACTTTTCTTTGATTCGAGATCGATTTGGTATTTTAGAGTTTAATCCTTGTGTGTTATTGTTATATTTGGAAATCTGATTGGGATTAGAAAATTTTAGTTTAGTGTGAATAGTCGATAGACGTTTTGCCATATAGGCATTATAAGTTAGATTGAACAATGTCGGTGTGCTTGATTTTGTCTTCGGTAATGTAAATTCTTTCTGTTTGAATTTATTTTTATGATTTGGTAGATTTCGTGTGAATTTATTGAAATGTTTTCCATCTTCCACTTCTTTGGTATTCGTTATTATTCTAATTGTCTTGGAAGTTGTGTAGTTTTCTATATTTTGAATATTTTCTGATTTGGTTTTTGAAAATGTTCTGTCATTCTTGAAAATTTGCAGATGATTTGTTGGTGTATCTAAATACAGTATAGTTTTAGAATAAGCATTTTTGTTAAGCTTATTTTTCTTATCAGATGTGTGAGCAGCTTTAGAATGATTATCTTTGATGTTAGAATGATCTTTTGATTTTGTACTGGATTCTTGTAATCTTAAACTATTGTTTATTTTATGTGCTTTTTTGTAAGTTGGGTACGTTTCTGTAGTCTGCTGTGTATTTAGAGCTTGTACTTCCAAATGATTGGAAATAATAAAATTAGATGTGGAATTTCTAAACTTAGTACGAATATTTCCTATTTGAATTTGTTTGCTTTGATTATGTATATCATTAATCTTTACGTAATTTATTTTCGTGGTATTTGTTTTAGAAGTATTATTTATTTCTTTAATGACATTGTCTGGCTTATTATTTGACACGTTATCCATATCTGTTTTACTCTGTGGGTCTTCATAAGTACTAGATTTCTTTGACATAACTTTTCCATCATAAACAAGAGTAGTCTTAGTTATCCGTTCTAGGTTAGGCGGTTCTCTGATTCTATTTGTATTAGTCTTTAAGTCTTTAAGTCTTAAAGCGTGTACTTCCAAATTATTGTTTAGTGTGAAAGGTATTTCAGTCGGAGGAATATGGTCTAATACAGTTTTAGCATTTTTTGCATTACTAAAATCATTCACAATTTTATAGTTAATATTTTTATTCGTATTAATACTTGTATTGAATGGTTGCTTAACGCCTAAATTATTATTATTGTTTGTATGGTTTGTTTCTACTCTTCCTTTTTTATTCATATGAGCAGTAGTTAAATTTTTATGAATATTTATTGGACTTTTGAGCGCTTCATGATACATCGGTAACAATGTAGTATATTTTTTAAATTTTAGGTCCATAGACAGATGGTTAAGTTTAGGTGAAAAGGTAGGAAGTAAATTTGTTGGCATTTTTAGAATATTTTTTTGTTTTATAGGTAGGTCATGCTTTTCGTTAAGTTTATTTTCATTTTCTTGTTTTGAAATATAAGGATCCTGAATGTTTTTAGTTATATTGTTTATTAATATGTTGAAAAAATCACCCAGACTCCCCATTGTTGTCTTATTTAGCATGCTTATTGTGCTGTGTGCAAAAGTAGTATTTGACCGAACAAAATTATTAACTCCTTTATCTGATTTGAAGCTTCTCCTAGTTTGATTAATAACTGTTACATTAAACGTAGATACAGTTGAATAGTCACTTACATTTTTTTGCTTATAATTGGTTTTAGTACTAGTTTTTTCAGTTATAATTTCGTAGTCTACTTTGGAAATTACTAAGTTAGATGTAGATGCACTTGGTGTGTTTTTGCCGAGATGATTAGATAAAGTGCTTGAAACAATATTTTTTGCTGAAAACAATGAACTAATGGGCTCTGCAAGTTCATATTTGGAGTTTGATGTTTGATTTATAATGTGATCTGGATTCAAAAGCCTAAAATCATTGAGGTGTTGCCAATGTATTTTAGAGATTGCAGTAGGTAAAATCGTATGACTGTGCGATGGCATTGCCAAAGTGTTCATGGATTCTCTTATCATTTTCTTATTGGAGATATCCGTTGGAAGCGTGAATGTTACAATTGGTACTTTATTGGTTGCAGTGATTTTTCCTTTCCTTCTTGAATGGAGCTTAGCTTTCTTAGTTGTACTGAAATTATTATGGCTATGAATTGTTTTAATATCTTGGTTTGAAATATTTTCAAGGGACACGTTCCTAATTGGGTCAATTGGTTTTGATGTTGTAATTGTATTATTAATTTCTTTTCTAGTATAAAAAACGGATAAGTTACTTGCATTCGTTTTCTGATTTCGCTGTAATGGGACAGAACGTGTTGTAACATTGACATTATCTCTCATATCAAGATTTTTAGATGTTACACCATGTTCGTATTTTGTTATTTTATTATTTTCAGGTTTATTGGCATTGTGATATTTCTTAGTGGAATATAATAGTTTTGAACTATTTTCCATTTCGTTTAAGAGTGTGGTAATACTCTCAGTCATATTAATTTTGTCCTTAGTTGGGGCTGGCAAATTAATGGTACCAGATCCTCTTATCATCTTCTTAGTAGTTTTTTTAGTCGAGACATCCATTGGAACCGTAACTATTGCTAATAATCCATTTGCAGAACTAATATTTTCTAGTCTTGTAGATTGAAATTTGCTTTTAATATTAACTCTCATAGAATTATTGAGTTCATTATTAATTTTAGTATATAGGTTCTTATTTCCAAGCAATTCTTGTGATGGCTTTGTGATTTCATTATTAACTTCTTTTCTAGGATGAAGCATTTCTGGTGTGGTTCTGGCTATTTCATTAGGTTCTAATGTCAAAGTTTCATTAATATTTGCTGGAAAATATGTTTTATTAAAGTCAAGGAGTGTTTTATTTTCATTATTATTTCCTTTTCTGGGACTAAACGCGAACAAGTTACTCACATTAATTTTCTTTTTGCGTTGTAATGGAACAGAACGGGTCGCAATGTTAATATTATGCCCCACATTAAGACTATTAGATCGTACGCCATATTCAACTCTTGGTAATTTATTATTTTGAGATTTGTGTATTTTGTGGTATTTGTTAGAGGAAAAAGATATTGATGTACTTTTTTCAATTTTATTTAAAAATGTGGTAATACTCTCAGTCATATTATTTTCTTTCTTAGTTGGGGCTAGAAAATTTTTCTTAGATTCTCTTATTATCTTCATAGTAGTTTTCTTTGTCGAGACATCCATTGGAACCGTGGATATTTCCAATGGTTCATTTGAGGGATCAATATTTTCAAGCGATGTGAGGTTTGTTGTTTTAATGGGCTCCAATGTAGAAGTTATTTTCCCACTCAATTTATAAAGTTTTTCATTAGATTGTTGTGATGGTATTGTGATTTCATTATTAACCTCTTTTCTATTACGAAAAACTTCAGGCGTGGTTATGGTTATTTCAATAGGTCCTGCAACGTTGACATTATCTACCACATCAATATTAATAGATCCTATACCATGTTCAACTTTTGGTAAGTTATTATTTTGTGATTTATCTATTTTGTGATATTTGACAGTGGAAAAATAAAGTTTTGTATTTTTTTCAATTTCATTTAGAGGTGTGGTAATACTCCCAGTCATATTATTTTCTTCCTTAGTTGAGGCTATAAAATTGTTCTTAGATTGTCTTATCATCTTCATAGTAGTTTTCTCAGTTAAAACATCCATTGGAACCGTGGATATTTCTAATGGTTCATTTGCAGAATCAATATTTTCCAGTCTTGTAGATTGAAGTTTGAAGTTTGTAGTTTGAAGCGATGTGAGGTTTGTTGTTTTAATGGGCTCCAATGTAGAAGTTATTTTCCCACTCATTTTATAAAGTTTTTTATTAGATTGTTGTGATGGTATTGTGATTTCGTTATTAAATTCTTTTCTATTACGAAAAACTCCAGGTGTGTTTATGGCTATTTCAATAGGTCCTAATGTTGAGGTTTCAATAATATTTGCTTCAAAATATGTTTGATTAAAGTTAAGGTTTGTTGTATCTTTATTATTAATTCCTTTTCTGGGACTAGTCACGGACAAGTTACTTACATGAATTTTCTTTTTGCGTTGTAATGGAAAGGATCGGGTTGCAACCTTCACATTATCTCCCATATCAGTATTATTTGATCCTATACCATGTTTAACTTTTGGTAGTTTATTATTTTGTGGTTTATCTATTTTGTGATATTTGATAGTGGAAAAGTACACTTTTGTACTTTTTTCAATTTCATTTAGAGGTCTGGTAACACTCTCAGTAATATTATTTTCTTCCTTAGTTGAGGCTAGAAAATTGTTCTTAGATTTTCTTATCATTTTCATAGTAGTTTTCTTAGTCGAGACATTCATTGGAACCGTGGATATTTCTAATAGTTCATTTGCAGAAAAAATATTTTCCAGTCTTGTAGATTGAAGTTTGCTTTTAATCTTCACTGTCATAGAATTTTTGAGTTCATTACTATTTTTAATATATTGATTCATATTTTCAAGCGATGTGAGGTTTGTTGTTTTAATGGGTTCCAAAGTGGAAGTCATTTTCTCACTCATATTATAAAGTTTTTTATTAGATTGTTGTGATGGTATTATTGTGATTTCGTTATTAAATTCTTTTCTATTACGAAAAACTCCAGGTGTGTTTATGGGTATTTCAATAGATCCTAATGTTGAAGTTTTAATAATATTTGCTTGAAAATATGTTTGATTAAAGTTAAGGTTTGTTGTATCTGTATTATTAACTCCTTTTCTGGGTCTAGTCACGGACAAGTTACTTACATGAATTTTCTTTTTGCGTTTTAATGGAACGGATCGGGTTGCAACGTTGACATTATCTCCCACATCAATATTTTTAGATCCTGTACTATGTTCAACTTTTGGTAATTTATTATTTTGTGGTTTATCTATTTTGTGATATTTGATAGTGGAAGAATACACTTTTGTATTTTTTTCAATTTCATTTAGAGGTGTGGTAATACTCTCAGTCATATTATTTTCTTCCTTAGTTGAGGCTATAAAATTGTTCCGTAATTCTCTTATCACCTTCATAGTAGTTTTCTCAGTCGAGACATCCATTGGAACCGTGGATATTTCTAATGGTTCATTTGCAGAATCAATATTTTCCAGTCTTGTAGATTGAAGTTTGCTTATAATCTTAACTGTCATAGAATTTTTGAGTTCATTACTATTTTTAATATATTGATTCATATTTTCAAGCGATGTGAGGTTTGTTGTTTTAATGGGTTCCAAAGTGGAAGTCATTTTCTCACTCATATTATAAAGTTTTTTATTAGATTGTTGTGATGGTATTATTGTGATTTCGTTATTAAATTCTTTTCTATTACGAAAAACTCCAGGTGTGTTTATGGGTATTTCAATAGATCCTAATGTTGAAGTTTTAATAATATTTGCTTGAAAATATGTTTGATTAAAGTTAAGGTTTGTTGTATCTGTATTATTAACTCCTTTTCTGGGTCTAGTCACGGACAAGTTACTTACATGAATTTTCTTTTTGCGTTTTAATGGAACGGATCGGGTTGCAACGTTGACATTATCTCCCACATCAATATTTTTAGATCCTGTACTATGTTCAACTTTTGGTAATTTATTATTTTGTGGTTTATCTATTTTGTGATATTTGATAGTGGAAGAATACACTTTTGTATTTTTTTCAATTTCATTTAGAGGTGTGGTAATACTCTCAGTCATATTATTTTCTTCCTTAGTTGAGGCTATAAAATTGTTCCGTAATTCTCTTATCACCTTCATAGTAGTTTTCTCAGTCGAGACAGCCATTGGAACCGTGGATATTTCTAATGGTTCATTTGCAGAATCAATATTTTCCAGTCTTGTAGATTGAAGTTTGCTTTTAATCTTAACTGTCATAGAATTATTGAGTTCATTATTATTTTCCAAATATTTATTCATATTTATAAGCGATGTGAGGTTCGTTGTTTTAATGGGCTCCAATGTAGAAGTTATTTTTCCACTCATTTTATAAAGTTTTTTATTAGATTGTTGTGATGGTATTGTGATTTCATTATTAACTTCTTTTCTATTACGAAAAACGTCAGGTGTGTTTGTGGCTATTTTAATAGGTCCTAATGTTGAGGTTTTAATAATATTTGCTTGAAAATATGTTTGATTAAAGTTAAGGTTTGTTGTATCTGTATTATTAATTCCTTTTCTGGGTCTAGTCACGGACAAGTTACTTACATGAATTTTCTTTTTGCGTTTTAATGGAACGGATCGGGTTGCAACGTTGACATTATCTCCCACATCAATATTTTTAGATCCTGTACTTTGTTCAACTTTTGGTAATTTATTATTTTGGTGTTTATCTATTTTGTGATATTTGATAGTGGAAGAATACACTTTTGTATTTTTTTCAATTTCATTTAGAGGTGTGGTAATACTCTCAGTCATATTATTTTCTTCCTTAGTTGAGGCTATAAAATTGTTCCGTAATTCTCTTATCACCTTCATAGTAGTTTTCTCAGTCGAGACATCCATTGGAACCGTGGATATTTCTAATGGTTCATTTGCAGAATCAATATTTTGCAGTCTTGTAGATTGAAGTTTGCTTTTAATCTTAACTGTCATAGAATTATTGAGTTCATTATTATTTTCCAAATATTGATTCATATTTTCAAGCGATGTGAGGTTTGTTGATTTAATGGGCTCCAATGTAGAAGTTATTTTTCCACTCATTTTATAAAGTTTTTTATTAGATTGTTGTGACGGTATTGTGATTTCATTATTAACTTCTTTTCTATTACGAAAAACGTCAGGCGTGTTTGTGGCTATTTTAATAGGTCCTAATGTTGAGGTTTTAATAATATTTGCTTGAAAATATGTTTGATTAAAGTTAAGGTTTGTTGTATCTGTATTATTAATTCCTTTTCTGGGTCTAGTCACGGACAAGTTACTTACATGAATTTTCTTTTTGCGTTTTAATGGAACGGATCGGGTTGCAACGTTGACATTATCTCCCACATCAATATTTTTAGATCCTGTACTATGTTCAACTTTTGGTAATTTATTATTTTGTGGTTTATCTATTTTGTGATATTTGATAGTGGAAGAATACACTTTTGTATTTTTTTCAATTTCATTTAGAGGTGTGGTAATACTCTCAGTCATATTATTTTCTTCCTTAGTTGAGGCTATAAAATTGTTCCGTAATTCTCTTATAACCTTCATAGCAGTTTTCTCAGTCAAGACATCCATTGGAACCGTGGATATTTCTAATGGTTCATTTGTAGAATCAATATTTTGCAGTCTTGTAGATTGAAGTTTGCTTTTAATCTTAACTGTCATAGAATTATTGAGTTCATTATTATTTTCCAAATATTGATTCATATTTTCAAGCGATGTGAGGTTTGTTGTTTTAATGGGCTCCAATGTAGAAGTTATTTTTCCACTCATTTTATAAAGTTTTTTATTAGATTGTTGTGATGGTATTGTGATTTCATTATTAACTTCTTTTCTATTACGAAAAACGTCAGGTGTGTTTATGGCTATTTTAATAGGTCCTAATGTTGAGGTTTTAATAATATTTGCTTGAAAATATGTTTGATTAAAGTTAAGGTTTGTTGTATCTGTATTATTAACTCCTTTTCTGGGTCTAGTCACGGACAAGTTACTTACATGAATTTTCTTTTTGCGTTTTAATTGAACCGATCGGGTTGCAACGTTGACATTATCTCCCACATCAATATTTTTAGATGCTGTACTATGTTCAACTTTTGGTAATTTATTATTTTGTGGTTTATCTATTTTGCGATATTTGATAGTGGAAAAATACGCTTTTGTACTTTTTTCAATTTCATTTAGAGGTGTGGTAATACTCTCAGTTATATTATTTTCTTCCTTAGTTGAGGCTATAAAATTGTTCCGTAATTCTCTTATCACCTTCATAGTAGTTTTCTCAGTCGAGACATCCATTGGAACCGTGGATATTTCTAATGGTTCATTTGCAGAATCAATATTTTCCAGTCTTGTAGATTGAAGTTTGCTTATAATCTTAACTGTCATAGAATTCTTGAGTTCATTATTATTTTTAATATATTGATTCATATTTTCAAGCGATCTGAGGTTTGTTGTTTTAATGGGCTCCAATGTAGAAGTTATTTTCCCACTCATTTTATAAAGTTTTTTATTAGGTTGTTGTGATGGTATTGTGATTTCATTATTAACTTCTTTTCTATTACGAAAAACGTCAGGTGTGTTTGTGGCTATTTTAATAGGTCCTAATGTTGAGGTTTTAATAATATTTGCTTGAAAATATGTTTGATTAAAGTTAAGGTTTGTTGTATCTGTATTATTAATTCCTTTTCTGGGTCTAGTCACGGACAAGTTACTTACATGAATTTTCTTTTTGCGTTTTAATGGAACGGATCGGGTTGCAACGTTGACATTATCTCCCACATCAATATTTTTAGATTCTGTACTATGTTCAACTTTTGGTAATTTATTATTTTGTGGTTTATCTATTTTGTGATATTTGATAGTGGAAGAATACACTTTTGTATTTTTTTCAATTTCATTTAGAGGTGTGGTAATACTCTCAGTCATATTATTTTCTTCCTTAGTTGAGGCTATAAAATTGTTCCGTAATTCTCTTATCATCTTCATAGTAGTTTTCTCAGTCGAGACATCCATTGGAACCGTGGATATTTCTAATGGTTCATTTGCAGAATCAATATTTTCCAGTCTTGTAGATTGAAGTTTGCTTATAATCTTAACTGTCATAGAATTCTTGAGTTCATTATTATTTTTAATATATTGGTTCATATTTTCAAGCGATCTGAGGTTTGTTGTTTTAATGGGCTCCAATGTAGAAGTTATTTTCCCACTCATTTTATAAAGTTTTTTATTAGATTGTTGTGATGGTATTGTGATTTCATTATTAACTTCTTTTCTATTACGAAAAACGTCAGGTGTGTTTGTGGCTATTTTAATAGGTCCTAATGTTGAGGTTTTAATAATATTTGCTTGAAAATATGTTTGATTAAAGTTAAGGTTTGTTGTATCTGTATTATTAATTCCTTTTCTGGGTCTAGTCACGGACAAGTTACTTACATGAATTTTCTTTTTGCGTTTTAATGGAACGGATCGGGTTGCAACGTTGACATTATCTCCCACATCAATATTTTTAGATCCTGTACTATGTTCAACTTTTGGTAATTTATTATTTTGTGATTCATCTATTTTGTGATATTTGATAGTGGAAAAATTAAGTTTTGTACTTTTTTCAATTTCGTTAATAGGTGTGGTAATACTTTCAGTCATATTATTTTCTTCCTTAGTTGGGGCTTGAAAATTGTTCTTATATTCTCTTACCATCTTCATAGTAGTTTTCGTAGTCGATTCATCCAGTGGAACTGTGAATATTTCTAATAATTCATTTGCAGAAGTAATATTTTCCAGACTTTCAGAATAAAATTTACTTTGAATTTTAACTCTCACAGAATTCTCAATTTCCTTATTATTTTTAGTATATTGGTTCATGTCTTCAAGGTTTTTTGTTTTAGTAGGCTCCAATGTAGAAGTTTTATCACCAAACTCTTCATAAAGTGTTTTATTAGATTCGTGTGATGGTCTTGTAATTTCATTAATAACTTCTTTTCTATGATCAAACACTTTAGGCGTGGTTCTGGCTATTTCATTAGGTTCTAATATTGAAATTGTATTAGTGTTTGCTTGAAAATATGTTTTATTACAGTTACCCGGTTTTGTATCTGCATTATTATTTTCTTTTCTGGGATGAAACACGGCTAAGTTACTTATATTAATTATCTTTTCTCGTTGTAATGGAACGGATCGGGTTGCAACGTTGGCATTATCTCCCACATCTTTTGGTAATGTATTATTATGAGATTTATCTATTTTGTGATATTTGATAGTGGAAAAAAAAAGTTTTGTACTTTTTTCAATTTCATTTAAAGGTGTGGTAATACTCTCAGTCATATTACTTTCTACCTTAGTTGGGGCTAGAAAATTGTTATTAGATTCTCTTGTCATCTTCATAGTAGATTTCTTAGTCCATTCATCCAGTGGAACCGTGGATATTTCTAATAGTTCATTTGCAGAAGTAATATTTTCAGGGCTTGTAGAATGAAGTTCAATTTTAATATTAACTTTCATAGAATTCTTGAGATCGTTATTATTTTTAGTATATTTCTTCGTATCTTCAAGGTTTGTTGTTTTAATAGGCTCCAATGTCCAATCCCTTTTATCATCACTTTCTTCATAAAGTTTTTTATTAGATTCATTTGATGGTCTTGTAATGTCATTATCATCTTTATTTCCAGCATTAAACATTTCAGGCGTGATTCCAGTTGTATCAGTAGGTTCTAATGTGACATATTTATTAGTACTTACTTGAAAATATGTTTTATTATTATTATGGGGTGTTAATATTTCATTATTAATTTGTTTCATGAGATCAAGGTCGGAGGAGTAACTTATACCTGTTTCTTTATTTAGTTGTATTGTAACAGAACTGATTGTGCCATTTGCGTTATCTCCTTCATAAAAATTGTTCGGCTTTACATTATGCTCATCTGTTGTTGTTTCATCATTAACTTTTTTTGTGGTATCTAAGCTGGAGAAGTTATTTATATCAATTTTCTGATCAGGCTGTGGTGTGATAGAAAGGGTTGTAAAGTTTGTGTTATCTCCAAAATCAACTTTATTTAGTTTAATTTCTCTTTCGGTAGATGTTTCAGTTCTATTTTTGATCATAAGATTATTATAGTTTGTTGTTATGGTTTTTTCATTTGCAGGAGTTCTAGTTATAAATTTTGATTGTGTCTCTCGGTATTTGAGTAAATCATCTAGTGGTTTTGAAATACCCGAAACTGTGACTGCAGTTGATGAGTTGCCAGATTCATAATGAACGTTTTCCGAAATCATACTTGTCGTTGGCACATATTTCAAATGTTTTGGTCTTTCAGTATTATAAATACTTGAATAATTTGCTAGATTTGTTACACTAGAAGCATTGAAGACATCTTCATCAACGGAATTCACAAAATAGTTGCTGTGTAACGTATTTGCAGTGGTAGTATAGTTTCTAAGTGATTCGGATTCCTCAATGTCTTTATTTGTATTGTCTTTCTTGTCCATTGAAGCATCAACCATGTTTCCAATATTGATACTAGTTGGGGTAGTCGCTCTAATGAACAAATCTTCGAAAATATTTGGAAAACCATTTTTGGTGCGGTGTACTAGTGGATTTTTTGTACTTAATCTTGTTGGCTGGGTTTGTTGCCCATTTGAATTATCTAAGACAGTACTTTCCTTGTGTTTTATGAGCTGTGGCTCCATTGTAGATTCATTTCGGAAGCGATGTAAGTTGAAATATGGCATAGCCTTTTCAGTATTTGTTACGGAGATATATGTATATTGTGTTATTTCTTCAACATTTCCTTCCTTGGCATTAATTTGGATAGATGATTCAGAAGATAAATCTGTCATAATCTCAGGTATTTTTGTCTCCGGGTTCTTTACAATTTCTTTTGTGTTCGTATAAACTTCACGCATTGGACTCTTATCTGTTTTTGGCATACCAAGGGTAATTCCAATTGATTTTGTGTTGTATGCGGAGGGAGTATCAGCGTTATTTTTTAACGAAGTTAAGACAACTTCGTACTCGGGTTTATATTTCAAGGTTGTAGATGACTCAATTTCAATTAAATTAGCCTTCTCGTACGATAGCTCTGATTCAAAATGGGTTGAGAATCCCGTGACATCATTAATCTGAATTTTATTTTCGCTTCTCAAACTAGGATCACTAACGTAACCAATCGTTGGATTTTCCGAGAAAGTAATGTTTTCTTGATTGAGTGAATTTTCATTAATTTGATACTTCTGAGATGTTTCATTATTCGTTGGTGTTGATAATAATATGTTCGTATTTATATGATCCCTCTCAAAATCATCGTAAGCAGTAGCATTAATTACCTCGATATGCAATTTGAGTTCATCAAGTTTCTTTGTGGCATTGAATGTAGTTAGGGTTTTATTTGCGTTAGATTCTTTTAGAAAGTTCCGTAAAATCTCTGCCTTTTGCTCTAGATTTCTCTCTATGATGTAGGGTTGCGTTGTGATTTCTATTTTGTCCGAATCCGAAGTATAAGTTTCCTTAATAATTTCAACATCGAACGGAAAATTTCGCTGTAGCACTTTATTTACTTCATTTAAATTTATATCAGGCTTATTTTCATTAATCCAGCTTGCATTGGTCATACTTATCGTTAACAATATGACAAGGCTTTTTCGAAACATTTCGTCGTAGGTAGGACGAAATCCCTTTAAGAACGATTTTATAGTCTTTACTGTGAAATTTCGGACTTGTGAACCATTTTCCAATGCTTTATCTATTATATTATCAATTAAATTCACTTGAAAGGGTTCATTCCTTTCTATTGTGTGTTCAAGTATTGGTTCTTTGCTCTCCGAATCGTTTTTCTTATAAATACGTCCAATATAATTATCCGATACTTTATCTTCGTCGCTATCCAGTACGGACAACACTTTGTCTTCAATATCGTTCAATTTTTTTTCATTTGAAGTATCATTATCTATGTCTTCTCTAATTTTTTCTTTGGCAACAGATTGAAGTTTTTTAATTTGACTTGAAAGTCCATTTATTGTTTTATTAAGGTTGATCTTTTCGTTTAATGCCTTGAGGCATGAACATAATTGAGTTAGTGCTTCTATCGTTTCGTCTAGTGTTTCTTGATTATCAGATTCTTCTTGAGATTCCAGTTGTGTTATTAGTGGTATAGAATTGATGGCACTTTTTACTGAATGTATTATTGTGTGATTCGATTCTAAAAAGGCGTCACTCTTTGTGACGCTTAGCAGAAAGTACATGAGCACTGAAGCACTTTGATAAATCATTCTGATTAATTTAAGTTGCAGTTGAATTCAATGGTAACTGTTGAAATATTTTATAAATTTACGATTAAGAGAACAATGGTGTTTAGGACAACAACATTGCCATGTTGTTGTCCTAAACACTTTACAATGGATAGATAAGAATTGTTTTGGGTGTACAAGGAATACGACTTGCTCTGACTTTACTTAAATAGGTTATAACATTTTTAATGACCTACGGTTTCGCCCTACTGCTATCCATCCTTCAGGAGTATATTTTCTAGGTACTAGGTTTTTATACGAACTCATTTACTGTTCACGCAGCTCGACGGAGGAATTCACTACCACACTTATCCGACATTGCAAATCGCTTCCCTTATTCTAAAAACACCTAAAGCTATATTATCTTCGACAATGTGAATAGAAAACCTAAAAAACATCTTTTGTTTCATACCTGGATGGACATACATCCATAGTAGGTATGTATGTCTACTATTATATTCTATATAATTAGTAATTTATATTGTATTAACACACGTATGTCTTGTATTTAACTAGTATGCACTTATATGAATTGTTATTATTATTATATCTTCAATTCTCACGCTCAACTATTTTGCTACTACCTACTTACATTCCACTATACTAATCGAATCTCAAACATCCAAAGGTTGACTGTAAGAAATCTCTGTAAGGGTAAGTCCTGTAACAGAATGTCCATGGGCATCGTTAGACACCTACTTGTAGGTGTAACGATGCCACATGTCGCACTATCGATAAAAAAAATAAAAAAAAAAGTCCGCCATTGCACCTATGTAAATTTTCGTATTACACTAGTCAACCAGGAGTTTTGATGTATGGAGACCCATACATTAATTCCTCAGTCAATGAAACTTTGATAATATCTTGGAGTAATGTTCGGAATTACTACTGACAAATAATCCAACATTTTTTTTTACGGGAAGTTGGGTATATTCAAAGAAAAGTGAAAATTTAATATAACTCCTATAGACAAATTGCTCCGTCCAAAGTTACTTCGCCATAGGGTAGGTATTATTTATATGAATAAGTACGTAAATAAATCCAACATTTTTTGTATATGGAAATAGTGAATTAAAAACAAAATGTGTTTTTTTACTATATTTTTCTCGGCAAAATTGCTCAGTCGGTTCTTTAATCGGAATATACCTTAGCATTATTATGTACATCAATAAGCATAAGAATCCAACAACTTTTTTATATGCATCATTTTTTTTCAAGGTGACGGCCGAAACTCTGTTCCGCAAAATTCCTCCGTCCGTTTTTATTGTACAATTATGATTAAGAATTTTGAAGAAAATTATTTGCAAAAGAATCCAACAAAAAATTCATCGGCAAGTTTAAAAAACAAGCGGGCCAAGACGGGCGCGGTGCGCAGAGGAGCGGCCGGCCGCGGGAGGCGAGAGACGCGGCATTTTCCCCTCCTCTGCGTCCATGCTGCGCCGCGCCGCCCCTGGCGCGCCGCTGAAGTTGGCGTGCGGTGTGTGCTAACCAGGGACTGAAAACCGGTTCGAAACGGGGTTCGGGTTCTCCGAACCGGTTCGAAGAACCTTTTTAACGAGCGAACCAGTTTGGTCGCGAACCGGTTCAAAAAAACCCGAACCTGAAGCCTAAAAACCGGTTCAGAACCGGTTTGGACCTCTAATATTAACCGGTTCGCAGCAGGGTACGAAATGGGGTGGAAACCTATATACATTTTTTTTGGACTTTGGGCTTCTTTTTTAATGTAAAATATTGTTGTTTTATGTATTTAATAAAATAAAAAAATAGGTGGTTCATTTTTATAGCCTAATCGATTCAGTTTCATAACAGTAACAAAAAAGTCTTAATTATCATTATGACATAACACGTGTAAGTTGGTAAAAAAAATCAAATTCTTTCTATTCCATACTAATAAAACTAAAATTGTGGTTTTTCACAATTTCTGAAAGAAAGGGATCTATGTGTTGGAAGACTTTTTTGTTCCTGGCATGAAACTGAAATGATTAAGAATTTTTTTTTTACATTTTACATAGAAAAAATGTTTTTGTGCGAACAAAAATTATTTGTTCTTCAAAAGTGATCTATTTTCGATACAGAACCCTCTCTTAGCGTACTATTAACTAATTTTGAAAGACATTATATAAGGTGCTTCGTTATTCATCTCAAGTAAACACGTTACGCAAAAAAAAAATTATATGTTTTTAGCATAACTTTTCGAGAAATTTTCAAACGCAGAACAGCTGTTTATTGTAAGTAAGTCACAAGGTCACTAGACTTGTGTGTAACAGTAGGTAGCTTGCATTGTACGGGGTCAATGACCGTTGTATGTCCAAAAGCAGAACAGCTGTTTGTTGTAAGTAAGTCACAAAGTAACTAGACCTGTGTGTAACAGTAGGTAGCTTGCATTGTACGGGGTCAATGACCGTACTATGTTCAAACGCAGAACAGCTATTGTTGTAAGTAAGTCACAAGGTCACTAGGCCGCCGCCGCTCTAAAACTAGCTACCTACCTACCTACCTACCTACGTGTGCGTGTGTGTGCCTACGTTTCTTGTTTCTTGTTTCTTGTTTCTTCGCCGACTTCCTGCATGGGCGTAGCATTCATTCAGCAACCGTGCACTACGGTTGCTCGTCGGACATGTCAGTGAACGCCAGCATACCCCAAGGATCTGTGTTGTCACCCACGCTGTTTCTTCTGCATATCAATGATATGCTGTCTCTGGACAACATACATTGATGACAGTACGGCACACGGATCCTACACCAGTCACCCTTCAGCCAGTCGGGATGTTGTGGATGAGAAGAGGCGAAGACTTGTGTCTGAGCTCGAACACACACTCGACTCTATTTCCGAATAGGGCCATAGTAATTTGGTCGAGTTCAACGCTTCCAAGACACAAGTTCGCGTGTTCAGTGCGAAGAGAGCGGCGTTCACACCGGTTCCTTCATTCCAAGGCACGTCGCTTAAATTAAGTGAACCCCTCGGGATCCTCGGAGTCGAACTGTCGCACGACCTGAACTTTCGTCGCCATATCGAGGGGAAGGCCAAGCTGGCTTCTAAAAAGCTGGGCGTACTCAATAAGGTGCGACGGTACTTCACACCAAAAGCTGCTTCTCTATAAATCGTAGATCAGGTCCTGCTTGGAGTACTGCTCGCACCTGTGGGATGGCTCTGCCAAATACCAGCTTGCGCCTCTGGACTCAATCCAGCGTCGAACCGTGCGACTAGTAGGTGACCCCGAAGTGTCCTGCGATCTAGAACCACTGCAACACCGTAGGGATGTCGGCTCCCTAAGTGTATTCTATCGCTTATTCCGTGAGGAGTACTCGGAGGGGCCGTTTAATGTGATCCCGCCATCCCCTTTCCACCTTCGCACCACGCGCACTGGGCAGGGATTGCATTCCTACACGCTGGACTTACCGCGGATGCGTACCAATCGATTCTGCAGATCTTTCCTCTACAGAACCGGTAAACCCTGGAACGCTCTCCCTGCACATATATTTCCCCCCAAGTACAGTCTCGGGTCCTTCAAGAGGGCCGTGAATGGGCACCATAAGCAATGCTCGGCATGGCATTCGGAACCCCCGCATACGACCGAATGTCCATGGGCGTCGTTAGACACCTTATGGGTGGCTCGGCGCCATACGACGCGCTGTCAATAAAAAAAACCTTTTTGGGGTCCGCTTGCACAAACGCAGATTTCCAGACCGCCGGCACACAGCCATTGGAGTAGGAGATACGGAATAGGCGCGTCAGCACTGGAGCCAGCTCGGGAGCACACTATTTTAACACCAATGCAGGAATCCATTCCGGCCCACACGCTTTCCTGACGTATAGGGAGAGAAACTCCGCCAGTACAGTCTGTTATCGAAACTGTACTTCCGGCATGGAGTTCTCACACCTAGGTATGGCTGGGGGAGTGGCACCCCCATCGTCCAGGTTGAAGTTCCCCGCAAAGAGAGATACCAGTAAGTCGGCTTTCTCCTTTGCGAAGTGGGCAAGTGAGCCTCCAGGACACTGCAGAGGTGGAAGAGAGGAGCGGCAGAAATTCGACTCGACAGATTTGGCGAGAGACCAGAACTCACAGCTCCCAGTTGGGTGCTGGTTCAGTCTGTCGCCGATGTAGTCAAATTTGGCCCTGGCAATATTTTGGAGCCCTTTTGCAGCCCTTTTGCAGGATCTGGAGAGGCGGTTGTATTCCATCGTCTGTTCGGATACGTTTGATTCACGTCCGGCACGGGCACGCGACCATGCCCGATAAGCTGTGCATTTAGCTGCGACAGCATCAGCACAGTCGCGGCTGTACGATGGTTGGCTTTTACCACCGAGGTGGACAGAGGCGCTGGGAATAAACATTTCCTTTGCCCCCAGAACCACATCGGCAACGGTATTACCGCATTTTGACGGATCGTCCGAACTGAAGCAGATCTCTCTCCAAGGGTAGGATGCGAAGTGTTCTCGCATCTCATCTTAATCTGCTGACGCGTAGTGCCAAATTCGACGCGTTCCTCCAGTACGGGACTGAGGAGGCGAAGATGACACCGTGGACCCCACTAAACAATGATCAGAAGAACCCGGCGGGGCTCTCACTGAGACTTTATATCCAGTGGGGTTTGTGTCAGCGGAAGATCCAGGAGAGAGGGTCCATGACCGTCTATATCTGGCAGCCTGGTGGGCTGGTCCACCAGTTGAGACAGGCCATGCGTCAGGGCGAAGTCGTAGGCGGCTCTCCCCGCAAAGTCAGTTCTCCTGGAGCCTAGCCATGCCTTGTCATGGGCATTGAAGTCTCCAAGGAAACCCAAATCCGCGGTGGGGAACCGCTCTTGGACTTTGTCTACCGCTCCACTCAGGTACTCGAATAACCGAGCTGTCTCCGCATTGCCAGAGTGCGACCTATTGGGACCCCCGACACCGTTCCCAGATCCACGTGGGGCCAGAGTATTGAGAGCTCGGAGTCCTCAATGCAGCGCAGGCGACGACAGGAAATATCAGCCCTGACAAACAGGCAGACTCCGGCTCGCCAGCGGAAGGCTTCATCCAGGGTGTAGCCGGGGTGGTGCAGGTAAGAAGTGTCGGCAGGGCGAGATATTTGCGTTTTCGTCGAGAAAGCAAGGCCGGCTTCATCCTCTTCACGTGGTGATTGACGGCATTAAGATTGGTGTGCAACCCCCGCACGTTGGTCAAGTCAACGCTAAATAGTGGTGTACTTGGGGGGTATCGCTGTTCGCGTCCGTGACACCTTAAGGTCCTTAAGTCACACGTGCCTCCTGGGTGGTGCTAAATGAACAGTAAACAGCGTGTGGGAGATCCTCGGATCGCCTGGGTCGCCACCACACCCCGGGAACAATTACACCGCCATAACAGTTATCTGCGTTCCGGTGTACATCCCGGGGACCCAGTAGCAGGAGGGGCTGGCTGTGACGAGGAGTGGGCCAGTGGCTCTAAAGCCGAATCACTGCCCAGGGGTAGTGCATCGACACGATGGCCAGGGAGACCCGGTGAAACGGTTGTTCCGCTGGCCGCCCGCCGGGTAGTATAGGGGCCCAATCGCGCCTAACCAGCGCGAGAGGCTGCCCTGGTCAACCGGCGCATAATCTCGGAGTGATCCGTAGTGCCGGATGGTGACCGGTTGTAGGGGTCCCGGCGGCCACTTCCGAGGGGGACCGGGGGCCCTTCCGTCCATCGTGTCGGCGCTCCACTATCCTGAGCACATAGTGATGACGCCACGATCCACGCTTTGCCCGTAAATCGTCGCAGGCGCCTCTCAATGCTTTCTCTCCCCCCTTCAATAATAATGGCAGCACAAAACAAAAGAATAAACGTTTGCTCAGCGGTGCACAACCCCACACATTTCAGCGTGGACGTAACAAATGTGCGAGGATTGCACTCCAATTTGGATGGCGTCCACCACCATTTGGAGACAGCGAAGCCGGCTTTATTCTTTCTGACGGAGACGCAAATATCTCGCCCAGCCGACACGTCGTACTTGCACTACCCCGGGTACAACCTGGAAGAAGCCTTCCGTTCCCGTGCCGGGGTATGCTTGTTTGCTAGGGCGGATATTTGCTGTCGTCGCCTGCGCTGTCTAGAAGACCTCACGTCTTCAGTACTCTGGGTCCACGTGGATCTGGGGTCGGAATCGCGCGTGTACGCCTGCGTCTACAGGTCGCACTCGGGTGATGCGGAGACAGCTCGCCTATTTGAGCACCTGAGTAGAGCAGCAGACGAAGTCCAAGAGCGGTTCCCTACAGCAGACATGGTACTCGTTGGGGACTTTAATGCCCACCACGAGGTGTGGCTTGGCTCCAACAGAACCGATTTCGCGGGGAGAGCCGCTTACGACTTCGCCCTGACGTATGACCTGTCTCAGCTGGTAGATCAACCTACCAGAATACCAGACATAGACGGTCATACACCCTACTTGCTGGATCTTCTGCTGACGTCTAATCCTGCTGGGTATAAGGTAACAGTGAGCGCTCCTCTTGGCTCCTCCGACCATTGCCTAGTGGGATCTACAGTGCCTTCGTCGCCCCCTCAGACCCGAACTGAAGGAGCCCGTCGAATTTGGCACTACGCGTCGGCAGATTGGGATGGAATGCGAGAGCATTTTGCATCCTACCCTTGGAGAGAGCTATGCTTCAATTCGGACGATCCGTCGGAATGTGCCAATACCGTTGCCGAGGTGATTCTGGGTGGTATGGACATGTTTGTTCCCAATGCCTCCCTTCGCCTCGGAGGTAAGAGCAAACCCTGGTACAGCCGGGACTGTGCCGATGCTGCCGCGGCTAAAGCTACGGCATATCGAGCATGGTCACGTGCTCGTGCAAGACGTGATCCATATATCTCCGAATTGAAGAAGAACTACAACCGCCTCTCCAGATCCTGCAAGAGGGCTATCGCCAGGGCTAAATTCGAGCATATCGGCAAAATTGGCGATAGGCTGAACCGGTACCCGACTGGGAGCCGTGAGTTCTGGTCTCTCGCCAAAACTGTCGAGTCGAATTTCTGCCGCCCCTCACTTCCACCTCTACAGCGCACTGACGGATCACTCGCTCACTCCGCAAAAGATAAAGCAGACCTTCTGGTATATCT
Organism: Nematopogon swammerdamellus; assembly: GCA_946902875.1. Lineage (NCBI taxonomy): Eukaryota > Metazoa > Arthropoda > Insecta > Lepidoptera > Adelidae > Nematopogon > Nematopogon swammerdamellus. Next base: position 2,687,597 of record OX336344.1, read on the forward strand.
TTTTGCGGGGAATTCCCACCTAGATGATGGGGGAGCTTCTCCTCCATCCATACCTAGGTGTGAGAACTCCATGCCAGAAGTGCAGTTCCGACAGAGAACTGTGCGGAAGGAGCTTCTTGCCCTAGACGTGAGGAAAGCGAGTGGACCGGACAGAGTGCCTGCATTGGTGTTGAAAAAGTGTGCTCCCGAGCTGGCTCCAGTACTGACGCGCCTCTTTCGCCTCTCGTACACAACTGGCCGCGTGCCGGCAGCTTGGAAATCAGCTTTCGTTCAGCCTGTCCCAAGAAAGGGCGATCGCTCTGACCCGTCAAACTACCGAATCATAGCAATCATCCTCTGCAAGGTGATGGAGCGCGTAGTCAATACGCAGCTCATGACGTACCTAGAGACAAATAATCTCATCAGCGATCGGCAATACGGCTTCCGGCCAAACCGATCAGCTGGTGATCTCCTAGCGTACGTCACTCACCTTTGGGGGAAAGCGCTTGAAGGGTACGGTGAATCCTTGGCAATTGGACTCGATATTGCCAAGGCATTTTACCGGGTCTGGCACAAAGCACTTCTGGGCAAGCTGCCGGCGTACGGAATCCCCTCTGGCCTTTGTGACTGGGTCACCGACTTCCTACATGGGCGTAGCATTCAGGTCCTCGTGGACGGCTGCTCGTCGGACGCCATGTCAGTGAATGCCGGTGTACCACAGGGTTCTGTGTTGTCTCCCACGCTGTTTCTTCTCCATATCAATGATATGCTGCCACTCGGCAACATACATTGTTATGCAGACGACAGTACGGCACACGGATCCTACACCAGTCACCCTTCAGCCGGACGGAAAGTTGTGGATGAGAAGAGGCTAGCACTTGTGTCTGAACTCGAGCAAACACTCCAGTCTATTGCCGAATGGGGCCGGAGCAACTTGGTCGTGTTCAACGCATCGAAGACACAAGTGTGTGCGTTCAGTGCGAAGAGAACGGCGTTCACGCCAGCTCCTTCCTTCCAAAACACGTCGCTGAAATTAAGCGACCACCTCGAGGTCCTCGGTGTCGAACTGTCGCACGAATTGAACTTCCGGCGCCACATTGAGGGCAAGGCCAAGCTGGCCTCAAAAAATCTGGGCGTACTAAACAAGGTGCGGCGGTACTTCACGTCGGGCCAAAAACTGACGCTGTATAAAACACAGGTTAGGTCCTGCTTGGAGTACTGCTCGCACTTGTGGGACGGCTCAGCTAAATACCAGCTTGCGCCGCTAGACTCAATCCAGCGTCGTGCCGTGCGACTGGTGGGTGACCCTGCGGTGTCCCGCGACTTAGAACCACTGCAACTCCGTAGGGACGTCGGCTCCCTAAGTGTGTTCTATCGTCTATTTCATGGGGAGTGTTCGGAGGAGCTGTTTAACGCGATTCCGCCGTCCCCATTCCACCTCCGCACCACGCGTACTGGGCAGGGGATGCACCCCTACTCAATCGACCTACCACGGATGCGCACCAACCGGTTCTGTAGATCTTTTATTCACAGAACCGGGAAAATGTGGAACGCACTCCCTGCCCATCTATTTCCTCCCAAGTACAACCTGGGGTTCTTCAAAAGGGGCGTGAAAAGGCTCCTATCAGGCCGGCATGGCATTCGCAATCCCCGTGCATCACAGAATGTCCATGGGCATCGTTAGACACCTACTTGTAGGTGAAAAGATGCCACATGTCGCGCTATCAATAAAAAAATAAAAAAAAGGGGTGTGCACAGCTGATTGAAAGTTGTTCTTTCTTTGTACTGCCATGGTTGTAGTAAGAGGGGGGGAAAGAGCGTGAAGGGTGGCTGTGGTGATTCACGGGCAAAGCGTGGACCATCGCTTACTGCTCAGGTTAGTGGTGCGCCGACACGGAAGACGGAAGGGCCCCCGGTCCCCCCCCCTCCCCTCCCCCCGGAAGTGGCCGCCGGGACCCCTACTCCGTTCACCAACCGGCACGACAGACCACTCCGGGATTATGCGCCGGTTTACCAGGGCAGCCTCTCGCGTTGGTTAGACGCGATTGGGCCCCTGTACCACCGGCGGGCGGCCAGCGGAATAACCGTCTCACCGAGTCTCCCTGTCAACCGTGTCGATGCATTACGTCGGAACAGCGAATCCGCGTCGGGATTACTGACCTACTCCTCACTACAGCCATCCCCACCTGCTTTTGGGTCCCCGGGAGGTGCACCGGAACACAGTGAACTGTTATGGCGGTATAATAGTACTGAGCTTGCATCGGTCGGCGACGGACGCGCACACGATGCACTCTAGACGCACCTGCGATGTAAGCGAAAATGGCGTGCGATAAATGCAATATGGTTGTGAACGAAGTACTAGCCTTCACCGAAGATCAGCCTTCAGCATCATCCGGATTTGTGAGTCCGCCTTCACCGAAGATGACGTTGAGACCGCGAGAGTTCTGCTTTGTGCGTGCATTCCGTCAAGAAGGCCGACTCGCAAGGGAGAAAATCGGAAGAAGAAGACTATCCAGGACATCATCACCATCTTAAAGCCGACAGACCCCGACGACGTGCCAAGGTTCGTCGCGTACGACCTCAATAAGTTGCCGCCTGTGTCCTTCGACCACGTCGACGTTACGGCCTTCCTGAAAGATTTGGTGATCATAAAAGCGGACATAGCTCAACTGAAGGGAAACTGTGGAGCGACAGCGGCGTAGGGGCCAACATCTCTCGTCCCGGAAGTTCAACAGCTGAAACAGGCAGTTGAGAAATTGTCATGTTCCGAGTCACTCCGGCCGATAACCCCGTCTCTGCAGCCTGATCGCATTCCGCAAGTGGGAACACCGAACGAAACGCTGAGTGTACGCAACATCAATATGCGCAGGCGAGGTGCTCAAGTGTCGTCACCCAGCGATTGCACATCGACGCCGGTATGCTACGTAAGCGCTGATGGTGCTGTTGATGCCTCGACTTCTACACTGCTCACCCCTCCCGCTCCTCTGCCCACCCGCCCCGTTGCCGCTCGTTCGAAAAGGCGACGCGGATCTATGACGAAGCGTATCAGTAAAACGGTGGAGAAAACAACAATGGTATCCCCGCGCTTGGAACCGCGTCCCGACTGTCGGCAGGAGGCTGCACGTGACAAAGACGGGTTCGTACTCGTCGAGAGCAGGAAGAAGAGAAGGAAGAGGTGCAATAAGCGCGGATCTGCGCCCCCTGAAGAGAGCTGTTTGAAGGCAGCTCCCCGCACGGCTCTCATCTACGTGTCTCGCCTGCGAAAGTACATGAAGATCGAGGACCTCATCCGCCACGTCCAGGATAAGGGTGAGCGAGTTGAGAGTGTCGAGGCTCTTCCTTCTCACTGGGCTGACACGAACTTTTGCGCTTTCAAGCTGTGCATTCCTGCCGAGAAGGTGAAGACATTCCTTCGCAGTGAGTTTTGGCCCTCCGGGGTGGTGTTCCGGCGCTACAATCGCGACCTTCATCGTGAGGTCGCGCGCCATAAGTATGCTGAGGCCGCGCCGGAGCTGTCTACAACTGCCGTCCTGCACATTCAGGAGACGCAACCCGCGCCGCCGCCGACGACGCCCGCGCCGCTGCCGACGCCCGCGCCGCTGCCGACGCCCGCGCCGCTGCCGACGCCCGTGCCGCGGACGCAATCTGCGCCCACTCTACGCGCACCTGATTCACCGCGTCAGCAGACTAATATGACGCATACGGGTCTCTATTGGGACCCGTACAGACACAAGTGGAGAAAAAGTAATTTTAGTTCTTAGGTTAAGACATTTAATATGTATTGTCAATATGGCCCTAGTTGGCTGAAATAAAGAGATAAATAAAAATAAAATAAAAATTAAACAAATAATTGATTCTCCCAGGGTGTGGTCGCGAACCCAGTCGATCCGAAGATCTCCCACATGCTAACTGCTGTTCATTTGGCACCACCCAGGAGGCACGTGTGACTTAAGGACCATGAGGTGTCACAGACGCGAACAGCTTTAACTCCCTATATAAGGTGCTTCGTTATTTATGTCAATAACTTCGGGAGGGTTACATACGCGCTCAAACAAACAGATTCAGATTCAGATATTTATTTCGCCATAAAGAACACACAACAATAACAATATTTCACTGAGACATATGCATATTCAGTATGGTTCGTCATTATCATTATCATTATTATTATTTTTTTGTCATGTCCCGTTCAGCTCAACACTTTACTCAAAAAAAAAACATGTTTATAGGAGCATTGTTTCTCCTAACATCTCCTAACAAAAAAATTAAATCAAATAGCTGTAAAAACCAATCAAGGCTATAGACCCTTGCAAACAAGAAACGTAGGCACACACACCGCACACGTAGGTAGGTAGGTAGGTAGGTAGCTAGTTTTAGAGCGGCGGCGGCCTAGTGACCTTGTGACTTACTTACAACAATAGCTGTTCTGCGTTTGAACATAGTACGGTCATTGACCCCGTACAATGCAAGCTACCTACTGTTACACACAGGTCTAGTTACCTTGTGACTTACTTACAACAAACAGCTGTTCTGCGTTTGGACATACAACGGTCATTGACCCCGTACAATGCAAGCTACCTACTGTTACACACAGGTCTAGTGACCTTGTGACTTACTTACAATAAACAGCTGTTCTGCGTTTGAAAATTTCTCGAAAAGTTATGCTAAAAACATATATTTTTTTTTGCGTAACGTGTTTACTTGAGATGAATAACGAAGCACCTTATATAATTTCTTTCAAAATTATTTAATAGTACGCTAAGAGAGGGTTCTGTATCGGAAATAGATCACTTTTGAAGAACAAATAATTTTTGTTCGCACAAAAACATTTTTTCTATGTAAAATGTAAAAAAAAAATTTCTTAATCATTTCAGTTTCATGCCAGGAACAAAAAAGTCTTCCAACACATAGATCCCTTTCTTTCAGAAATTGTGAAAAACCACAATTTTAGTTTTATTAGTATGGAATAGAAAGAATTTGATTTTTTTTACCAACTTACACGTGTTATGTCATAATGATAATTAAGACTTTTTTGTTACTGTTATGAAACTGAATCGATTAGGCTATAAAAATGAACCACCTATTTTTTTATTTTATTAAATACATAAAACAACAATATTTTACATTAAAAAAGAAGCCCAAAGTCCAAAAAAATGTATATAGGTTTCCACCCCATTTCGTACCCTGCTGCGAACCGGTTAATATTAGAGGTCCAAACCGGTTCTGAACCGGTTTTTAGGCTTCAGGTTCGGGTTTTTTTGAACCGGTTCGCGACCAAACTGGTTCGCTCGTTAAAAAGGTTCTTCGAACCGGTTCGGAGAACCCGAACCCCATTTCGAACCGGTTTTCAGTCCCTGGTTAGCACACACCGCACGCCAACTTCAGCGGCGCGCCAGGGGCGGCGCGGCGCAGCATGGACGCAGAGGAGGGGAAAATGCCGCGTTTCTCGCCTCCCGCGGCCGGCCGCTCCTCTGCGCACCGCGCCCGTCTTGGCCCGCTTGTTTTTTAAACTTGCCGACGGATTTTTTGTTGGATTCTTTTGCAAATAATTTTCTTCAAAATTCTTAATCATAATTGTACAATAAAAACGGACGGAGGAATTTTGCGGAACAGAGTTTCGGCCGTCACCTTGAAAAAAAATGATGCATATAAAAAAGTTGTTGGATTCTTATGCTTATTGATGTACATAATAATACTAAGGTATATTCCGATTAAAGAACCGACTGAGCAATTTTGCCGAGAAAAATATAGTAAAAAAACACATTTTGTTTTTAATTCACTATTTCCATATACAAAAAATGTTGGATTTATTTACGTACTTATTCATATAAATAATACCTACCCTATGGCGAAGTAACTTTGGACGGAGCAATTTGTCTATAGGAGTTATATTAAATTTTCACTTTTCTTTGAATATACCCAACTTCCCGTAAAAAAAAATGTTGGATTATTTGTCAGTAGTAATTCCGAACATTACTTCAAGATATTATCAAAGTTTCATTGACTGAGGAATTAATGTATGGGTCCAACTCCTCGTTGACTACATTATATGTACTTATTACTGTTAATTGTTTCTTTGAGCAATAAAGCATTTTCTATCTATCTTTCTAATTAGAAATAGTTAGTTAGATAGACTGTGAATTGGATGAAATATTTTAACCCTTAGATGCATGATTTTTGTATTTTATATGAAAAAAATATATATTATTGTTGAGTAGGTCTAAATGATGGGAAAAATAGTGAAAAAAATCATATACATATTTAAGACTTTATTTTTACAAAAAAACCTATATGTAAGATATATTTTATACTTATTTTTATTTTTATATATATTTATTTTTTGTAGGTTTTCTGAATATTAATTTTAGATTAGTTTTAGTTTTAGTGTATTAGTGTATAGTTGTATTTACTTTATATACTTATTTTTGTTATAGTAGTATGACTTGAAGACTTACATGCTAATTTTTAATTATGTTAACTATAACATACTAGATTCATGACATTATTAATTATTACATATAACATAATCTGTACTAAACTCAGAAAAACAAAATTAGCTCTTACAATAACTTTTATACTATTATAAAATATATATATATTTTTTACTTTATATAATTTTTTTTATATTTATACTATCTTAAGTATAGTATTTACTCTGCAAGAAAAACATTTTTTCAAGTGCTTACCTCTATTTGTTTTTTTTTTATAAAAACGCCAAACAATGTCATAGAAACAGCACTTTCTGAAAAACACCAGCTGGGGAGGTGTCAGAGTGGCATATCAACACAATAGACATTTTTGACAATTGTTACTGTCAAATGACCATATACAAGGACACAAGGAAACGTTTAAGCCCGATCTACACGATCATACTCCGTTGGTTGGGTGATGGAGCCCACTTGAAGTATATGTAAAATATGTTTTGCAGTATGCATCTAAGGGTTAAATTACAGCAGCGAACCGCGAATGAAAGGTCGGTCGAAACGGCTATGTAAATAGTCCAGTTCAGTGTAGCCGGCACGACCGAAGGGAAGCACTGACGTGGCACCAAGTTCACCCGGTGTTATGGGCTGACATCACGGATGTTGTAGGTGATGCAGCCAACCGTGTCAGATTCCATAAAAAAAAAACGTTATGGCACTCCACCCTAAACGATTTTTTTATGTAATCCGGTATGTGTGGCTGAGTCGGAGGGGCCAAAGCGCATGCTTCGACTAGCCAATATCACCTCCGAGAAGGTAGGTGCCATACCGGAGACTTCCCTGGATTGCTGGCTATACTGGACTAGAGGAGAACACAACCGAGGCTGCTATGCGGCCATCTTACACCCAGTACGGTGGTACCACCCCAGTCGGCTACAATTTGAGCCTACCACCTAGTAAGGGGCAAGGGAAGGGACCTACAGTTTTACACCGGTTCCGAACGGTAAAGCAGCAGGTGTAGGTGTGCATGTTCATTTTTTCGTCAGAAAAAACTCATTGGTACACATCGGATCTCGGACCTCTCGCATGAGAAGCCGATGCCCAAACCATTAATTCTAAACTAGTTCTAAGTACCGTGTGGGGCCGGTACTTAAAAAGAACAGTCCCACTGCATCTCTCCCCATGCATGTCGTAAAAGGCGACTGAGGGATAAGGACAAGATGCCGTGCTAAAGGGCGACAGGCTCGCCACCTCTTACTTTGGCACGGTACTTCCACCGAGTTCCACCGACAGGTGGATCTTAGTGCCTTACTTCCTGCTTGATCGATTGAATCTTGTTCGAATACTTTACTAAACGTGGTGGTCGGTGTTGTGTTGTAATTTACCAGAGTTCTTGCAGCGCACCACCGATTACCCTGCTTACCCCGATTGTCGGGATTCAGCGTGTGTGATATGTATATATATATTGTTTTATGGAAACTGACACGGTTGGCTACATCACCTACAACATCCGTGATGTCAGCCCATAACACCGGGTGAACTAGGTGCCATGTCAGTGCTTTCCTTCATTTCGCGCCGGCCACACTGAACTGGACGGAAAACACGAACTATTTACATAGCCGTTTCGACCGACGTTTCGCTCAGTATATGTATGTATTCTAAGAACTATACACCAAAACGAAACTTTTTCAAGTTAAAAACAAGCCCAACCCACCCAGTTATCCACCTCCTCTCTCTTCTTCTCCAGCACAGCCTGGAGCCTCGGGCCCAGCCCGTTGGGCACCGCGAAAGCCTTCACGAGGGCGCGCGTGTGCTCGAACCTTTGCGGTGTGGTCAGCACCTCGGCGAACTCCAAGTACGAGTCCAGGGTCTGCTGCAGAGGAGGAACCGGCAGCTTCGGCAGTTCCGCCGCCTGCCGACAGAGATTCAAATACAAATTGTTCATTTACAAAAAAAAAAAAAATTGTTTAAATATATTTATACTACAATATAAATATATATATTTGTATATAAGTTGCTTCGTTATTTATGTCAAAAATTTTGTGAGGGTTACATACGCACTCAAACAAACACTTGTTTATAGGAGAATTTTTTATCCTAACATCTTCTAACAAAAAAATTAAATCAAATAGCTGTAATAACCAATCATGCTATAGACCCTTGCAAACACAAAACGTAGGCGCACACACCGCATACGTAGGTATGTAGGTAGGTAGCTAGTTTTAGAGCGGCGGCGGCCTAGTGACCTTGTGACTTACTTACAACAAACAGTTGTTCTGCGTTTGAACATAGTACGGTCATTGACCCCGTACAATGCAAGCTACCTACTGTTACACACAGGTCTAATGACCTTGTGACTTCCTTAAAACAAACAGCTGTTCTGCGTTTGAACATAGTACGGTCATTGACCCCGTACAATGCAAGTTACCTACTGTTACACACAGGTTAATGTTTAGGTAGCAAACATGTTTTGTTAATTTTCTCGAAAAGTAATGGTAAAAACATATAGTTTTTTTTTGCGTAACGTGTTTATTTGAGTGTCTATGTAACCCTCCCGAAATTTATGACATAAATAATGAAGCACCTTATATTGACAGACTATTTTTCTCCCTTGTTGTTTTTTAAATCTAAACTTATTTATTTCTTATAATAATAACCTAAAGAGTCATTTCGGAAATTTTATGTAGATATTAAAACTAAACTCTCCTAAAAAATAATGATAATAAAATAAACTTTAAATTAATATAACTATTACAATTAAATAAATGAAGAAAAAGGAGGGTTGAGCGTCGGGGGTGCGGTGGTGAGAGCGCTATGACAGAAGGTAAATCTCCTCCAGTTCTGCCAACTCCCCTGCGGTACCAAGGACACTTGCACAATTTGCCTCTCCGAATCTCCAGCGCTACACGTTGTGTGAAGAAATCATTGTTCATTTTGTATAAATTTTTTTTTATAAATATTTATAATGTTGATGATGTCTTCTGGTAGGATGGATGAAACAGCGTCAGCCTCGGTAACTCAGTGGTGCGGTCGGTCGACTGTTATTAAGCAATCCTGGGCGCGGTCAGTACTTGGATGGGTGACCGCTCGACCGTTGTTGGAGGCTGAGCTTGGTTCGGATTCCACGTTAAACTGTAGGTTCCTTCCCTTCTTACCTTACTAGGTGGTAGGGTTTACTCCGGCCGGGTTGGTACCACCGCACTGAACGAAACGTCGGTCGTAACGGCTATGTAAATAGTTCGTGTTTTCCGTCGAGTTAGGTGTAGGCGACATGAAATGAAGGGAGCACTGACACGGCACCTAGTTCACCCGGTGTTATGTGCTGACATCACCGATGTTGTAGGTGATGTGGCTAACCGTGTCAGTTTCTATAAAACAAAAATCAACGTAAGTAGGGCGAAATATTTCCTCCCAATTACTGTCTCAGGTCCTTCGAGAGAGGCGTCAATAGGCACCTGTCAAGCCGGAATGGCATTCGCAACATCAGCGCGCGACCGACACTAAGTGGGCGTCGTTAGACACCTTATGGGTGAACACATATGTCGCGCGAAACAAAAAAACCAGCCAGCAAGTGCGGTTCCGTATCGCCATGTCATGGCTAGCGCCACTCACGCCATCTATGGCGTGTTATGAAATGCTTCATATGAGTTAAATGTCATGATTAGTTAAAATGCTTCATACTCTATTCGGTAGATGGCGCGCGCCGCGCGCGCATACACTTTCTGGTATCTTCTATGGGAACCCCCATGCATTTTTTATTTTTTCTTATTTTTCTTATTTGTTGTTATATCGGCCATAATAACACATATTCTGTGAAAATTTCAACGACAGACAGACGGACGGACGGACGGACGGACGGACGGACGGACGGACGGACGGACGGACGGACAGAGAGACAGACGGCGTAGGCTTAGTAATAGGGTCCCGTACCGGATACGGAACCCTAAAAATTACAACTAGGAGGTATCAAAGCAATATGTGCGTGGGATTTTGTTTACTTCTACTCAAATTTTATGCTCTGTGGTTCTAACTCTTACTTTGTGTCAGCGCATATATTAAACTCCATACAAGCTCGCCCCGCACTCGCCACCAAGTCGTTAAGGCGCTATCGTGCCCTACATCTAGTGACCTAAGTAAGGCCTAGACCGGGCTTGGCAGTGTCTCGTGTGGCGAATACATTGTCAATTTCAATGTTTCAGTACTATTAAAGCTTAAGTGGGGCTAGATGTTGGTTATGTAAGAACTGGGGTAGATTATGTAGGAACTGAGAGGTAGATTAAGTAAAGAAGTGAGATAAATTAGGGAAGAAGTGAGATAGATTAGGCTAGAAGTGAGATAGCTTAGGTAAGAAGTGAGGTTCGGAAGTGAGGTAGATTAGGTAAGAAGTGAGATAGCTTAAGTAAGAAGTGTGGTAAATTAGGGAAGAAGTGTGGTAGATTAGGTAAGAAGTGAGATAGCTTAGGTAAGAAGTGATGTAAATTAGGTTAGAAGTGAGGTAGATCAGGTTTTTTTTTTTATGTAATCCGGTATGGGTGGCTGAGTTGGAGGGGCCAAAGCGCATGCTCCGACCAGCCAATATCACCTCCGAGAAGGTAGGTGCCATACCGGAGACTTCCCTGGATTGCTGGCTATACTGGACTAGAGGAGAACACAACCGAGGTTGCTATGCGGCCATCTTACATCCAGTACGGTGGTACCAACCCAGTCGACTACAAATTGAGCCTACCACCTAGTAAGGGGCAAGGGAAGGGACCTACAGTTTTACACCGGTTCCGAACGGTGAAGCAGCAGGTGTAGGTATGCACGTAAATTTTTTCGTCAGAAAAAACTCATTGGTACACGCCGACGCGATTCGAACCTCTAGTGTGATGGGCTAACATCACGGATGTAGTAAGAAGTGAGGTAGCTTAGGTAAGAAGTGAGGTAACTTAGGGAAGAAGTGATGTAAATTAGGTTAGAAGTGAGGTAGATTAGGTAAGAAGTGATGTAAATTAGGTTAGAAGTAAGGTAGATTAGGTAAGAAGTGATGTAAATTAGGTAAGAAGTGATGTAAATTAGGTTAGAAGTGAGGTAGATTAGGTAAGAAGTGAGATAGCTTAGGCAAGAAGTGGTGTAAATTAGGTTAGAAGTGAGGTAGATTAGGTAAGAAGTGAAATAGCTTACGTAAGAAGTGAGGTAGATTAGGTAAGAAGTGAGATAGCTTAGGCAAGAAGTGGTGTAAATTAGGTTAGAAGTGAGGTAGATTAGGTAAGAAGTGAAATAGCTTAGGTAAGAAGTGAGGTAGATTAGGTAAGAAGTGAGATAGCTTAGGCAAGAAGTGGTGTAAATTAGGTTAGAAGTGAGGTAGATTAGGTAAGAAGTGAAATAGCTTAGGTAAGAAGTGAGGTAGATTAGGTAAGAAGTGAGATAGCTGTAGTTGTGTTACTTGTAAGTTGCTGTACTTGTAGTTGTGACACTCGGCTCGGGCGGGCTATACTGAACGCTCTCGAGCTTACGAACACACATAAAATGTGCACGTGCATCTACACACACACACACAACGAAAACCAACTCGCCTTCGCGAGATAAAACAACTGTAATACAGAACAATGAGGTGTTTATGTATTGTTTTAGCGACTGATATTGACGTCCATTGTGAGCCTCGGTAGCTCAGTGGTGCGGTCGGTCGCATTCTTATGCACACCTGGGCGCGGTCAGTGCTTGGATAGGTGACCGCTCGATCGTTGGAGGCTGACCGTGGTTCGGATTCCACGTAAAACTGTACTCACTTCACTTCTTACCTTACTAGGTGGTAGAGTTTAACCCGCCCGGACTGATACCACCGCACTGAATGAAAAGTCGGTCGAAACGGCTATGCAAATAGTTAGTGTTTTCCGTCCAGTTCAGTGTGGCCGGCACGACCGAAGGAAAGCACTAATATGGCACCTAGTTCACCAAGGTGTGATGGGCTAACATCACGGATGTAGTAAGTAGGTGATGTAGCAAACTACGTCATAAGCTCCTTAAAAAAAAATCCAGGGACGCGACACTCTTCACTACCTCGTCGCCATGACGATGAGTAGTGGTAATTATGTGAAACGCAACACACTTCGAATTCCCTCGTTTCCTCACCCCCCGTACGGACAGCAGCGACGGAGTATACTTATAGAGAAAATAATGTTTACTCATAAAATGATCTTTCTTTATTATTATTATTTATTTAAACTGGCACTGTTCGCTACATCACCTACTGCATCCGTGATGTCAGCCCGCAACTCCTTCGTGAACTAGGTGCCACGTCAGTGCTTCCCTTCGGTCGTGCCGGCTACAGGACGGAAAACACAAACTATTTACATAGCCGTTTTGACCGACCTTTGACCGACCACTGAATGCAGTGCGGTGGTATCAACCCGGGCGGGTTAAACCCTACCACCTAGTAATATAAGAAAGGAGTCATATCCCTTAGTCGCCTTTTACGACATACACGGGGAGAGATGCAGTGGGGCTATTCTTTTAAAGTACCGGCCCCACACGGTACAAACCTGCGTAACTAGGTGCCATGTCAGTGCTTCCCTTCGGTCGAAAGTCTGACTCGCACTTGACCGGTTTTTTTTTATTACAGGGAAGACTTTATTATGCGTGTGAAACTGAAACATTTTTGAGGTGTGTAACTTTTTTTCGGAAATGTCAACAGTAAAATTTTTTTTTGGAAAATGTTTATATAAAGGAACGGGAAAAACAATCTCGGATTAAAAAGTCCTCGAACAGAAATTGTCTAGTTTCAGGTGTAGAATCTTTGTTTCGGTTAGCTACTGCCTGCGCTTCCTTCCTTACCTATAATAAAATCCAACGTATTCTTTTTGTCTGAGTGTCTGTCTGTCCGCTTATAACTCGAGAACCTCTGACACGATTTTAATAAAACAAAATTCTACGGATAGCTTGATTCTTCCCATCAACTATAGGCTACTTACTTTTACGCTAAATGGCTTATGAGGTTAGCAGTGAAGTGAAATATGAGAGCGGGCGGAGCCGCGGGCACAGCTAGTACCTATAATAAAATCCAACGTCTGCTTTCTGTCTGAGTGTCTGTCTGTCCGCTTATAACTCGAGAACCACTGAACCGATTTTAATAAAACAAAATTCTACGGATAGCTTGATTCTTCCCATCAACTATAGGCTACTTACTTTTACGCTAAATTGCTTATGAGGTTAGCAGTGAAGTGAAATATGAGAGCGGGCGGAGCCGCGGGCACAGCTAGTACCTATAATAAAATCCAACGTCTGCTTTCTGTCTGAGTGTCTGTCTGTCCGCTTATAACTCGAGAACCACTGAACCGATTTTAATAAAACAAAATTCTACGGATAGCTTGATTCTTCCCATCAACTATAGGCTACTTACTATCACGCTAAATGGCTTATGAGGTTAGCAGTGAAGTGAAATATGAGAGCGGGCGGAGCCGCGGGCACAGCTAGTACCTATAATAAAATCCAACGTCTGCTTTCTGTCTGAGTGTCTGTCTGTCCGCTTATAACTCGAGAACCACTGAACCGATTTTAATAAAACAAAATTCTACGGATAGCTTGATTCTTCCCATCAACTATAGGCTACTTACTTTTACGCTAAATTGCTTATGAGGTTAGCAGTGAAGTGAAATATGAGAGCGGGCGGAGCCGCGGGCACAGCTAGTACCTATAATAAAATCCAACGTCTGCTTTCTGTCTGAGTGTCTGTCTGTCTGTCCGCTTATAACTCGAGAACCACTGAACCAATTTTAATAAAACAAAATTCTACGGATAGCTTGATTCTTCCCGTCAACTATAGGCTACTTACTATCACGCTAAATGGCTTATGAGGTTAGCAGTGAAGTGAAATATGAGAGCGGGCGGAGCCGCGGGCACAGCTAGTACCTATAATAAAATCCAACGTCTGCTTTCTGTCTGAGTGTCTGTCTGTCCGCTTATAACTCGAGAACCACTGAACCGATTTTAATAAAATAAAATTCTATGGATAGCTTGATTCTTCCCATCAACTATAGGCTACTTACTATCACGCTAAATGGCTTATGAGGTTAGCAGTGAAGTGAAATATGAGAGCGGGCGGAGCCGCGGGCACAGCTTGTATTAATATAAAATGTTTAATAGTTGATGTAGGTATATTACAATATTTATGTTTCTTATTGTATATAATATGTAATTATGTATATGTGAGGATGTATATTGGTATGTATCTTTGTAAAATTTGTCTATGTGTGTATTTATATTTCATACTACTGTCCACTCTTTAGTAAGTACTGCATTGTTCGCCCCTACGCATTTTCCACATCCCAAAGGTCAGTTCGTAAAGAATGCCGCAAGGCATTAGATTCGTCTTTTGTAACCCTTTTATATGCTGCTGCTTGGCCGTTCGGAGCCGGTATAAAACTATAGGTACTTTCCCTTGCCCCTTACTAGGTGGTTGGCTCAAATCGTAGCCGACTAAGTTGGTACCACCGTACTGTCAGATGGCCGCATAGCAGCCTCGGTTGTGTTCTCCTCTTCTAGTCCAATATAGCCATCAATCCAGGGAAGTCTCCGGTATGGCACCTACCATCTCGGAGGTGACATTGGCTGTTCGGAGCATGTGCTTTAGCCCCTCCGACTCAGCCACCCATACCGGATTACATAAAAAATATATATAATACATATGTATACACGGTGTTGCAGTTGCCCCCGTAATATTTTTAACTGACATAAGGGGGTTATTCTATATGTGAAACTAAACAACTTCTGCGAAGAAAAAAAATGTTTGAAAAAAAAAAAACAATTCTTTTTTCCATACAAATTTTAAATACCTATTCTCAAAAGGTATGGAAAAAAAATTTTTTTTAAGAATTTTGAAGTTTGAAGTCGTAGAACAAAAGTTGCTCTATTTCACGTACAGAATCACACCCTTTCGGGTTTTACGGTTGGGGTTGCAACACCGTGTATAATGGTGTATAATAAATAATGCATATTTTCATTTCATTTAAATTTTTTATGTGCATCCTACATCATAATGACGACGACGACGCCACGAAACTACCTCTCCTCACGGCAACGTGCCGGCGCGTGGCTCGTTACACCTACCATCATCCTAAACCTGAGCTGAATTGTACTGAAATATAAGACCGGTCCGCCACCTGACAGCTCAGGCGTCTCCTGCGGATCCTGCGGAAACCCCTTTCGGAAACACTCGGCTCGAAGTTGTGTGGTATCCGTATGAGTGATGTTTTGGTGGTTTAAAAAAAATTACCAGGATTAATATAGAGAAGATGCGTCGCCCAACCTAACCTAACCTAACCTAACCTAATGTTGAGGCGGCGCATGTCGTTTTTGTTACGTTTGTATTTCCGAAAATAAAGCTTTCTTAGGTGGTTATAAAAAAAAACATAATTAACACCCTAACATTGCTTAAAAAAAACAAAACAAAACAAATTTTGACAAAAGGGACACGAACCCATGGTCGAGATCGAAAAAATAAAGACCCTACACTCTTACCACTGAGCCACCAGATTACATAAACGACCAAACGAATATCGGATTCAGTTGGTTCGCTTTCGAGCCGAGTCAACCCGAGCCGTAGGATCTAGGAGGCGCAGGAGCCACTAGAGCTGTCAGGTAAACACGCCGAACTGGCGTTTTAGAAAACTGTTCTTTTTGACGCCCGACGCAAAAAGAGGGGTGTTATAAGTTTAACGTGTGTGTGTATGTGTGTGTCTGTCTGTGGCATCGTAGCTCCCAAACGGATGAATCGATTTGGATGTGGTTCTTTTTATTAGAAAGCTGGTTTAATCGGGATGGTTCTTAGCGCGTCTTGCACCAACACGAGTTTAAAGTTAAGTAGCGAGTTATGGATTTAAACGCGGTTCACACATACAACGGGTGCTAGTTTAACGAGTTAAACTGGTTTATATATTAAATTTGTGTTGGTGCAAGTGGGCCTTAGATATGTCTGTAAACAAGTAATCAAGTACTTAAGAAATAAAAAAATGTATTATCTTATAAGGTGGACCGATTTGTATGCGATTTAAAAAAAAAAACTTGAAATAAAGGTTAAATTATTTAACGAATAAATTAGGGTTGCGCCTAATGTATTAACTATTAACACTTTAACAGCTATTCACGCACCTAATACGGGCAGACGCTGTCGTGTCAGAACGCCGAACGGGACTGACTTTCATATCGTTTATTATAAAATCCCGCTCGTGGTACGTGATCTGCGTCATCTGCGTGTAACCCTATATTTTATTTTTTTATTTAATTAGCTACACACATAATGTATAATTTACCGACATGCCGGGGAGGAGTTTAGAAGGAGTGTTGGCGACAGACGCAATAATATTAAGAAATCTGCGAAATTAATAAATAAGGCTAGACCTATAGTTACATATTCATAACATCGGTAAAGACCTGGGCCCAGGTAATTCATATAGGTAGGTAGAAAAATAGAGTAAGTTAGAATGTAAATTATAGGAAATATATGTTAGTCTGCCAATCAAAGTTGAAACTGGGGTCAGGATACAGGTATCTACCGCACACACGATGACGAGAGTAGAAGTATGGAGCATTTTATCCGAAAATAGATTTGTTATGAAGAAATACTAAGTCAAGGTTAGGGACCGCTCGACTAGGAGACGCGAGCTGCGATGGAACAATGGGGTTCATTATTGGCGGGCGCGAGGTCATACGCGTGGTGACGACTCTCGCGCCGGCCCGGACGCATAATGTAAACATTCGCTGCCCCCGAGACGAACATAGTTTAATTAGGCAGTCCCATTCAGACAGCTCCTCAGAACGGACCGACGACGGTAGAGAAGCTCTCGAACTCACGAAACGTACATGACAGTGACGCTCCAGTGAAAATAATGATTAAAATAGAACCGAGAATAGAACCAAGTAAAACATAGTGACAGTTGTGTGCAGACAACCGGAAACGACGTTAGAACATACTCGTGATACCAATCGTGAATTGGTAGTGACACCGAACTATTTATAGTGACAACTAGTGACAAGTGACAACTCAAGCGAATACTTGTTACCTGGCCTTGGGACTAAGATTGGTGGCGGGGCAACCCGTATGCTAGTTTCATTTGTCTCCACAAACTTCCCCAAACATGATTAGTTTGAGAACAAAGAACAGTGCTTAATAAATAATGCATAAATAGTAAAACAGTAACAAGTGATTTGGTTTTAAAGAACCATTGTCAAGTTGACGCCTGCACAGGAGACGATTGACACTCCCACGATGAACAGTCGAACTGTAGATTGAGTCACGGTTTCGCCGGAGGAGACCGAACCGGCAAAGGGTGAACGCTGACAGCGAATAGGCGAACCTTTATAAGTGTGAACTCTGGCGAATAGGTGAACTTATAAATGGGTGAACTTTTGTCAGTGAGAAAATGAAATGAATCCCTGAACAGTGCTTTTTTAACAGTGGTCCTTCGAGCCGGATCCGCGATGCCGTGGACTCAACTCGGCAGTGAAAAAAAGCCGCGATGCTTGCCTGCGTGCGCGCTTACCTGTGTGTCCGTGTACATCCGCGTGCCCGCGTCGCCGCGCCCTCTCCGCCGCGCTTGCGCAAGTTCGCGTGCCGAGCTGCCGCGCCCGCGACGCCGCGCCTGCGCCCCTGCACCTGTGTGCTCGCACATGCGTACGCGCTCGTACACACCCGCGTGCTAGCGCCGAACCGCTGCACCTACGTGCCTGCGCCACAGCTGCGCCCGCGCCGCCGCTGCGCCCAAGTGCGCGCGCCGCTGCACATGCGTGCCCGCACATACGTACGTGCCCGCACACACCCGCGTGCCCGCACACACTCGCGTGCTTGCACCGCACGGCTGCGCTTGCACCCGCGTGCGCGCACCTTTGCACCTGCGTTCCCGCACGTACCTGCGTGCCTGAACACACCTGCGTGCCCGCACATTCCAGCATGCCCGCGTTGCACCGCCGCACTTGCGCCCGTGGACGCCTCTGTACGCACACGCCTGCGTGCCAACACACACCTGCGTGCCCGCGCCGCCGCCGCGCCCGCGCCGTCGCCGCGCCCGCTCCGGCGCTGCGCCCGCGCGCGCGCGCCGCTACACTTGCCTGCCCGCACACACTCGTGTGCCCGCGCCGTACCGCTGCGCTTGCGGCCGCGTGCGCGCGCCTCAGTACACACACGCCTGCGTGCCCACACATACCTGCGTGCCCGCGCCAGCGCTGCGCCCGCGCCGCGTGCTAAATCTGCGTGCCCCACACACCTGCGCACCTGCACTTGCGCGCCGCTACGCTACACCCACATACGCGCGCCGCTGTACCTGCCCCGCCAAAACAGAGCTGTTGCAACAAGCGTGCGCGCACCGCTGCCCCTGCGTGGCTGCGTAAGTAAACTCACGTATCTGCATACACCTGCCTGCGCGCGCCGCTGCGCTAGCGCCCACATGCGCGTGACACTTTCCCTGCGTGGCCGTACACACCCGCGAGCCTGTACTACACTCCAGAGTGCCCAAGCCAGTGTTGCCTGTGCTGCCAAACCCGAGCTGATGCGCCCGGGTGCGAACGCCACTGCATCTGCGTGACCGTAAACACCTGTGTACTACTGAGTACTGAGCCTACACACCCCGCATACCCGAGCCGCGTGCATAAATTGTATGTACTACGTACACCGACTCGCTGAAGCAAGAACATATTACTTCGAAATAGCTAAGAAGAACTGGAACTTGTGGAACACCTTCCGTTGCCGAAGCACAATGCTGCCCGCACTACCACTCTGCAGAAGTCGATCATATGTGACGGCGCGCCCAGAGCACATTCTGCTCGCGTCCATAAGCGAGCGGGAGGCAGCGCCCCATCGTGTGAAGGACCCCGGGTGCACGGTGTTGCAACGTATGGAACCGAAATTCACGTCAAGTTGAAAACCGTGAGTACCACTGTCACGTCGTCGTATCACAATGTAGCCGGCTCCTTCACGGCATGCAAATCAACCGTTATACATCGGCAAGCCCGGAGCACATCCTGTTTGCAGCTTTATGGGAGTAGGAGGCTACGCCTCATCCATCGCATCGTACAGGACAACACGGGATGAACACTGATGTCATGTGCAGTTACTTTGACAAGCACTATGGAGCGTCATAGACAGTGCCTCGCTGAACGCATTGTAATCCAGTCACACACACACAGCCCACACGAGATAATGCAAATCGGATGTTATGTGACGGCGCGCCCAGAGCGAATCCTGCTCGTACCCGTATGCGAGTAGGAGGCTGCGCCTCACCTGTCGCCTGTCGCCTTGCGGGGAACGACACCGGAAGAGTTGAGTTTGAGTCAATTAATTTGTAGCAGCCTCCATATAGAAGTGCGATACAAGCGCCGCGAGAAGTACGCGCCTTACACTCGGTAGCACTGCTGTCGTCTCGAGCATGCATAAATTGGGGACTTACACTGAAAGACATTTCATTCTTTCACATATCGAATATTAAACCGAACTGGTGACCCTCGACAAGAGCAAATATGTAAAACATATATAAAATTCTACTTCACCTCAGAGCGAGTCAACAACATTAACTTGAGGTCCCGCATCCCAGCCTTTTGGCGCGAACCTCTGTGGCTCTGATTTGCTCAGTTCGAGGCCGCAGAAGCAAGGCGACAAAGTTAAATGCATGTATCTACGCTAATATACAACACGTCTAACATCTACAAGACATCTAACAAAATCAGGACATCGGTATATCACCACCTATCACGAACAAATACGATGCACTGAAGGAAGAATCGACTCTTATCATTTTATGAGGAATCAGAGGCAAAACAGTTCCAGAAGTTAACTCAGAGAAATGGAACTCGTAGACCAGAAACCATCTCAGCTTCTTTGAAGGATGCGTGAGCTAGCGCAGTCGAAGGATTTGGCCACATACCTTGCTCAGCGCGTGAGATGCTCACACAGGAGATCCAGCTGGACGTCCTTTCACGACGTCATTTCAAACGTGAGCGGGCGCTACCGGAGCATATCTAGAGTATCTGTGCAAAGGTCGAGGTTCAGCCAGATTTCTTCGACCCAGTGGAATGCCATAGCTTCGCATAGTGCGACCCGTGCCGCTACACGGAGGGGAGCCATCACGAGTCACCAAAACTTCAACCGACAAGCGTCTTAAGCACCTCTGTGATAGAGTGGGACCACGCCACGTCTATAGGCTGATCAAACAAGACACATCCGTGATGCTTCATAACAAGATCTGAACAAGATCCCCCACCCGAGCGAAACCTCTCTGCGGAACGCAGTGAGTTGGTGGGCAAAGAAGGTGGACCCTCCACTCACCCGAGCGCAACCTCACCGCAACCGATTGCGATGAGGTGGTGGGCGGAGGCGTCTGAAGAAGTAAGAAATTCCCCCCACCCGAGCGCAACCTCACCGCGACCGATTGCGATGAGGTGGTGGGCGGAGGCGTCCGAAGAAGGCTCCACCCGAGCGAAACCTCGTCCCGCCGTAGTGCGGCGAGGTGGTGGGCGGAGTTTCTGAAGTGGATTCTCTCCTCACCCGAGCGAAACCTCATCCCGGCGTAGTGCGGCGAGGTGGTGGGCAGAGTTTTTAAAGAACGTTCACTTCTCCACCCGAGCGAAACCTCGTTCCGCCATGATGCGGCGAGGTGGTGGACACAGTTTCTGAAGAAGGAAGACGAAGATAAGGAAGACGAAGATTAAATAATGAAGACTCTCGTCACACGAGCGAAGCTTCGTCTCCCTATAGTGCGAGGATATGATGGACACAAGCTTCAGAAGGAGGAGTCATTGCCCCCTGCCAAGCAAAATCTTGCGACATTCACCACACCGACGTATCGACCAGATTGACCCTGCTTCAGTCATTTGCGTTGGGTGGGAGATGTCACCCGATGGTGACTCTTCGCGATGCCGAATAAAGGAAGCATACTTTATTACGCTGCTGATGGAAATCGCTGCCACTAACATAATTGGAATAAAAGGCCCAAAGTCAAGGCATGGCTTACCATAAATGAAGTAAAACATAAATATACAGAGCCATCCCGCTCATTGTGGCTGACTGATTGTTGCTGAGAAAGAGACAAACAAAACTGAGGCGACAGGGCGAAGTGCCCCGTAGAGGCAGTGACGCTGAGCCCTTGAGACCCTTCTGTGTGAAGGACGCAGGCTGACATTATGTCGGCTCACGACAACTGGCCTATGAGAGTAGCCGAAATAAGGGTTCAGTGAACTCGAAGAAAAATGCCGCTGGAGTAACTACACTGCTTCTGCGCGATCGCCAATGCGGCCCTCGCTGTTTTCTATCACAGAACACCACCTTAGACGATTTAAGTCGGTTGTGATGACAAAAAATGACATCGGGACGTTGAAAATGTTGCAGCCAACAATCGGCACGACCAAGGCAACAAATGGCCACTGACATTCATACACGAAGCACGAAATGAACCGTAACCGATTCAATTGAATGGAGCATACATTCTGACTTTGGGAAGCCTTATTGAGCATAATAAAGAGATATATTTTGTCTTCGGACTGACTGCGGCGCACGCACCAAACGATTTGAAATCTGCGGCTGAACGAGCGATAGACCAGCCGATCTATAGCGCACTCACCGCGTCAAGCTGACGATAAACTTCGACTTACACCAAGTCCCACTGAAAATTACATCGGGCAACCTGAAACCGGCTCAACAACAGCGAATGATAGTTGAGGTCCATCATGCCAATACATATTGATGCCTTTCTTGGGTTTTGAGATCCATTTGGGAGTGCTAGTGGAACAAAGTTTGTGGAGAAATGTGTTCGCATAGAACGAGAGGCGTACCCGCGAATTCTACACGACATGGACTAGCTGCCACACTAACAAGAAATCGATGCCAATTGCGTTGCCTACATTGCACCGGGTCCTGAGGTGACTACAGAATTATCAGAACAACTCGTACAGTAAAGCTGATCCATCTGTGGGGTAGGTACTGTTGCACACGTACCACATGTCAATGCCACCTAAGACAGCATTTTGTATCCAGCAAAACCCAAGTAACCATTTCTACTACCAATGACGATCTGGATGACGCAAAGCTGGGAGAGCAACGGCCTGCAACTCCAATAAATTATATTAGTAATGCTATTCAAATGCATTGAAGCTGGACTGGCATTGAATAACCTACGAGCAGCAACCATATACTGGAGAAAGCCGAAATTGTTTTAGAACTGGACGCATTGCACCACTAAACCACTCGTGGTACACGGCGTAGTGAATAGACGGAAACATGAACACCCGTATCACTGGCGATATTATAGAAAAATTTGCCGAATTGATCCTTGAAAGCAGAACTTTTACACGACACTTTGATGGTTTTGGTCTGACGAGACTCAAAACCGAGGGGAGTGGCCTACGAGAAATTCTCTCTACCACAAGATCTACATTTGGAAACCGAGAAACGAGTTTGCTGTGCGAGTTGCTACACCGCACACCGTACTATCGACACAAGATGATCCTCCAATTTGGGCGTACTTGCACGCACTACAAGCGGTGAACTAGACAC
This sequence comes from Nematopogon swammerdamellus, assembly GCA_946902875.1. NCBI lineage: Eukaryota > Metazoa > Arthropoda > Insecta > Lepidoptera > Adelidae > Nematopogon > Nematopogon swammerdamellus. The sequence goes on from OX336344.1 coordinate 2,710,511, forward strand.
GTGTGTGAAAGTGGGTGCCCAAGACTGAAGCAATTTGAAGAAAAGGGTGCGCAATTCTAAAACCGACGCCACTACATCACATTAAGAATCAGATAGACATGGAAGAAATAACACTGCCCTTCCATGTCTGATTGCGGCGGAGTGACGAAAGACAACCTGAGTAGTGGGACAAGCTCGGGATGATCCCTCACCCGAGCGCAACCTCACCGCAACGAGTGGTGGTGAGGTGGAAACGGTGATGGCCGAAAGGGGGGAAATTCGCCACACTAGCATACTAGAGCGAGATGAGCCTAAACTAGCAAATAATGGTGACGTTACCTCCACCCGAGCGCAACCTTGCCGCAACAAAGTGCGGTAAGGTGGTGGGGCGGAAGCGTCGGAAGCCGCCACGAGGCAATCCTATTGAACCAGCTAACAGATACAATGATACAATGAGACACGCTTAGCACCTTGACGAATTTGACATGTTACGAAATTACGACTCGCTGGTCAAGCTGTGACGATCGACTCCGATGTATACACGAGGATGGAAATTCTTGCACACTCTAGTCACATACGAGTACTCGAGTTGTCATCACGAGAAATATTGCACCGTCTCGTGAATTACAGTTACTGAAATACTGCGATTGAAGAATACGTCAGCCACTGCAAGATGTAAAGTTCAACGACGAAGGCCGTGCATACCGCTACCGGGTAATCTACCGAGCACCCGCTTAGCTCACCACCAACCTTCCGTTCGACGCATTAACCGACACTGGCTGGAGTCTGCTCCATGGACATCGATTTGACATTGCATTGAAATGCAGTGGAGTCGACTCTCTTCACATCTCTGAGTTAGCCGTAAACTTGGCCGCTGACTCTATGTTGGTCGCATTTCGACGGTTAACAGAACATCACAGCAACGACGCACATTGAATCTGAACTTAAGCAATTTGGAGACAACCGCCACGACTACACTGGCTGGGCAAGCTGGCCATCCTGTGGAGCGCCATCTCGCCGGCGCCCCAAGAATATATGGAATCGAAGTACGAATGGTCCGCCCAACAAAGACCATCTTTACCATGACACTTCACCGGAAAGACACTTAAGAAGCGAGCTCGCTACACTATTTCTTGAAGAGAATGACGGTACCATCTCGAAAACTGACATTCTGCGGCTAGTAATGCCGATAAATGAGGTGCTCATAGGCGAAATCTTTCCGACACGTCGTGACGGAACTATGCGGTTCTTCTGCATTACGCTGTGAGTAAATCGTTTCAATAAACGTTTGGTTTTCTCTTTGTTTTGAAGTTTGAACACATCAGCGATCTAATGCTGTCTACTGATGGGCACAGATCACTACGATAGAACCTTCTATCTTAATCTGCAGCACTGACGCCCGCCGGGCTATTGTTATTATAGGACTTTATGGTGGTCTAATTATTTACACAGCGACTCGTCCAAATATATCGTAAATATGTTTCCTATGATGACAGTATTGTTGAACCAATGCATTTCTTTTCATGTCACTGCATCACCGACCGAGACCTGGCCAACTGGAGAGGACAGACGATGCGATGAGACTGCCGCCCCAAAGATATGTATGACCGAGCCATACGGAGGGGAGACTGTTGGCGACAGACGCAATAATATTAAGAAATCTGCGAAATTAATAAATAAGGCTAGACCTATAGTTACATATTCATAACATCGGTAAAGACCTGGGCCCAGGTAATTCATATAGGTAGGTAGAAAAATAGAGTAAGTTAGAATGTAAATTATAGGAAATATATGTTAGTCTGCCAATCAAAGTTGAAACTGGGGTCAGGATACAGGTATCTACCGCACACACGATGACGAGAGTAGAAGTATGGAGCATTGTATCCGAAAATAGATTTGTTATGAAGAAATACTAAGTCAAGGTTAGGGACCGCTCGACTAGGAGACGCGAGCTGCGATGGAACAATGGGGTTCATTATTGGCGGGCGCGAGGTCATACGCGTGGTGACGACTCTCGCGCCGGCCCGGACGCATAATGTAAACATTCGCTGCCCCCGAGACGAACATAGTTTAATTAGGCAGTCCCATTCAGACAGCTCCTCAGAACGGACCGACGACGGTAGAGAAGCTCTCGAACTCACGAAACGTACATGACAGTGACGCTCCAGTGAAAATAATGATTAAAATAGAACCGAGAATAGAACCAAGTAAAACATAGTGACAGTTGTGTGCAGACAACCGGAAACGACGTTAGAACATACTCGTGATACCAATCGTGAATTGGTAGTGACACCGAACTATTTATAGTGACAACTAGTGACAAGTGACAACTCAAGCGAATACTTGTTACCTGGCCTTGGGACTAAGATTGGTGGCGGGGCAACCCGTATGCTAGTTTCATTTGTCTCCACAAACTTCCCCAAACATGATTAGTTTGAGAACAAAGAACAGTGCTTAATAAATAATGCATAAATAGTAAAACAGTAACAAGTGATTTGGTTTTAAAGAACCATTGTCAAGTTGACGCCTGCACAGGAGACGATTGACACTCCCACGATGAACAGTCGAACTGTAGATTGAGTCACGGTTTCGCCGGAGGAGACCGAACCGGCAAAGGGTGAACGCTGACAGCGAATAGGCGAACCTTTATAAGTGTGAACTCTGGCGAATAGGTGAACTTATAAATGGGTGAACTTTTGTCAGTGAGTAAATGAAATGAATCCCTGAACAGTGCTTTTTTAACAAGGAGTTTAGCCAGGCGCGGCGCGTAGGGCTCCCCCGCCAGTACCGCGCACGCCGGGTAAGTTTTTTTTTCGCTTTCAGACAGTATTTGGACGTTCATTTAAAAATATAAATAAATAACTTTATTTATATTTTTTAATTTAAATAAATAAATAATATGTTTTTTTATTTTTATTCTCAAAATAAATAAAACCATCCTATAAATAAAAAAAATATTATGCATGTAACACTGATAGTTAATTTTTTATAAATCTTACAATATCGCCAAAAATGGCCGGCGTACCAGTGAAGGCGCGCTTTAAAACGCTTGGCTGTAAAGTGTTAAGTAATCTGAATACTTATTTTTCTAGTCTGAAATGCAGTTCAACCAATGGCGGTCCCCATACAATAATTGAAGAACTCACCGTGAGGTGTGACTCGTCTTCCTCGCCTGCGCCGTAGCCCTGGGTGCTGAGCCAGCGCTTCGGTAGCGACAGCAGTGAGTCTCGCCATCCTGGGACAACACAAACATAACATTGCTTTTTAACCGACTTCCAAAAAAGGAGGAGGTTCTCAATTCGTCTGTATGTTTTTTTTTTTTATTTTTTTTTTTATTTTTATTTTTTTGTATGTTTGTAACACGATTTCTCCGTCAATTGAGGGCCGATTTAGAAAATTCTTTTTTTGTTAGTTAGGTCATACTTCCGAGGTGGTCCCATTTCAATTTTATCGAAATTGGTTCAGTGGTTTTCGAAAAATCAGCATAATACTATGGTGTGTGGTTACCTTCAGCAAAACTTGTGATGTGGTCGTTTTCGGCAATTTTCAGTTTGATAAATTAGTATGGTGTGTGGTTACCTTCAGCAAAACATTTGTGATGTGGACTTATTCAGCAATTTGCAGTCTGACACATATGGCGAATAATTCTGTACCACTTCAATCGATTTCGATTATTCGATTTCGATTATTCTTTTTTATGTAATATTACTAAAAAGAATGAAATAAAAACTGTTTTAAAAAAAATATTAAACCGATTTCCAAAAAACAAAAAAAAAAAAACTAAAAAGTATTAAATACCTAATATTTTGAAATTTTCTCTGTCCTGTTGAAATACATGAATCGATATACTAGTGATACATATTCGGACCCTTGTTTCATGAATATTCTAAATTTGAAATTTTTTTATCTTTTCCGACCGGCGTTTAATTTATTATGGTACCTGGCCAGTACCTACTGTACCGAGTACCATCGAGCTGGTTTGATGATGGAGACAGAAGGTGGCCATAGGAACTCCTAAACTACACATGATAAACCCATCGTGTTTGGGCTCGTTGCATTTGTCTTCACGAGAAATTTACTTTAGACCTAAAAGATTCTCAATTCGACGGTATGTTTTCTTTTTTTGGATGTTTGTTACGCGATTACTCCGTCAATTGTGGGCCGATTTTGAAAATTCTTTTTTTTTTTATTTGAAAGGGGATAACCCTGAGGTTTTTGAAGTGAAAACTTCTTTAGCGGCTCTTGGCACTTTTTTAGGTGGGTAAAAATGTATAACTCGCGACATCGCGTCAGCGTCATTTTTAAAATGAAACCTTAAGTCATTGCGTTAAGGGTTAAGTTAGAGTGGCACGGGATCTGCCGGCACTCCCGGAGTGCAACTGTTAAGTAGGGTTCCGTAACACGTTTATGTCTGTCCATTCTACTAAGTTCTGCAAAATGAATGTAGGGTTCCGTAACATATGCATGTCTATCCGTTCTACTAAATTTTACAATTTTCAACCAAGGTCCTCCGACGGTTATTTTATAATAAAAGTAGGCTTCCGTAACACGTTTATGTCTGTCCATTCTACTAAGTTCTGCAACATCACCTACAACGTCTGTGATGTCAGCCCATAACACCAGTGCCATGTCAGTGCTTCCCCCTTTGATCGTGCTGACTACACTGAACTGGTCGGAAAACACAAACTATTTACATAGCCGTTTCGACCGACGTTTAATTCAGTGCGGTGGTACCAACCCGGGAAGGTTAAACCCTACCACCAAGTAAAATTACGAGGGAAGGGACTTACAGTTTTACGAGGAATCCGAACCTTGGTCAGCCTCCAACGGTCAGCGGTCACCCATCTAAGTACTGACCGCACCCAGCGTTGCTTAAAATTCAATAGCGACAGTTGACTGTCTGCACCACTGAGCTATCGAAGCTGACGTGGTCCTATTTTAATTGGGTCAAGATCGGATTGGAAAGCGAGGCGGAATCGCGAGGCCGAAGGCCGAGCGATTCCGCCGAGTACATTAATAGCAAAAAATTACTAAAAAAAACTGTGAAATAAAAAAAAAGTTTTAAAAAACATAAAACCGACTTCCTAAAAAAAAAAGGAAAACTAAAAAACTATTCAAAATAAAAATATAAAAACCGCCTTCAAAAATATATGAAATAAAAACCTAAAAAAAAAAAAACGAACCCTAGAGTTGAAGGCGGTGCTAAAGCAAGCAAAAATGATGCATGAAAGAAAACATGAGTGGATGATAATATCCTTTGTGATTTGTAAAGCAAGCAAAAATGATGCATGAAAGAAAACATGAGTGGATGATAATATCCTTTGTGATTTGTGTAGCCTTTTTAGCACCGCCTTCAACTCTAGGGTTCGTTTTTTTTTTTTTAGGTTTTTATTTCATATATTTTTGAAGGCGGTTTTTATATTTTTATTTTGAATAGTTTTTTAGTTTTCCTTTTTTAGTATAATTTAAAGTGAATATAATTTTTTTTTATGGAAACTTATACGATCGGCTACATCACCTACAACGTCCCTGATGTCAGCCCATAACACCGGGTGAACTGTCGGTGCCATGTCGGTGCTACCCTTCTGTCGTGCCGGCTACACTGAACTGGACGGAAAACAAACTATTTACATAGCCGTTTCGACCGAACTTTCATTCAGTGCGGTGGTACCAACCCAGCCGGGATAAACCCTACCACCTAGTAAGGTAAGAAGGGAAGGGACCTACAGTTTAACGTGGAATCCGAACCACGGTCAGCCTCGAACGGTCGAGCGGTCACCCATCCAAGCACTGACCGCGTTCAGCGTTGCTTAACAACAGTTGACTAACCTACCGCACCACTGAGCTACCGAGACTGACGAATTTTCTTGTGCCTTAGTCGACTTTTACGACATGCGACGGGGAGAGATGCAGTGGGGCTATTCTTTTTAAGTACCGACCGCACACGGTACTTTACTTTGTTTTATGATATACAAGCTATGCCCGCGGCTCCGCCCGCTCTCATATTTCACTTCACTGCTAACCTCATAAGCTATTTAGCGTGATAATAAGTAGCCTATAGTTGATGGGAAGAATCAAGCTATCCGTAGAATTTTGTTTTATTAAAATCGGTTCAGTGGTTCTCGAGTTATAAGCGGACAGACAGACATACACTCAGACACTCAGACAGAAAGCAGACGTTGGATTTTATTATAGGTAAGGACTGCGTTTGTAGACTCTATATATATATGATACTAAAACTAAATTGACGATTTTTAGAAATCCTTTCTTTATGTATGCATGCTCCTCCTGAAATCCGAATTCGATGAAGATTCGTACAAGCACATTTAGATAAACGCGACACAGGATAGGCTAAATAAAATTCAGTTCCAGAGTTACGCCACGATGATGTGGCTCTCATACAAAACCGCGCGCCGAAACAAAGGTACAGTAGCGTGCTTACCTACTTGCTGGTGCTTCCCGTGTGGTCCCATTTTAATTTGGTCAAGATCGGATGGGAAAGCGGAAAAAACTAATAAAAACTGTGAAATAAAAAACTATTTAAAAAAATATAAAAACCGCCTTCAAAAATGTATGAAATAAAAAAAAATCGAACCCTAGAATTGAAGGCGGTGATATCCTTTGTGATTTGTATAGCCTTCTTTTTTAATTCGAATTTCACGCGAGCGAAGCGTCAGGGAAAAGCTAGTCCGTATATTTTTTCAAATAATCGTGGCCATCTTCCCAAATAATTGAAAACTGTATCACATTTCTATTATCAGGGGAGGTTCTGTCGCTACCCCCCTCCCACCCCCCGCCCCTAGATTCCTGGCTATCTTCAACCTAAATTAGCCTCGTCCAACGCGAACCCGATCGCTCACGGCCCGCGTCGCGCGTAGCCTCATTCGTTCACCAGGGAGGGTGGGGAGATGGGGGGCTGAGGGGGAAACTTAGATCCGTCACTCCGATGAAAAGAAGAAAAATATAAGTGTACAGAAAGGGTAGATAGATAGAAAATGCCTTATTGCTCCAGAAACGGAAAATTTACGTAAGGTTCAAAGGAGGACTTATTTCTTACACAAATTTCTTACAGTCATCCTTTGGATGGTTGAGATTTGATAATGTACAGATATTCTATCTCATGAAGTCCGTTTGGCCATGTTTGGCTGTGTATTTTGTCAGGCGTGCACATGCACATTGTTTTAGTGTGCGTTACGCACACTAAAAGCGCTCAGTCACGCAACTCACGCACGAGCGCACGACACGATCGCGACGACGACGCGACGACACGCGGCCAGTGGTCCACGCACACAACACACACGTCACTACTACAACCAGAGCCAAACGGACTTCGTGAGATAGAATATCGGTAGAATGTAAGTAGGGTAGCTAAGGCAGGCCTCACGCACTCTATGTACTTGCGCGCGCTAACTACCTACCGCCCGACGGGCCGCCGGCGGTCTTTTTCAGTAAAAATTCGTCTGCCGCGCGAAGTATACATAGACGCTCGCCCACGCAAGTGCGCGCAGCTGCAAAGCAATAACCACTTTACGCACGCAACGATTGGCGTTGTGAAAGAGTAGGCTATTAAAGCCCGAAGGTAGAAACATTTTCTATGGAGTGAACATTTTCTATGATGGTAGTAGCAAAAGAGTTGAGCGTATGAATTGAAGATAAAACTTAGGTTTGTAGCAGAAATTCAACACTAACAGAATCAAAAGTAGCAGAGCACATATCCTCTTGGCCGTTATTAGATGGTAGAGCAAAATTGTTTGAGTGAAATTCGTTAGGACATTAAACGGAAATTGTTATATTTTGTAAACCTTCAAACAAAAATTTAGTTCTATGAAGTACTATGAAAAAAAATATTTATTTTTTAAAACTAGATAATATTATCTAATATACACTGAAGCAGGCTTTTTAAATTTACAGTATTTTTTCATGGTGAAAAACATTTCTGAATGTGTCTCTATTTTTATAATTTCTTATGTCGAGCTAGCTCCTTAGTGGATAGTTATTTTGGAATAAAATTTACGTCATTGTATAGGGAATTTAATTTTCTTGACACTAAAGCAGCATTATTTGAAAAAAAAAAACAAATCCTAATAATTTTTAAACAAACAAAACTACAAAATTCGCCATATAAACGCGCGCACTGCGCTCGATTATTCAGTAGGTACGCCGAAATTGCATTTTTGTTTTGCCATATGAATCCTCTGAACGTAAGTAAGTCCGGTACCGTACCTTTATTTCGGCGCGCAGAACAATTCGATTTGTATGAGAGCCACATCTTACCGTAACCGGAACTGAAAAGGTTCCCAGTGTCAGAGCCGACTGTCATTGTCTCCCTCTACGGAGACAAGCCATGCTGCATCGTCATAGCCCCACTGCGACGTTGCTATCGCTTACTCGCTCTCGCTTGCCTACTGATGAGAGGGGCGAGAGAGAAACATGAAATCGCTCACCCTTCATCGGGCGACCGACGAAATCTTCTTTTTCTCTCTCGCTCCTGTCATCGGTAGGCAAGCGAGAGCGAGTAAGCGATAGCAACGTCGCAGTGGGGCTATGACGATGCAGCATGGCTTGGTCTCCGTAGAGGGAGACAATGATAGTCGGCTATGCCAGTGTCCAATCTATAACGTATTAAATATTTAAATATCTTTGCATAGACACTTCCGCGTCGGCGCGCGATTCAATGTTCTGTGGGCACACCGGACGTCGCCAAATTGATGGCTTCAATTTGCCCGATTCTCCCCTCAGGTGAACAGCTCCGATATTATATAATGTGGGTAGTTTCTAATCAGAGTTATTAGCTTCATTAGTCAGTTAATAAAGTTTTCTGTCTAAGAGCCTTTGTCCACGGTCCGGCTTTTTCTCGGAAGACGGATCCCGGCGGCGGCCTTTTGACGCTTCCGGACCACTTGTACCATTAGACCGTACCATTGATGGTACAACTGGTACCGATGTATCCCATTAGTACCATGACAAAACATACACCCAAGTGACACTCGGCCTCTCTTGCTTTTTATTATAATTAAAAGTAATAGTTTTTAAAGGTTTTTAACAAAACGAAAAAACGCCCGTTTCAATATCAGAAAGATCAAACAAAACTATTTGTCGTATTTTCCGTGCAGTTCAGTGCAGCCAACATGAAATGAAGGGAAGCACTGACACGGCACCTAGTTCACCAAGGTGTTATGGGCTGACATCACGGATGTTGTAGGTGATGCAGCCAACCGTGTCAGTTTCCATAAAAACTTGGCAAATGGCAGATTTATTTTGTGTGCGAGAGCGCTCGCCTTTGTGAGTTAAAACCTCTGTAGCTTTATCAAATACTACTCCATTAATTTCCTACTTCATACTACTCAACTCGTTAGGCTTTGAGAAGTGAAGTAAGTAATTTTTTCCTTTCACTCTTGCAAAGGAGTCAATTATAGTGCTTTTAGACCGTGGAGTTATAATTTAGCCGGGCGGCCAGCCAATTTAGCGAGATCTGTTTTGTGAAAAATGTATATAATGTGTTTCGTTAGCCATGTCATTAACTTCGGGAGGGTTACATACGCACCCAAACAAACACTTTACGCAAAAAAAAATATTTTTATAGGATCATTTTCTTCTCCTAACAAAAAAATAAAATCAAATAAGTAGCTGTAAAAACCAATCATAGTGACCTTGTGTACTTACAACAAACAGCTGTTCTGCGTTTGAACATAGTACGGTTATTGACCCCGTACAATGCAAGTTACCTACTGTTACACACAGGTTAATGTTTAGGTAGCAAACATGTTTTGTTAAATTTCTCGAAAACTAATGCTAAAAACATATTTTTTTTTGCGTAACGTGTTTATTTGAGTGTGTATGTAACTCTCCCGAAATTTTTGACATGACTAACGAAACACCTTGTATAGAGTGGGTGGACCATGCTAATGGTCCCTATGGACGATTATTTTTATTTCCCTTCCCTTCTTACCTTACTAGGTGGTAGCGTTCAACCCGCCCGGGTTGATACCACCGCACTGAATGAAACTTCGATCGAAACGGCTATGTAAATAGTTTGTGTTTTCCGTCCAGTTCAGTGTAGCCGACACTGAACTGAACCGAAGGAAAGCACTGACATGGCACCTAGTTCATCCGGTGTTATGGGCTGACATCACGGATGTTGTAGGTGATGTAGCCAAACGTGTCAGTTTCCATAAAAAAAAGAAATTATATATTATGATAAGACAAAGTTTATATCCTATATATAGTCCTTATATCTATATCCTCCTATATATATATCCTGTATCCTCCTATATCCTGTCCTATATATATATAGTCCTTATCCTTACCTATAATAAAATCCAACGTCTGCTTTCTGTCTGAATGTCTGAGTGTCTGAGTGTCTGAGTGTATGTCTGTCTGTCCGCTTATAACACGAGAACAACTGAACCGATTTTAATAAAACAAAATTCTACGGATAGCTTGATTCTTCCCATCAAATATAGGCTACTTACTATCACGCTAAATGGCTTATGAGGTTAGCAGTGAAGTGAAATATGAGAGCGGGCGGAGCCGCGGGCACAGCTTGTATAAATATATAATAGAAAGTAAATTTGAAACGTCGCGTCGGTCACGATTCTCCGCCGGAAGTCTCGGCGGCCATCTTGTCTAGTGTCCACCGGAAGCAGCGCCCGACAGGAGGGGTGGGGAGACCGGAAGGACCGCCGCCGGGTCGCTGGGCTGTAAATGGCCCGTGTAATGTCCAGGGCCGCGCAATAGCCTTAACATTACTGTTGGGAGTCGTTTTACTTACGTGTGGAATTTAAGTATCATTGGACGTAAACTGTGTTAAGCTGAAAGGACCCAGCCAGCACCCGAGAGTGCCGTCTTTGGTACTTCAGTCTGGCCGTTACGACTGTAAGGCGTGGCACCTAGCTCCGACAGGAGGAGAATGTATTTGGAGTGTATCAGGAGTATTTCAAGTAGTGGTTGATGTAGCCAACGATGTCAGATTCTATACTCTCTCTCTCTCTCTCTCATCTTTCTCTCCTTTTAATTAGCACCGCACAACACTTTTTTTGAGTTTTTGAGGGACCCGGACGATCCCATAGGGCCCCTTTGGCCCCTAAGTACCATATATAGATGCCGATGACTATATAGTTTTTTTTAAACAATTAACTTTTCAAATACAGGAGAACTGCCAAGATTTAAAGAAATTATTTTAAAATAGTCAGTCAGAGTCAGTGTGTATGTGACCACTGCTGGACAAACGCCTCTCCAATTTTCAGCCTGTCCTCCCGGCCTTCAGCGGTACGGAACCACTGCTTTCCGCCGACGCGTTTGATGTCTTCGTCACATCTGGCTGGTGGTCTTCTCACACTCCGAATTAAAATATGGACCTAACTAAAAGCAATTATATCTCTTTGCGGACACGTCACATCCCACTGAACACTTCGTCCAAAGCGTCCGGAACACCTGCTACCATACGTTTTATTTTATGTGATCCTGTATGGGTGGCTGAGTCGGAGGGGCCAAAGCGCATGCATGCCGCGCTTAGTCCGCACTTTAGGCAGCTCAACAGTGTAGGGATGCATTCCCTGTCTGCTAATCGTGGACCTATGGTGAAATGGTGAAGTCGGAATCGTTTCGAACAGCTCCTCAGAGCATTCACCGTTGAACAGTCGATAGAACACACTTAGTGAACCTAATGTCTCTACGGAGCTGCAAAGGTTCAAGTTTGCAGGACACTTCAAAGTCGTTAACTTGGCGAACTGCACGTCTTTGGATCGATGTGTATACTGTGTGCATAAGTATATACAGCTGTACATACGCGTATGTATGTTTTTGTCACACCATAGTTCCGTCGAAACAAATTTAAATTATATCCAGGTGTGAAATTTCCCTAGGCAGCGGCGATCAATACTAGACTACGTGAGAAGAGAAAAATATACACAAACCAGATTGAACTTTAAAATCTAAGAAATAAGACAGAGTGTTGATTGTAACTGCGTAGGGCGCTGGATAAACGAGTTTGGACCTTATTGCTGGACTTTTAAAGTTGCTTTTATGTTGAGTAACTCAATGAGTTTTAATGGGTAACGGCCTCGGTATGAATCGACCTTAGAGTATTTTTAGATTTTATATAAATATGTATTGTTTCTTGCAGAATTTGAAGTAAGCAAACAGTTTATATACCACATTAGGTATGCTTGTACGTGACCTCCTTTCTAGCACCCGCAGTTATCACGTCTGCGACTATAGACAAATAAAAAAAAAGCCCATCGCTTAAAAAATCTAAAATAATTTCAGTTTAGTTACTTAAAGGAGTTGGGGGACCTCTAAGTAAATAAAATATGAAAATTCAGAGCTTCGCGGGTATTTACTTATAGCGGTCTCCCAACTCCTTTAAGTAACTAAACTGAAATAATTTTTGACTTTTTAAGCGATCGGGTTTTTTTTTATTTGAAATTTAGTTTTTGTTTCAAGTTTAAAAAAAACCGCATCCAAGTTGGTCCATCCGTGATATGTAATTTTTTTACTTCATAATTACTTGATTACAAAAAACCTAGCTAGGAACCATCCCGATTAAACCAGCTTTCTAATAAAAAAAACCGCATCCAAATCGGTCCATCCGTTTGTGAGCTACGATGCCACAGACGACACACCCATACACACATACACACACATTAAACTTGTAATACCCCTCGTATTACAAGTTATGTAAATAAAATTGTACCAATGTTTTGTCTGTTAACTTCAGCAAAGATTTTTTTTTATTTAATCCGGTATGGGTGGCTGAGTCAGAGGGGCCAAAGCACATGCTCTGACTAGCCAATATCACCTCCGAGAAGGTAGGTGCCATACCGGAGACTTCCCTGGATTGCTGGCTATACTGCAGGACTAGAGGGGAACATAACCGAGGTTGCTATGCGGCCATCTTACATCCAGTACGGTGGTACCAACCCACTGGGTTGAACCCAGTCGGCTACAATTTGAGCCTACCACCTAGTAAGGGGCGAGGGAAGGGACCTACAGTTTTACCTCGAGTTTTACACCGGTTCCGAACGGTGAAGCAGCGGGTGTAGGTATTTTTTTTTTTCTTCGAATTTTCTTTTTCATATAAATGAAAATAGGGTAAACCATACAATGAATAGCCACTAACAGTAACTGGCCAAAATTTTACAGAAGTGTTCCAAATAAGGTTAAATTCATATTAACGCCATATATCTTTCCATGTCTGTGTTACTATAACATCAAGCATTGAATTTAGTTCACTCAGTTTTACTTCAGTTTAGTTTAGCTCAGAATTGAGGAAAAAAAATTGCATAGCCTCTAAACGTGTCACTTTCTTCGACCGGTGCGTGTTGTGAAATAGCAGAGTGTTGCCGTAATAAATTTTGCTTGTTATTTTAAAGCAATTGTGGTGTGTTCTGCATCATATAACATAACACTTAAAAAAAAAAGGAAAACTAAAAAACTATTCAAAATAAAAATATAAAAACCGCCTTCAAAAATATATGAAATAAAAACCTAAAAAAAAAAAAACGAACCCTAGAGTTGAAGGCGGTGCTAAAAAGGCTACACAAATCACAAAGGATATTATCATCCACTCATGTTTTCTTTCATGCATCATTTTTGCTTGCTTTACAAATCACAAAGGATATTATCATCCACTCATGTTTTCTTTCATGCATCATTTTTGCTTGCTTTAGCACCGCCTTCAACTCTAGGGTTCGTTTTTTTTTTTTTAGGTTTTTATTTCATATATTTTTGAAGGCGGTTTTTATATTTTTATTTTGAATAGTTTTTTAGTTTTCCTTTTTTTTTTAGGAAGTCGGTTTTATGTTTTTTAAAACTTTTTTTTTATTTCACAGTTTTTTTTAGTAATTTTTTGCTATTAATGTACTCGGCGGAATCGCTCGGCCTTCGGCCTCGCGATTCCGCCTCGCTTTCCAATCCGATCTTGACCCAATTAAAATAGGACCACGTCAGCTTCGATAGCTCAGTGGTGCAGACAGTCAACTGTCGCTATTGAATTTTAAGCAACGCTGGGTGCGGTCAGTACTTAGATGGGTGACCGCTGACCGTTGGAGGCTGACCAAGGTTCGGATTCCTCGTAAAACTGTAAGTCCCTTCCCTCGTAATTTTACTTGGTGGTAGGGTTTAACCTTCCCGGGTTGGTACCACCGCACTGAATTAAACGTCGGTCGAAACGGCTATGTAAATAGTTTGTGTTTTCCGACCAGTTCAGTGTAGTCAGCACGATCAAAGGGGGAAGCACTGACATGGCACTGGTGTTATGGGCTGACATCACAGACGTTGTAGGTGATGTTGCAGAACTTAGTAGAATGGACAGACATAAACGTGTTACGGAAGCCTACTTTTATTATAAAATAACCGTCGGAGGACCTTGGTTGAAAATTGTAAAATTTAGTAGAACGGATAGACATGCATATGTTACGGAACCCTACATTCATTTTGCAGAACTTAGTAGAATGGACAGACATAAACGTGTTACGGAACCCTACTTAACAGTTGCACTCCGGGAGTGCCGGCAGATCCCGTGCCACTCTAACTTAACCCTTAACGCAATGACTTAAGGTTTCATTTTAAAAATGACGCTGACGCGATGTCGCGAGTTATACATTTTTACCCACCTAAAAAAGTGCCAAGAGCCGCTAAAGAAGTTTTCACTTCAAAAACCTCAGGGTTATCCCCTTTCAAATAAAAAAAAAAAGAATTTTCAAAATCGGCCCACAATTGACGGAGTAATCGCGTAACAAACATCCAAAAAAAGAAAACATACCGTCGAATTGAGAATCTTTTAGGTCTAAAGTAAATTTCTCGTGAAGACAAATGCAACGAGCCCAAACACGATGGGTTTATCATGTGTAGTTTAGGAGTTCCTATGGCCACCTTCTGTCTCCATCATCAAACCAGCTCGATGGTACTCGGTACAGTAGGTACTGGCCAGGTACCATAATAAATTAAACGCCGGTCGGAAAAGATAAAAAAATTTCAAATTTAGAATATTCATGAAACAAGGGTCCGAATATGTATCACTAGTATATCGATTCATGTATTTCAACAGGACAGAGAAAATTTCAAAATATTAGGTATTTAATACATTTTAGTTTTTTTTTTTTTGTTTTTTGGAAATCGGTTTAATATTTTTTTTAAAACAGTTTTTATTTCATTCTTTTTAGTAATATTACATAAAAAAGAATAATCGAAATCGAATAATCGAAATCGATTGAAGTGGTACAGAATTATTCGCCATATGTGTCAGACTGCAAATTGCTGAATAAGTCCACATCACAAATGTTTTGCTGAAGGTAACCACACACCATACTAATTTATCAAACTGAAAATTGCCGAAAACGACCACATCACAAGTTTTGCTGAAGGTAACCACACACCATAGTATTATGCTGATTTTTCGAAAACCACTGAACCAATTTCGATAAAATTGAAATGGGACCACCTCGGAAGTATGACCTAACTAACAAAAAAAGAATTTTCTAAATCGGCCCTCAATTGACGGAGAAATCGTGTTACAAACATACAAAAAAATAAAAATAAAAAAAAAAATAAAAAAAAAAAACATACAGACGAATTGAGAACCTCCTCCTTTTTTGGAAGTCGGTTAAAAAGTAAGTAATAATTAACCGAGTAATTAACAGTTACTTATAGTTGGATTTTGCTACCTACTTAGTAAAAAAATTGGTTGTCTGTAAAGTCGGTTTACGGACGATAGTTTTACGTGATAACGTCATAAAGAAACACAGCTATAAGAATTACCGTATTTTTTCGTACGGCACCTCTGTCGCTGCCGTACGCCGTACATTTGTCGATTTCTAGCCTCGATTACCGTACGATACGGCAATTACCGTACGTTTGGCAACACTGCCGCTTGGGCCGATTGTGCCTCTCCATCGCTTGTTACGCGCTCTCGCTTGCACACACAGGCTCAGATGGAACGTGACACTTTTTCGTGCGTGCAGCCGGTGTTCATCAATTTATAAGACGTTATCACGTCAAAATATGCAAAATTGTCCTTCGCCCTGTTCACCACGTGGCCGAGAGAGAGAGTCTCACTCAGCAAATATTTACAAATGCAATCAAACCTTGTACTACCTTGTACTTGCCACATCATGCATCAGCCGACAGATCGCGAGGGGTGTTAACGGTCCGCGCTGGTATTTACACGGGCTTTAGCTGGATTAAGATCTAAGGGCCAATATCCGGGCGGTGCGCTGGACGCGGTGGAGATATTTGATTAGGACAGAGGCAGGGCCGAAGCGGGAGGGAAGCATGCAGAATCCTCCATACGGGGTGATTTTTTTCCATCCCGGCCCTTTCAAGGGGTTAATAATTATATATTAGGCCGCCGCCGCGCTCGACTTCGACGCCGCCGCCGCCACCGCTCGCCCGCAGCAGCACTGCCTCCGCCCACCGCGTCGCCCGGCCTCCCCGCGCCCAGGTCGTCCATCACGAGAGCCGCCATTCTTCTCGCACACTACACGCACACCCTACCACCCAGCTCCACGCCGTCGGTGCATTTCATCGACGACGAAGATGGAGTGTTGACGTCGGCCGAGCCACAAGAACTACGGTGAGGGCGGCGTCCACCACCGGCCAGCTTGGGGCCATCGGGACCTCGCGTCCCGTCTAGTGCCTCCGCTACCGGTGGTGTAGTGCACCCATGAGGCGACGCGCGCGCGAAGATGAAGACGTTTACAGACCTGCGCGACGACGTCGCCGTGCAGTCCGGTGGATACGGAGCTCTCCGAGATGGGGGTGGTGGTGGCCTACGTGTCTAGTACCACCACCTATCGCTCGTAGCTTGCCTCGCGTCGTCCCGGAGAGCTCCGTAGCCACGGCCTGCACCCGCCGGCGTGCTTGGAGGCTAGCCTCCCGCCGCCGGCGGTATTCCGTTTATTATTTTTATATTAATTTTGAGTATATGTGGTGTATTTTTATAATCTGTATATTTAAAATTAATGTAAATATGTTAATGTGATAATAAATGAATATATTAAAAATGAAGTGGAATCCAAAAACCGGCCAAGTGCCAGTCGAACTCGCGCACCGAGGGTTCCGTATCGCCCTGTCATGGTCAGCGCCACTCACACCATCTATGGCGTGTTTATGACATATTTTGTTTAGTACATTATTTTTTACACTTCTTAAAATTTCGGCGCTGGTTGGTTGCCGTCGTCAGTAAGTAAAATTATAATATATTAATGACAGTTATTTGAATATTGAATGACAGGTGATGGTGATAGCTGCGTGTGCAAAAAAAAAAAGTGCTTTTAATGAGAAATTAAATTAAATTAAATTGAATTTTAATTATTATGAAATGCTATACTTCATGCTACACTTTTTAGTTTATTCTATGGTAACTGCTGTGAATTTTTTAATTTTTCTTATTTTTATTATTTGTTGTTATATCAGCCATAATAAATAACGCATATTCTGTGAAAATTTCAACGGGCTACCTATTACGGTTCAAGAGATACAGCCCTCTGACGGACGGACAGACGGCGTAGGCTTAGTAATAGGCTTCCGTACGACGGATACGAAACCCTATAAATAGGAAAAAAAAAACAATTAAGTTTTACGTACTCGATCACCCCTTTCAGTATTACTCGCCTCACCTCCGGACACACTGTATACGAAGAGTGGATTTAGAGCACGCTTGCTTTGACAATTTACACAATTTTGCGAGCAACAAATTCGATTTTGCCCTGAAGGACGCTCTGCTGGCTAGGGTTTCCGTGAATTTAGATATAAAACCCTCTCATCCAAGTTTTATTACGTTGGAAATAAACGTAGCTCTCGTCTCATTAGCTACTTCGTTCGCTCGGATATTGAGCTAATAGTTTAATTTAAATTCATAATCCTTCCTTCCTTACCAATAATAAAATCCAACGTCTGCTTTCTGTCTGAGTGTCTGAGTGTCTGAGTGTATGTCTGTCTGTCCGCTTATAACTCGAGAACCACTGAATCAATTTTAATAAAAAAAAATCTACGGATAGCTTGATTCTTCCCATCAACTATAGGCTACTTACTATCACGCTAAATGGCTTATGAGGTTAGCAGTGAAGTGAAATATGAGAGCGGGCGGAGCCGCGGGCACGGCTAGTTTAATTATATACTCCAAAATGCTACCAGTACCATCATAAAATAAATTTAACTGGTAAGTACGTTAGTCTTTAAATTACTTTATTAACTGGGTTTCGTATGACAAAAGTAAGAATTCTATAATAAGATTAATCAGAATTTAACTATGAAAAATAAATTGTAGTAGGCATACATTTTCATCTGATGGTATACAACGTGTCCCGGGAAACTAACTGTTAACTAAAAAACTAAAAGTTATTATATTATATAAAAAACATGCCTTATACGTGTCCCAAAACTCAACGTCTAGCGGGAACCAGGGAGTAGGCCAGTTTATGACTACCCAGGGAAAAATAAGAAAAAAAATCGGAGTCATTTGTTTTTTTATGATATTATGAGCATTTTTTGAAAAACTTGCCATAGTAGTGTACACAGATAGTGCACGTAATTTTTTTGTATACTATGAAGTGGCAAAGTAAACCAAAAATAATTATTTTTGAAAATTTGAAGAGAACAATTTGAATTTTTTTGTGATAAAACTATGGGTATTTTGCTTTTATTTGGGATACTGATCAATAGCGGAGTTATATGCAACCAATAAAAAAATTTACAATTATATTTCAAAATTTTTAGTCGAGTACCTAAAAATGTTGTACGAGATGTAAATTTTGAACGTTTTTCAAAAAATGCACATATCATAAAAAACAAATGACTCCGATTTTTTTTCTTATTTTTCCCTGGGTAGTCATAAACTGGCCTACTCCCTGGTTCCCGCTTGACGTTGAGTTTTGGGACACGTATAAGGCATGTTTTTTATTTCATATAATAACTTTTTGTTTTTTATGAACTGACAAACTGACAAATGCATTTGATTCATGGCATAATCCCCAGGGTACCTACCTTCCCTTCTTACCTTACTAGGTGGAAGGGTTTATCCCGCCCGGGTTGATACCACCGCACTGAATGAAACGTCGGTCGAAAAAGCTATGTAATTAGTTCGTGTTTTCCGTCCAGTTCAGTGTAGCTGACATAAAATGATGGGAAGCACTGACATGGCACCTAGTTCACCCGGTGTTATGGGCTGACATCACGGATGGTGTAGGTGATGTAGCCAAACGTGTCAGTTTCCATAAAAAAAACAGCGACAGACAGACACGTAGAACGGAAAACAAAATACGTAAATCCTAAAGATTGACGAGATGCATTTATGTATTAGGTATGAATTTATATTCATTTTTAATTATTCAGAAAGTAAAATTTGCTTGCCGTTTTGAACATATTGTTTTATTAATTTTTTAAAAATATTATTTGGGAGATTTGAACGCCTTCGTACAATACATTTCTTTTATCATAGATTAATTGATTTGTGTTGTTGGTATGCGTATTATAGAGCGAGCTTCTCGTAAAGTACGAGAAGTACATACATATTATAAGGTACAAGCTGTGCCCGCGGCTCCGCCCGCTCTCATATTTCACTTCACTGCTAACCTCATAAGCCATTTAGCGTGATAGTAAGTACCCTATAGTTGATGGGAAGAATCAAGCTATCCGTAGAATTTTTATTTATTAAAATCGGTTCAGTGGTTCTCGAGTTATAAGCGGACAGACAGACATACACTCAGACAGAAAGCAGTCGTTGGATTTTATTATAGGTAAGGAAGTATTCTATAGTGTTTGTAAATATTAATTAGTTTTATTCAAAGTTTGCATTTGGAAATAAAGTAATTTTACTCCAATACATCCTAACGAAGTTTATCGACGGCAAAACCAAAATCGGAAATGATGAAAATCTCCCTCCCTCGCATAACCTCCGCCGCCCCCGTCGGTTAGGGGTTGGCGTGGGGGGAGGCTTTTCATCAGGTAGCGGATATTGCCAGGTTCTGTGCGGAGGAGGTCCTACGACTGCCTTTATTAGCGGAGACGCGACGAGGTACAGCGCCCGGCAGTAACTAACGAATATCGAGCTTTAGAAAGAGACAGTCCGGTTGTAGAGCGTTGTCCCTGTTCACGAATTCGCATACGCACGCACGCACCCTCACATACACACTCCCTCACACACATACACATATCATCACTGACATGAACAATTTTTGTAGCTATTAAGAAGTGGAACGAGTTATTGGACAGATTGTGGTGTGTATAACCAAGAAATAACAAATTGTAAATTGGCTGTACGTTTCATGTAAAATAAATACATAAATAGATAAATTAAAAAAATAATAAATATCTCTATGCTCAGCGCGCGCGGTGCGGCGCGGCCCGGCCATAGTAATGGCCAATGATCCCAAATAATCAGCTGTTTAGGTACGTAGTGGCTCGTTTTAGTGTTTAGAACACAAACATGTTTTGTTAAATAAAATTTCTCGAAAACGAATGCTAAAAACAAACTTTTTTTACTTTACTTGTTTATTATGGTGGTGAGGTTAACCCTATCAAAATATTTGCAGCTAAATTAAGTACATACCTACACCTGCTTCACCCTTCGGAACCGGTGTAAAACTGTAGGTCCCTTCCCTTGCCCCTTACCTTCCCTCCCTTGTTAGGCTCAAATTGTAGCCGACTGGGTTGGTACCACCGTACTGGATGTAAGATGGCCGCATAGCAGCCTCGGTTGTGTTCTCCTCTAGTCCAGTATATAGCCATCAATCCAGGGAAGTCTCCGGTATGGCACCTACCTTCTCGGAGGTGATTTTGGCTGGTCGGAGCATGCGCTTTGGCCCTTCTGACTCAGCAACCTATACCGGATTACGTAAAAAAAACTTAGTTTTGTCAGCCTCCTCGGTAGCTCAGTGGTGCGGTCTGTCGACTGTTGTTAAGCAACCCTGAGCGCGGTCAGTACCTGGATGGGTGACCGCTCGACCGTTGGAGCCTGACCGTGGTTCGGATTCCACGTAAAACTCTAGGTCCCTTCCCTTCTTACCTTACTAGGTGGTAGGGTGTATCCCGCCCGGGTTGGTACCACCGCACTGAATGAAACTTCATCGGTCGAAACGGCTATGTAAATAGTTCGTCTTTCCGTTCAGTTCAGTGTAGCCGACATGAAATGAAGGGAAGCACTGACATGGCGCGCGCGGCCGCTCGATCCGCATTATATGTGTAATTGAGCTACCTACCCCTCGCGCGTGTACGAATTTTGTTTTTTTTTGTGTTATTTGTTTTTATTACTAACATTTGTTGTGTTCAAATGCCAATAGGAGTAAAAAAAAGGAAAAGTAATACGACTATGACGTGTCTATGAGCTTCACTAGTCATGTCTGATGTCACATAATTACGTAGAATTATTATTACATGGTAGTACATATTATTACTTCTATGCCTGAAATACGAAGTAACGACAGTTCAGTTTAACACCTGGTGGCGGGAGCATTCGTCTATCCGACTTTTTTGTCGACGGTACCGATAGCTGTTACGTCATAGATAACCGTCAGCGAGGGCATTCTGGAAACAGACGAGTAGTACTAGCTAGCATACATTAATATGAAAACTAACAAAGACACAAGACTAACTCAAATAATATGATAAGGTAGTTTATCTTATTATTGCCATCACAGGCCGCCCTCCGCGCCTCGGGGCGTGAAGTTACGCAGTAATTACACAGTTTCGCCGGAAGCCTAATTAAGATAACCAGCCGGAGCGAGATGTCGCTAGGGATGTCTACTATACGGCAATTTATCACTATTGTATTGGTATTTTTTGTCTTTTGCTGGTCCTATAATAGAATAACTAGAAAATAGTAAAGAGGAATAACCTAGATCAGCTGTTCCTAAATTATACCCCTTAGCGAATTTTCTGAAACCCAAGTACCCCATTGTATAAGTATTAACCCGTTATTTGTATAAGTATGTATTACCAGGGTGTTCGGCACATCGACCGACAAAAATGTTTTGTAGGTAAGTGGTGTCATTTGCAACGTTTTGACCCATGATACCTTTTGTCAGATGTCACGTGGTATCGACATATGATTTTTTTTTTTATTTTTGAAAATGACCAAAATACCAGCTTTAAACCCTTGTAACTTTTTTATTTATTATTCTATTAGCACATAATAAAATTAGCGATATTTAAGATGCGTATTAACGCCACATGTGGATTTTGAAGAAGTATCCCGTGATAACTAGACCAATCTAAAGGCTAAAAACTACTGCAAAATATAGAAGAATTCTTTGTCTATCGATCACACGTTTTTGGTTGTAAAATATTATCATTTAAAGAGAATTTTAATTTTTATAGCAAAATGACGCCTAACGATCCCACGCTTTTCAAAGTTCTAATGCAAAGGATCGCAATTTATGAAAAAAAAAACCTTATTAAAACTACTTCGCACTGCGCCGCGCCGTTGGTGTTACTAGGCGCTTTAAGTACCTATGTATGTGCGAATATGTAAAACCCCTAAAATAGACACACTCATCCGTCATTTCATCCCCTGAATAATACACGAGCCCCTAGTGAAATTTCAGACGAGAAAGATCGATCATATAGGTACGTCCTTGCCTGCCCTCGTGTGAGCAGGGTAGTATTTAGAGAGATCGCGACAAAGGGTCCTGCAAACTTATCGCTCAAGTGTGTTCATACGGGTATTAAAAAAAAAATCATTCAAAACACAGAGTCCCATTGAATTTCTTCATCTGCATTTCGTAAAAAGATGAGTAAGAAATAAGCATAGATACATAGGTAATACTTTATTGCTCCAAAACATTTTACAGAAATATGCAGGATTTAACATTAACATGATAAAAAAAAACTTATCCCTTACATAGATTTCTTCTAGTCAACCTTTGAACTTTTAGAAGCCGTAACGTAATGGTGGGTGTTGTGCTGTAGGAGTACTCTGCTTACCCCGATTGTGTGGATACAGCGTGTGTGGTATGTATGTATGAAATATACTTGTAAATTGGTTGAACCATGTTTTAGATAATCCGTTAATGACAATAACGACAGACACACTATTTAATAAGTTATAAATGTTTTTTTTTATGGAAACTGACACGATTGGCTACATCACCTACAACATCCGTGATGTCAGCCCATAACACCGGGTGAACTAGGTGCTATGTCAGTGCTTCCCTTCATTTCGCGCCGGCTACACTGAACTGGACGGAAAACACGAACTATTTACATAGCCGTTTCGACCGACGTTTCGCTCAGTGCGGTGGTATTAACCCGGCCGGGATAAACCCTACCACCCAGTAAGGTAAGAAGGGAAGGGACCTACAGTTTAACGTGGAATCCGAACCACGGTCAGCCTCCAACGGTCGGGCGGTCACCCATCCAATAACTGACCGCACCACTGAGCTGCCGAGGCTGACGATCCCTTAGTCGACTTTTACGACATGCGACGGGGAGAGATGCAAGGCTCTTCTTTTTAAGTACTGACCCCACACGGTACACGCGGTAGATATGTTTGTCTATGAAAAGAGTTGCTAATATTTTCCCCACTAACATTTTTTAAAAGTACGAAATCGTGTCGTGTCTTGAAAAATTTAACAAATTACCATATAATAGAAATAAATACTTTTTGCACGCCAATAACAAAACAACATTACAATAATAAAAACACACACAGAACAATATAAATAAACAAATATATAAAATAAATATAAATATACAAACAAAGAGGATAATAGCACAAAGTTTCGGACCTATCATTGATAGCGATTTCTTCCCGCCAAAATGATAATGTAATTATATTATACCGCCTCAGCTGATTTAGCCCCGATAAATTGTATACCCAAAATACGCCTCTGTACGTGAGGGAGCGCGTGGAAAAGTTAAAATCGTGCACACCTGTCCGTCTCCATGGCAACGGCCCCCTAGTCTGCCCCTCAAGGCGGCCGAAAAGAAAAAGCTTGTCTAGCGCGAACGTTATTCACTTGTGGAGGGTTCCGTAGCTATTCCCTTCTTGCATGCATAACGAATGCGTGCGCGTAACTATTAACAAGTAAATTTTCTCCATGCAAAATCGTCTTTCGGAATTTATGTTTTTTACCCCCCTAAACCTTATCCATTTTAACAATTCTTTTTTTGTTGTAATAAGGACAGTCGAATCTACGTTCCTGTATTTTTATTTTTTTAATATCTAAAGTGATGAGATGACTCAATAAAGCTTAATGAACTTCATGTCACCAAAAAATAAAAATAATATTTTTTTTTCGGTCTAATAAATTTTTTTTAGCTCCGGTCTTCTAGGTATATTTCATCTAAACAAAGAAATTACAGGAACGAGAGATTGGACTACAAGATTATTTTTTTGTAAAAATCTGATAATGTTTAGAGGCTAGAAAACATAAATGCTGAAAGACATGAAATGAAGGGAAGCACTGACGTGGCACCTAGTTCACCCGGTGTTATGGGCTGACATCACGGATGTTCTAGGCGATGTAGCCAACCGTGCCAGTTTACATTAAATTAAGACGATTTTCTATGGAGAAAGTTAACTTCCGTCTCGTCGTAAGGGGCAAACATGAAAATAGTTTTCATGCCGTAACCATTAAATAGACAAAATACTTTAATATTTATATAATACTATTATATAAATGAGCTGCAGTTGTGAGTTTGTCTCGGATAATATTACTATATCATCGGCGAAGCGTAAATGACTCAGGAAGGATCCCTGTATGTAGATTCCTAGTTTGCTCCAGTTCATTTTCTTGATGATGCCTTCGAGTATGGCTATAAATATTTTTGGTGACAAAGGGTCGCCCTGTCTTACACCTCTCTTTATGGGAAATCTCGGGCCCAGTGTGTCTAGCTTTATTCTACCAATGTTGTTATTATATATGTTCCGGATCACTTTTATATACACTTCGCTTACTCCCTGGTCTTTCAAGCTTTGCCAAACGCTATCGTGAGTAACCGTGTCGAAGGCCTTTTGGTAGTCAATGAATCCGAGATAGAGTGGTCTCTGTTGTTCTCGATACTTCTCTATAATTAATTCTAAGGTATGTATATGGTCCATCGTAGAGAAACCCTTCCGGAAACCGGCCTGCTCTACAGGCTGTCTTACTTCGATTACGGGGCTAATTCTCGAGTTTATAATCGCGGAGAAAAGCTTGTACAGAGTTGGTAGTAGGCTTATCGGTCTATAGTTGCCTATATCTTTTGGGTCTCCCTTCTTATATATTAAAATAATGTTGGATTCGGACCATTGTGCAGGCGTTTCAGAACTTTGTAATATCAAATTGCATAGTTCAGCGAGCGGTGTTGCCAGTATATAGTCAGCTGTCTTTAAAGCTTCGTTTGTTATGCTATCTGATCCAGGGCATTTTTCTAGTTTTAGCCTTTTTATTGCATCTATGATTTCATTTTTGTTAATTGATTTTATATTATGTTCTTTTTCATGTTCAGTGTGGCCTTTTTGTATTTTTATAGCTTTAATGGTGTTTTTATTTTGTAATGTAGTTATTTGGTTTTTATTGCTATATAGGTTTTTGTAAAAATTTGTTGCTGTGTTGATGATGTTTTTTCGATTGTTTAGGTCTTTGCCATACTCCTTTAGTCCTTCTATCCAGGTTTTGCTTGTTCTGAGTTCTTTGTAGGCCTTCTTCGTGCTTCCTGTGAGGTTTAGATGCTTTTCTATTGTACTTTGTCTATATTTTGCATAGTCCCTTCTTATATATTTATTGACTAGCTTGTAGAGTGCGGAGAGTTCGTTTTTCATAGATCTCGATTTGTTTTTGGTTTTTTGAAGTTCCTTCCTTCTTTGTAAAAGAGATGATGTTCGTTCCGATAGCAAATTGTGCCGTTTGTGTTCCTTTCTCTTTTCTTGGGCTGATTTTAAGCTCGTTGTGATTGCATTTGTAATATTATCGTAACGGGTTTGTACTGAGGTGTTTCCGTGGAAAGTACATTGACTTGATATCATTTCTGATAAGGTTTCCCTGTATTTCGATATTTCTTCTTCAAATTTTAGTTGGTTTGTATGATTAGTACTGTAATTAGCTCTACTTTTCTTTAGTTTGGTTATTTTTAATTTTGCTCTGATTATTCTATGGTCTGACGGGTAGTTTAAGTTCATAGTACCAATATCTTGGAATAGTCTCGGTTGGTTTGATAATATATAATCTATTTCGTTTTTAATTTTTCCGTCCGGAGATCTCCATGTCCATCTTCTGTTTGGTTTCTTCTTAAAACATGTGTTTATTATAGTTAGTTTATGCTCTAATGCAAATTCCACTAGTCTCTGGCCTCTTCCGTTCCTTACTCCGCACCCGAATTGTTTTGTTACTATATGTTCTTCTTTCTTGGGAAGCCCGATCTTTGCATTGAAGTCTCCCATAAGTATGACATTTTTGTGTGCAGTGTCCAGAGCTTTGTCAATCGTTTTGTAGAATTCTTCTACTTCTTCATCACTTGCCGCTTCCGTTGGTGCGTACACCTGTATAATAGAGATTATGAAGCCTTGAATGTTCATGTTTAGTACAGCGATTCGTTCCGTCATGCCAGTAAAGCTCTCTATATTGTTTTTATGTACTTTGTTTATTATAAAGCCTACTCCATATAGGCCGGGTGTGTGGCCCACGTGACAAAATATAAAGTTTTTATGCTCTTCTATGTTCGTACCTAGCCGTCTTGTTTCAGATATTCCTATAACATCGTATTTTGTTTCCTGTATTGCTTCCTCTAATTCTAATAAGCGTTCGTATGACGATAGGGTTCTAACATTGTATGTTGCTATATGTAGTTGTTGTGTTTTTTCTTTGTTTCTGTTATTTGTCTCTGTGGTATCTGTTTTTGGAGGGTTATGGTCGTACTCTTCCACGGTGACCGGCCGGGTTGGAAGATCATTCTGTTTGTTTCTTGTTTTTATTTGTGTGTTTGTTTGTTCTGTGTCGGAGGAGGAGGCGCCGAGTTGCTATGCTTGTTTTTTTTGATTATTTTTGAGAGACAAACTCACAACTGCAGCTCATGATCAACGATTTACAAACAGCTAGCGCCGATGTAGGACTTGAAATCAATCTCTCTAAGACCATGACAATGACTAACAGCCACAAAAAACAAATAAAAGTCAATGGGCATCCACTAGAATACACAGACAAATATACTTACCTCGGAAAAACAATCAGCTTTGAAAAAGAAAACAACGAACTAGAAATTGAAAGAAGAGTACAACGAACATGGAATAAATTCTGGAGCCGGAAAGATATTTTCAAAAGTAACATGCCAATAAAACTGAAAACTAAAACAATGAACTCTAGCCTCTTACCATGCTTGACATATGGGTGTCAAACATGGAAATTCACGGCAAAAGTGAAGCACAAAATAACGTCCTGCCAGAGCGGAATGGAGAGAAGCATGCTTAAAATAAAAAAACTAGATAAGATTAGACACATAAAGATAAGAGAAATAACAAAAGCCACTAATGCCTTGAACCACGCACAAAAGTTAAAGTGGAAATGGGCCGGACACATAGCGCGGCTTACAGACAAAAGATGGACCTACAATACCACCTTATGGAGAGGACCTCAAGGAAAAAGAAAGAGAGGAAGACCCTCTACCAGATGGGAGGATGAAATAAAAAAAGTCGCTGGCCCAAAGTGGTGGCAAATAGCACAGGATAGAGATAAGTGGGCATCATTGGAGGAGGCCTTTACCCAACCTGGGGACCTTGCTTAATAAATCAAACCTAATTTAGTAATTATAACATTAATAGCAAATAAGATTGAAATGTAGCACGGTCAAATAAAGGCTTTTTTATTTTTATTTTTATTTTTTATTTTTATTTATTTATTTATTTATTATATAAATATTAAAGTATTTTGTATTTATATTTAGTAGTATTTTTATATTTGTAGTATTTTAATATTTATTTAATATTTATAAAATACTTTAATACTACGCTGGGTGCGGTCAGTACTTGGATGGGTGACCGCTGACCGTTGGAGGCTGACCGAGGTTCGGATTCCTCGTAAAACTGTAGGTCCCTTCCCTCCTAATCTTATACTTGGTGGTAGGGTTTAACCCGCCCGGGTTGGTACCACCGCACTGAATGAAACGTCGGTCTAAACGGCTATGTATATAGTTTGTGTTTTCCGACCAGTTCAGTGTAGCCGGCACGATCAAAGGGGGAAGCACTGACATGGCACCTAGTTCACCCGGTGTTATGGGCTGACATCACGGACGTTGTAGGTGATGTAGCCAACCGTGTCAGTTTCCATAAAAAAAAAAAAAAAAATTATTTATTTATTTATATATTACATTGTTACTTTTTTTTTTTTTATTGAAACTGACACGGATGGCTACATCACCTGCAACATCGGTGATGTCAGCCCATAACACCGGGTGAACTTGGTGCCACGTCAGTGCATCCCTTCGGTCGTGCCGGCTACACTGAACTGGACGGAAAACACAAACTATTTACTTAGCCGTTTCGACCGACCTTTCATTCAGTGCGGTGGTACCAACCCGGGCGGGTTAAACTCTACCACCTAGTAATATAAGAAGGGAGTCATATCCCATAGTCGCCTTTTACGACATACACGGGGAGAGATGCAGTGGGGCTATTCTTTTAAAGTACCGGCCCCACACGTTACTACAGAGCAAGCCCCAAAATTTAACAATGCAGAATCTGACACTATTTAAAAGTTAGCTCAACGTATCTCACCGCGTACTGTTGAAATACTGTAGTATTGCTGCAGTTGAAGACGTCTAAATTCGGAAACATGACCAACATTCGGTTGAGTGCGGTCAATAATTGATAACATACATACACACATACCGCACGCTATAATCCGACAATCGGGGTAAGCAGAGCAGTCGGTGTTGTGCTGCACTGCAAGTACTCTTGCAAATTACATCACAACATCACAACACTACATTTATCAAAGTAAAGAAAGAAAGAAAGAAAGAAAGAAAAATGTTGTTTATTGTCATTAAGGATCATAACAAAAAAAATAAAACATTACAAAAAAACATGAAATTATACAAGCAAAACCTAAATTAATAACACAATTAATGACAATATGGACCCATCTCAGCATGTGCTATAGGTGCACAAGGCGACCTATAGCGCTGTTTTCCAGAAAGTAATAAGGCAAGATAACTTATCAAGCAGCAAGCAAGGCATGAAGACCGACCCTCCTACATAGACTCCGTGGAATGACCGTGCCAAGGTGAGAGGTGGCTATCCCTTCGCCCTTATGCACGGCATCTTGTCCTTATCCCTTAGTCGCCTTTTACGACATGCACGAAAAGAGATAGTGTGGCTATTATTTTTAAGTACCCACCTCACACAGTAATTATTTATATGTATTGACCATTTTGGATTTTGAACGGAAAACACGAACTCTTTTCAAAATGAACCGTCACGTCGCACCAGGCAGGGACAGGCCGCACGTATGGCCCGTAACATCGAGTCACATAGCTCGGAGACGACCGTGAGTAGAGCCGAATTTTTTTTATAATAATATTTTCATAGCCGTTTCGCCCGGCATTTTATTCAGTGCGGTGGTATCAATCCGGAAGGGTTAAGCCCTACCACCTAATAAGGTAAGGGCACTTCCCTTCCCAAGGCCTCATCTACAGTTTTATGAATGCGAACCACAACCAGCCTCAACTGTCGAACGGAACTTACAAGTTTATTATATTCTATATTCTGATTTCCTCTTTTCTCAACTCCTTACTCTCCATTTTATGTATGCTATACAATTTATCTACTTTTCAAAATGAATACTCTCTCATTTCGTTCAATACTTTTTTCTAGACACATACATAATCTAGGCAGGGTTGCCAGTTGTCCGATTTTGGACCGGACAGTCCGGTTTTTGAGGCTTGTGTCCGGTCTACAAAATAATAAAAAACCGGACATCGAAACATCCGATTTTTCTTCACGCATCTATTTACTTTTTTTTTCAGAACATTTTAATACTAATCTAACTGTGCTCTACGATTTTACAATTTAGTTCGATCAATTCAACCCTTTTATTTATTGCTCTCCCATTTATTTCAAAAGTAAAGGCCATGAAACATTTTGTAGGTAAGTACTTGAAAATCAATCCCCCCTTTCATTTTTAGGGTTCCGTATCAGGTACGGGACCCTATTACTAAGGCTACGCCGTCTGTCTATCTGTCTGTCTGTCTGTCTGTCTGTCTGTCTGTCTGTCCGTCCGTCTGTCCAAGGGCTGTATCTCTTGAACCGTAATAGGTAGCCCGTTGAAATTTTCACAAAAAATGTGTTATTATGGACGATATAACAACAAATAATTAAAATAGGAAAAAGTAAAAAAATCACGGGCATTCCCATAGAAGAAACCAAAAAGTGTATGTGCGCGCCATCTACCGAATAGATTATGAAGCATGACATTAGGTAACTTATATGAAGCATTACATAACACGCCATCTAGATGGCGTGAGTACCGCTGGCCGTGACATGGCGATACGGGACCCTCGGTGCGCGAGTTCGACTCGCACTTGGCCGGATATTTTATGAAACATTTGTAGTACCTGAAAATCAAAGGCCCAAACATTTGATGAACAATTTCCGATTTTTTTCAACTGAGTCATCTAGCAACCCTGCCTGTAGTGCAGAGCGGAGCAAATACCTGTCGGGCGCATTTTTTTTTTCTAAAGAGCTTTCCGTGAGCTTGTTAAATTATTTCGCCCTTTGGCTCCCCTTCCCTTTGAGCGGCCACGCTTCCCTCCTCCCCTAATACCATCTCCCCCCTTTCCACCCCTTGGGGTGAGGGGAGGGTTGTTAAAACTCTGTATTTAGTTAAGGCGATTCGACTCGTCACAACTCGGTCAGCTGTTATGTTATTTACTAGAAATTAATGTAATTAGCAATTAACAGTAGCGCCGCGTGGGGTCGGTACTTAAAAAGAATAACCCCACTGCATCTCTCCCCGTGCATGTCGTAAAAGGCGACTGAGGAATAAGTACGAGATGCCGTGCTAAAGGGCAACGGGCTGGTCACCTTTTTTTTATTTTTATGGAAACTGACACGGTTGGCTACATCACCTACAACGTCCGTGATGTCAGCCCATAACACCGGGTGAACTAGGTGCCATGTCAGTGTGCTTCCCCCTTTGATCGTACCTCTCACTTTGGCACGGCCCTTCCATCGAGTCATGCAGCAGGTGGGTATTCGTGCCTTACTTGCTACTTGATTAGTTATCTTGTCCGATATAACGTGGTGATCGGTGTTGTGCTGTTAATTACAAGAGTACTTGCAGCACAACCGATTACTCTGCTTACCCCGATTGTCGAGATACAGCGTGGGGTATGTATGTAATCAACAAATAAGGATCCCTTTCATTTCTGCCGAGCCTGATATGGTCCCTAGTTACGCTAATAAATCCTACGCTAATTTTGTGTGTTGAAATAATGTTTTGCGCTATAATTTCTTTATTTGCACATTTATCTTAAAACTAACTTTGTACATATTAAAAACCTAACATTAAAGACATATACAAAATTAACCATAAAAAAATGGAGTTTCCATTCCACCATCGGCGGCGGGGCGAGCCCAGGCTACCGATATGGTCGGGTCCCAAAGAGAGAAACCTCCGGACGATGCGTGCAGTGTCGAGCAGGGCTGCCTTCTGGAGTAAGAACCAAATAGTCTTATATTTTGGCCTTCTATACTAATTGTTTAAAATTTCAACCAAATGTGAAAAATACGGAGTTTGGTAAAATTTACCAAATATAATTTTTTTAATTTTTGTGTATATGTTACCTTTTCTGTGTAGAGGATCAAAGCCTCGACGTATTTGGTTCTTAATTTTTTTTTCTAGCAAAAACAGTTTTCGAGCAAACCCGGAAAAAAGATTTCATTATTTCATAACTTCGGAACCATTGACATTTGGTAAAAACATATAATAACAAAAGTGCCTTATTTTTTTGCCATCTACATGATTCCATTAAAATTTTACCAAATTTATAGTTTTTTTCCGAAAGGCTAATTTAAAATTCGGTGCGGCTTTTTAAATGGTTCCTTATTGCGGCCCTGAAATGACGCCCAAAAACCGATCACTGAGATTACTGACTGTTGAATGTTTCATGCAGCAATGAATTATTTTTTATCAATTTGATATCATAACCCTAGTCCAGCAGACTAGAATAATATTATGAAGTAACTTAGGTAATTTTAATATCGTCTGCAAGAGACAACATTCTGTGAAGTCAATTTGGAAACTGTCGGCTTTGTGTCTGAAGTCTAGACAAAGTTATGAGATTGCTAATAATAATACAAAAACAATATTGTAAGGAACGTAGGTAGTTTAACTTCCAGTCCAGAACAACTCACAGCTCTGTTGGTTCCACGGAATAAGTAGTAGTTGGAAGGGCAATGGAAATATTGAACTTGTACTTAAACAACGATGATAATTTAATGAAGAGAGGCACCTCGGGAGGTACTGACATGGCACCTACGTCACCCGGTGTTATGAGCTGACATCACGGATGTTTCTATGTGATGTAGCCAACCGTGTCAGTTTCCATACAAAAAAAAAAAAGATATTTTTACTTACGACAATTTAGTCCACACTACGATAAAAGTAGTCTACTCAGACATGGCCCTACTGCGGTTGAACGTTCGCACTGAGGCGTGCGATCTCGTGCCTAGTATCATAGTAAAATCAGAAGAGTATACAATCTCGAGCCATTTTCTTGAAGTAATTACCTACGCTGCGCCGAGCCACTAGGGCTGTCACAACTCACAGCACCAACACAATGCACAGTCTGCATGCAACGCATTGCTACAACACTGAGCCATTCTCGTACTATTTTTTTTTTTATTGAAACTGACACGGTTGGCTACATCACCTACAACATCCGTGATGTCAGCCCATAACATCGGGTGAAATTGGTGCCACGTCAGTGCTTCCCTTCGGTCGTGCCGGCTACACTGAACTGGACGGAAAACACAAACTATTTACATAGCCGTTTCGACCGACCTTTCATTCAGTGCGGTGGTAGCAACCCGGGCGGGTTAAACCCGCCCGGGTTAATGAAGGTATAAATATTTATTCAATGGTGGAGTGCTGGACCCTACACTTACGTAAGGGAGCGAAAGTTGGGCATGGCAGACGAAGCATGAGAGCAGGATTCATACTGTGGAAATGCGCACTTTGAGGAGTATGTGCGGAGTTACAATGAAAGATTGATTGAGAAATAGTGTAGTGCGAGAGCGCTGTGGTCTGAAAGAAGATGTAGTGACGAGGATTGAGAAAGGAATGATTCGGTGGTTCGGTCATGTTGGAAGAATGGATGTTAGGAGACTAACGAAAGAAATTTATGGAGCAAATGTGAGTGGAAGAGTCGTGAAGGGTCGCCCTAGACGCACGTATATACCTGGACCAGATAGGGCATGTGCTCAAAAAGGGTCAAGTGCGTAGTACCCGTAACCGACGAACATGCATGAAGAACATTATGGGAGTGGAAGAGGCAGCAGAAGTGTGTCAGGATTGTGGCACGTGGAGATCCGTTGTCTCTGCCTACCTCACCGGGAAACAGGGCGTGACGCTATGTATGTATGAATGTAAATATTTCGACTAGCGAGCGAGCGGCGCCGGTAGGCAGCGGCACATGTACCGTTTTGTACTGTGTGGGGCCGGTACTTCAAAGAATAGCCCCACTGCATCTCTCCCCGCTTATGTCGTAAAAGGCGACTAAGGGATATGACTCCCTTCAATACTAGGTGGTAGGGTTTAACACGCCCGGGTTGGTAACACCGCACTGAATGAAAGGTCGGTCGAAACGGCTATGTAAATAGTTTGTGTTTTCCGACCAGTTCAGTGTAGCCGACACGAGCGAAGGGAAGCACTGACGTGGCACCAAGTTCACCCGGTGTTATGGGCTGACATCACGGATGTTGTAGGTGAGGTAGCCAACTGTGTCAGTTTCCATAAAAAAAAATGTGCGTCACTGAGCGCGGGGCGGCCCTGACTGACTCCCGGCGAGACCCGGTGAGAATGCAAGTGGTGGTTACGTATGGACAGCGGGCGCTGCTGCTGGCGCGCGCTTGTATCAGTGCAAGATCGTTGCGCTAGTATGTAGATGGGTTACTATTATTATTTTACTATGCTAGTATGAAGTAAGCCAACGGGTACTTACTTGCGGCGAGCCGACCACGCATCCTGTTCCCCTCCAACCAACTGAAATGCTCTTTAGTTGGTTCACTTGGTTCAAATGTATTTTAGTTTACTGTGATAAAGCAATAGCAATAAGTCCTCCTGACTTATTGCTTAATACGATTTTACCCAGTCTACCTATTCAGTAGACACTATTGGTATTACCAGTTTTTTTATGGACAACCGGCACGGATGGCTGTGCACAAAAGTTCAAAGGCAATCAGACAAATTTAAAAAAACCCCGACATTTAAAAAGTAAAAAATAATTTTCCTTTACTTACTTAAAGGAGTCGTGGGACCGCTAAGTAAATAAAATATAAAAACTCAGGGCTCCGCGGGAATTTACTTAGCCGTGCCCAGGAGTCGGGCATGGCTAGTAAGTAAACGGAAATTATGTTTGACTCTTTTTAACCATAAAGCCCATTTACAAATTGAAATGTGTTTACTAATGCAGAAGATGATGCAGGGACCAACTAATTTGACTAATTATTATCGAGCGTACCAAGTTCCCCCAAGTATGGTCTCTCTCTCTCTTTCAATTTACTGATCAAATGTAAACCATATGTACGGAGCTTAGAGTTGAAATTCGATTGAAAATGAATGAATACGACGCAATTTCGTGATATACCTGTCTGCAATCAGTAATGGTGTCCCTAAGCCGTTTGAAATGCCATCAATTACTTAGTGATATCTTATTTATGTGTACTTGAGTGTATGTAGGTAACGAGCGGCGTAAATACGGCTGCATTGACGATATCTGTGTTTTCGGGGTTTGACACCTGAAAGACTTCCTGGCTCCTTCCTGGCTCCTTTGGCTACTTTCGTGAACACTCGGCTCGAAACGAAACGTAACAAAAACGACATGCAATGCACCGCCTCAACATTAGGTTAGGTTAGGTAATTTTTTTTTAAACCACCAAAATATCACTCACTCATACCACACTTTCCTTCGAGCCGAAGTCTGCCGAAAGGAGCTAAAGGAGCCAGGAAGGAGCCAGGAAGTCTTTCAGGTGGCGCACCGGTGTTTTCGTGGCGTTCGCGGTCGAGAGTGCGTGCGACGCACCTCCTCGCTGCGTGGTGGGCACCAGAATCGAAAAAAAAATCGACAAGTTGGGCGATATGTTTGTCGACAAGTCTGGCGACCCATCACGTGCCAAGGGTCATCCATCTCACTCAACCAAGCCTAGTATGTATGTCTGCCTGTCTGCCCATTCGAGGGCTGTATCTTTTGAACCGTAATAGGAATCTGGTTGACATTTTCACATTATTAAGCATTATTATAGCGGATATGCTAAGAAAATTTTAAAAATGAAAAAGTCAAAAATTAAGGGCTCCCCATACAATTAATATGATAAAAAAAATGTGTCGAAAAGCCACAGCCGCCGTTTTTATTTTAAGAACTGTTTCTTAAAGTGCCGACAAAATTCAAAATTTTGACATAAAAAAAAAACCGATTACATGTCCGAAATTGTTCAGTTTCACATACAGAATGAGCTTTCGGCGAAACAAAAAAGCGCCACCTAAAATGTAACTACATAATATTTAGTATATCTTTTATATACTTTCTTTTTTTATGGAAACTGACACGGTTGGCTACATCACCTACAGCATCCGCGATGTCAGACAATAACACCGGGTGAACTAGGTGCCATGTCAGTGCTTCCCTTCATTTCATGTACTTAAACCAGTAAACTCTGGAACGCTTTCCCTGGGGGAAATATATGGGATATTTCCCCCCAAGTGCAGTCTCGGGTCCTTCAAGAGGGGCGTCAATAGGCATCTGTCAGGCCGGCATGGCATTCGCAACCCCCGCATACGACCGAATGTCCATGGGCGTCGTTAGACACCTTATGGGTGACTCGGGGCCAAATGTCGCGCTTTCAATAAAAAATAAACTTAAAGGGTACATTCGTAATTGTAAACACAGATGTGTAATGGTTATCTTTTTTTTTTTTTTTTATGTAATCCGGTATGGGTGGCTGTGTTGGAGGGGCCAAAGCGCATGCTCCGACCAGCCAATATCACCTCCGATAAGGTAGGTGCCATACCGGAGACTTCCCTGGATTGCTGGCTATACTGGACTAGAGGAGAACACAACCGAGGTTGCTATGCGGCCATCTTACATCCAGTACGGTGGTACCAACCCAGTCGGCTACAAATTGAGCCTACCACCTAGTAAGGGGCAAGGGAAGGGACCTACAGTTTTACACCGGTTCCGAACGGTGAAGCAGCAGGTGTAGGTATGCACGTAAATTTTTTCGTCAGA
Organism: Nematopogon swammerdamellus; assembly: GCA_946902875.1. Lineage (NCBI taxonomy): Eukaryota > Metazoa > Arthropoda > Insecta > Lepidoptera > Adelidae > Nematopogon > Nematopogon swammerdamellus. The sequence goes on from OX336344.1 coordinate 2,746,904, forward strand.
AAAAACTCATTGGTACACGCCGTCGGGATTCGAACCGCGGACCTCTCGCATGAGAAGCCGATGCCCAAACCACTCGGCCACCCGCCGCTTTAAATATCAGCAGCATCGGATATCTAGTGAATTAAACATGTCCCGGATACTGAATATCCGGCCAGATAAACTTGAAATTAGCCAAAAAAATTACGCATGCGCGTAATCGTTTCGAAAGCTGAAACCATAAGAAGCCAACGATAATAACAATTTATGATTCTGAACAAACTGGACTGGATGAAAATTTCAACCGGCTACCTTTATTTTTTTTATATACATCCGGCGAGGGTGTCTGTGCCCAATACTTCAACGTAAGATCGGACACAGCCAATAACACCATTCCTCGCGAAAGCACGCTCAGGGAGGCGCCATGCCGGCTGTGAGGCGGACAAAAAGGTTGTCGTCTAACACCGCATTGAATGAAACGTCGGTCGAAACGGCTATGTAAATAGTTTTGTATTTTCCGTCCTGTTCAGTGTAGCCGGCACAATCGAACGGAAGCACTGACATGGCACCTAGTTCACCCGGTGTTGTAGGCTGACATCACGGATGTTTAAGGTGATGTACCCAACCGTGTCAGTTTCCATAAAAAAAAAAAATTTATAAAAAAAAATAGGGTCCCGTGCGGAGCCCTAATTATTATATTAATAAATTAACGTAGCTTCTTCGTGGTAATTATTAAGCGGCACTATGACTGCCCAGAGCTAGAAAGCATGTTTGTGTTAAACTCAAACACTCACCTAAGAGGTCACAGCTTGAAACTCAATGTAACAAACTTCTCAACCGAAGCAAGAAAACACTTCCTGACTAACAGAATCGTAAACAGCTGGAATAAACTGCCCGAGGAAGTTATTGAAGCACCCTCAATAAACACATTCAAAAATAGGCTTGACAAGTACTTAAAAAGCGAAGAAATATAACAATTAGCAACACCAGTGATCATCATAGACATGAACCCATCAGCATATTAAGCTGCTAGTTCATTAACAAATAATAATAATAATAATAATTTTTACTACCGCTTCAATTTAATTTTTACTAAGCCTACATCGTCTGTCTGTCTGTCTGTCCGTCCGACCGTCCGAGTGCTGTATCTGAAATTTCACAGAATGTGTTATTATGGCGAATATACCAACAAATAATACAAAAAGCAAAAAGTAAAATATAATAAAAATAAAATAAATAAAATCCCCATACAAGAAACCTAGCCAGAAACACGCTAAGAATCGAAAAACGCTACTACTCAAATAATAGATGACGGGTCGCCACCGATACTACATAGTTTGAATTTAGTGTTAGTATCGAGTTAGAATTATTAGTATCCGATTGGATATTCGGCTCATCGTCCATAATCGTCATTGGCCTAGTGGTAGGAATGAATAGAATTTTGATCCGACTGTCGTGGGTTCGAATTCCACTTGCGCAAATGATTTTTTTATTTTTGTTTATGTATTGTTAGCGTATGTATTAAAAATAGCTTATGGTTATTTTTTGTTTTGTTTTTAATCTATCATAAAAACAAAAATACATACAAACCTCAAATGTGGTGTGATTATATGTAATTCAAACTTTCAAGTAAAACAAAAAATAATGATAAAAAACCGGCCAAGTGCGAGTCGAACTCGCGCACCGAAGGTTCCGTATCGCCATGTCATGGTCAGCGCTACTCACGCCATCTATGCATTAGTTAAAATGCTTCACACTCTTTTCGGTATATGGCGCATACAATTTTTAGTTTCTTGTATGGGGACCCCGTGATTTTTTTTACTTTTTCTTATTTTTATTATTTGTTGTTATATCGGCCATAATAACACATATTCTGTGAAAATTTCAACGGGCTACCTATTACGGTTCAAGAGATACAGCCCTTGGACAGACGGACAGACAGACAGACGGCGTAGGTTTACGATACGGAACCCTAAAAACAAGCCCGCTTGTGCGGTTGCACGGAACCCTCAGTGCGCGAGTCCTACTCGCACTTGGCCGCTTTTATTTACCCGTTTAAAAATCTATGAAATAAAACAATAAATATTTTTTTTGGAGTAACAACTTTATTCGATCACCTGTCCGGCCACATACATACAACTAACCCGAGTAGGTACATCATTTTATTTTGAATATACTCACAAGAAATTCAATACAATATTATTATTTATAATACAACAGTATATATTACACCCTATTGGGGAGATATTTAATAGCGGGCGCGCATAGAAAACGATAAATTATATAAATTAAATAATCTATTATTTAACTCTAATAAAACGCAAACATTTTCAAAATATTCTACAACAATATTGGGTACGGTTCAATTTATAACTTAAATATTTCTACGCTTATACGTAAGTATAACAAAACATTTTTTTTGTTAAACGATACCCATTGCTGGCTGTTTTGCATAGAAAAAGGTCGTAAGTCGGTGTTGTTTTTTAATAAAAAAAAATAATGGTAATAAAATTTAAAAATCTACAACAATAGAGTTCTGTGCTCTATGGTTTAGTTATTTATCAGTGGAATAAAAATTTAGTTTTATTCATTCACTGTTGCGTCAGATGAAAGAAATTATTTAATTTCGATTTTTTCATTTAATTACCGACTTACGACCTTTTTCTATGCATTTATGTAAAAACCAAAATTACTGCGAACAGTATTGACATAATATTTATATAACGAAAGATACTAATTTTAACATGTAATCTAGATACAGTAGTAATATTTTTATTTGATTACGTGTTTAATTGCTGTCTAATCTACTGAGAGCGATCTACATTTAGTACATACATGACTATATGGTTTTAATTTAGTTTACTTATATTTTACATTAAAAAACCAAACCCAATTTAATTTAATAAATCTAATTATAATAAAAAAAAAAAACAAATAAAACAAAGAACGTAGCTAATAGGGTTTTCGGAAAAACAATTCTAAATTATTTGCCTTTAAAATGTTTATACAAGCCTGGGATTATTAAATTTTCAAACTCAAAGTTAAGTGTGTGTTATACACACTTAACTTAGTTTGAAAATGATTTTAAATTTTCACAACACCACCGTCGCTGTTCATATCTTATTATATTTTACATTTAGGCCCACTTGCACCAACACAAGTTCAATATATAAACCAGTTCAACTCGTTAAACTAGCACCCGTTGTATGTGTGAACCGCGTTTAAATCCATAACTCGCTACTTAACTTTAAACTCGTGTTGGTGCAAGACGCGCTTACAGTTTTACCGTGTCGTCTATCGCGCCGACATGTTTTGACCGACACGACACGACGCGACGGCGCGCGGCGGCGCGGCGGACGCGGGCATCGCTCAGGGGCAACGTCATCGTGGAGCGACGACGACGTTTCAATTCACCAGTTCACCGCAGTACCGGACTTGTATTCTTAAGTATAGGCCACTTGACTTTCGCCTCCCGCGCAAAACATAAATAACATAGGATAGGAGTATTACGGAGTACTCTTTTCTATTCTGTGGTATTACTAAGTCGCAATGGGTACATATGTAAAACCTTTATCCAAATGATATTTAGCATTTAATAGATCGAAAACTCTATCCAAAAGTGACTTGCTTGAGTATTGCGTCCATAATCAATCACGCACGAACTTGACAGCTTACACTATACCAAAGCGCAAGTATTCTAAAAATTTTGCAAGTAGCCTTGCAAAATTCTTCAGCGCCGTCGGAAATCTGGCGCCTCCTGAAGTTTGCCGCCCCTAGGCCGCGGCCTATACGGCCTAATGGAAAATCCAGGACTGGTTCACCGGCAGTCGAAACTTCAAAACGAGCCGGTGAAACTTCGCTCCAGGACGATGGACGACACGCTGTCTGTCATGAGGATGCCCGCGCCGCCGACACGTGTCGGGCAAAACATGTCGCCCGACACAAAGTCGAATAGAATAAATATATATATAAATAGAAATACTTTATAGCTCCAAAAAAAAAAAAGATTTTACAGAAACAAACAATAAGTAATTGACATGAGGGGCAAAGGCGAACTTATCCCTTATAGGGATTGCTCCCAGCGAACATTTGGATGTTTGAGAGTCGTATGTTGTGAGATATAAGTAGGTAGTAGCAAAAGACTTGAGTGTGGGAATGTAAAATATAATATAAGAAAAATAACTGTGATAAACTATAATATACACTACATATAAGTACGTACTAGTTAATTAATTAATTAAACGTATAAATTAATATTTATAAATTAAATTAAATACATATGAATTACAGTTTATATATTACGTAATACCGAAATATATACATACATACTTGTTCATTCAGAATTAAAGGATTTTTTAGCTTTTGACTTCACACTGACGGAGATAGTACAACTTGATAGTACAAGTTTTTTAAAATAACGTAAGCGACTTGCAGTGCCGTATATAGTGAGGTAGTAGATTCCACAGCCGAGCTGCGTGCACAGAAAATGAGAAGACACCGTAAAACCGAAGTGTAAAATCTATTAAAGACTAAAACGAATAATTAATATATACCTGAATAGATCTGTTATTTTATTTTTAATCTATTTTTAGTCTATTTTATATATTGATATAATTTTGTAATAATATTTGAAATACGGTTATATACTACTTACGTATACAATGTAAGCAATCAGTTAAAATAATAGATTTCATAGTTTAATGAGTATTGGAAACTTTCAAAATGTGAAAATTAAGCCTTGTATTTCGGCAATAAATGTATTGTGCTTAACATAACTGCTAATGAAAAACACATTTTGTTGCTATTTTTCATAATGGAACTACGGGATATGATTTTTTTATATAAGAAATTTTGTATTTACACAAGAGCAAAGAAATCATCAACAAAGTCCGCAGGCTTTGTTCCACAAATAATACAAACATCAGAATACATGTTTTATAACAAAAATCATCTCAAAATAGAAACAGTAATTTTGTTAAAACATATCAATAAATTAAATCTTAATTAACAGCATTTTACAGACACAACACCAACAAATCACTTTGTAATATGTTTTATAGTTATAATAATATTATATACTATAATATTGTTTATTAACCTGACTAGTTAAACAATGTCTACCAATCTATGTAGCTGCATTACCTAATACCTATTCCTAAGTATTACTAAGCAAAAATGGAAAATAATAAAATTATGTACAAAAATAATAAGTCTGAAATCGCGATTTCAGTACTGCAAAGCTTCACTTAACTATCACTCAACTGTGTGGGTAATTTTTTTCGCTATTTTTACAATCTTATGCTTTTATAAGATTATCGCTTATGCTAAAATTATCTTTATTACCTAACACGTTTATAATTTTTATAAGTTTATTTTAAATTGTACAAAGCGTCTGGTCGTCTCTTCGTTTCGTCTATACAATCTAAACTAATAAATAAATAATGAACAAAAAAATATATATTTGTAAAAAAATTATAGTTTTACCTAACTTATATTTTTAAAAGTGTTGATTTGGTTTATTTGCTTTAATTTTTAATTTAATTTAAAGATTAAAATTATTATGTTTTTTTTATTTGAAACTAAAACATTTTATCACCTCTTTATAAAATAAATAATAAAAAAATATATAAATATAATTAATAATAAATACAGGTTCTCCTGAACCGAGTAATGGTTAGATAATATTATTTTAAATATTAACTGATTATTTTTAACGACCTAGATATTTACAGATCTTTGTCGCACCTACTTTGAAATTTTCTTTATTTCTATTTTCATTCACGCTTGAGGTTAAACACTTCAATTTGTTGACAAAATGTTATGAAAGAATTATTAAATTCTAAAAAATATTAGATTCCAATATGTTCTAATAATAAGGCATTATTAAATACTGTTTTAACGTCGACCGAAATATATTTTTATAACACAATTTGCAACGAAAACCGAACCATACTAGTAAAACACATCCAAAAACTGTATTGAACAATTAAGAAAATTAAAATATCTAAATGTTTTTTGATAAAAACAGTAATAGTTTCCTACAAAAGCTAACAATTTGCGAGGCCCAAGGCCGAATGGAACAACAAATAAAAGCTTAAATTGATAATAATAAAATATAAAAAAGTAAACAAAATGTTTTTTTTTATAAAACAATATTTATTTGTACTGAAATAAAATAAATAATTAAATGAAATAAAAGTAGAGCATGATTTTAATGCTCATTGAAAATGTATTAAAGTAAATAAATAGTTTTAAATAAATAAATAATAAATATAAAAAAAAAATACTACATACTAATTATATTTCGATTCCATCTACGGTACACCTTACAATTTACTGACAATATTAAAATTTGATTTATTATTTTTAGATAATATAACAAGGCGAAAATGAACAAAAAATATGGAAATTATATTTTGAAGAAAAAAAAAACATGCAAACGTTGTATATTGTTAACGCTTTTTTTGTCTCACTCTAGCGACATCCCTAAGTTGTTGTTTTAGCAAATTCTCTCTAGAAATACACTAGCGATGTCACTTTAGTAACATCACTTTACGAACACCACTCTGGCAATTTACCCACTTTAGCAATGTGTTGCTGTGTCAATGTGGTAACCACTTTAACAAGACCATCTCAATAAGATTACTCTACCTAACCATGCCAAACAACAAAATTCTAACAACATTCTCTAAGGTCTTTCACTTTATGCGACAACATCGTTCATTCATTGTCACGACATAGTTCACTTGATGTGACAACATCGCTTGATGTCAAAACATCGTTCATTCAGTGTCTCGACATAGTTCACTCGATGTGACAATATAGCTTGATCTTAAAACATCGTTCATTCAGTATCACGACATAGTTCAATCGATGTGACAACATCGCTAAATGTCAAAACATCGTTCATTCAGTGTCACGAGATAGTTCAATCGATGTGACAAAACGTCAAACATCGTTCATTCCGTGTGACGACTGAGTTAAATCGATGTGACAACATCGCTTAATGTCAAAACATCGTTCATTCAGTGTCACGACATAGTTCACTCCATGTGACAACATCGCTTGATGTTCATTCAGTATGACAACATCGTTTACTCAGTGGGACAGCATCGTTCACTCTATGTGATAACATCGTTCGCTCGATGTGACAACATCGTCACTCAGTGTGGCAACATTTATCAAATGATGTGACATCTTTCACTCTATATGACAAAAATTACATTACTACGTCCACCCGATTACTCCGCCTAAAAAATCATAGGATAAATAATACCTTCAATTTCAAAAACATCTATCGCTATACCTAAATTAATGTCATGGTCTTGCTTCAATTAAAAAAATATATATATTGAATAAGGTACCGGAATTACAATATAGGTGCAATTTCTTGTAATCTTTAACCTATGGCACGCCGGTGGGCCGGTATCGGCCGAAAACGACGCGAGTTAATTATTTAAACAGACTAGCATAGTTATTAGTGTTGTAACGGTTAGTGGATTGGCCGGATACTGGATACCGGATATCCGGCCTGTGCACGGGTCAGATATTCCGATATCCGGCCTGTTGCGCGGGCCAGATATCCGGATATCCGACCTGTGCGCGGGCCAGATATTCCGGTATCCGGCCGGTGCGCGGGCCAGATATCCGGATATCCGGCCAGACTTAGGTGTAGAATACAGCCTTCCAACACCGAAAAACTTGTATTCATTCACCATAATTTACCATTAGTTATTTATAAGTATTAATAAACTTTAAGTTTGTACCTACTTTCGTATGTAAATAATTAATGTAATGCTATGTCAGTTTTTTTAATCAATTATTTCACAATCCGACCTTGGCCGGATACTGTCTACTATCCGGCCGTGAACCGGATAGTTAAAAATGGCCGGATAGGCTGCATACCGGATAGTAACCGGATATCCGTTTCAACACTAATAATTATTATAACGTCATCACCACAACATCACTCATCAAATTCACTGTATCATTGTCACTATTTGCTGAAATGTGTTTATATAAAATTAACTTTTTAAGTGAATAAAGAAAGAAAGAAAAAAAGTACTTATTTGAAAAAAAAAACATTTAAAAAAAAATTTTTTTTTATCTGAAATGGAGCAGACCGTAGGTAATTGTGGCTGGTTTTAAGTCTGCCCTCTTATGTGGTCTAAGGTAAGTTTCCCAAAAACAATAAAATGGTTACAAATTTACATTTTGCACTCTAGTACATAGATATAAATATAAATATATAGATATAAATATTTTGAACAAATTTTGTAACAAACAAAAAATAGACCTAATTTTAGTTTAAAAATGTGATATGAAATAATTTCAAATATGCTCACTCAACAGAAACGTAGACACTTTTCGATTACCTATATCTATCAAGATGGATTGAGTTTACCTATATCTAAAAGATTGTGAATTGGACGGGTAAATTGATCTAACCACATTTTTAGAGCTAATCAACTTCCAACCACCATATCTGGGTCATTATATGTTAGAATTGAATTATTTATGTAAAATAAAAATAAAATAACAGATTCAAAAGAAATGTGCTATTCTATGGATTATATTGAATGAGTAAAAAAAAGCAATATGTATTCAATATTTCAATAACTTTGATATGGTTGGTTTGGTTTCAATAAGGTTGACTGGGAGAAATCCCTGTAAGGGATAAGTCCGCCTTTGCCCCTCATGTAAATTATCTTCCTTTGTTTCTGTTAAATGTTTTTGGAGCAATAAAGTCTTTTTTGAAACGCAACACTATCTATCTATCTAACTTTAATACAAGGTGTGAAGATGTTGTGGTTGGAAGTTGGGATGAAGAGTTATGATATGACTTATAAAATAAAAATGTGTTAGTAGGTAATAGAAATGTATACAAAATTAGGTAAGACATTATAATAAAAAAAGAAGATAAGAACTTCCTAAATAGTCATACGAAGTTGGGATTTTCAGACACACAGTTTCATCAAAATTGAATGCTTGTTATTGAACTGTGTGTACTATCTAGGTAGGTTAAAATGTTTAGGTAGGTATGTATGCGCAATGTAACTACGCTAAAATATTGATAATACATTGCGTAATCGATCTTACGACTTTACCGGCCTTGATGACAGTAACGTCATCGTCAGAGCAATATTTTCACGCATGTTTTGAATACACCACGCACACACCTACTTTATTAAGCAAAAGGCCGAATTATTATTTTATTGGTTGATAGAGTAAAACACATTATTTTTTAAACGTAAACATCACATGAAAATCGTTGCTAGATAATCAAATATTAAAATAGCAATGCATTAATAATTTTGATATTACAAAGATCACATCACGATGATAATTTTACTCATTTATAAAAATTCTCTACAAAAGCTTTGAAAATTGCACGAAAATTTTTATGTATAATATATTTCTTGTATATTCTTAAATTCTAATGATATGTCTGTGATACGGTTGGTACTATTATTGCTAGTTGTAATTGATTATAATATATTACTTATGCATACGAATACTACATAACTAAATCAGGACTGACTTGGCAATGACATTAATCGAAAAAATATATATAACAGATTGAAAAAAATGCTATAACTCCCATTACAGAGGGAATTTTAAGCGAAAATTATATTTATTTCTAATTTATTATTACGATTAAATATAATCACACCTCGCGCGCATATTTTCCTTACCCACTAAATAATTGAATGTTGGGAGAATTTGACTTTAAATTGACCTAAATTCTCAAACTACTAAATAAACACCTAATCGCTTGTGCCATTAAACAAATCTAGCTGGTGCAAATATCTGATATATTATACCTATTGTACTTTGCAGGCAAATTGTTTGAAATGTATTAGTTTTTGGGCTCACTTGCCAACAAGCATTTTTTGAACAAACGTTGCAGTTATGTTTGTAATTTTAAGTACGCACACATACGAGTGCATAATTAAAGAGAAGTAATCAGTTTTGATTCGTGATAATACGACGTACGTGCATGCACTCATTTACGTAACTCCAGTGTTACTAACGAAACATTTGTGTCTTCTACATCCACAGTTAAAATGTTATTACAAAAAAATCAAAACCCATAGGAGAATATTTAACAAAAACAATTCCAAAATTTATTTACCACAAAATTAACAAGAAACATATTAATTTTCAATCAATATTTTTGTATGTATTTGTTGTTATTATTTATTGAAAAAAAAAATATATATATAATATTTACAGCAGTCAGGCCTTATTTTTTTACAATAACATTTTGAAATGGAATGCAATCACGAAAAATGCAACATTAAAATTTGTTAAAAATAACCTGGTTCAGTGATCCATAGGCGGACCTAAAGACACACTCACCGGAATTGCTTCGGACGTGTGTCGCAGCGCATACTTAGAGAGCATTAATATTCCGCTCCGGCAGGGAAATTCCGTCTGGAAATTCCGGTGAGTATGTCTTCGGGCCTTAAACTGACAATATTTAACCTTGAAAGAGATCAAGTTATCTATAGGTATAATTATTATGAATTAAATATTTATATTCATGCCAATATTTGGTTTCAGATTTTTATATAAATTTTATACACAATAAATTAAAACAGACACATATTGTACATCTTATATTTCGACTTAGATATAAGTCGTCGTCAGAGAACAAAAAATTAGGAATTAAATTATTTATTCTTTGTTCTCTGACGACGACTTATATCTAAGTCGAAATATATGTGTATTTTTTAATTTATTGTCTATATAATAATTTATACCTATATTTTTGTATTTTCCCCTAACGTACAACTAAATAATTTGAGATATTTTTAAAGTGCTTGTGCTTTGAAGATTTTATTTCTTCATTTTATTGTTTTAATTTGTGCTTTGATTGACTTATGCCTGCCGAGTTGGTAAACATGGTGATTACTGCTTCAAAAGCTTAAAAAAAAAATAACCGCCATGTTCCTATAGGGCAGCTCGTAATGTTGCCAAAATTCACTCCAATACGTTATACAGGTTGATTTTAGAGACGATGTATGAATGGTAATTTTCACATGGACAGAGATTTAAAACTTTCGTAGGAAGTTTTATCCCGTTTAATTAATACACTGAATTTATATCGCTACTAAAAACAATAATTGAACTTAAATAATTTTTGGACAAAATTGTTGTTAAAAAGGTTTAAGTACCTATAAGTTAAATTATTCGATCTAGAAATATAGATCAAAGAAATCTTAAAAATTCCTGAATCTATTATAGATTTTTGGGCAATTATATTTTTAGAAACAATTAAAAAAAACATGGACTATATTTCTATTCATGTGTCTCAAAAATAAACATGTATAACATTATAATAGTACAAATAATATACAACATACATTCACTATACATCGTTTCAATTGACATTTCGGGCACAATTCTTTTTTTTAAGTAATTTTTACAAAATATGCAGAATAAATACTTTCAGTGATGTGAATGTTTCTGTACAATATTTTTGCATAAATAAATTGAAAATTTTGGTTTTTATATTGGAACGAAGTTCCGTATCGCACGTTACACTCCAGGCACTTGGCGAATGAGAGCTAGGCCGAAACAAGTGTAAGACTTCGACCGTCACGACACTTTTGCTGTAGTATGTGTGTTTGTGTGTTTAAAAGCGTATGCCTATGTATAGACTGCAGTATAGACGTCATTAATATATTTTTTATTTTTCATTTAATTGTTCTCAAACGTTGTTAATTTATTTCATTGTGCCTGTTATTTTATATATAAAATATATTAGCGAAAGGAACTTCGTTACAACCGGGTGCCCCACGACACCTCTCGTCTTTTTATATATATGCCATGTAACAAGCTATAAAAAAATTACGGAAATTATTTTTTGAACAATTATACAAAGTAGATGGCTGATATTGAAACGTTTTATGTAATTTTTTTGCGATATTAAGATCTTTTAAATCAATTTGACGCGCAGTATATATATTATTTTGATATTATTTACCAATAGCCATATTTTTCAAAAATGTGTACGTTGTTTATATCTTACACAATATACATAAACACAGTACGTAAGTATAAGATGTTCATTCAAGTCAATCTTTCAAACCTAATTACATAATTTTGTATACTTACAACACTTTTACACTAACCTTAAAATTAGGGTTGAATCAAAAGATTCTGATATGTATCGTTACCTTGGTTGCAACTTTTATCACATAAGTACTGATAAGTTGACTATATCTAGCCTATATCTAAAAATTGATATATTAATTGATATATAATTTTTTTTTTATAATTATTATTTGTAATTAAATACAACTTTTAAGTGAGACTCGATATTGCTGACACATACATAGGTAAACTATAGAATACTAGATATATATCCCTAATTAAACACTGATCGCACGTATTCACAGGTTTCATAATTAAATACACTTTGTGAAAATGAAGGCAAATATATTTTTTATACATTTGTGCACTGTGTTTGAGTTATTATAAAATGCATGAAACGTTATAAATTGTGAAAGTGGAGTCGACTTGCACATAGACAACGTAAATAGAGTATTTTAAAAAGTATATTTTTATTTTCTGTTTATTAAATACACACTGTGTTTAGTTTCACATGTAAAAGTTTATAGCTAAATCTTTTTGAATATTTAAAAAGGTATATTTATTATTTTGATTTATTAAAAAATCAAATAGAAACTCAAACTACCTAAAACCAATAAATATTCAAAATAAAATAATAATAAATAATAATTAATATAAATATTGTACTATAAAAACGTGAAAATAAAGAAATTGAATAATAAATAAATAAAAACGTTTACGCGAAGCATCCATTGCATCATATTGAAAAGTTGTATTCTATAATTTAAAAAAAAAACCACTGGAGTCTGGCCTTCGTTACTTGGTTCGATTATGGGAGCCCTAATTACAAAAACCGTAAACCCAAACAATTAATTATTATCGTTTATTGTCTTGTCTGTGCAAGTCGTCTCCAAGCAAATATTCTTCCCTAACATTCACAGAATGATATTAAATAGTCGATATGTCTCGAAATATGATATTTAATGAATCGACAATACTTACGTCAAGGGATAAATTGCACTTTCTAATTTTGTTCAGCACTTAGGTAATATTGCTCGGTTTCAGATTACAACTGGGGGAGAAATGAAGGGTTGATAGCAAATTATTTACTCATTTCCCGTTAGAGTCGTCCCCATCGATCTTATATTCCAGATACTTTAACCTCTATAAATTGTTTTTCCTTCCAAGCCTCTTTGGAATCATTCACTTTGATCTTAACTAATTTCATCCAATATTGCATCTCGTTCTATACTGTATTGACTTCGAGGAGTACCGTTTTATACAATGTCTACCTAATACCTATGCCTAGAGTAGTTTGTTTATGGAACCGGAAATCATGTTTCTAGAAGTTTCCTAGAACTTTAAGTAGATCAAATATACTGCGAACTTAATACTCAAACAGTATCCTCATCTTATGTGAGTATAATGGGGTTCTAGAAATTGGCTAGAAAAAGTTCCCGTCCATTCAAATACACATTTTACATGAGATTTATAATCTTAACGGTATCTTAGTATTTAATACGTAACAATTTGTCTAACCGTTTCAATTAGCTAAAACACTTTTTATCCTCGAACATTCACGAAAATATATAGAAATATTCAAGGCAATATCAACAAACATTAGATGCATCTCTCAAATTGACTATAATACAGAAAGAGTAACAATCGATACCGCCGAACCCTGTGGCGGCGAAACTTACACGAAGCGCTACAGATGACTAGGTACGGCTAAGACAGTTCTACCGATCGAAGAAGACGTTAACCGATTACACAACAATGAATATCTGATACTAGTAGCATAACAACATCGAGAATAATTAAAAGCCTTGCCGGAACGGATTCCGGTCGGCCGTGGAAGAACTCTGAGCCGCCCGGAAGGGATTCCCGGCCGATGCCGGTTGGGGCTGCGTCGGAAGTTGCCTCGGCTGCTGCTGCGCCTCCGGCCGCGCGTACCCGCCCTGCTCCTGGTAGCCCGGCTGGTACTGTTGCCCACCTTGCTCCTGATACCCTTGCCCGTAGTTCTGATATCCGCCCTGGTACTGGTCGCTCGCGTTGTAGCCCTGACCCGTGTCCACGTTCGACTCCTGCACGTTCTCCTCGCCCATGCTCGAGTACTCGAGGTGGTTCTTGTATTCGCCCGTGACGGGCCTCTGGTCCTGTAGACTGTATGTCTGGTATTCCTTGTTGGGAGGATCTGCCATGAGAATGTTGGCCTCGTTCTCGAACGGCTTGAAGTCGTATATGTGCCTCAGGTACATCAGCACCGGCGCGTACAAGAGGTTGCTGAATGCGATCCCGAAGTTGAGCGCCGTGAAGCCGATCGCCTCGACCACCTCGCCGGCGATGATCGGACCTATCGCGTACGCGAATGAGTACGAGATATCGGCGATAGCATAAATACTGCCGTACACCGACACGTATCTGACGTCCACGAGATAGCCGAGCGTCGGTAGGAGAGCCGTGTCGATCAGGGCTATTCCAAAGCAGATTCCGCAAATTGGTATCATCAGGACTTTGTAAGAACTCGAGAACGGGATTATGAAACAGCATAAGCCCTCAAGAGCCAGTCCACAGGCGGCCATGAGCCACTGGTGTTGTGGATACTTTTTCGCCATTTTCACTGTGATTATGACGCCAAATACGTGGGGGAAGAAGGCGGGCAACCAAATCATTCCAATTTTCCAATTATCTTTTGTCAAATTATCCTCCATCCACATCGAAATTGTCGGTTCTAGGAAGGCAAGTGCCACATTGGACATCATTAGGGCTCCAGCGCATACGGCTATGTAGGGGTCCATCAGCAGGCGCCAAATTGGAATTGATGGTGGTTTCGGCTCGCGCGCTTCTTTCATTTGGGTCTTTAGAGGCTTCATCACCAGAAGGAGCATGAAGCCGTCGAGTAGCGAAATGAGAGCGAGGATCAAGAATGGAACTTCCTTTCCGGCAAACTGATACAGAGCTCCTCCAAATGGAGGTGCGACGAGACATCCGAAGCTTATAAAGGCGAGAGCGATTCCTAGCGCCTTGGAGCGTTCGTTCTCCTCGGTGAATCTGTCCGCGATCATGGCCAGACCGGACGTATCGGCAAACGCTGACCCGACACCCTGAAGACTTCTCGCGAAGAACAGCATCCCATAGCTCCTGCCGCACGCGAAAATAGAGGTTGAGAGGAACATGATGATGAGACCGATCATCATCGGGATGTCGTAGCCGATGCGGTCAATGAGAGCGCCGGAGAACGGATTGACCATCAGCTGAACTATCGCTTTAGATGCGAACAGTACTCCGGTGGCCGAATCCTGGCCTTCGTGAGATGCTGGAATAATCATGGTGGGAGTGATGGTTTCGTTGCCGTCTGTGTATGGCTCTAGGGTGACGATGGTGTCCCCGGGCATGTCGTCCCACGCGCCGATATACCTCAGGTAGTCGGGTATGATGGGTACTATCACCATGTACAGCATGTTGTCCAACAGCAATGCGATCGATACTATTACTAGGATAAGCTTCCTTTGGGACTGTGGTTCCTGTAGCTTGTCCCAGACTACTTCTCTCATCTCCTTCACTTCTAAGTTGACGACGGGGATCTTTGCCCCGTCTATTTTTTGCCATATTGATTTTGGTTCTTCCATTTTGCTCTTATCTTTTTGTTATTTCAAATTATAGATTTACTTACTTTAGCCGGCTAGGTGGTCATGGTAATACGTCTACTTGTTACTTCTTAATGTTACTTGATTCTCTCTTCAGACGTGTATTGATATGCATTAAACTCCTGCGAACGTTTGTGTCTGCGGAGATACGAGTGTGGTGTCCAAGCTCAGCTTAGTGGCGAGATCTTCATAGTGTAGCCTCGGCTAGTCGGCTAGTGCAGGGGCCCGGTTCGCACCAAACGGGACTTCGGAACCTGACAACAGACAGAAATGATCATTTTACTATCATTTCGTTAGATACGGGATTTCTTTGATTGAGGCATTTCTCGTGTATAACGAATGCGTTCAAAGATAATTTGTGATGTTTCAAAAGGATTTTGAGTCGATCTTTGGATTGTTAAAGGTTCCTCGGTCCCGTTTGGTACGATAAAATTATAATATAATGAATCTTGACTCCGGGAAGACAGGATCACAAAGACGATTCAAGAGTCCTTTTGAAATTAAAACACGAAATACAAACACTCCTATACTAAAATACAATAGAAGTTCATAAATTTGTCCTGTTAGGAGAGGAATTCAAAGTATTTTACACCTGAAGCTCAAGAGATATTTTTCTAATAGTTCCTTACAATTTGTCAATGAATTTGTCACACAATAACATGTACCAAAAACGTGGTTCTTCGATTCACAAGACACTTCTAACACTATATTTTCTAACGACGTGCACATCTGCGAATTACCTGTATACAGGTAGTCTTTTCCACAAGGGCACATAGGGCACGAGCCCAGGGCCCCCGGATCGATGAGGGCCCCAAAGAGCCGGCGTCGTCGTTTACACCGAAAAAGAGGCGCAATTTGTTTTGTGTAGAATGGCCGTTAAAATTTTGAATGTAAATCGGAAACCCTATGAGATTTCTAAATATTTTTAAAATTGTGATCACAATTTTACAAAATTTGAAAAAAAAAATCAGAAATATAGATAGCGTGAAATTTGTATAATTTTATAATATGTGTAAAAATATTTAAATATAATACTAGTATACTAATAAAGTATACTAATAAAAGTACATACTGATCTTTTCATTGACATTTTTGTTTTACTTTCTAAAAGGGCCACAAATGTGCCCAAGGACAGAGGGGCATGGTCTAAAACGGCCCTGCCTGTATAAATAAAATGTGAGTTTCTTCAAACTGAAGTCGGTTTCTACGAGCAGCACGACATCAAAGTAATGAGTTGCACAAACAGCAATTCATCCAGACGCTTCCATTCCAGATATTTCGTCTGGGGCGAGAATAACGTTCCCTGGGAGACGGGAGGCGGTGACATAATTTGATCCTCTTTCGTTCGTGGGCGGACGAAATTATGTTAGGAAAAACAAAATCGAAATTTGAGACGTTTTCATTTTGTGTATTTTTTGACGTGTTCTTATAATTTGTAAATATTTTTAGCTCACAGTGGTATTATAGAGGAGATTTGGTTTCGTGTTTTAAAATATAAAAGCATTTTTAAAGTTCGTTACACAATAGTTTTGTCTTTTGTTTTTTGTTCTAAAATTGTTGTATACATTATTATTATTATTATAGCCTAATGCGCTTCGTTTATAATTTTTTTTTTTTAATTTTATAATTTAAAACGCTACAGCGCACCCTATGCTGGGCTTCGGCCTCTCGCGTTCGCGAGGTGTGGTCTACTCTCCCTGGCTGACCAGGCCTGTCTGGGAAAGGTTTCTGTCAATACAAATAAGAAAATATTCTAAACACAATGTACATAATTTACTTATAAAAAAATTACAATATGAATAATATTGAAGAAAGTTATAGGAAGAGCTTCATGTTTTTTTTTTTTTTTGATGTTTTTTTTTTCTTTTTTTTTTTTGTATATTCCTGTTTTTTTTTCCTTTGTCTTTTTTTTTTTTTTTTTTTTTTATTTTATTAAATTTTTATTTTTTTTATTATAATTTTTTTTTTCTTTTTTTTTTTTAGTAATTTGTTTTCCTTCCACTATAACCTTCCTTCAAACTATAAACTATACTATAATTATAATCTGGTATTCTTGATAATGTTGTTCCACGTTCGACGGTCCTGTGCGATACGCCACCATCGTGGACATATTGATCTCAGCTCATCACACCTTATTCCATCTCTCATCACCGAGAGATGGAATAAGGAAAGTGGGACGTCCACTATGTAGGTTGTATACATACATACGTATATAGATTTTGATATTTTTTTAAATATTATATATTCATATATACATATATACTATATAAATATTAAAAAATATATATTCTAGCTAGGTCGTCACGGTAGGTCCGCGCTGGTGTTTTAGTGAAATATTGAAATATTAAAAAGTGTTAAAAAAATTTTTTTTTCATAAATAATTTATTTTGATTTGCTCGTTTTATTTTTGCCTCTACATAAATTCGATGCAATACCGCTATTTTGGCAGCGTATGTATGTATGTATGTAAGTATGTATGAGTGTTCGGTTGTTACCTCACTGAGCTTAAACCATACTTATGAAAAATTCAAAATGACGGGCGCAAGGTGTCATAGTGTCAAACTGAAAAAAAAATCATGTCAAAAAGATACCAGATAGCTTCACCATTAAAGAAACGAATTTTATTACCGTTAAAATAAAAACTCTTAATAAACGCTATACAAATAATTCTCTACGTATGAAAGCAAGGATTTTTTTTTAAGGGATAGCTGTGATAGATCGTTACCATTCATGCAACGTCCGACCCCTTAAGCGCGCTTTAAGCGAAACTCACAGCCGAAGCTCTTCCTGTAACTTAATGAGCTTTTCCGAAACTTCTAAGGAAAATCCCTCGAGGAAATCTTTTTTTGTCGCTTTTTACTTCGACTCTGGGATAATGTCCTATTTTTTTTTTCGTAAAATTTTCATTGTTCCAGAAAGAGGAAGTCATTGTCTGAATGAATTTTTGTGAGCTGAGTTTTTTCGTTGAATTTCGTTAATATGAACATAACCGATTAATGTTTTTAAGTTTACACTGTTATTAATTATATTAATTTTTAGGGTTCCGTATCAGGTACGGGACCCTATTACTAAGCCTACGCCGTCTGTCTGTCTGTCTGTCTGTCCGTCCGTCCGTCTGTCCGAGGGCTGTATCTCTTGAACCGTAATAGGTAGCCCGTTGAAATTTTCACAAAAAAATGTGTTATTATGGCCGATATAACTACATAAAAATAAGAAAAAGTAAAAAATTCACGGGGGTTCTCATAGAAGAAACCAAAAAGTGTATGCGCGCGCGCATCTACGGAATAGATTATGAAGCATGACATTAACTAATATGAAGCATTTCATAACACGTCATCTAGATGGCGTGAGTAGCGCTGGCCGTGACATGGCGATACGTGACCCTCGGTGTGCGAGTTCGACTCGCAATTGGCCGGTTTTTTTTAAATTTCCGGATTAATAGTAGGTGCACTAAAGACTTACATAAGTTTCGCCCGCTACGTCACGGGCTTCATCAAGAACTGCGGGAGTTCCTGGAGCCGACGTCTGGTGTCCGTTGTACCAGACGTCAAAGTTTGACGTCTGGTGTCTGTTGTACCAGACGTCAAACTCCCGCAGTTCCTGAATAAGCCCGTGACGTAGCGGGCGAAACGTCGACTTATACAAGTCTTTAGTGCACCTAACTGTTAATCCGGAAACGTAAAAATGAATATAACCGATTAAGTTTTTCTGATTCTAAATCGAGAAGACATTGTAGATGGTACAATGATGATACCGTTAAGCTCTTGCCAAATGTTAATTTGATTATATTTAAAATATAATAAAACCGTATAATGCACCCTGAGGAACCGGTACTTAAAGAGTTTAATAGAAGGCGGCAGTCGTGGCACGTGGCCATCCGTTGTATCTGCCTACCCCACCGGGAAACAGGCGTGACGCTATGTATAGTATATACGAGTACGTGTATCACTGGCAATTATTGTACATCTAAACATATTAATACGTGCATACATAATCCTTATCCTTACCTATAATAAAATCCAACGTCTGCTTTCTGTCTGAGTGTCTGAGTGTCTGTCTGTCCGCTTATAACTCGAGAACCACTGAACCGATTTTAATAAAACAAAATTCTACGGATAGCTTGATTCTTCCCATCAACTATAGGCTACTTACTATCACGCTAAATGGCTTATGAGGTTAGCAGTGAAGTGAAATATGAGAGCGGGCGGAGCCGCGGGCACAGCTTGTATATTATAATCATAATAATATTAATTTGATAAAAATCTTTAGCCAAAAATGCGCAGCAAAAAAAATCCAAATCTCCACAAAATCTCAGAGGCAGGTTTTGTGCTAAAACGCTTTGATGGAGATAATTTATGTAGTACATCAAAACCAGTTAGGATAGTAGACTGTTTATAGAGTTTACACCAAAACCATATCGATACTAATAATAAATCTGTAAAGGATGGTCATGGAGTAAGTTACTTTGTTTTATGAGAAACTGCGTTTGTAGACTCTATGTATGATACTAAAACTAAATTTACGATTTTTAGAAATCTTTTCTGTATGTATGTATGTTCCTCCATAACTCTTTTAAAACGATCATGTACAAAAACATTTAACTATACGTGTCACATAGGCTAAATAAAATTAAGTTCCGGTTACGCTAAGACATGGCTCTCATATTAACACAAACGGTTCCGCGCGCCGAAATAAAGGTACGGTAGCGAGCTTACATACAGGATGTCCCAAAACTCAACGTCAAGCGGGAACCAGGGAATAGGCCAGTTTATGAGTACCCAGGGAAAAATAAGAAAAAAAATCGGAGTCATTTGTTTTTTTTACGATATGAGCATTTTTTTGAGAAACGTTGAAAATTTACATTTTTAGGTACTACGACTACAAATTTGTAAATATAATTGATAAAAAAAAATTATTGGTAGCCTAAATAACTCTGCTATTGATCATTATCCCAAACTAAACCAGAATGCATGTAGTTTTACCAAAAAAATATTCAGTTAATTTTTTTTCTAAAAAAATAAATGACTCCGATTTCTTTTTCCTTATTTTTCCCTGGGTAGTCATAAACTAGCCTACTCCCGTTGGTTCCCGCTTGACGTTGAGTTTTGGGACACGGTGTATATACTATCTTGTTTTTAAATACGAATTTTACGCGAGCGAAGCCGCAGGCAAAAGCTAGTATTATATAATATCTTACACTTCCAAAAGTCCCTGAAGAGAAAACACAAGAAAACCTTGAGAGATCACTGAATTTCCTGTTTCCATTCACACAGTAATATTTCTTTAAACACACATTCTCAACTGTGATTATACTATTACGGGAAGTGTATACACATTCATTATACATAATACTGTACACCTGTACGTTCATTGCCAACGTGTATAGATACAAGCTGCGTGAAAGTACATATATGTTTGTATAATGGATCGATTCAGTAGGGGTTCCCACCTTGGCACGCGATCCCTATGGTGGAAAACACGAAACACTCTCATAGTTTCGCGTGAAGGTGGAAATCTTACGCTATAGTATATAGATACTTTTGAATGTAAAATAAAAATATAATTAGAGTTAGTCGGTTTTGAAAATTTCAACGGGCTACCTATTACGGTTCAAGAGATACAGCGCTCGGACAGACAGACAGACAGACAGTCAGACGTCGTAGGCTTAGTAATAGGGTCCCGTACCGAATACGGAACCCTAAAAACAACAGGAATAGCCCGCTTCACGCCCAAAGAGAGCATCGCTGCGGGGGGGACCTTTTAATATTTTAAGGTGTCGAGCTCCTAACTGGATTACTAGAACGCAAACATTGACGTTAGATCGAAATAAAATTGGTGTTTCTGTACAGTCGACGTGCTCTCCCCTTTAAAATATTAGATGGCGTCGCGTCTGTGTGAAGTATAGTCAACGCAAAAATAATTTAATTCAAAGTTTCTGCTTTTAAAAAGTAACTAAGTAATATGCGTATTATGTTATAACTTTTATTACATATAATAATATTTCTTATTGAAAAATTATTTTAAATAAAAAAAATTATTATCTAAAAATTATGCATATTATTTGTATTGATTCCTTGTCATATCGTCGCTTGTGAGTCCAATTAGCCAATCTGCCAGATTGGCTAATTGGACATAAAGGTACCAATATACGGAGAATGGGTGAATACACGTTGTGGCTAATTTTCATAACTGTATCTCAATTAGGTTCGAAGATATTGAAGTTTAAAATTAAATTAAGCTAGCTTTAACAGTATTAAAAAAAATAGTTTTAAATTAATTTAATTTCATTACTGTAAAAATAATAAAATACAATGCAACACACACAAATACCTACCTACATATTATATGAAAACACATAATCTTTTAATGATATCTATGTATTTTTAACCGATTTAAAAAAAGTATCTCAATTCGATAGCATTGTGCATCCATTGACAGTACATTGCACTCAGTCATATGTTTACACTCAGCCAGTTTTATTATTACACAACGAAGAAGTTTTGTAAAGTTCACTTAGTTTAAGTAAGTTATGTAGTGGAAAAGGAATTACGCAAGTAGTGCTTCGGTTTTTTTATTTTATGGAAACTGCCACGTTTGGCTACATCACCTACAACATCCGTGATGTGAGCCCATAACACCGGGTGAACTAAGTGCCATGTAAGTGCTTCCCTTCGTTTCATGTTGGCTACACTGTTGAATTCATACATATATAAATATACATACATACATAGCGTCACGCCTGTTTCCCGGTGGGGTAGGCAGAGACAACGGATCTCCACGTGCCACGATCCTGACACACCTCTGCCGCCTCTTCCACTCCCATAATGTTCTTCATGCATGCTCGTCGGTTACGGGTACTAAGCAATTGCCTCTTTTTGAGCACATGCCCGATCTGGTCCAGGTACGTGCGTCTAGGGCGACCCTTCCCGACTCTTCCACTCACATTTGCTTCATAAATTTCTTTCGTTAGTCTCCTATCATCCATTCTTCCAACATGACCGAACCACCGAAGCATCCCTTTCTCAATCCTTGTCACTATACTCGTATCTTCTTTCAACCCACAGCGCTCTCGCACTACACTATTTCTCAATCTATCTTTCATTGTAACTCCACACATACTCCTCAACGCGCAAAAATATCTATACATATAATACAATCGTAAATGCAAAAAAGTCTGTACATTGAATATATTCGGGAAAAAACCAACCAGGTCGACTTAAATGAGAAACTGAACATGTTAGCGTAGGATGTACCTACTTGAAAATTGATCAGAAACATAACCACCAAGAACATTATCACATTTCTCTGTCTGTGTACTCTCACACAGGCGTGCTTCAAAGGCCAGGTGAATTGGGGTTCGAGTTAATTTCGCGCACGGCAACAACGGGGGGTCGCGTAGGGGGCCTGGGGGGGGCCGCCGCGGCCCCCTCCCCTCCCTTCCCGGGTGGCCGACGAGCCCTCCGGTCCCTGGGGGCGAACGTGAATGGGCCCTCGTCTGCGAAATGTTGCCGTAGAGACAAGTCGAGTTAGCTGGAGAATATAAAATGTATTTTAGTACTGAGTGCTCTGTGCAATGGCTACTTGCATAACGGGGCATATTTTCTTATATTGCACTAACATTTGACCGCGGCTTCGCTCGCGGTAGACTCGGTTTAATAGCTAATAGCGGATAGAACAAATTGTGACAAGTTCGAGTGCAGTCTAACTGCCATATGAATAATCAATAAACAATACAATACAATACAATACAAATCCGATTGAAACGCAAATATGATAATAAACGATCGCTTCTCTTATATTCTATCTCTCTTTTTCTCTCTTTCCCGTTCATACTATACATAATTTGATACTGCTCAGCCCTAAAGCTATTTAGCGTGATGGTATATAGCGTATAGTGAGCCTCATGAACTACTCTTTCCATTGGTCTAAACAGCATCAAAATGTGTTCAGTGGTTCTGGAGTTTACCTCACACATACATACATACAGACAGACTTTTCCTTTTATAAGAAGTTGAGATTATCTGTCTGTTGTACTAAAATTAGGGTCTGTCTGGGCTATTAATCTGCTATCTTCTGTTATATATAAATTAGGCTTGGAATGTCTAGTTGCTGAACTATATGTATATGCATATAATAATGTTCATTATGCAACCAACGTTACTACCAACTGACAGATAATGTACAGTCAGCGCGTACGTTCGTGGCCTCCGGCAGGAAAGCGAGAATGGAATGTATAGTGTTGTGAATCAATCTCTGAAAGTAACAACATTTACGAAATCTCTTTTTTATTTATGGTATTAAATTATTTATCTAATAAGGTTTTATTGCGTGGTTGAAGTACGAAGACAAAACAGGGATAATCGTTTAAAGATATATCGGCCTCCGCCCGCAGAGGCCACGAACGTGCGCGCTAACAGTACCTACCATTCAGCGTATTCAGAATATCAAATCAAATCAAAACATATTTTTTTGCAAAAGGTACAGCTTCGCGCCGTGGGCGTTCTCCTCCAGCCAACCTTTGGGTTATCTAAGAGCGTGAAAAAAATAATTAATCGTTATTAGATTCTGAGCAGACCTGTAAGTTTGGTACATTACTAAATCACACTTAACCAACATTACCTTTTTTTTAATTATTTTGAGATTGGGTTATTTGTATTAAAAACATCTGTTTAAAAATATTTACATTAGGTCAATTGAAAATAATATATTTCAGATTAAACGTGTGCAAATGAAGAATTTAATAAGTGCGTGTAGGTTTAGATAGAGTTCGGCATTGTGCAAAAATTAATGGAAATTTTACAACAACCTAAAATTATATAAATATTAATTTAAACGTATAACCACTAACAATAGTTTCAGCTAGCAAACAATTACATTTTCTTGTATTACTCTGATGAGCATTGTGCTCCTGCCCGTAGCAAATCACTTTGATGGTGGATTGACGCGGCTTTTGTTAGAGCGACGACCGGTCCCTAACGGACGCGCGCTCGCCGCGGCAGTCGGCGTGCGACTGACAGCTGACGCGTTGAGATTACATGTTGCGGGTAGTTTGAGAAAATTATTACGTGTGTTCGTGAAGGCGCAATTTTGTTGGATGTATTATTATGGATGTATTAGATGAAAGTAAGTTTAATAAATTATGTGTTTCAAAAATTTACTTCGAGCTCGAAATGCCCCAGAAAAAAGGAGGATTATTCTCTGACTGATGGTTCTACTAATCTTAGAATTATCTCAAAGATACGGACGAAGACATCATATATTTTTTTAACCCCTGACGAAAAAAACGGAGGGTGGTATAAGTTTTACGTGTGTGTGCGAGGGTGTGTGGTAGGGTGTGTGTGTGTCTGTCTGTGGCAACGTAGCTCCCAAACGGATGGACCGATTTGGATGCACTTTTTTTATTAGGAAGCTTGTTTAATCGGGATGGTTCTTAGCTATGTTTGTAATCAAGTAATCAAGTAATTAAGTAATAAAAAAATTAATTATCTTAAAAAGTGAACCGATTTTCATGCGGTTTTTTTAAAAAAGCTTGAAATAAAAGTTAAATTACAAATTTAAAAAACCCCCGACCCTTAAAAAGTCCAAAATAATTTCCGTTTACTTACTTAAAGGAGTCGGGCGACCGCTAAGTAAATAAAATATAAAAACTCAGAGCTGCGCGGGAATTTACTTAGCGGTCTCCCGACTCCTTTAAGTAAGTAAATGGAAATTATTTTGGACTTTTTAAGTGTCGGGGGTTTTTGCCAGATAATCTTACGATTAGTGGAATCATTAGGTTAATCCTCATTTCCACAATTTGGGCCTTCGTGATTTAATTTTGTATCATTCCATCATGTATAAATTATGCACGCAATATTATAAACAATTAAAAATTATAATAAAAAAATTTTTTTAAAATGTTTTTACTTATTTTCTGGTTTTACTGTTGTGTTCAGAATGGGAATGAAACTCCCTCAATTTAATGCATTGGGGGTAAAACACCAATTATTTATTTAAAATTTGTAAAACAAAATGATAGATAGAAATACTTTATTGCTCCAAAAACATTTAACAAAAACAAAAGCTCGATGTATAATATACATGTGGGGGAAAGGCAGACTTATCCCTTACAGGGATTTCTTCCAGTCAACCTTTGGATTTTTGAGAGTCACACTACACGTATGCGGAAAAACGTATACACGCATACAATTCGATGCGGGAAATAGAAATAACGCTGACGAAACCATAAACACACAAAGCCTTAAAACAAGGCACGCGCCTCCCCTCGCTTTGTTAAAGACACAAAGGTCGAGTGCACTTGACTACGCGATCGAGTTCAAGCCGCTCCGGGTTCGAGCTCCGCGCTGGCACCGCGCACCCCTAGACTGTAACGCCCTGGATTGAACATCTTGATGCTGATCCTGCAGAACACTCTAAGTGATTTTTTATTTTATTTTATTAAACACAGAACTTTACAGGCAGGCTCGAATTGTAGTCGTACATACATACACACCATCACGCTATAACCCGACAAATCGGGGCAACCAGAGTAATCGGTGTTGTGCCGCAAGTACTCTGGTTAATTTCAACACAACACCGACTGCCGCATCTAGAAAAATATTAGGACAAGACAATTATCAAGCAGCAAGAAAGCGCAAAGGTCTACAGCATGACTGGAAGGACCGCGCCAAGGTGAGAGGTGGCTATCCCGTCGCCCTTTAGAACGGCATCTCGTCCTTATCACTTATTCGCCTTTTACAACATGCACGGGGCACGGAAAGAGATGCAGTGGGCCTATTCTGTTTAAGTACCGGCCCCACCCACTATCCTCAAATACGCTATGTATATGCTATGTATACGCTAATTCGTATGCTGAAGACTGAAATTATTTAGATTTCTATGAAATTTACTCGCCGATGCGCGTCATTTGACACCCTAAATATTCACGTAGCCTTAAAACTCACGACACCAGGGCCAATTCGCACTCTCGCTGGAAATCGGGGACTATACTGAAGCGATCGAAAAAACATTTTCAATGTTAAAAAAAACAACATCAGAAAATAGAGATACGTTTCTATGACCTGAGCCCGCTCACTCGAAACTCACAGAACTGAAGTGTCTCGTGTTCTATCTACACTGGGTAACGGACGTGAGGGTTGAGCGTGGGGCGGTGGTGGAGGAGTTACGACAATTTTTAATCGTTAAATTTTTATTCATGATCAATTCCTCGAGGGCTTACGTTCCGTTTGAATAAACTTACTGAGTTATTATTTCATAAATCTTTCGTACTCAGAACATCGAACCACTAACATGGCGTAGAAGTGTTCAGTGAGCGAGTTTTGTCTTATCTTCCACCTCGATATGTCGAAATGGGCGCGGCCATAGGAAGTTGTTCAGACAATTTGTGTGTTTTTTTTATAAGCGCATGCTCCGACCAGCCAATATCACCTCCGAGAAGGTATGTGCCATACCGGAGACTTCCCTGGATTGCTGGCTATAGGTACTGGACTAGAGAACACAACCGAGGCTGCTATGCGGCCATCTTACATACAGTACGGTGGTAGCAACCCAGTCGGCGACAATTTGAGCCTACCACCTAGTAAGGGGCAAGGGAAAGGACCTACAGTTTTACACCGATTCCGTACGGTGAAGCAGCAGGTGTAGGTATGCACGTAAATTTTTTCGTCAGAAAAAACTCATTCGTCACACCTCATCCGGTCGGCGTGTAACACGCCGACCGGATTCGAACCGCGGACCTCTCGCATGAGAAGCCGATGCCCAAACCACTCGGCCACCCGCCGCTTGGTTACTTTATAATCAAATTCAAAAATTCAAATTCAAAATTTAAAAAACCTTTATTAAACCAAATAAATACAACGAGGTAACGCCGCCTCTGTCCTTGGCACCATGCCCCCTTCGTGCTCAGGGCTTGAGGAGGATTTATTATATTCTCAGTAAGTTTGTTTTGTTTTATTTAGGTATATATTTTTTTTATATTGTGTTAGTCAGTTTATTCTTATAAGTAGTTTAGTTTAGTATTAATTTAATTTATAGTTTTAATGTTATGTTTGTTAGAATATTATTTGTTTAAGTATTACTGATGTGACTTGAAATATAAGAATTAAAATAATAAATACATATACCTACATTAGTGGTATCTGTCCTCTACTCTCATGGACAATAAGACTTATTGTCCATGTCTACACTAGTCTACAAAGACTGTGCCGTAGATGATAGCTTACAATATTTTGCTGTAATATTTTTTGTGTGCGGTTAACTTGGTTTTGTATTACTTCGTAGACGGACAAAATAAATGTATTTTAATGATCGAAGAATTACGTACTTACATATACATAGTATGGGCAGGCCTCACGCACTCTATGTACTTGCGCGCGCTAACTACCTATCGCCCGACGGGCCGCCGGCGGTCTTTTTCAGTACAAATTCGTCAGCCGTGCGAAGTATACATAGACGCTCGCCCACGCAACTGCGCGCAGCTGCAAAGCAATAAACACTTTACACTCGATCGTTAAGGTAAATTTTCGCGCGCAGCGATTGGCGATGTGAAACAGTAGGCTATTAAAGCCCGAAGGTAGGAACATTTTCTATGGAGTGATTTATCTGTTACGAAGTAACTATTAAGTAATCTGTGGTATGGGTGGATACGTGAGAGTGTTAGTGTGTGTGACTTTGTGAGAGAGGGTTAGGTCGTGTGTGTTAGTGTGTTAGGTTTTGATTGGATAGGATTAACAGCTATTGACATGTGCCAACTGTCAACCGCACCAGAAAATGGGTCAGAACCTTCCGAGATACAAAGAATCACGAATACTCTATTCACAAAATTACGTCACTTCCTTAACGCATTTCCGCTTCATTCGCTAAATTAATGCTCATACCGAGCTAAGATGTTACACATAAAAAAACTAACTTCCAGGTACCCAATAATGAAGGTTTCGGTTTACAATATTAAATTTTTTAGTACCGTGTGGCGTCGGTACTTAAAAAGAAAATAGCCCCACTGCATTTCCCTGTGCACGTCGACGACGACTAAGGGATAAGGACAAGATGCCATGCATAAGAGCGACAGGATAGCTACCTATCACCTTGGCACGGTCCTTCCACCGAGTCATGCAGCAGGTGGGTATTCGTGCTTTACTTGCCGCTTGAATACTTTGCGGTGGTGGTGGTCGGTGTTGTGCTGTAATTTACAAGAAGACCTGCAGCACAACTCCGATTGCTCTGCTTACCCCGATTGTCGGGATACAGCGTGTGGTATGTTTTTTGTTTGTTTTTTTTTATACTCGTCTTGTCCTAATACTTTGCTAAAATGTGGTGGTCGGTGTTGTGCTGTAGCAAGAGTACTTGCAGCACAACACCGACTACTCTGCTTACCCGGATTGTCGGGATACAGCGTGTGGTATTTATGTTTTCATACTCATTTGCTATTAGATATCATCGCATCGTTTTCAAACTTAAATTTGCAACATTTTACAGTCAGACTTCCAGTAGCTAAATTTCAAAACAATTCCCTCCAAATTGCATCTTCCGAGTTTTTAAGGCAGCGCGGCCTGCAGCACAACACCGACTACTCTGCTTACTCGGATTGTCGGGATACAGCGTGCGGTATGTATATTTTTATATTCATTTGCTATTAGATGTCATCGCATCGTGCAACATTTTCAGTCAGACTTTCAGCAGCTAAATTTCAAAACAATTCACTCCAAATTGCATCTTCCGAGTTTAAGGCAGCAGCGCGGACTGTAGACGGACTCCGTCGCCCCCTCTCGGCCGTTCTATTTTCCCGGCAGTAATGGAATACTGGATTACGTCGCGCCGGGCGAGCTCGCCCGGGGGAATTCCCCCCGAGCTTTTCATCGTACAGTGCAGGCTCTAACTTTCTACCCCTGCGCGATTCACAAACCTCTGTACAGTTCCCGGCAGAAAAGAATGCGCGTCGAACTTTATAAATAGACCATCCGGTTCAGGGCCGCCTTGGACTATGTAGGGGGTACATTTGGGGTCCCTTTAGGTTCACGCGGCGGGTGGCCGAATGGTTTGGGCATCGGCTTCTCATGCGAGAGGTCCGCGGTTCAAATCCGGTCGGCGTGTAAATGTGTAAATTAAAACCTGGTAAAAAGTGTGTAAATTAAAACCTAAGGTTAGTAGTAGGTAGGTTTTAATTCTTTAGCTATAAGTATTACATACATATCACACACGCTGAATCCCGACAATCGGAGTAAGCAGAGTAATCGGTGTTGTGCTGCAAGAACTCTTGTCAATTACAGCACAACACTAACCACCACGTTTCGCAAAGTATTACTTTTTTAATATTTTATGAAAATAAATATTCATTTTAATTTTTTTTTTTTTTTTTTTTTATGGAAACTGACACGGTTGGCTACATCACCTACAACATCCGTGATGTCAGCCCATAACACCGGGTGAACTTGGTGCCACATCAGTGCTTCCCTTCGGTCGTGCCGGCTACACTGAACTGGACGGAAAACACAAACTATTTATATATATACTATTTAATAATATATTGAAGCTATTTTATAGAATGAATTGCGTTTGCGCCATGTATTTTTCTGAAATTATTTTGGATTTAGTAAAATGTTGTTCACTGCATCTCTCCCCGTGCATGCCGTAAAAGGCGACTAAGGGATAAGAACAAGATGCCGCGCATAAGGGAAGCAAACGTATTGGTGCATTATCGGTCGGATTCGAACCTCGGTCTCCAAGATCAAGAGTCCAATCCAAGAACGTGCCGACCACTCGAAAACATTTTTGCAGACATGTGCTTCCCTGTTCGACGTATTCATGAATCTACAAGATACCATTTTGTTAGCCTCGATAGCTCAGTGGTGCAGACAGTTGCTATTGATTGTTAAGCAACGCTGTGTGCGGTCAGTACTTGGATGGGTGACCGCTCGAACGTTGGAGGCTGACCGTCAAGGAGGATACAGACTGACCGTGGTTCGGATTCCACGTAAACCTGTAGGTCCTTTCTCTTCTTACCTTACTAGGTGGTAGGGTTCAACCCGCCCGGGTTGGTACCACCGCACTGATTGATACGTCGGTCGAAACGGTTATGAAATAGTTTGTGTTTTCCGTCCAGTTCAGTGTAGCCGGCACGACCGAAGGGAAGCACTGACATGTCACGTGGTGCAGGATGACATCGTGGATGTTGCAAGTGGATGTGGGCAACGTGTCAGTTTCCATAAAAAAACCTCTCGACTCAAAGCATTGAATCTCCAACGAACTACAATGCCACAAAGGAGAGCCAGTATAAAGAATCAAGACAAAAAAAACCCTGAAACAGGATAAAGCCCACAAGAATTACACCCACCCTCCGCTCTATATATCCTTGTGTATAGCCCCGGAACCCTCCCACCAGAGCTACAAACCCGCAAGGATGTTAAACAGACGACCACCAGCTAGGGTGAAGCGGGGTAACTTCACCCACGCCTCCGGCCAATAAAGCCATTAGCCCCGGCGAAGGACGAGAGCAGCGGGGAGAGAGAACGACCGTACGAAACAACGGAAATTTTCGTACAATCTCGCTTCACGTTCAAACGGTAATCATGTAATTGCGTTTTAAAATATTGCTTCAAAAGCGAGGAAGTATTCGGTAGAATTTAGATAGATAGATAGAAATACTTTATTACTCAAAAAAATACATTTTACAGAAACAAACGATACGTAATTTACATGAGGGGCAAAGGCGGACTTATCCCTTACAGGGATTTCTCCCAGTCAACCTTTGGATGTTTGAGAGTCGTATGTTGTGAGATACAAGTAGGTAGTAGCAAAAGACTTGAGTGTGGGAATGTAAAATATAATATAAGGAAAATTTCGCTTGAATCTGAACGAAAAAAGAAGTATTTCTCTAGGAGTAATTATGCGAAACTATACAAGAAGGAACAAGGACAAGCTTACGTGCTAAAGAGCAATAGGATAACCACTTTCGCACGGTCCTTGTACAACTATGCATTAGGTAGGTAACTGTTTCGTGCATTCTTGGTGTTTGATAATTTATTGTCTTGTCGTAATGTTTTGCTAAACATGGCGGTCGGTGTTGTGCTGTAATTCACAAGAGTTCCTGCAGCACAACACCTATTACTCTGCTTACCCTGATTGTCGGAATACAGCGTGTGGTATGTAGATAACAACAAATAATAAAAAATATAAAAAAAAAAGTTAAGAGGGGTCCCCCCCATACAAGAAACGTGTTTTTTCAACGTTTTTTTGTTGTTGTGCGGAATCCTCGGTGCGCAAGTCCGGCTCGCACTTAGCTGGTTTTTGAAATACTTTTCTGTACACTCATCACGTAAAAACTACTAACTCAATCTCGATGAGTCACATTGAAAACCTGTAGTAGCAAAACTTTGTGAAAACCGAAGTTTTGCCAACGACTCCCGGCAAAATTGCAAAACCCACAGGATTCGATTCGGTAACGAGATAGGGGGATGTCAGCTTCGGGCGATAAAGCCATTACTGGGGCGACGCGACTCCCCCCACTCGCCCCTCGCTCACCCAGGTTTGAAAGTAAGGAAGATGAGACAATTTACGGGTTGTGCTATTCTTTCGGATTAGAATTTACGAGCGAGCCAATCTTAAGTTTTTTTTTTATGGCAACTGACACGGTTGGATACGTTACCTACAACATCCGCGATGTCAGCCCGTAACACCGGGTGAACTAGGTACTATGTCAGTGCTTCACTTTGGTCGTGCCGGCTACACTGAAGTGGACGGAAGACACGAACTATTTACATAGCCGTTTCGGCCGACCTTCCATTTATTCCGGTGGTATCAACACGGGCGGGTTGAACCTTACACGTTTACAGTTTTACATGGAATCCGAACCACGGTCGGCCTCCAACGGTCGA
Source organism: Nematopogon swammerdamellus (assembly GCA_946902875.1). Taxonomy (NCBI): domain Eukaryota; kingdom Metazoa; phylum Arthropoda; class Insecta; order Lepidoptera; family Adelidae; genus Nematopogon; species Nematopogon swammerdamellus. The sequence goes on from OX336344.1 coordinate 2,779,476, forward strand.
ACGGTCACCCATTCAAGGTCTGTCATTGTCATTAGCATCCTATTCCGAATTAAATTTAAGTCTGGGTATACATACATACCACACGCTGTATTTCGACAATCGGGGTAATCAGAGTAATCGGAGTTGTGCTACAGGTACTCTTGAAACACGGAATGTCGGCTCCCTAAGTGTGTTCTATCGCTTATTCCATGGGGAGGGCTCGGAGGAGCTGTTTAACGCGATCCCGCCGTCCCCTTTCCATCTCCGCACCACTGGGCAGGGATTGCATCCATATACGCTGGACTTACCGCGCATGCGTACCAGTCGATTCTGCAGATCTTTCCTTTACAGAACCGGTAAACTCTGGAACGCTCTCCCTGCTCATATATTTCCCCCCAAGTACAGTCTCGGGTCCTTCAAGAGAGGCGTGAATGGGCACCTGTCAGGCCGGCATGGCATTCGCAACCCCCGAATACGACCGAATGTCCATGGGCGCCGTTAGATACCTCATGGGTGCCTCGGCGCCATAATATGTCGAGCTAACAATAAAAAAAACAAAAAAACACCGACCACCACGTTTAGCAAAATATTCGGACAAGATAACTATCAAGCAGCAAGTAAGGCACGAAGACTCACCTGCTACGTGACTCGGCGGAAGGACCGTTCCAAAGTGAGAGGTGCCTATGCTGTCGCCTTTTAGCACTCTCATCCTTATCCCTTAGTCGTCGTCGACATGCACGGGGAGAGGTGCAGTGGGGCTATTATTTTTAAAATTTTGAAAAAAAAAGTCACGACCCCACAAGGTACTGTCTGTACGTCTGGGTGTTCGGCCATATAACTTTCTAATGCGAGGTTTACACTCAGCCCTTGATACTGCTCCTCCCGCTGCCGCGATTATTGCCCAAAATACTTCTGCGGCAGCATCGACGCGAGTATCGTGTTTACACTCAGCCCATGATACTGCTCCTGCCGCTGGCGCTGCCGCGATTATTGCCCATGTTCACTCGTCATGGCGGACGAAGTTCTTGCGGCGAACTTCTTGCTTATGTAAAAATGTTTTGTAGCAATAAATAATTTCTATCAATCTAATAAAATAAATATAATGAAATACAATAATAATGAGTGTTTTTCGAACGCAGACAATACAAGCTCGACGAACGGCGGCGCGGGGGCAAGCGAGCGAGAGGGCTGAATGTGAACACGATACTCGCGTCGATACTGCCAGTCCTTTGACTCCCGCACGAAAAACCGATAATTTCGGGAGCATCGGCAGCGCGAGCGGCATGACGAGTATCAGCGCGAGTATCGTGTTTACATTCTCGCGCTGCATACTGCCCTGCTCACTTCCCTGCCCTGTAGGGCTGAGTGTAAACCTCGTATTACAGACACTTTAGGCGCAGCATTACCAAAATTCGGGTTTTTCCGATCGATTTTTCTTGTAAACCACTGTGAGTTTGAAGTTAGAAAAATATATGACCTTCTACAGGACATACTTTTACCGTTACTGACTGTACCGTGTGGGGCCGGTACTTTAAAAGAATAGCCCCACTGCATTTCTCCCCGTGTATGTCGTAAATGGCGACTAAGGCATATGACTCCCTTCTTATATTACTAGGTGGTAGGGTTTAACCCGCCCGGGTTGGTACCCCACCGCACTGAATGAAAGGTCGGTCGAAACGGCTATGTAAATAGTTTGTGTTTTCCGTCCAGTTCAGTGCAGCCGGCACGACCGAAGTGAAGCACTGACGTGGCACCAAGTTCATCCGGTGTTATGGGCTGACATCACGGATGTTGTAGGTGATTTAGTTAACCGTGTATGTTTCTATAAAAAAAAAGAAAAAAGGACATACAGCTTACCACCAAACAGCCTAAAAGCCTTACTTGGCTCGCCCTTGCACCTTGCAGAGCATATCTAGCGAAAATGCATTTCATTTTATTTCCCCACTTTTCTTCCAAGTGAGAAACATTTAATAGCTCTCCGCCCCCCCCACACAATGTCCGTCGATTACTTCCGCCGTTTCCGGTTCCGGCAGAGCTCCGTGTAGAGAAATAATTTCACTACAATGAAAAGGGGGCGGAGTTAGAGGGGGAAAATACTTAGGTTGCAGTTTGGTTGTTGCGAACTTATGCCTTACAGGAATTCCTTCCAGTCAGGGATTTTTTTTTTATGGAAACTGACACGGTTGGCTACATCACATTGTAGGTAATTTCATACGCGATGTCAGTCCATAACACCGGGTGAACTTGGTGTCACGTCAGTGCTTCCCTTCGGTCGTCCCGGCTACACTGAACTGAACGCAAAACACAAACTATTTACATAGCCGTTTTGACCGACCTTTCATTCGGTGCGGTGGTAGCAACCCGGCGGGTTAATCCCTACCACCTAGTAATATAAGAAGGGAGTCATATCCCTTACGCGCATACACTTTTTAGTTTCTTTTATGGGGACCTCGTGATTTTTTTTTAATTTTTCTTATTTTTATTATTTGTTGTTATATCGGCCATAATAAGTTAATAATACATATTATGTCAATATTTCAACGGGCTACCTATTACGGTTCAAGAGATACAGCTCTCGGACAGACAGACGGACAGGCAGACAGACAGACGATATAAGCTTAGTAATAGGGTCCCGTACGACGGATACGGAACCCTAAAAACCACAAGTTAAATATTAAGCCTATAAACATATTAAAACATAGATGAAAAATTTGCGAAACGTGGTGGTCGGTGTTGTGCTGTAATTTACTAGAGTACTTGCAGCACAACACCGATTACTCTGCTTACCCCGATTGTCGGGATTCAGCGTGTGTGATATGTATGTATGTAATGAAAAAATATTGATTTATAAAACTTTCTTACTAAATAACGGCAATTTTTTCCGCAACATCATAAAACTACTCAACGGCACACAACAATGGTTAATTCTAAACGACACGGATATAACTTCTGCTCCAGCGGGTAGGGCGGGTAGGTACAGTACTGCGCCCACCGTTCAGTGTAACTAGAAACCGCGCTGTTTGCGAGGTAGATAGATTGATAGATAGAAAATTCTTTATTGCTCCAGTAAACATTAAACAATAACAAATACATTAGAAAATTTACATAAGGTGCAAAGGCGGACTTATCCCTTACAGAGATTTCTTACAATCAACCTTTGGATGTTTGAGATTCCATAATATGGTGGAATGTAAGTAGGTAGTAGCAAAAGAGTTGAGCGTGCGAATTGAAGATAAAATAATAATAAGAATACTTATTAGCAATACATAAAGTAAATGTTAGTAAAATACAAGCCATACATGTGTTAATACATATAAATTACTAAATATATAGAATATTATGTACAAATAAATATACATACATACATCCATCCAGGTATGAAACAAAAATGAGGTGTAACCTCTGAGTACAACACACGCACTCGCTCCTACCCAACCAGGCACAAGTAGCTACTCCTAGTGCCAAGTCATAGTACCACGAAGTTTCAAAAAGGCTTGAAATTTAAGGGCACTAATGTACTATAATATAAACTATGTTAAACTACCTCTTGAATTTCAAAGAGAAGAAAGTTATGTGTATTCTAAAAGCTAATTTCGCAAAAGGCAAGACCTGCTTTACGAAGTGAAATATTTTAAGATACATTTCAGAAAGTGCAATAATAATTAAGTGTGTGTTATTTTTGCGGATATAACCACAAATAATAAAAATAAGAAAAAAATTCACGGGGTCCCCACCCCATATAAGAAACTAAAAAGTGTATGCGCGCCATCTATCGAAAATAGTATGAAGCATTTTAACTTATCATGAATTTTTAACCGACTTCAAAAAAAGGAGGAGGTTCTATGTTCGGCTGTATGTATTTTTTTTATGTATGTTCAGCAATATCTTCCCCAATTGTGAATCGATTTCGATGATTGTTTTTGTGTTCGGTTCAGTCTAGCTCCAAGGTGGTCCCATTTTTTTTTGGTCAAGATAGGATGGGAAAGCGAGGCGGAATCGCGAGGCCGAAGGCCGAGCGATTCCGCCGAGTACATTAATAGCAAATAAAAATTACTAAAAAAAACTGTGAAATAATAAACTATTTAAAAAAATATAAAAACCGCCTTCAAAAATTTATGAAATAAAAAAATAAAAATCGAACCCTAGAGTTGAAGGCGGTGGTGCTAAAGCAAGCAAAAATAACCGACCGCCTTCAACTCTAGGGTTCGATTTTTATTTTTTTATTTCATACATTTTTTTTACTTTAACTGAACGCTAGTCGTAATACTAGCAGGGGAGAGACGGGCAAACCGGACTCATTATACCAGAGCGATAAATATCAGGAAGCTGTGTGGGTCTGGTGCGCCGCGCGCCGCGCCGCCGCACAGTGCAGTGAGCCTTTACCAAAAATCGAAAAATGAGCTATAAATTCCATGGACTTTCATCCTGCCGTTGTAAAGTAGATAAGGCATTACTTCTAGGAATTATAGTTATACTCCGTGAACTGCGCTCATTGGCTCATGATCACCCCTCCAACTGGAACAATGTCGCGGCGAGTAGTTAATCCCTCTTATCAGTTGTATGTTGTCCGTTGCATCGAGTGTCCTAACAAAAGCATTAGCAAGTGTTTTGAAGTGATTGAAAATGGATTCTGTAGCCCAAGGTACGTAGTTTAATACGTTATATAAATGTTGTCTTTTTGTTTAAGATTTATTTTTCTATTAGGTCTTAAACATACCCTTGAAAATTATCTATAATTAATGCAATTCCAAACTTTGACGAAGCTTTAAAAAAAAAGTGCGCAAAGTGTCTCGAGGTTTTTACTTTTTCTTGTAGCTATATTAATGTACTTTCAGATTTAGTAAAGTTTGTCTGCCAATATCTGCCAATAGGTAATATTATGAGAGGGGATCGTCATACAAAAATTGGAGCTTGCGGCATAAACAGCAGCAAAAATGACCGCAAACAAGTTGTATTCAACGAAATATGTTCTCGTTTGAGTATATTTGAACGATGAAAAAGTATAAAAAATGTGAGTAGGTTATATCCTCGCAGAGGAAGGTATCTACACACAAATATGTGAGAATAGACGGCGATGTTAATGATTATTTGAAAAAAATGGCTCCAGTCTCGCAATGTAGATCTAGATATACCTACCGAATTTAGATTTAAGGGAAGACGATTATTCAGATTCTAATTAGTTTTAAAGTTGTAATTTAATATTAATTATAAGTTTAATTATATATATATATGATCTATATTCTATATATATAGCTATTATATATAAAAAATAATGTTATATATTGAAATATGAATAAAATAAAAATTGTATTTAAACACAGCCGGAGTTTCGATTTTTGTCCCATTCTTCCATACATTCACTGCACTGTGCGCCGCCTCGGATGTTTAGCGTCAAACTGATTTATTGCTAATATTTGGGGAAGATGAAGGCGATAATATTGTACTTACATGGAGAATGTTGTTTCGATTGTGATCACGGTCATAGATAAATCATACGTTGGGTACTAGTTTTTGGTACCTAAGATATTGGCGGAATAAATTATCAAAGGCGCTGTATTTCACAAAATTATTCACAAATTTACACACACGAATTTATACCAGCCGCAAGACTGACGTATGAAGTATGAAGATATTGGTAACACTTTCTTTGGATTTTGGGAAGGGGAGGGGGGGGGGGGGAGGGGGGGGGCTGGAGAACTGGTATGTAACGTTTTATCATTAAGGATGAAGTATTATCAATTAAAGTTTAAATTTCTCTTTGTTCAAGTAGCAAAAAAAATGTTCAGCTTGCTCTTGATAAAATTACGAGTACCATTTTTTATGCATTTTACCATTTATTCGTCTTACGGACTGTTATTAAATTCATATTTCATTCTATCTTGTCTAAATAGTTTCTCCATGTGGGGGTTTGAATCCTCTAAACCAAGGGGGGTTTAGAGGATTCAAACCCTCAATTCCAACTTATAGACGTCCATGACCCTAACCTTGCCTCCATAAATGGTTTTCGTTCGCCACGAACAAACAAAAGTGCGTGTAAAAATTTCAGAATAATAAAAAACAATATTATTTTTTTGGCCAAAATTTAAAGCTACATTTTTAGCGTAGGTAAATACTTAAATTGAAAACAGCGCAAGCCCTTCAGTAAGTATGCTTTCATGACGCTCGGGGTAGACGAACAAAAGAGCTTCATTAATAGGTTTTTCGTTTTTGGACGGAAAATACAAAAATTCGCTGCTGAAAGTAAGCAGGTACACATTCCATTTCCCGATATACAAGCCGGTCCAATCAGCCAGCCCTCACCATCATTAGTCTGCGGGGCAATTCAGTAGCGAGATAATCGGAGAATCGAGTACGATTTTACCAATAACATTACATCGCAATGCCCTAGCGACATGTACATTTTGTTGTTCCTGTTTCCAACTAGGTGCCGTGCTCAATTGGTCGCGCCAGTACACTAAGTGGCCGTAAAGAGCGAACTATTTACATAGCCGATTTCAACGCTCTTTTATTGACCGGTACCAATTCGAACAGTCTAGTAAGGTAAGGGACTATGTGGAATCCGGACCATGGTGAGCGTCACGGTCGATCAGTCACCCATCAGAGTTCTGCTTATGCTTAATTTCACGATCCGACGTCGATCCATGGTAATCCGTTATGGGTGGCTGAGTCGAAGGGGCCGAAGCACATACTCCGACCAGCCAATATCACCTCCGAGAAGGTAAGTGCCATACCGAAGACTTCCCTGGATAGTGGGAATAGGATCTAAACACTGCAACTTGGTAGGGATGTTGGCTCGTTAAGTGTGGTCTGTCGCTCATACCCTGGAGAGTACTCGGAGAAGCAGTTTAACGCGATCCCGCCGTCGCCTTTCCACCTGCGCACTACACGCGGCAGGAATTGCATCTACGTTGAATTTACCGCGGATGCGTACCAATCGGTTCTGCAGATCTTTCCTCTATAGTCTATATGATGTGAACAGGCACCTATCAAGCTGTTATGGCATTCGCAAGCCTCACATACGACCGAATGTCCATGGGCCACCATGGACCTTAAGGCTGGCTCGCCACATGTCGCGCTTTCAATAAAACAAAATAATAATACTGCCCAACTAAAATTATGGTTTTGAGACAGGCGTTATAAGAGCTGTAGGCACATTCTTATACAGGTTAAGGTTCTTTAGTGACATTACAATAGCGTTAGTAAGTGCTTTGACGGTGGGACAAGAGCTCTACAGTAGTGACGCTTTATATTAATTCAATATACCACTTTAGGATCTAAAACAACCTGCCGTTAGCATCAATTTGTTTGTTGGGTGATATCGACCTAGACTCACGATTTTGCTCTTAGCTAATTGGCCCCCCGGTCTGGAGTGAAAGCGCCCGTCATTGTACGGAATGGCAATTTGTCACGACTTGTCAAAGCAAGTGGGGTGTCGAATTTCTGAAGCGCCATTAACTATTTTCCTCTTTGTATCGCTAGTTGGGCATGATGTTGGATGAAATGTTTGAAGATTGAAAGAAAAGCAAATTAAACGACAGTGAAATAGCTTAATTTTGGTTAAAGTGAAGATTTTTTTTTTTTTTATGGAAACTGACACGGTTGGCTACATCACCTACAACGTCCGTGATGTCAGCCCATAACACCGGGTGAACTAGGTGCCATGTCAGTGCTTCCCCCTTTGATCGTGCCGGCTACACTGAACTGGTCGGAAAACACAAACTATTTACATAGCCGTTTTAACCGACGTTTCATTCAGTGCGGTGGTACCAACCCGGGCGGGTTAAACCCTACCACCAAGTAATATTAGGAGGGAAGGGACCTACAGTTTTACGAGGAATCCGAACCTCGGTCAGCCTCCAACGGTCAGCGGTCACCCATCCAAGTACTGACCGCACCCAGCGTTGCTTAACATTCAATAGCGACAGTTGACTGTCTGCACCACTGAGCTATCGAGGCTGACGATTATATAGATTAGAAGATTATTTATCTATCTATATGTCTAGATAGACAAATACGTAATGTTAAATTCGCATAACGATGTACCTGATTACTATGCAATCTGTTCGGAGAAAAAAATAAAGAGTATTATTTTTTAAATATTTTTTGTCGCGTTATATTCAGCAGATTGTGTTTTTCAACAATAATTATGTTGATAATATGTTTTAAATAATTTTACTAGAACAAACGATTTGAGTAATTTCAATAGTTTTGCTGCAAAATCACAATGAAATATAATTTGTCATTTCGCTGCGCGTTAAGCTACATGTTCACACCATTTGCATCCGATGCACACAATTTGAATCAACACTCGTGTTCATACACATAATCAACAATTGTGGCAGAGATGTACATTTTATATTGTTGTATTATTGATATTAACTTTAATATTGTATTTAAGATGCCGCACGCTGGAACTGATAACATAATGATAAATCATACTTTAATTAGAAGATTATGTTAAACTCAAACTTTCGAATAACTTGTTAAAACGTATCAAAGGATAAAATACATGCTAGACTGTAGAACTGTCTCCCGGCGAGTGTGTTTCCCGAATCCTTTAACCTGGGTGTCTTCAAACGTCGTATCAACGGGCTAGACAGCCTAGCAACAGTCCGCAAATCTGTTGGCATGGCGCCTCACTGAGCGTGGTTTCGCGAGGAGAGGGGTTTTTGGCTCTGTCGACTGTACCATTTGGTCTCTCGACACAGCCACCCATGTTGGTTTACATAAAAAAAAAAACATTGGACATCAAAATCTTGGCTCAATTTTCAGTTAAATCATCATCATCATCATCAGCCTGTATCGGTCCACTGCTGGAAAATTAAGTTAAATAAATTAAATTAATTGCGACATTAATGACTTATTGGTAATTAGTTTATAATAGGTAATTAGTTTGTCCTTCAATGCAATTAAAGTTAATTAGAGTAATTTTGAAATAATGTCTCAAAACTGATGAAAATAGCTTTGGATTATATGTTGATCATTTTAACTATTAGCATTCAGAAATTTATAATTATTACAATTATTTATAGGTACTTTTCTTAACCTTTGCCTTCTAAGGCCCACTTGCACCAACACGAATTTAACGATATAAACCAGTTTAACTCGTTAATTATTACAATTATTTATAGGTACTTTTCTTAACCTTTGCCTTCTAAGGCCCACTTGCACCAACACGAATTTAACGATATAAACCAGTTTAACTCGTTAAGCTAGTACCCGTGGACTGTGGGAACCGCGTTTAAATCCATAACTCGCTACTTAACTCTAAATTCGTGTTGGCGCAATTGGGCCTTAGTCCTGAATTTAATCCCGGTGCAAAAGTTAGAAATTTTTTATCTGCCTACTGATATATAATGTGTGGGGCCGCTACTTAAAAAGAATAGCCTCACTGCATCTCTCCCCGTGTATGTCGTAAAATGCGACTAAGGGATAAGAACAAGGTGCCGTGCTAAAGGGCGACAGGATATCCACCTCTCACCTTGCCACGGTACTTCCACCGAATGATGCAGCAGGTGGGTCTTCACGCCTTCCTTGCTGCTTGATAGTTATCTTGTCCGTATGCATTGCTAAACGTAGTGGTCGGTGTTGTGCTGCAATTTACAAGAGTACTTGCAGAACAACACCGATTACTCTGCTTATCCCGATTATCGAGATACAGCGTGTGGTATGCTGCAACTACTGATAGATGTACCAGAATATATGAACAGATAATTTTTCCGAAAATTTCATTGAAACCTACCTAAATACATAGGTACTGTTCATTAAATAATTATTTATTTAAATTAACGCACCCCCCCACCCCCCCGCACTGTCTGTATTGTAACAATGGGAAAATTTCTACCTATATTCATTCCTCATGCTTTCTGTATTCATGGGGTTAATTCACTAGGTATCAGACAAGTCGTATCCTACATCGTATAAGTATTTTGGTGTGAGTTAAACTATTACATTGCGATTTCGCACGGACATTTGTTGTCATCCCCGGTAATTGGCAACTGGCCGTGGTTCGGATTTCACAGTATGACCTTTCCCTTACTAGGATTTAATTGATTCTATTGATGCGTAAGTATTTTAATGTTTTATTTTAATTTGGTTTTTTTTTTTATTGAAACTGACACGGTTGGCTACATCACCTACAACGTCCGTGATGTCAGCCCATAACACCGGGTGAACTTGGTGCCACGTCAGTGCTTTCCTTCGGTAGTGCCGGCTACACTGAACTGGACGGAAAACACAAACTATTTACATAGCCGTTTCGAACGACCTTTCATTCAGTGCGGTGGTACCAACCCGGGCGGGTTAAACCCTACCACCTAGTAATATAAGAAGGGAGTCATATCCCTTAGTCGCCTTTTACGACATGCACGGGGACATCTAGTTTTAATTGCTATTTCATGCACCACACTGTATTTTTTAATTTATTAACTGCATTTATTATTATTTCATAGTTCATTGACAATTCGCTTGATACGTACGTACGTATTGTAGGTGTGTTTATTGTTGCTAAGGCTATAACATATTCAATTATTAGTCCCTTTCCATAGCCATTTTTAATAAAATTTGTGACGAACTCAAGTGTACCGATGGTACCTAAGACTGAAATGAATAAATGAAATAAAGTGAAATTCTTCCGGATTTGCATTCTTTCAGTGCAGTGGCGCCCATTGAAAGAATGTCAGCCGAAACGGCTATGAAAATAGTTCGTGTTTTCAGTCCAGCAGGTCTATTCTTGTAAATTCTGACAGCGGAATCAGCGCTGATGTGGCGCTGAGAGCCACTTTGGTAAGTGGCTCTCGGAGCCACAACAGCGCTGATTTCGCTGTCAGAATTTACAAGAATAGACCTGCAGCTCAGTGTCCAACAGGGAAGAACTGCCACGGTACATAAATAATTGGTGATTTTGACATAACGAATGTACCTACTTATGTAGTAGGTTATGTATCCAACCATGTCATGTCAGTTTTCATAAAAAAACATTTTAGAACAAGAAAATTACCTATTGCCGTGCTTGTAACCCCAGTAGGTCTCCGATAATATGGCACCACCTTGGAGGTGATAACCTCTCACATATCTTAAAGTTTTTGTAAAGAATGCGTGACCATTGCGTGCGTGGCCTTCTCTTACTCTCCTGTCATTCAGTTGGTTGTGTCGCACAACGGTATCACCGATCGATGTACATAATATGTAAGTTTATTATATACATATATATGCTTATTAAAGTATTTCTGTAGTATTCGTATTTAGTTTATCATACATATTTCTTTACAGTCTTAACACATTGCCACAAACTGTTCTTGTTCGCCTGCATGTACTTCTCCCACATCCCAAAGGTTAGTTAGAATAGAATGCCTCGCGGCATTGAGCTCGCCTGTTGTACCTAATTTTTATAAATTGGTGTTCAATAAAGAATATATACAATACAATACAATACCATTTTTAAACTGATGTCCAATAATAGTTTTTTATTCTCGATTAAATGTCACTACAGAATGGCAATGATTGCATTGTTATTTTATCCTTACCTATAATAAAATCCAACGTCTGCTTTCTGTCTGAGTGTCTGAGTGTCTGAGTGTATGTCTGTCTGTCCGCTTATAACTCGAGAACCACTGAACCAATTTTGATAAAACAAAATTCTACGGATAGCTTGATTCTTCCCATCAACTATAGGCTACTTATTATCACGCTAAATAGCTTATGAGGTTAGCAGTGAAGTGAAATATGAGAGCGGGCGGAGCCGCGGGCACAGCTTGTTATTTATAAAACGTATAAAAATAAAATGTATTAATATAACTCGAAATATGTTCGGCTCTCGTTTCTCGATACCCACTGAGTTGGCCTCCATTGCGAGTTCCCCCAAACGGCAGGGGTAAGTAGACCGGGGCAACTCACCCCGCTTATGAAATATTCATAAAGGTGTAGCAGGGGCGTGCGCCGCACCCCGCTTTACCCCGATCTCCCCTTCGTGAGTTGCAGTACAGCTATTGTGACCGGTGTATGCCATGGGTGTGAGCATTTTTTTTTTCTATTATGCGTATTCTGTGATGTGAAACATCGAGCATTCGTGTTTTCCGCCCAGTTCAGTGTAGCCGCTAGGATCTCGAGGAATTACTCGCATGGCACCTAGCTCGGACAGGATAGGAACTAGTTGCCATGAGCGTAATGATAGCCAACCATCGAATTAAATCAAAATATTATTTAATGCACACCATTTGCATACACCATGATTAAATGCATTTTTTTTATGGAAACTGACACGGTTGGCTACATCACCTACAACATCCGTGATTTTAGTTTTTTGTTTTTGCTCTATAGTGAATACGGTAATACATACACGCGTCAAACTTGGTGTAATTATAGTGCAAACTCTAAAGTAAAACAACGTATAATAAAAACCAGCTAAACTTAAAAACTCCGTGGATCTCCCTCACAATTGGAATCTACAGAATTTGCAAAAAAACCAAATCAAACTCTACAAACAGTGACAGAATACAAAAAGGCAAAAATCGACGAAACCTGACAGATTGCATTATATGTGACGGGAATCGAGACGAGCCCATTTCCATTACCTTCCCCCCCCCCCCCCTCCCTGAGGCTTGGAGGGAGGAAGGGAGGGGGATGGGGGGGAGGGGGGGGGACCGTCGTCGCACGGAATATCAAGTGATCCGTTCTCATCTTGTTACTACAACTCCGACGTGAAAATTCTCTCGTCACTCAAGACAACTGAAGTACATAAACATGTATACGTGTGAAGATTGAAATAAAAAAATTCAGTCGTTTAGAAAAAAAAACCGGGCAAGTGCGAGTCAGATTCGCGCACCAAGGGTTCCGTACCACCACACAATTTATTATTATTTATAGTTATATGAGTTTGCACTATAATCACGCCAAGTTTGACGCTATGTTGTCAAACAAAGATGCGGCTACCTGTCGCCTTTAGCACGGCATCGTGTCCTTATACCATCAAGTCGTCTTTTACGACATGCACGGGGAGAGATGCAGTGGGGCTATTCTTACCGACCCCGAGCAATGAGAATCCCCAGCAAATTGAATTTCTCTACGAAAACCCGGAAAACGCTAACGACAAAGCGCTAACGGAGCATTACCGACCGAGACAAATTAATGCAATTACTGCGACTTGCCCCGCTACACCCCAACTTGCCCCGCTACACCCCAACTTGCCTGCGGAGCCTCGGCTTGTGTTGAGTCATTTTCGCAAGTTCGTCAGTACCGTGTGGCGCCGGTACTTTAAAAGAATAGCCCCAATTCATCTCTCCCCGTGTATGTCGTAAAAGGCGACTAAGGGTTATGACTCCCTTCTTATATTACTAGGTGGTAGGGTTTAACCCGCCCGGGTTGGAACCACCGCACTGAATGAAAGGTCGGTCGAAACGGCTATGTAAATAGTTTAGCGTCCAGTTCAGTGTAGCCGACACGACCGAAGGGAAGCACTGACGTGGCACCAAGTTCAGCCGGTGTTATGGGCTGACATCACGGATGTTGTCGGTGATGTAGCCAAACGTGTCAGTTTCCATAAAAAAAAAATTGTAATAGTGATAGATAGAAAATTATTTATTGCTCCACAAATATTTTACAAACCGTGTGGTGCCGGTACTTAAAAAGAATAGCCCCACTGCATCCCTCCCCGTGCATGTCGTAAAAGGCGACTAAGGGCCGAAAAGATGCCGTGATAAAGGGCGACAGGTTCGCCACCTCTCACCTTGGCACGGTACTTCCACCGAGTCATGCAGCAGGTGGGTCTTCGTGCCATACTTGCTGCTTGATCGATTGAATCTTGTTCGAATACTTTGCGAAAAGTGGTGGTCGGTGTTGTGCTGTAATTTACGAGAGTTCTAGCAGCACAACACCGATTACTCTGCTTACCCCGATTGTCGGGATTGCGCGTGTGTGATATATATATTTTACAAGAGTAAAAATATAAAAACCGCCTTCAAAAATATATGAAATAAAAACCTAAAAAAAAAAAACGAACCCTAGAGTTGAAGGCGGTGCTAAAAAGGCTACACAAATCACAAAGGATATCATCCACTCATGTTTTCTTTCATGCATCATTTTTGCTTGCTTTAGCACCGCCTTCAACTCTAGGGTTCGTTTTTTTTTAGGTTTTTATTTCATATATTTTTGAAGGCGGTTTTATATTTTTATTTTAAATAGTTTTTTAGTTCTACTTTTTTTAGGAAGTCGGTTTTATGTTTATTAAAACTTTTTTTTTATTTCACGGTTTTTTTTGTAATTTTTTGCTATTAATGTACTCCGCGGAATCGCTCGGCCTTCGGCCTCGCAATTCCGCCTCGCTTTCCAATCCGATCTTGACCCAATTAAAATAGGACCACGTCAGCCTCGATATCTCAGTGGTGCAGACAGTCAACTGTCGCTATTGAAAGTTAAGCAACGCTGGGTGCGGTCAGTAGTTGGATGGGTGACCGCTGACCGTTGGAGGCTGACCGAGGTTCGGATTCCTCGTAAAACTGTAGGTCCCTTCCCTCCTAATCTTACTTGGTGGTAGGGTTTAACCCGCCCGGGTTGGTACCACCGCACTGAATGAAACGTCGGTCGAAACGGCTATGTAAATAGTTTGTGTTTTCCGACCAGTTCAGTGTAGCCAGCACGATCAAAGGAGGAAGCACTGACATGGCACCTAGTTCACCCGGTGTTATGGGCTGACATCACGGACGTTGTAGGTGATGTAGCCAACCGTGTCAGTTTCCATAAAAAAAAACCTCAGGGTTATCCCCTTTCAAACAAAAAAAAAAAGAATAAAAAAAAATGAATTTTCAAAATCGGTTCACAATTTGATGGAGTAATCGCGTAACAAACATCCAAAAAAAGAAAACATACCGGCGAATTGAGAATCACTTAGGTCTAAAGTAAATTGCTCGTGAAGACAAATGCAACGAGCCCAAACACAACGGGTTGGATATTATCTGGCCGGTTGGAAAAGAAAAATTTCAAATTTAGAATATTCATGAAACAAGGGTCCGAATATGTATCACTAGTATATCGATTCATGTATTTCAATAGGACAGAGAAAATTTCAAAATATTAGGTATTTAATACTTTTTAGTTCTAGTTTTTTTTTTTTTGGAAGTCGGTTTTATATTTTTCAAAACAGTTTTTATTTCATTCTTTTTAGTAATATTACATAAAAAAGGATAATCGAAATCGAATAATCGAAATCGATTGAAGTGGTACAGAATTATTCGCCATGTGTCAGACTGCAAATTGCTGAATAAGTCCACATCACAAGTTTTTCTGAAGGTAACCACACACCATAGTATTATGTTGATTTTTCATAAACCGCTCAATCAATTTCGATAAAATTAAAATGGGACCACCTCTGAAGTATGGCCTACCAAACAAAAAAATAATTTTCTAAATCGTCCCTCAATTGACGGAGAAATCGCGTAACAAACATAAAAAAAAAAGAAAAAAAGAAAAATTAAAAAAAAATCATGCAGTCGAATTGAGAACCTCCTCCTTTTTTGGAAGTCGGTTAAAAATAAAAACGCATACAGGTAAATGAGGTGCAAAGGCGGACTTATCCCTTGAAGACATTTCTTACAGCCCACCCTTAGGTGTGTGAAACTTACACGGTTGGCTACATCACCTACAACATTCGTGATGTCAGCCCATAACACCGGACGAACTGGTTGTTATGTCAGTGCTTCACTTCATTTCATGCCGGCTACACTGAACTGGACGGAAAACACCGTTTCGACCGACGACGACGTTTAATTCAGTGCGGTGGTAGCGACCCGGGCGGGATAAACCCTACCACCTAGTAAGGTAAGAAGGGACGAAGGGACCTACAGTTTTACGTGGAATCTGAACCACGCTCAGCCTCCAACGGTCGAGCGGTCGCCCATCCTAGAACTGACCGCGTTCAGTTGTGCTTAATAATGAGTAATACAGTCGACCGACCGCACCACTGAGCTACCGAGGCTGAGGTTTTTTGGCTATGTCTGATATTCCATTGGGCTTTTGGGCACAGCGGTTATTTTACAGCGAATATTTATAACAAAACCGGTCAAGGGCGAGTCGAACTCGCGCACCGAGGTTTCCTTATCGCCATGTCATGGCTAGCGCCACTCACGCCATCTAGATGGCGTGTTATGAAATGCTTCATATTAGTTAAATGTCATGATTAGTTAAAATGCTTCATAATCTATTCGGTAGATGGCGCGCGCGCATACCCTTTTTGGTTTCTTCTATGGGAACCCCGTGAATTTTTTACTTTTTCTTATTTTTATTATTTGTTGTTATATCGGCCATAATAAATAACATTTATTCTGTGAAAATTTCAACTGGCTACCTATTACGGTTCAAGAGATACAGCCCTCGGACGGACGGACAAACGGACGGACGAACAGACAGACAGATAGACAGACAGACAGACGGCGTAGGCTTAGTAATAGGCTTCCGTACGAGATACGGAAACCTAAAATGCATTTCTAACTTTATCATAATTGCTATGTAGCAATTTAGGAGAGTGTGTTTCGATTGGTTCGATCTATTCCCTCTGGATAAAGAACTTTCAAGCAAGTTTATTGTTACGTAAACAATAATTATTATATCTCTATTGAATAATATCCTACTCTCGACTATTATATTAGTTTAGGTCTATTGTAGTTTTTCGTCTAGTTGACGCCTACCCACCCAGAAGGTGTTTAACGACGCCCATGGATATTCGGCCGTATGCGGGGGTTGCGAATGCCATGCCGCCTGACAGGTTCACGCCTCTCTTGAAGCATCCGAAATTTTACTTAGGTGGAAATATGTGGGCAGGGAGAGCGTTCCAGAGTTTTACCAGTTCTGTGGAGGAAAGATCTGCAGAACCGATTGGTACGCATATATATGAAAGAAGAAAGAAAGAAAAACGTTTATTCAGCTAAAACTATAAAATAACAAAACAAATTATAATAAAAAAAAAAACATGTTTTAGCTGAAAGGTAGCAGACACAGCACGATGCAAAACCTGACAAGTAGGTAGTTGCGGCTGGTTTTAAGTCTGCCCCCTTACATTATTATTACACAACAAACAATTTAGATTTAATTAAATAGAAATGTAAATCAAATTGAACAACAAAAACAAAATATAAACACAAAAATCTTTAAAAACATGGTAGGTAACAACAAAAACAACATCACATAAAAAAAAATAATAATAACGAATTAACAATTTTGAACAAACAAACGTCTAATAAATTAATGATATATATGTATATATGTATATACAACACAAGGAAACATGTATATATGTATGCACTCATCGTTATTGTCCATTTGAAATTCTACAAAGAACTCCAAAACGAAAAGAAAAATCTATAAAAGCAAATCAATTTGAGATCATAATATCATAAAACAACACGACAAGAAGCCCTCATGTTTTCATCGTCTTGCACCCTTATCTGCGCCCTTAACGTAAACATTTATCCCTACAGATGGGGCTGCTAGGGTATCACTCGGTAAATATGTTGAATAAATATCTGTTAAGTATGAAGAATGAATTATTAGGGATGACATGGTGCACGTAGAATGGATGTTTGCTATCCATATGCTACCCAGGCTGACGTAAGTTTTAATACATAATTAGAGTTCCGTATCCGGAACGGGACCCTATTACTAAGCCTACGCCGTCTGTCTGTCTGTCTGTCCGTCCGTCCGTCTGTCTGTCCGAGGGCTGTACCTCTTGAACCGTATTAGGTGGCCCGTTGAAATTTTCACAGAATATGTGTTATTATGGCGGATATAACAACAAATCATAAAAAATAGAAAAAGAAAAAAGCCACAGTTGCACTCCGGGAGTGCCGGCAGAAGAGAAAACTTTTTGTATTTCCGAAAATAATTCTTAGGTGGTTATAAAAGAAACTAAACACCCTAAAAAAATTTAATCACCGTAACATTGCTTAACAAATAAAAAAAAATAATAAAAAAAATAAATAAAAAATAAATGTTAAATTTAGTAGAACGGGCAGACATGCATTTGTTACGGAACCCTACATTCATTTTGCAGAACTTAGTAGAATGGACAGACATAAACGTGTTACGGAACCCTACTTTTATTATAAAATAACCGTCGGAGGACCTTGGTTGAAAATTGTAAAATTTTGTAGAACGGACAGACATGCATTTGTTACGGAACCCTACATTCATCTCACTCTCATCACTAATATCATAAATGTGAAAGTATGTTTGTTTGTTTGTTTGTTTGTTTGTTTGTTTGTTCCTCTTTCACGCCTGAACGGCTGGACGGATTTTGACGAAACTTCGTATAGGGGTAGTGTATATCCCGGAGTAACATAATTTTTAAAAAAAGTGGTCAAGTTCGAGTCGACCTCGCGTAAAGAGGGTTCCGTACCATCACGTTTTCTGTGAGAACTAGAAGGATTGGGATTTTCTTTTACGTTTTCCTGTAAATTAAGTGTATATCCCATGGTAACATAATTTTTTTTAAAGTGGACAAGTTCGAGTCGAACTCGCGTAAAAAGGGTTCCGTACCATCGCGTTTTCTGTGAGAACTAGAAGGCTTAGGATTTTCGTTTAGGTTTTCCTGTAAATTAAGTGTATATTACATGGTAACATATTTTAAAAAAAAGTGGTCAAGTTCGAGTCGGGCTCGCGTTAAGAGGGTTCCGTACCATCCCGTTTGCTGTAAAGGGGGAGGGAGAGGGGAGGGGGAAGGGGTGGGGGAGGGGTGATGGAGGGGAGAGGGAGGGGAGGGAGAGGAGGAGGGAGAGGGAGAGGGAGAGGGAGAGGGAGAGGGCGAGGGCGAGGGAGAGGGAGAGGGAGAGGGCGAGGGAGAGGGAGAGGGAGAGGGAGAGGGAGAGGGAGAGGGAGAGGGAGAGGGAGAGGGAGAGGGAGAGGGAGAGGGAGAGGGAGAGGGAGAGGGAGAGGGAGAGGGAGAGGGAGAGGGAGAGGGAGAGGGAGAGGGAGAGGGAGAGGGAGAGGGAGAGGGAGAGGGGGAGGGAGAGGGAGAGGGAGAGGGAGAGGGAGAGGGAGAGGGAGAGGGAGAGGGAGAATATAAGATAAACGAGGGTTTATTATCATATTTGCGTTTAAATCGAATTTGGTTGTTTCTCTTAAATAGTTCTAAAAAAAGTCCTCCATACAATTTAAGCCGATCATCTAAATTCGATTAAAATCAGTACACGCACATTTAGCTATACGAGACACAGGATAGGCTAAATAAAATTCAGTTCCGGTTACGCTAATAAGTGGAGTATTTTACTTACTTAGGTATCTAAAGTATTTGATTTATTTTAACTGAAGTTTCTTATTTAAATATCGATAGCTTTTTCCTGCGGATTCGCTCGCGTGAAATTCGTATTTCAAAAGAAGAAAGTAAGTAAATTAGGCCGGGGCCGGAGGGTGAACTGGATTTAGATGAACAATAAACATTCTCAAAGAAAGTAAGTAACATACTAAAGGCGAGGCCGAAGGCCGAGCTGCGTTCAGGAAGACCATAAACCTTCTCGAAGAAAGTAAGTAACTGAGGGTGAGGCCTAAGGTCGAGCTGCGTTCAGGAAGACTATAATCCTTCTCGAAGAAAGTAAGTAACTAAGGGCGTGGCCGAAGGCCGAGCTGTATCCTGGAAGACGCTAAACCTTCTCGATGACAGTAAGTAACTATGGGCGATAGTTACTTACTTTCTTCAAGATAGTTTATAGTCTTCCTGAACGCAGCTCGGCCTTCGGCCTCGCCCTTAGTTACTTACTTTCTTCGAGAAGTTTTATGGTCTTCCTGAACGCAGCTCGGCCTTCGGCCTCGCCCTCAATTACTTAATTTCTTCGAGAAGGTTTTCCTGAACGCAGCTCGGCCTTCGGCCTCGCCCTTAGTTACTTACTTTCTTCGAAAAGGTTATCGTCTTCCTGAACGCAGCTCGGCCTTCGGCCTCGCCCTCAGTTACTTACTTTCTTCAAGAAGGTTTATAGTCATCCTGTACGCAGCTCGGCCTTCGGCCTCGCCCTCAATTACTTACTTTCTTTGAGTAGGTTTATCATCTTCCTGAACGCAGCTCGGCCTTCGCCCTCGCCCTTAGTTACTTACTTTCTGTTGACGACGGCCGATGCTGACGGCAAACACATCAGTTGAAAGTGTTATAGTGAATGCTGTTCGAGGGTGCGCGACTTGCTCCGCCCTCGAATACGCAATAAAGTGTAGTGTACTTTTGATATGTATATATTCTGATCATACTAGGACGTTTGGACTGGCAGCGCACCGGCGTTTGCATGTGAAAAAATATATTATGACGGCTGTCTTTGACAAATATGTCAGAGTTAAAAATCGATATTGGTTGCAATATTTTGACCATATGACCGTAGACAGAAAAAATCGAAGCATATGACCGACTGAAAAAGTTATGTTTTTATTATTAATTTTGAATAGACCAGACCTAATACAGTCCACTTAGACGAAGGGAGCCGGCCGGGGGACAGCACTCAACTGACGACGCAGTGCTGCCGCCCTGGGGCTCACATTTTCTGGACCTTTGAGCCGGGATCTGGACTGACCGCGGATTCAGGAACTTCAGGTTTGCTTTATCAAAGTAACTACACTCCCGTTCATGCCGGCCTAGCTCGGCCGCGTGCTGAGTCTTCGCGTCGTATCACGCTACGCACGCCGCGCCCCGCGCTTCCCCTGATCGACCGCGTGCTGTGCGATTGCGTTGCATCGCGCATTGTAAGATCCTCGTTCCGCCAAGATGGTTAAGAGACGCACTGCTGCGAAAGGCGCACCGACCGAGCATCAGACTGACTCTACCTCCGGCGCGATCAATTTGAACCAACCAGCGTCGCCTACAGATCCGTCCGGTGAATCAACAACAACAACAATCGTTGATAACCAACGTTCGCCCGTCGCGTCGCGATCCACGACATCTGCACGGACCACGTCATCGGTAAGGCGAAGGCGAGATGCAGAGATCGCCGCAGCTGAGAAGCTCGCTGCCCTAGAACGCGAACAATTACAATATGATTACGAGCAAGACCGCGAGCTACGAGAACGGGATCGAGAATGCCGAAAGCAAATAGCGGAAATTGAGAAGGGGCTCATCCGGCAAAAACTGCAGGCCGAGTTGCAGGCCATCGACTCCGACGACGAGGAAATCGATGACGCCGGCAGCCACAGACACGAGACGACTCTCCGGACGGAGCAGTGGATACAAGTGACGCCCCGCTCGCGTCCCCACATTCCACCGCCAACCGCAGTCACGACGCGGGAAAGTGAGCCACGACCCAACCCAGCTCACGAGGCACCGACACAGTGCTCACATGGAGGCGCACTATACTGCCGACAAGCGGTGGCCATGCCAAGCTTCGACGGGAAAAACGGGAGACTGGCTGGCTTATAAATCAGCTTATGACGAGCAGAAAGACCGTTTCACGAAGTTGGAGAACCTCGCTCGCTTACGACGAAGCTTGACGGGCGAGGCGAAGGCATCGGTTTGCTACCAACTTATCGGTAAGGGAGACCCAGACGAGGTCATGGACACATTGAACGGGCTCTTCGGACGACCTGACCAAGTAGTTGAGCAAGAGCTCGCGGCACTACGACGACTGCCGAAAATGACGGATGTTCCGACACAAATTCATATGTTCGCATCGCAATTACGGAACACCATAGCCGCACTGCGCGCGCTCGACCAAGAAGATTACCTGCGCAGCGTGGAGATAGTTCAAACCATCAAATTAAAAATAGAGCCTTTGATGTCGAAATATATTGACTACGACGATCTCAGGCAAGACGACTCTGCTCCCGAGATACAAAGACTGTGCGATTTTCTGAAGAAGGAAGCCAGCAAAATAACGAGGTCTTGGAAATTGGGCCTCAGCAGCATCATGACCACGCCCGTGCTTCCAGCCCACGTTCCAACGCAACCGCGTGCACCGACCGGTAAAGCCGCTGCTGTCAACGCGCGTCAACCGAAGCACACGACATGCACAACCACAGCGACGGATTCCACTTCACCGACCGGGACTATTGGCTGCACCATGTGCGACTCGACGGAACACAACGTGTGGAGTTGTGGCAAATTTAAAAGAGCTTTGTCAGACGAAAGATGGGAACATGTGCGCTCGGCTCAGCTGTGTTTCCGCTGTTTGAAACGGGGACACCGATCGCTCACATGCCGCTCAAACAAAGGATGCACAGTAGCGAACTGTGGCAGACGACACCACACGCTGCTACACAACACGCAGCAACTGTCCCAACCATCGACATCGACACAGGCCGCTGCACACGCCGCCGTCGCGGAAGACGAACGTGCTGAGACCATCGCCTGCGCGCACACTGACGACCGCGCACTATTGAAGATTGTGCCCGTCACAGTCTATGGACCGCGTAAGAGTGTGAACACCTACGCACTACTGGACGACGGAAGCACGGTGACATTACTTGACGAAGATCTTGCGCGAGAAATTGGAGCGGATGGACCGCGCATTCCGATGACACTAGATGGTCTGAACTCGTCGCGCACTGCACATGAATCGAGAAAAGTTACGTTCAACATCTCCGGAACAAAAGGCGAGAAGCTTCAAGTGCACGATGCATGCACGATAACACGCCTGAAACTGATGACTCAGTCCACCGGGAAGATCGACGAGATGACTCACCTATGCGGGCTACCTATCCGAGCCTACACCGGCGCCGAGCCTCAAATACTCATTGGGCAAGACAACTGGCATTTGCTCATCACCTCGGACGTGCGAAAAGGCAAGCTCAGTCAACCGGTGGCCTCGCTGACAGCGCTCGGTTGGGTCCTCCACGGCCACACCGGGGGGAGCCGGCGTAGACAAAATCGAGGTCAGAACCAGAGTTTCTCCGACACGAGGAGGAAGCGTGGCCTGCTCAACTGACTGACGTACCGCCGACGTTCGCAGAGCAGCTGTACACGCGATCGTCACTCGCACGCACCGACCCCTCCCCGACCCGACATGTTTCTCGCGATGGCCACGTTTACTCCGCGCCACCGCCTACGTGTATCTATTCATCGATAAATGTTGTCGACGCCACACAGGACGACTAAGCGCCGCCACCTTGACCAAGCTGAGCAGGCACTCTTACAACAGACGCAAGAGGACGCATTCGCCGCGGAGCTTGCTTGCCTGCGGTCAGACCTACCCATTCCACGCAGCAGCCGACTGAAGACGCTCGCGCCGTACATTGACGCCGCCGGCACCATGCGACTTCGAGGGCGAGTGAGCGCGACGCCAGGCATCGAACAACAGACCGCCGAGCCGATTATACTCTGCGGGTGACATCACGTGACCAGACTCTTGGTGTTACACTTTCACATCGGGTCTCACCATGCACACAATGAAGCCGTGATCAATCATCTCCGCGAACGATATTGGGTCGTAAACTTAAGACCGACCGTCCGAACTGTGGCGCGTGAATGCCAAGTCTGCAAACTTAGAACCGTCACGGCACAAGCGCCACCTATGATAGACTTACCCGAGGTACGACTCAATCACCATCATCGTCCGTTCACATACTGCGGATTAGATTACTTCGGCCCTATCGACGTCGCTGTTGGGAGACGGCGCGAGAAGCGGTACTGCGCGCTCTTCACATGTCTTGTGACGCGTGCAGTACATTTGGAGGTAGCAGCCAGCTTGACGACCGACTCTGCGAACAACGCTCTCCGCCGCATGATTGCTCGGAGGGGCTCGCCGAGCGTGATCTACAGCGACAACGGCACCAACTTCCATGGTGCCGACGCCGAGCTCCGTCGCGCGTGGGCGGAGATCGACCTGGGCGCTGTCCAGACATTCGCGCTCACCAAGGGCGCCGACTGGCGCTTCATTCCCCCAGCTGCACCGTTCATGGGAGGAGCCTGGGAGCGGCTGGTGGGCACCGTCCGGCGCGCACTACGCGCCACTCTACATCAACGTGCACCCACCGACGAGGTGCTGACGACCCTGCTCGCCGAGGCCGAGCACACTGTGAACGCTCGACCTCTCACCCACGTATCCGTGGACCCGGCAGACCCCGAGGCACTCACCCCGCACCACTTCCTGCTTGGCAGCGCATCTGGAGCCCCCACACCCGGCACTTTCGACGACAGCGACTTGGCGCGGCGGCGACAGTGGCGAGCGGCGCAGCGGCTCGCAGATATATTTTGGGAACGCTGGATGAAGGAGTACCTGCCGACACTCCTCCCTCGCTCGCTGCCGGGCGACAATCGACCAGAGCTTCGCCCGGGTGACCTCGTCGTGATTGCCGACCCGAGCATGCCCCGCAACATCTGGCCGCGTGGGATCATTGAACGAGTGTTGCCTGGGCGAGACGGACACGTCCGTGTGGTGGACGTGCGGACTCAGGGCGGAGTGTTGAGACGACCGGCTCGCAAGATCGCCCGTCTGCCGGTCCATTGAGTCGTTGAAGACCAGTCAACGACCGGGGGGAGAATGTTGACGACGGCCGATGCTGACGGCAAACACATCAGTTGAAAGTGTTATAGTGAATGCTGTTCGAGGGTGCGCGACTTGCTCCGCCCTCGAATACGCAATAAAGTGTAGTGTACTTTTGATATGTATATATTCTGATCATACTAGGACGTTTGGACTGGCAGCGCACCGGCGTTTGCATGTGAAAAAATATATTATGACGGCTGTCTTTGACAAATATGTCAGAGTGAAAAATCGATATTGGTTGCAATATTTTGACCATATGACCGACTGAAAAAGTTATGTTTTTATTATTAATTTTGAATAGACCAGACCTAATACAGTCCACTTAGACGAAGGGAGCCGGCCGGGGGACAGCACTCAACTGACGACGCAGTGCTGCCGCCCTGGGGCTCACACTTTCTTCGAGAAGGTTTATTGTCTTCCAGAATGCAGCTCAGCCTGAAGCTTCGCCGTTAGTTACTTACTTTAGTTGAGAAGGTTTATCGTTTACCTTAACGCAGATCGGCCTTAGTTACTTACTTTCTTCCTTTGAAATACGAATTTCACGCGAGCGAAGCCGCGGGCAAAAGCTAGTTTTGAAATAAATGTTAAATTTAGTAGAACGGAGAGACATGCATTTGTTACGGAACCCTACATTCATTTTCAAATAAATGTTAAATTTAGTAGAACGGACAGACATGCATTTGTTACGGAACCCTACATTCATTTTGCAGAACTTTGAGATGTCATGATGATGTATTGAGCGTTGTCATAGCAACGATATATTGTTAAAAACTGACGCGCGTTGTCATAGCAACGATATATTGTTATCTGACGCGCTGACGCGAACATAAGATTTTTTTCCCCATATAAAAAAGTGCCAAGCGCCGCTAAAGAAGTTTTCACTTCAAAAATTAAGGGGGGTTCCCATACAAGAAACGTGTTTCTTTTTGTGGTGCGGAAACCTCGGTGCGCGAGTCCGACTCGCACTTGACGGTTTTTATAGGTAGTGAACACGGTGCCAATGCTGAGTTTTTTCAGTCTCCTCCCTATTTTATCAGTCAGTCCAAGGACGTACCCAGTGACCTAATTCCTCGCGACCTGTCGAGATTCGGGGGCGCCGCGGTGCGGCGACGCGCGGTGTGAAGACTTTTGCGAGCTGCGCTCGGAGTTTTTTTTTTATGGAATCTGACACGGTTGGACACATCACCTACAACATCCGAGATGTCAGCCCATAACACCGGGTGAACTTGGTGCCACGTCAGTGCTTCCCTTCATTTCATGTCGGCTACACTGAACTGGAAGGAAAACACGAACTATTTACACATAGCCGTTTCGACCGACGTTTCATTCAGTGCGGTGGTGCCAATCCGGGCGGGATAAACCCTACCACCTAGTAAGGTATATATAAGAAGGAAAGGCACCACAGAAGACCTATTATATAACTTCCATTATCTTTGGAAGGCACCTACAGTTTTACGTGGAATTCGAATCACGGTCAGCCTCCAACGGTCGAGCGGTCACCCATCCAAGTACTGACCGCGCTCAGGTCTTGCCGCTCCGCTCTGTGCATTGTCGACGCCCGCACATGTTCATCGGTCTATTCACACGGGAGCATTTCGTAAATGGAATGTCTTTATTTAGTTTAGTATGGAAAAGAAAAGTTCACCGTAGAACGAAAGAAAATGTCATGTAACTTTTTTGCTCTAAATAGGCTCAGGAGGACCTGGTTTGCTTTATGACCTATGGTCAAAAAACATCCTGTAGTATAGGTGAATCATAATATCACTGACCTGTGTCGCTGAGCAAAAAGTTCACCGTAGAACAAAATGTCATCTAACTTTTTTGCTCCAAATAGGCTCAGGAGGACCTGGTTTGCTTTATGACCTATGGTCATAAAACAACCTGTATAGGTGAATCATAAAATGTATATGTATATATTCTTTATTGAACACCAGTTTATAAAAATTAGGTACAACATGGGAGCTTAATGCCGCGAGGCATTCTATTCTAACTAATCTTTGGGCTGTGGGTACATGGAGGCGAACAAGAATAGTTTGTGGCAATGTGTTAGGTTAGATTAAAGAAATATGTATGATAAACTACGTACGAATACTACATAAATACTTTAATAAGCATATATATGTATATAATAAACTTACATATTATATGTACATTAATCGGTGGTACCGTTGTGCAACACAATCAACTGAATGACAGGAGAGTAAGAGAAGGGGAGTAAAGATATGTACTTATGTAATATAAATTGCATTTACTTCGGCAAGGAAAGGAGAAGTTTGTTTAAATTTATCTTAAAATACATTCATGGACGTAGAGGAGCGTAAATGCACGGGCAGATTATTCTAGAGGCGAGCTGTTTGTACTGTGAAAGAGTCCGTGTAGAACGAGCTTGAGTGAGCCGTGCCAAGGTAATATCACTGACCTGTGTCGCTGAGCTGAAGCGAGCCGACCTTGTTGGTAAGGAAGCCCCTGATGCTGGTAGCCACGCGTTGTGGGGATGCCGTGCCGCCGCGCAGCACGCCCTGGATTCGGCCCAGCAGGGCTGGCTCACCCTCCGGCACGTCCACCGTGACTGCAGCCCTTAAGGGCGACACCACCAACTGCTAACCCTTTCAACGGGCGAGCGATCTCTTCGCGGTTAATTTATTAATATTTTTGTTACCGACAGCCCTAGAAAGGCTCTCACACTATTGGAAAGGCTCTCTCACTTAGCACTAGTAGTTAATTTAATATTAATACTATAGGATTTATTTAATATTCAGTGCTAATTTTGATATGTATGCGTTACGTTATGGATTAAGGTTTAATTTTGATGTCCGGCGCAGGGTGCCATCTTTGCTGCGCCACGATCGCGATCTGAAAAAAAAAACAAAACAAAAAACGGTCAAGAGCAAGTCAAGCTCGCACAAAATTATGGTTCCGTACTAAAACAAAAATATATTTTTTTACAAATATTACATTGTCTAAAAAACCCGCAGTTTTCCTGTAATCTATGGCTTAATCTACTAACCCCATAAAAATCATAATTTTAGCATTAGAAACCTGGGAGAACAGTTCAGGGGAATTTTTTGTAAAACACATATTTTTAGAATCCTAACAGTTATTTCAAATGATACCCCACGACACGTTAAGTTAATTTAAACTTTTACATACGATTTAATTTAAACTACTTAATACAAATTTTTAGCTCCGGTTTTATAGGTTATAGGTGTTATATTTAATCTAAACAAAAAAAAATCAGGAACGAAGATTGGACTGCCCATAAGACAAGAAAAATAATTAGTAAAAATCGTAGGTGGTTCAGGGGGCTAGAAAACATAAATGCCGAAAGACGATTTTGTATGGAGAAAGTAAACTTGCGTCTCGTGTTAAGATATGTACCTATCTATGCAATATAAATGTATTTAATTCAGTAAGACTAAGAAAGCCTCGTCCTCAGCCTCGATAGCTCAGTGGTGCAGACAGTCAACTGTCGCTATTGAATGTTAAGCAACGCTGGGTGCGGTCAGTACTTGGATGGGTGACCGCTGACCGTTGGAGGCTGACCGAGGTTCGGATTCCTCGTAAAACTGTAGGTCCCTTCCCTCCTAATCTTACTTGGTGGTAGGGTTTAACCCGCCCGGGTTGGTACCACCGGACTGAATGAAACGTCGGTTGAAACGGCTATGTAAATAGTTTGTGTTTTCCGACCAGTTCAGTGTAGCCGGCACGATCAAAGGGGGAAGCGCTGACATGGCACCTAGTTCACCCGGTGTTATGGGCTGACATCACGGACGTTGTAGGTGATGTAGCCAACCGTGTAGGTTTCCATAAAAAAAAAAAAAAGATTCTTGACATTCATAGACGTAGTGGGCGGGCGTAAATGCACGGGCAGATTACTTATTCCAGAGGCGAGCTGTTTGTACTGTGATAGAGTCCGTGTAGATTTTTTTTCATTCGCACTATCATTACTTGGATCAATATAGAATACTGACAATTTGACTGATGAACATATTGAGCGTGTGGTGTGAGTCATTGCAGGCCTCTCGCCTACCGGAAGCCGGAAGTGCTAGTCGCGAGTGCGTACTTACACCCGGCGACGACGACGCGCTCCGCCATCTTGTTCTCGTGACGTCACGAAAGCACTTCTGCGCTCGGGAGCCTCGAGAGCTACACAGCGCAATGCAACGAGAACTTGGGGAAATGTTTAGCTAAAGTAGTTATTATGAGGGCTTGCAAGAAGTTGAATAAATTAATTACTTGTCTGAATCCTATACTTAAGTGCTTACATTTTCTTTGTATTTTATTATGTATCAATTTTTAGGTTTCTGTATCCCGTACGGAACCCTATTACTAAGCCTACGCCGCCGTCTGCCTGTCTGTCTGCCTGTCTGTCTGACTGTCTGTCTGTCTGTCTGTCGGTCTGTCTGTCTGTCTGTCTTACTGCTGTACTTTGGAACCTTAACAGGTAGGAAAGGTAAAAAATTAAGGGGGGGTTGAAAAAAATCACGTTTCTTGTATGGGGATACAAGAAACGTGATTTTTTTCAAAGTTTTTTTGTCATGCGGAAACCTAGGTGCGCGAGTCCGACTCGCACTTGGCCGGTTTTTTGTACTGTGTGCGGTTGGTACTTGAAAAGAATAGCCCCACTGCATCTCTCCCCGTGAATGTCGTAAAATACGACTAAGGGATAAGGACAAGATGCCGTGCTTAAGGGCGACGGGATAGTCACTTTTCAAGTGTGAGTTTTATTTTAAAAAAGCTCTGTATGGTTTCTTGTCCGGTTCTATCCCTATAGATTGCATTGCTATTGCATTAATTTGTATTGGCAGCCTCGGTAGCTCACTGGTGTGATCGGTCGACTGTCGATCGTGATCATAAGCGCACCTGGGCTCGGCCAGAAGGTGGATTCGTGACCTTACGACCTTTGGAGGTTGACCGTGGTTCGGATTCTACCTCAAACTGTATAGGTTCCTTCCCGTCTTACCTTACTAGTTGGTAGGGTTTGACCCGCCCCGAGTTGATACCACCGCACTGAATGAATCCGGTTGAAGTGGCTATGTAAATATGACGTTCGCGTTTTCCGTCCAGTTCAGTGTACTTAGCTGGTACGACCGAAGGGAAGCACTGTCTGGTTCACCAATGTGTTATGGGATGACATCACGGATGCAGTAGGTGATGTAGCCGAATATTTTTTATTAAACTGAACGGGATAATTTTTTTAATGGATAGCGCGACATGTGGTATCGTTTCACCTAAAAGTAGGTGTCTAACGATGCCCATGGACATTCTGTGATGCACGGGGATTGCGAATGTCATGCCGGCCTGACAGGAGCCTTTTCACGCCCCTTTTGAAAGACCCCAGGCTGTAATTGGGAGGAAATAGATGGGCAGGGAGTGCGTTCCACATTTTTCCGGTTCTGTAAATAAAATACCTACAGAACCGGTTGGTGCGCATCCGTGGTAGGTCGATTGAATAAGGGTGCATCCCCTGCCTAGTACGCGTAGTGCGGAGGTGGAATGGGGACGGAGGAATCGCGTTAAATAGCTCCTCCGAACACTCCCCATCAAATAGACGATATAACACACTTAGGGAGCCGACGTCCCTACGGAGTTGGAGTGGTTCTAAGTCGCGGGACACCGCAGGGTCACCTACCAGTCGCACAGCACGACGCACTATGGGGCTTCTTGTATGGAAGCGCGGAAAAAAGTCCATAACTTCTAAAGTATTTGAGATATTCAATTTTTTTTTTCTGTAAAATTAATGTTTCCTATAGCCGCTTCATATGACATCAAATACGGTGTTGCCACAGAAAACTGAAATATACATGAAAATTGACTTCAGTCAAGAGCGTTCGATTCCACTTAATGCATTTTGTAGATAATATGTGGTGTAAAAATAACACATTTATCTCAAATACTATCAAGCGGCCTCAAACTTAGACCTTGTCAACTAATTCTAGTCATAAGAATATACATACAGTAAAATAAAATTTAAAACTTAGTCCTCTAAAAGTACGCTTACATCATCACCTATATTTCTATCTTTTACTTTTTTGAAAATGGGCCTAAGGTGTGCCATCACAGGGTCTGATGACGTCATCATAAGGTTCATGACATCCTCATTAGTAGCCACTCTGCTGCACTTTCTGGAGTGTCGCAAGCGATATTTCTTGTAGTCCTTGTTTCGGGATTCTTGTGCTTCCTCCGACAGAGAACCGACAGGAAAAATGCAGTTCTCCACAATGGCCTCTCCATGTATGAGTATTTTGTGCACCGTGGATGGCTTATTGTACCATTCATACTGGGACACGAACTTCTTTGCCGTCTCGAGGCAATATGCGCCGAATTTGTTCGAGTTAAAATGTGTAAGTTTGAAGTGTTATAAATGATGCATTTGCAGGTATTTGCAGCTGGATTTGCTTTTATTTAAAGTACATACTCAGGATAACGTCAGTATGCATGAGCACTTGGAGGCAAATGGAGGCAAAAATATACGTCCAAGAGTTCTAAAAAACATAAGGAATTTCGACTATGTAACAAAAAAAATTTTTTTTTGAAAAATCAACAATTATATTCATATTTGTTTTACGTGTATTTATTGAGCATAAGATTTGCTTTGAGAAAAAAAATTACCATAGATATCTAGACAACGGATCCTAAAAATAAAAAATTGGCATTTTCTTGCACGTGAATGCAATCAGTTGCGCAACAATGGCCTTCCCTGACTTTGCGACTCTGTAGAAAAAAAAGTATGTGTCAAAACAGAACCATAGTCAGGATTCCAATGTAGTGTTTATATAGTTATTATTATATATATACTTATATCTACTATATATCACGAACTTTGTTAAATGGACTTAATTCCTCTAAAGCCCCATAGTGCGACGCTGGATTGAGTCTAGCGGCGCAAGCTGATATTTAGCTGAGCCATCCCACAGGTGCGAGCAGTACTCCAAGCAAGACCCAACCTGAGTTTTATACAACGTCAGTTTTTGGCCCGGCGCCGGCGTCAAGTACCGTCGTACCTTCTTTAGTACGCCAAGCTTTTTTGAGGCCAGCTTGGCCTTGCCCTCAATATGGTGCCGGAAGTTCAAGTCATGCGACAGTTTGACACCGAGGACCCCGAGGTGGTCGCTTAATTTCAGCGACGTGTTTTGGAAGGAAGGAGCTGGCGTGAACACTGTTCTCTTCGCACTGAACGCACTGAACGCACACACTTGTGTATTACTTCTGTGCTTGTGTCTTTGGTGCGTTGAAGACGACCAAGTCGCTCCGGCCCCATTCGGCAATAGACCGGAGGGTTTGCTCGAGTTCAGACACAAGTGCTAGCCTCTTCTCGTCCACAACGTTCCTTCCGGCTGAAGGGTGACTGCTGTAGGAACCGTGTACCGTACTGTCGTCTGCATAACAGTGTATGTTGCCGAGTGGTAGCATATCATTGATATGCAGAAGGAACAGCTTGGGAGACAACACAGAATCCTGTGATACACCGGCATTCACTGACATGGCGTCCGACGAGCAGCCGTCCATGTGGACCTGAATGCTACGCCCATGTAGGAAGTCGGTGACTCAGTTACAAAGGCCAGAGGGGATTCCGTACGCCGGCAGCTTGCCCAGAAGCGCTTTGTGCCAGACCCGGTCAAATGCCTTGGCAATATCTAGTCCAATTACCAAGGATTCACCGTACCCTTCAAGCGCTTCCCCCAAAGGTGAGTAACGTACGCTAGGATATCACCAGCTGATCAGTTTGGCCGGAGGCCGTATTGCCGATCGCTGATGAGATTATTTGTCTCCAGGTACGTCATGAGCTGCGTATTAATAACGCGCTCTATCAACTTGCAGAGGAGGGAGGTAATTGCTATAGTTCGGTAGTTTAACGGGTTAGAGCGATCGCCCTTTTTAGGGACAGGCTGAACAAAAGCTGATTTCCAAGCTGCTTGCACGCGGCCAGTAGTGTACGAGAGGCGAAAGAAGCGCATCAGTACTGAAGCCAGCTCGGGAGCACACCTTTTCACACAAGCTGCGGCATATCGAGCATGGTCACGTGCTCGTGCCAGACGTGATCCAAATATCTCCGAATTGAAGAAGAACTACAACCACCTCTCCAGATCCTGCAAGAGGGCTATCGCCAGGGCTAAATTCGAGCATATCGGCAGAATTGGCGATAGGCTGAACCGGCACCCAGCCGTGAGTTTTGGTCTCTCGCCAAATCTGTCGAGTCGAATTTCTGCCGCTCCTCACTTCCACCTCTGCAGCGCACTGGAGGATCACTCGCTCACTCCGCAAATTTTCAGTAGTACTGTTATTACGGAGCATGTTAAGTCTATAAAAAAAAATTATAATTTTATGTAGATGGTAAAAACCCGCGCGGGAAAAAAACGGGGTACAAATATATAGCAATCAGATTTCCTAGTTCATTATAACCGGGTTGACTGGAGGAGATTGTTCAGGGCAATAAATCCACCCTTGCCCTTGCAAGGAGGGAAGGGACCTACAGTTTTACGTGGAATCCGAGCCACGGTCAGCTTCCAACGCCCGAGCGGTCACCTGTCCAAGTACTGACCGCGTCCAGAGTTGCTTAATAACAGTCGACCGACCGCACCACTGAGCTACCAAGGTTGACAAATTATTATTCAAGTTATTTCTTGATCACTCACAATACATTCACAATATCTACACGCCAAGAATTTTATTAGAAATAATTTATGCACACAACGAAAAACTGAAGAACAGCACACAGCACATCTCTTTCCGCCACACGCGGCATTACTCGCTCCGTCTCCCTCACTGTCGAGGGAGATTTCACAATTTTGGG
This sequence comes from Nematopogon swammerdamellus, assembly GCA_946902875.1. Classification (NCBI taxonomy): domain Eukaryota; kingdom Metazoa; phylum Arthropoda; class Insecta; order Lepidoptera; family Adelidae; genus Nematopogon; species Nematopogon swammerdamellus. Next base: position 2,812,686 of record OX336344.1, read on the forward strand.
CTTACATAACCGCATCGGCTTACATAACACTTCAATTTCACCAGTTTTTTTTGCAATTTGTATTTTTTCTGTTAGTTTTTTTTAAGTATAAATTTTTGAAGTTTCGTAGAGCACATTGTATTTAAGATTTTATTCTAATTATATTGTTGCAAATACTCACAGGTCGATTTAAATTTCGTATTGATTTTTTATGACATTATAACGACCTACATATTTTTTGGTCTTGACCTAAGTATCACTTCTCTACAAAATATGACCCATATCGAGCGATATCGACCGGTCGATACGTAAATTCTAGATGCTACGTATAATTAAAATGTATAACCTTCAAATTCGTCGTGGAGCGGGCTTGGCACACCTGAATCACCTAGCCCAGACTGTCTTATCCCTTATTCAGCGGCCTGGAAAGCGGGGTCGCGCGCGTGCGCCCTGCGGAGACGTTCTCCCATTGGCTCATTGATTTCTGTGACGTCATCTTGGAATCACCAATGATGGCGCAGCCGGAGAAGCCTGGTAGGTATACACATTTTCAACTTCAGCCTAACCATTAACATCACAAAACTGTAGGACAATCATTCAATTTTTTTTAAGGTAATTTATTGAGAATTGTTGGGAAAAAGAAAATTGTTCACATTGAAAAATTGTACTGGAAAATTTTGACGTTTCGCATTTTACAAAATGGAAAATTCTCAAAGAGTTTTGATTAAAACAGCGTCATTTTAAAATTGTTGGCGTCTACTTAAGGCTATATTCACATGGGTGCCAGCTTGCATGCTAAAAATAGCTACAGAGCCATTTCCTCGCTGGGATTTGACCGTGATGAATGGTGTATTAGGTAGACTGTCGTCGTGAGGTCATTTTCTGGGACGGTAACATAGCTTTTTTATCGTATCTCATTTGATAAAATGAATCTGACGGCTCGGCTGAGAAAGAAGAAGGAATATGTCTCCGGAGATTTGGAGACGTTTAAAAAAAATGGTCGCACTTTCAACCGCGATCCAAAAAGGAGGAGGTTCTCAATTCGTCTGTACATTTTTGTTTGTATGTTACTCGATTTCTCCGCCAATTATCAACCGATTTTAATGATAATTTTTTTATAAGTACGGTATACCTCAGGGGAGGTTCTTTCATAAATTTTATGAAAGAATACCACCCCTAAGGGTGGGAAATTAAGGGATGAATGAACACTTTCACACTAAGGAAAAATGTTGAAAATGCAACCAGGTTTTTGTTTGAAACGTCTCCAAATCTACGGAGACATATTCCTTCCTACCTTACTCGGTGGAACGGATTAACCCGCCCGGGTTGGTACCACCCCGGGCGGAATGAAAGGTCGGTTGAAACGGCTATATAAATAGTTTGTGTTTTCCGTCCAGTTCAGTGTAGCCGGCACGACTGAAGGGAAGCACTGACATGGTACCTAGCTCAACAAGGTGTTATGAGCTGTCAGCTGACATCACGGAAGTAGTCGATGATGTAGCAAACCGTGTCAGTTTCCATAAAAAAATAAAAAAGATAAGATAAAGATAAAAATGTTTATTTGTCTAAATGTTTTACATTGTACAATGTACACGTTTAGTATAAATCCCTGCACTCTTCACTAACGTGAGCTGTCTTGCAGCACGATGGGGGCAGGTAGCTGTCAACAGATTAAAAAAATACATACATACATACATAACACACGCTGTATCCCGACAATCAGGGTAAGCAGAGTAATCGGTGTTGTGCTATAAGGACTCTGGTAAATTACAGCACAACACCGACCACCACGTTTAGCACAGTATACGGACAAGACAACTACCAAGCAGCAAGTAAGACACGAAGAACCCACCTGCTGCATGGCTAGGTGGAAGGACTGCGCCAAGGTGAGAAGTGGCTAGCCTGTCGCCCTTTAGCGCAGTGTCTTGTCCTTATCCCTTAGTCGCCTCTTACGACATGCGCGGGGAGAGATGCAGTGAGGCTATTCTTTTCAAGTACCGGCCCCACACGGTAAAAAAATTAAAAAAAGATTAAAAAAATATATATAGAAAATGAAATTTACAAGTTTTTTTATTTAACTTTGTCAGCCAGTACCTGTGTATCCTAAGTATTCAGTCTTATAAGTCTATTTTCCACCATCGCTACAGCATTATGTTCAAATAGTTCATTTGATTTTTTAAGTCCAATAGATAGTAGCCAGGAATATACTTACTTGTTTTTTGAATAGATATTTTTTACCAATTTTTCTAATAGGATAATCTAATTTATTGGTCAACAAAAAAGTAATAAGTAAAAAATTAAGTGGAGTACCCATACAAGAAACGGGCTAAGAATCGATTAGTACTTATTCACGCTACTGAGTAATATATGGTGCCACAGTTATTTATATTTTTCATAGTAAAAAGAGAAAATACAGACGAGTTTGGTTTTTTGACAGGTATCGGTATAGCGGATCTACGGAACCCCCCGTGCGCGAATAAAACTAGCACTTGACCGATTGTTTTATGAACATTTTCCCAAAGCCCACTCTGTCAGTCAGCGTGTAAGCGTCCACTGCTGGACATACGCCTCTCCAATTTTCCTCCAGTCCTCCCGGCCTTCAGCGGTACGGAACTACTGCTTTCCGCCGAGACGTACTTGATGTCGTCGTCCCACCTGGCAGGTGGTCTTCCCACACTCCGTTTTCCTGTCCACGGCCGCCAGTATAGGACACGGTTACTTCAACGGTCGTCGTCTCTTCGGCTGACGTGCCCAGCCCACTGCCACTTGAGCTGAGCCACCCGGTATCCAATATCGACTACTTTGGTGCGTCGGCGGATTGCCTCGTTACTCACCATATCACGTAGCGATATTCCCAGCATGGCTCGCTCCATTGCTCGCTGGGCAACTTTCAACCTTTGGACAACAGCGATCGTCAGAGTACACGTTTCACGCCCGTACGTCATACATAACCGGGAGGACACACTGGTCATATATACCTACGGGTTTTTAAATTTTGCGCAAGGTCAGACCTCAGGGCGAATTTTAACTTTCCGAAGGCAGCCCAACCCAGTTGAATCGCCCAAAGACCAGGGAGGTTTTTCTTTTATTGAAACTGACACGGTTGGCTACATCACCTACAACATCCGTGATGTCAGCCCATAACACCGGGTGAATTTGGTGCCACGTCAGTGCTTCCCTTCGGTCATGTAGGCTACACTGAACTGGAAGGAAAACACAAACTATTTACATAGCCGTTTCGATCGACCTTTCATTCAGTGCGATGGTACCAACCCGGGCGGGTTAAACCCTACCACCTAGTAAGGATAATAAGAAGGGAGTCATATCCCTTAGTCGCCTTTTACGACATGCACGGGAAGAGATGCAGTGGGGCTATTATTCTTTTAAAGTACCGGCCCCACACGGTACACGCGTATAGCGAATCTACGGACCCGTCCGTGCGCGTGTAAAATTCGCACTTGACCGATTATTTTATGAAAGTTTTCCCAAAGCCCACTGTATAACCTTTTATAAATATTTAAATCTCTTCGGGTCTAAAAGACCAGGTCAACATAATCATAATGTTGAACTCCGAAAGAGAGATTGCGGAGCAGATATGAAATTCTAATAAAGTACTTAAGACTGCGGTACTACAGCGTGGGGCACAATTTGCAAAATTTGCCACATTTTTCACGGTTTTTTGTTCAACGAATTTCAAAAATATCTATATTAAAAAATCCTGTCTAAAAGTTGACCATATTGAAAATCACAAACGTACTACTAAATGGTCCTAAATACTCCGAAATGCTCTCTTTGTTTCGAAATTGCAGCTTTCTAAAACATTATTTTGAGTTTATACTAATTGCAGATGATGTAAGATAAAATTTTACTTCTTTTGACAGATTTGGATATTCTTGTAATGTAAATTGGTTTAACAAACTTTGAACAAATACTATAAAAAACAAGCGAACGCTTCGCTATTCAAAATGCGCCGTATCAGTGCGCATTTTGATGCCGCGCTCTTAATGAACGAACGGAAGAACACCTTAAAAATTTATGAGCTCCAACGGATCTCGTTATTCCACCAAATTATCTTTCTCTCGCTCATATTTTGTACATCTAACGAGAACATTCAGGTTGTTTCAAATAAATTTAATATTACTCAAATGAATTTAAAGTCCTTAAGACGAGACGGGAGTTAACTATCTCCATACAAATCGTCTTTCGGCATTTATGTTTTTGACCCCCCTAAACCTTATCCGATTTTTACAATTCATTTTTTGTTTTAATATGGACCGTTGAGTTTCTGATTTTTTAGTTTTTTAATATCTAAAGTGATAATAACTCAATAAATTCATGATATCAAAAAATCAAAAAATCCAAAATTGTTGGTCTAAACACAAATTCTTAGTTTCCGTGTTGTAGGTATATTTCATCTAAACAAAAAAAAATTCAGGAACGTAGATTGGACTATCGTTAAGACAAGATTTTTTTTTTAAATGTGACAAGATTTAGGGGGCTAGAAAACATAAATGCCGAAAGACGATTTTGTATAGAGAGAATTAACGACTGGTAGAGAACGCGTTTAGGCAGTAATTCCACATTTCTGTTGATACTGGACGACCGAAGACGGGAAACACTGACACGGCACCTAGTTCACCAAGGTATTATGGGCTGACATCGCGGATGTTGTACCTAGGTGATTTAGCCGACCGTGTCGGTCGGTTTCCATAAAACAAAACAATAAATTATTATATTGTCAGAAAAAGTGTTTTACGTTGCGGATACGTAGCAGCGACCAACACAACAGTTGCGCACATAATCAATCCGAATATAATTGTAAATACAATTTAAGACGATACTTAAGTTAACTTTCTCCATACAAAATCGTCTTTCGGCATTTATGTTTTTTAACCCCCTAGACCTTATCCGATTTTTATAATTATTTTGACGTGATAACGTCACGTCTTATAAATTGATGAACACCGGCTGCACGCACGAAAAAGTGTCACGTTCCATCTGAGCCTGTGTGTGCAAGCCAGAGCGCGTAACAAGCGATAGAGAGGCACAATCGGCCCAAGCGTCGGCTTGTACACATTTATTTCTCTGGTTCTAAAGTACCAGGGCAGCAGAAATTGATGACGTTATCACGTAAAACTATCGTCCGTAAACCGACTTTACGACTTTTAAAGGAATAAAGAAAAACATACATAGAAATAAATTTAGAAAATGAAATTTACAAGTTGTTTTTATAACCTAAGTATTCAGTCTTATCAATCTACGAGTACCTTCCTTCCATCACTACATCACTATATTCAAAAGTTCATTTGATTGTTTAAGTCGAACAGAATATAGTAGCCAGGAATATACTTGTTTTTTTAATAAACATGTTTTACCAATTTTTCTAATATGTTAATCTAATTTATTTTTCAAATATGGTCCGATTAATATATGAAATTTTTGGGCAAAGCTAGTACCTACTAACAGTGGGGACTTTAATATTTTTGTGAATTTTACTTCCCGTTTCGTTTGGTGTCTGTGTGTTGCATACTCCATTGAATTTCCAATTTTGTGATACTCTTTCAGTACTGAGAAATTTGCATTCCATTTAGAAAGAGACGATCCGGTTGTAGCGGTCCGCCACCTGAAAGACCTGCACGATCCTGCAACCTACTCCTTTCGGCAAACTTCGGCTCGAAGGAGGAATGTGTGGTATGAGTGATATTGTGTGGTATGTATTAGTGATGTTTTTGGTGGTTTAAAAAAAACCAGGTTTAATGCTACGCGACGCATCTTCTCTATATTAACCCTAACCTAATGTTGAGGCGGCGCATGTCGTTTTTGTTACGTTTGTATTTCCGAAAATAAAGCTTTCTTAGGTGGTTATAAAAAAAAAGAACCATAAGCAAATTTTAACACCCTAACATTGCTGAAAAAAAAAAACAAAACAAATTTTGACAAAAGGGACACGAACCCATGGTCGAGAATCGAGATCGAAAAAATAAAAATCCTACACTCTTATACCACTGAGCTAACAAATTACATAAACGACCAAACGAATATCGGATTCAGTTGGTTCGCTTTCGAGCCGAGTCAACCCGAGTGTTTCCGAAAGGAGCGTAGGAGGAGGCGCAGGATCAGCCAGAGCTGTCAGGTGTCAAACCCCCGGTTGTAGACCGTCGTCACTGTCGCACTAACCGCACGTCTTTGTGCGACAGAGACGACGCTCTACAACCGGATTGTCTCTTTCTAAAGCCCGATGTACATTATTTACTGTCGCGCACTGTACTATAATTTTGCGCAAGCCATAAAATAGGTATGTTTGAAAAAAATATTATAATCATTGAAAAATTCAGGATTTGCAGAGAAAAATATCATTCAATTTCACGCAGAGTTCCATTCTATTTTGTTTTCATGAATAAAACCACAACTTAGAGAAGCTGCCAGAAAAAAATTCATGATGAATTATTCAAATAAATCATAATTTCAGAAATTCAGTCTTTCCCCCGCAGAAAAGCAAGTTCAAAATTTGGAAGAGAGTGAGGAATTATGAGCTGGGATATAAAATTATATTGAGAAAAAGGTTCTATTTTATCAATACTAATAATAAATCTGTAAGGGATGGTCATGGAGTAAGTTACTTTATTTTATGGAATATTGCGTTTATGAGACTATGTGTGATACTTAAACTAAATTGACGATTTTTAGAAATCTTTTCTATACATACTTATGTTCCTCCATAACTCTTAAACCGATCCTCCGAATTCATTGAAAATTAGTACAAGCACATTTAACTATACGTACGTGACACAGGATTGGCTTGATTTATAAATCGTGCTTTGGGTTGAGACAGTCCGGTTGTAAATAATGCGCGTCGTCCTTTGTGGAGAGACAGTTCTGTTGTAAATAATGCGCGTCGTGCTTTGTGGAGAGACAGTCCGGTTATAAATAATGCGCGTCGTGCTTTGGGGAGAGACAGTCCGGTTGTAAATAATGCGCGTCGTGCTTTGGGGAGAGACAGTCTGGTTGTAAATAATGCGCGCCGTGCTTTGGGGAGAGACAGTCCGGTTGCAAATAATGCACGTCGTGCTTTGGGGAAAGACAGTCCGGTTGTAAATAACGCGCGTCGTGGTTTGGGGAGAGACAGTCCGGTTGTAAATAATGCGCGTCGTGGTTTGGGGAGAGACAGTCCGGTTGTAAATAATGCGCGTCGTGCTTTGGGGAGAGACAGTCCGGTTGTAAATAATGCGCGTCGTGCTTTGGGGAGAGACAGTCCGGTTGTAAATAATGCGCGCCGTGCTTTGGGAAGAGACAGTCCGGTTGCAAATAATGCACGTCGTGCTTTGGGGAAAGACAGTCCAGTTGTAAATAACGTGCGTCGTGCTTTGGGGAGAGACAGTCCGGTTGTAAATAATGCGCGTCGTGGTTTGGGGAGAGACAGTCCGGTTGTAAATAACGCGCGCCGTGCTTTGGGGAGAGACAGTCCGGTTGTAAATAATGCACGCCGTGCTTTGGGGAGAGACAGTCCGGTTGCAAATAATGCGCGTCGTGCTTTGGGGAAAGACAGTCCGGTTGTAAATAACGCGCGTCGTGCTTTGGGGAGAGACAGTCCGGTTGTAAAACACGCGTGTCGTGCTTTGCGGAGAGACAGTCCGGTTGTAAATAACGCGCGTCGTGCTTTGGGGAGAGACAGTCCGGTTGCAAATAATGCACGTCGTGCTTTGGGGAAAGACAGTCCGGTTGTAAATAACGCGCGTCGTGCTTTGGGGAAAGACAGTCCGGTTGTAAATAATGCGCGTCGTGCTTTGGGGAGAGACAGTCCGGTTGTAAATAACGCGCGTCGTGCTTTGGGGAAAGACAGTCCGGTTGTAAAACGTCGTCTCCGTCGCACTGACTCACAGGCCTCTGCGCGACAGAGCCTAATGTACAGTAACCGGCTTTGTAAATAATGAACATCGAGCTTTAGAAAGAGACAATCCGGTTGTAGAGCGTCGTCCCTGTCGCACAGAGACGTGCGAGTTCGTGCAACAGGGACGACGCTCTACAACCGGATTGTCTCTTTCTAAAGCTCGATGTTCATTATTAAATTTTACTGTCGGGTACTAAAAGCACTAACCGTTACCTGAACACTCAACTGTAACACGGAGATTTTTGTAAATATTTTATGTATCGAGTGGTCTGGGCGTTGGCTTCTCTTGCGAGAGGTACCGTGTGGGGCCGGTACTTTAAAAGAATAGCCCCACTGCATCTCTCCCCGTGTATGTCGCAAAAGGCGACTAAGGGATATGACTCCCTTCTTATATTACTAGGTGGTAGGGTTCAACCCGCCCGGGTTGGTACCACCGCACTGAATGAAAGGTCGGTCGAAACGGCTATGTAAATAGTTTGTGTTTTCCGTCCAGTTCCGTGTAGCCGGCACCACCGAAGGGAATCACTGACGTGGCACCAAGTTCATCCGGTGTTATGGGCTGACATCACGGATGTTGTAGGTGATGAAGCCAACCGTGTCAGCATCAATAAAAAAAAAAAAAAAAAAAAGTCCAAGTTTCGAATTCGGTCGGCGTGTATAGCAAAGAGTTTTGTCAGAAAATTTTACTTTCATACCTACACCTGCTGCATCATCGTTCGGAACCTGTAAACCTGTAGCTACCTTCCCTTGCCCAAATTGTAACTGACCGGGATGGTACCGCCGTACTGGACATAACATGGCCGCATATCAGCCTCGGCTGAGTTCTCCTCTTGTTCAGAGTTCAGTATATATAGCCAACAATCTAAAGGGAAGTCCCCGATATGGCACCTACCTTCTCGGAGATTATTGGTCGGAGCATGTTCTCTGGCCCCTCTGAATCAACCGCAGTACAAAAAAATAAACTTTTTTCTTGCGAATTTGCTAGTTCTAAGCCGTGATTTTATGGTTTTTTAAATGTTCTGATGTCTTTTTGTTTTGTTTGTTGTTTCGCGAGTTTGAATGGAGGATTTTTATAATTTCGTGCTGTGCGCGCTCGTTGCCATTGACTCAACTGACTTTTCAGCGGAGCAAGTTCAAATCAAATTAAAATATAGGTACTTTATTGTATACCAAAAAAAAAATCGGCCAAGTGCGAGTCGAACTCGCGCACCGAGGGTCCCGTATCGCCTAGCACGCTAGCGTTACTCTCGCCATCTAGATGGCGTGTTATGAAATGCTTCATATTAGTTAATGTCATGCTTCATAATCTATTCGGTAGATGGTGCGCGCGCATACACTTTTTGGTTTCTTCTATGGGAACCCCCGTGAACTTTTTACTTTTTCTTATTTTTATTATTTGTTGTTATATCGGCCATAATAAAACATTTTTTGTGAAAATTTCCTATTACGGTTCAAGAGATACAGCCCTCGGACAGACGGACGGACGGACAGACAGACGGATGGACGGACAGACAGACAGACGGCGTAGGCTTAGTAATAATAATAATAAGAGGGTCCCGTACCTGATACGGAACCCTAAAAAGGAACACAACAGGCGAGTTTAATGCAAAGTAGCATTCTTTACAAACTAACCTCACTATTTGAGTTGTTTAGGGAATATAGTCCTTACATCTTACATAATAAGGTCGACTCTCGTGAAAGCATTTTATAAACCGTAAGCGACTGCGAAGTGACTGATTTAGTATATGTAAATACTTTCAGCCAAGTATCCGAGCCGTGTTAAGCGAAACGAAGTTATCTGGAGAATCCTAAATTAAAGGGCTTTTCACGGGCTTTAAAGTTGAATAAATTGAAGAATGATAAGTAAGATTTAGGCAAATCTCCGTAGCCCGTACGGAATCCTAAATCCTGTCTGTCTGTCTCTCAGTCCGTCCGTCCGTCTGTCATAGGGCCGTATCTCTTGAACCGTAATAGGTAGCCCGTTGAAATTTTCACAGAATATGTGTTATTATGGCCGATATAATAAAAAGTATAAAAATAAGAAAAAGTAAAAAATTCACGGGGGTTCCCATAGAAGAAACTAAAAAGTGTATGCGCGCGCGCCAACTACCGAAAAGAGTATGAAGCATTTTAACTAATCATGAATTTGAACTAATATGAAGCATTTTATAAATACGCGCTGTCCATGACATGGACGGAACCCTCGGTACGCGAGTTCGACTCGCACTTGGCCGGTTTTTTTCGTTTTTCTTTGGACAAACTATACGACGATTTTTCAAGCGAAGGTCAACTAGTTCCACTAAATCCCTCAATCTGGGCCTATTTTCGACGCGGTCACCTTACAAATTGGCTTCGCCGGAGCCGGATTTAAGCTCCGCCACGAACCAGGCGGGAGCTGGATTGCGTTATTTCAATGATTGGGACGAAGTGGCTATAGCGTAGCTCCGTAGCAAGCGGCGGGTGGCCGAGTGATTTGGGCATCGGCTTCTCATGGGAGGTCCGAAGTTCGAATCCGGTCGCCGTGTACCAATGAGTTTTTTCTGACGAAAAAATTTACGTGCATACCTACACCTGCTGCTTCACCGTTGGGAACCGGTGTAAAACTGTAGGTCCCTTCCCTTGCCCCTTACTAGGTGGTAGGCTCAAATTGTAGCCGGCTGGGTTGGTATACTAACAACGTACTGGATGTAAGATGGTCGCATAGCAGCCTCGGTTGTGTTCTCCTCTAGTCCAGTATAGCCAGCAATCCAGGGAAGTCTCCGGTATGGCACCTACCTTCTCGGAGGTGATATTGGCTAGTCAGAGCATGTGCTTGGGCCCCTCTGACGCAGCCACCCATACAGGATTACATAAAAAAAAATGAAGAAAAATACTTGACATTCGAGAAACGGAAATTATGTCTTTGACCTCGCCCTTAGTGACTATCTTTGAGACAGTGTATTGTTTACTTGAACACAGCTCAGCCTTCGGCCTTGCCCTTCTTCTAGCGTTTTACCTATAGGTATATAAATATTTTAGTTAGAAAATACTTTCTATGGACGAACTACTCTCACTGGCTCAAACGATATGAACGAAATCACTAAATGATTAAAATGAGTAGCCTTCTTACGCTTAATTTCTCAAACACCAAATACATTTACTTGCATATCACTAAAGCTAGCAAACCTATTGAACTGATCCTAAAGATTCATAGCTGGTAGTCCAGGGAATTAACGCTTGCATGTGTGATACCATTGTCAGCCTCGGTAGCTCAGTGGTGCACTCAGGGAATCTACAATAATAACAACTATAATACCCAACATCCGCCCATAACAAGCCAACAAATCAACTTAATGTCAAATTTTTGATACCAATACTACAAGTTATGTACAAGAAGTAACGTAACCTGCAGCTAGGACAAGCCCACCGACTATATAGGAGAGAGAGTACCGATAAAATGCACACTCACTCACCCACACATACGCTAGCATAGCCCACCTTCACACACATCACTCAGACAGACTAACAACAATATGAATATTGACTGAGGACTCTGGCAAAGATTAGAGAATAGTGACTGCGGCCCTACTTGCCTGGTGTGATGTCCGGAGGGAGTGAGCAGCGCAGTCTACTTTACCTGCCTTCTCCCTCGCTCCGGGCACAACCTCCTAGTTTTTGGTTCGATTAATTATTCATATCAAATATCAATACTGTATTCGAAACTGAACGAGAGACCCTGTTTCCCATAGCAGAGGTAATCCTAAAATGGGAAACAGGGTTCACCTAGAAACTATTATGAAATAACTCAACGAAAACTTATAACACGGGATTGTGAATTACAGATTTATTTCTCAATTAGCTGATACAAACAAACGATTACAAAACAGCGAGGCACACACATCTCCGGGCGGCATCAGCCACAGACAGGCACTTGACTACTGGGGGAGAATCCTGTGTGAGAGCGAGGGAGAGAGTGTCCGCGCGAGCGGGACTAGGAGCTCCAATGATGCCATGGTGTGCTCGTTGGTTACAGGCTCCCCCTCGAGTTCACATGGGGCGTCGTCGCCTGTGGACTCGTGACATTCTCCTTGTGTCTTCCTTCGTCTTTTCTGCTGGACTGGTTCGATGACTTGCCCGATGAAGGGAGTGATCTGGGAACAAAGGTACTTGCCGAGGTCTTCACCAGTTTGCAGCGACTCCAGCATATAAATGGTGTTGCCGCAAACCTCCTTCACAAGGTATGGTTCGTCGCGGCGAGGGGCAAATTTGTAAGTGAGGCTAAAGGCCTCTGAGCAAGGCGGCTAAAGGCCGCATTGCTCAGAATGTGGGTCTTCAGCAAGTCGAGGTCATCCTTCTGGTATTCGGGAGCAGGTCGGCGATGATCGTTGGCGTACCTTCGTTGTAGCGCTTGCTCGCATTCGCACTTGTCTCATACTTCCATAATAATGTTGAGGACAGATTAAGGTATGTATTATGGTGTGATTGCAGGCAAGAATTTATCTCTTTCCACGACTGCGCGCATATCTGAGAAGGCATAGTGCGTTGCACGCATTTCCCTGGCGAAGTTTTGGAAGGCAGGGGTGAACCTGACCTGGCAACGTGTCAAACGTTGCCGAGTTAATAGCACAGCGGATGGATGGAAGGGCTTTGTCCCATGACGTGTGATCATCTCCCACCATGATTGCCAATTGAGGCTTCAGGCCTCTGTTCTTTCTCTCGACATGGTTCATATCAGGATGATGCAGCGGTACCAGGGACTAGTCGATGCCGATGAAGCAGACCTGCTACATGACTTTGGACATGAATTGTACATCATTTCCGCTCACGAGGGGACGTGGTGTCCTAAACCGGATGAAGACTTACTCAACAAGCTTCTTGGCGCAGCGTACTCCACCGCCGTATCCTGTTTTAGGCGAACAGCTCCACCCACCTAATGCATGTATCTTCCACGATCAGTCTCCAGCGGTAACCATTAGGAGACTATAGTAAGGGACCGAACAAGTCGACGGCTAGGATTTCGAATCTTCTAGTAAGCGCCGGCGTCTGCAACATGACAACTGTCTTGCGGTTGTCAACCTTAAACCATTGACAAGCGCTGCATCCTCTAAATGTATTCAGTAATGAACTGCTTGATACCAGGCCAATAAAATCGTGCATGTATTCGATGGAGCGTTCGCTCTACCGAAGTGGCCGGCCGTCGGCGCGTCGTGATACTCAACGAGGATCTGCTAGCGTTCATGGTCTGGAACGACCAGTTCGATTTCGTCTGCTTCTTATTCGGGAGCGTATCTGTCGCACATCAAATATCCTCTCTCGAGCCAAGACTGGGCAGCACGATCGATGTCGGTCTTTTCTAGGTCATTGATTATTTTGTTTAGATCAGGGCCACGTAGCTGGTGCGAGCGAACATCCTCGGAGCTCCTGATGGTAATATCAGCAGAAACTGTGCACAGACTGCACACTTCGGCGTGGCACCCATAATCCCGGATACGGGGCTCGGTCGCTGTCCAGGAGGTGCCGGCGCAAGTTTTATACTCTTCGATGACATATTCAAAGTTCTTACAAAACTTACAACGTTTTCCTTGTGACACACGAACTGAACTGTCAACGTCGCTGACACTGAACTGCTTGGGCGCGAAACTCTGGGTGACGTTACGATCGACGCCACCGAACGCGGCCCTGAGACGGCAGCTTTGCGAGCACTTGCCGGTGAGGGCGCGGTTGTAGTAGGCTCCGGAGGGGGCGCTGCAATCGTGCGAGTCTCGCTCGTCTAACGATTCCTCTACGACGCGCGCCGCCTCGATCGGCTATTCAAAGGTCTCGACGGAACTTCTTGGCACGCGTTTTCTGAGTGTTCTATGTAGGAGCCCGTAAATCATGTCGACTGGAAATTTCTGCGTCAGATCGTCGGGTATTTTCGATAATACGGCGCGCGCTTTACAGACGAAAATGTTCCTCCATTCATTCTCCGATTGTTCCCGGGCGGGAATAGTTCGCGGTACAACTGATACGGCTGCCTGGTGATACCGCACGCGGCGCGTAGGCGGAAGATTGCGTCATACCAGCTCGTCGCGTGATGTTTGATACCGCTCCACCAGATGGTAGGATCGCTGGCATCGCCCTGTGGTGACCTGGGGAAGCCGCGAAGAGTGTGCTCGCCTGACACTTTAGCACACTCTTTGTATGTCTGGACGGCATCTCTATGAAAGCCCTAATAACGGCGTTAAATGTATCTTGAGATGCTCCGTGAAATCTCGCCATGCATTTTGTGAAATTACCGCCCGGCCAAATAGTTTGACAACGGGGTCCCAGAGGAGGCTCGAGGAAATTCATGGAAATTCTCACAAATCTCTAGTTGCTTCTTCTGCAACAGTTTGAGAAGCGTGGCGAATTCCTGTTGCGACATTGTGACGCACCAGCTGTGGTTGCGCGCTGATGTACTCCATCATCCAAGTCGTTCGAATGCGAACTTTTCCTTTGCTGTTGTTCCTTGCGTCTGCGCAACGCCCTGTCGGATGGGGAGCGCGCGAAAGGTAGAGGTTATACGCACGACACTCGTTTTTTTATCGTTCGATCGGCCGCAAGTTGGGCGCCAGTTTATAAAACGGGGGTTGTGAATTACAGATGTATTTCTTAACCCCTATCTCTCATCGTGTCCACTAATTGCCAAGCGCTACCGTCCACGAGGTCGCCCGGTGGCCATTAATTGCCAAGCCTAATAATGGCGGCCGGAGTTCGTTTTTTATTCTTTAATCTGCATACAATGATCTTAGGGCTGTCTCTGTCCCTCTAATATTTAGTTGAATGATGAAAGAATGCGACAAAAAATGGTCGAGTGTAAGCTGTGGATTGATCTAGAAACAAATGTTTACACAGTAGTATTATATTCTTTGGTCCCGCCCCGCCTCAACTGCGACTGCGCGAACGATACGGAACGACTGTTCTTCTCGTGAAAAAAAATTCAAGAAGATATTTACCAAATTTGATGTAGTTTTATTAGAAATGTATTATAGTTCAAATAAAAAACATATACGTTATCGATTTACTTTTTGAGTTATCTTTATTCTTTCCTCCATACACCCGTTAACAATTTGATTTCTAACTTTGCCAATTTTTCTATCCGTTCGAATTGAATTCAATTAGTTCACACCTATATCGTATGAAAGATTATATGGGTCCCGAGAAACTATTCAGAGTTATGATAATAGATTTCGCGTGGAGAAAGTTTCGCACGGAAAAATTCGAGGGAAACTAGCGGATATGCGGAAATCGCGTCCACTGCAGCCAGGGGGTTAATTAGCGGGTAAAACGTACACAACGCACAAACGTACAATACAAGCGTATTAGAAAATAGCGAGGCGCACACACCTTCGGGGGCTGGCACAGACAGACACTTGACCACTGGGGGGAATCCTGTGTGAGGTGAGAGCGAAGAAAAGAGTCCACGCGAGAGGGACAAGGCGTTGCTGCTGTGGTCGTTCGTTACAAAACCTAGTCCTTCCTTATCCTTACTTATATATATACTTACCTATAATAAAATCCAACGTCTGCTTTCTGTCTGAGTGTCTGAGTGTCTGAGTGTCTGAGTGTCTGAGTGTCTGAATGTCTGAGTGTATGTCTGTCTGTCCGCTTATAACTCGAGAACCACTGAACCGATTTTAATAAAAAAAAATCTACGGATAGCTTGATTCTTCCCATCAACTATAGGCTACTTACTATCACGCTAAATGGCTTATGAGGTTAGCAGTGAAGTGAAATATGAGAGCGGGCGGAGCCGCGGGCACAGCTTGTAATCAATAATTGTAAAAACCCTTATTTTGATTCAATATAATTGTTTTTTTTTTCTTTTCTTTCTTTTCTCACAATTAGTGCCAATGCTTAGTCCTACTTAGACAGCGTGATGATATTTAATATAAAAAGAACTCAAAGAGTTGCTGAATCTAAACGAATAATGACAATGCAATTCTGATTTGTAATTTTTTTTAGGTTATTTTGGCAATGTTTTTTTTTTTTAATGTCCTTAGTAAGTCACATGTTACTTTAATATTACCTTTCTTCATTGTGATAAAGCCAACCATGTTTTACATAAAAAACTATTTAAAAAAATAGGTCCTATATGACAAAAAATGACCAATGTCCAGTGGTTGTATGGGCCTAGAGATTATGGCCGTGTGTGGATGCTACAGTGGCGGACGCATAAATAAAATATTGGTCGGTCGATCCGGGCGGCCCTGCGCACTGCGATCCACTCTCTCCGGAGCCCTGACTCTGCGCGCACACTTACCGCTTAGTGTGTTGAAAAAAAAAACATGTCTCTAAATTTTAGAAAATGATTCGACCCTAATTCAAAATCATAGCTTTTTAGGTTTACCTATCCCGTACGGAAGCCTATTACTAAGCCTCCGCCGTCCGTCTGTCTGTCCGTCTGTCCGAGGGCTGTATCTCTTTAACCGTAATAAGTAGCCTGTTGAAACTTTCACAGAATATGCGTTACTATGGCGGATATAACAACAAGAAAAATAAGAAAATGTTAAAAATTAAGGGGGGCTTCCATACAACAGACGTCCGAAAAATCTATTAGTCACACTATTGAATAATAGATGGCGCCACAGGCTTTTATACATTGCATTGTTAAAAGACAAAAAAAGATAGGTAGATAAGAGCGGATAGGTACGGAAACCTCTGTGCGCGAGTAAAACTCGCACTTAACAGATTTTTTGGATAGCGCGACCTGTGGCATCGTTTCATCTACGAGTCACCGAGTAAGTTCGTACTGTGTGGGGCCGGGACTTTAGAAGGATAGCTCCATTGCATCTCTCCCCGTGTATGTCGTAAAAGGCGACTAAGGGATATGACTCCCTTCTTACATTACCAGGTGGTAGGGTATAATCCGCCCGGGTTGATACCACCGCACTGAATGAAAGGTCGGTCGAAACGGCCATGTAAATAGTTTGTGTTTTCCTTCCAGTTTAGTGTAGCCGGCACGACCGAAGGGAAGCACTGACGTGGCACCAAGATCACCAGGTGTTATGGGCTGACATCACGGATGTTGTAGGTGATGTAGCCAACCGTGTCAGTTTCTATAAAAAAAAAGATAGGTATTAGTTATTACTTTTTTATATTTTATGAAAATAAATGTTTATAATTTTAATAAAATCGTTAAAATTAAGTACAAAGTAAAACGTATATTTCGAAATAAGACGTTTTTCGAAATATATTTTTAATTCATAGAAATACGTACATGAAACTTTTTGCTGCGGTGACCTTTGAGCAAAAGTACTTGAAACTAAATTCTAAAAACAGCTGATTTCTATCACGATAAATGTATCTGCATTGTATGCATAATCGACTCCGTGCGACCTAACCTAGACCTTAAATGCAAGGTGTTAGCGTTAATATTTGAATGTTAAAGTAATATTATTCAATAATGTTCCTTGTAGTGGTGGAATAAGGTTTATATCAGCTTGATGTAGAGTACTGAACGTGGGTTACCTTTGCACTCATGGGGGGTGGATGACGCCGACACGACTGCAACGGTCTATAGTGAGACTGGCCGCCTTGATAGTTTAAATTAAACCTTTCTATATTAGTAGTCGGGTCGGGTAAGGCGCCTTGAGACGTACTATCTTTCATATGTTTGTAGCTAGTTAAGTGAGGTGAAATCATAAGACACTTGTTCGTTGCATGAGCATGTAGAAATTATTAATTTCTACGTAATACGCCTAGGATATTTTAAATGTTTTTTTATTTTTATGGAAACTGACACAGTTGGCTACATCACCTACAATATCCGTGATGTCAGCCCGTAAGACCGGGTGAACTAGATGCCATGTCAGTGCTTCCCTTCATTTCATGTCGGCTACACTGAACTGGACGGAAAACACGAACTATTTACATAGAAGTTTCGACCGACGTTTCATTTCGTGCGGTGGTACCAACCCGGGCGGGATAAACCGTACAATCTTGTAATGTAAGAAGGGAAGGGACCTACAGTTTTACGTGGAATCCGAAACACGGTCAGACTCCAACGGTCGAGCGGTCACCTATCCAAGTAGTGATCGTGCCGACCGCACACTGAGCTACCGAGGCTGATAAATTCTATACTCATATACATATATGTAGATGTATGTATATGAATATATTCTTTATTGAACACCAATTTATACAAATTAGGCACAATAAGCGAGCTTAATGCCGAGAGGCATTCTATTCCAACTACCCTTTGGAATGAGGAAGAAGTATATGCAGGCGAACAAGAATAGAAATACGTGCTGAATTAGAAACATAAAAAATGGTGGAACACAGGACGGTGCTCAAGATTATTTGGTCGCACAATATGTTCCTCCAGGGATTTGTTCACGTGTAGGGCGGGCAAACGAAGTAATATTTATGTAAATGTTTTGATAGCTCCGGCATCAATTTCTTCTTTCACATTTTACCGTGTGGGGCCGGTACTCTAAAAGAATAGCCCCACTGCATCTCTCCCCGTGTATGTCGTAAAAGGCGACTAAGGGATATGACTCCCTTCTTATATTACTAGGTGGTAGGGTTTAAACCGCACGGATTGGTACCACCGCACTGTATGAAAGGACGGTCGAAACGGCTATGTAAATAATTTGTGTTTTCCGTCCAGTTCAGTGTAGCCGGAACAACTGAAGGGAAGCACTGACGTGGCACCAAGTTCACCCGGTGTTATGGGCTGACATCACGGATGTTGTAGGTCATGTAGCCAATCGTGTCCGTTTTCATAAAAAGAAATATATCTATATCTGGATAAAATGCCCGTAAACCTGATCACTAAAATTCTAAAACCAAACTGTTTAAAAAAAAAACATTGAATCGGCTTCAAACCCTAAAAAAAGTATGAAATAAATTTTGATCGTGAGTAGAAGGTGGCACGAAAGCACAAAATAGTCCATCTATAAATTTTAAGGTGTGCTTTTTTACCGCCTGCTACTCAAGATCAAAATATTATTTAATACTTTTTTTTTAATACGTTTAACAGTTTTTTTATTTAACTCTGTTTAGTAATATTACTAAACAGAGTTAAATCACATAATATTAAAATCGTTTGACGGGAAGTGGGTGATTGAAAAATTCCTTAATGGAAAAGTGATTATTCCTTAATTATTTCATAAAATAATTGTTTTCATAAAATTTATGAAAACACCACCCCTGACATATACCCTAGGTACTCATGAAAAAAAGAATCTTTAAAATCGATTGACAATTGGCGGAGAAATCGAGTAATATATACAAACAAATAACATACAGACGAATAATTTGAGAACCTCCTCCTTTTTTTGGAAGTCGGCTGATAAGACTTACTTCTAACTTTGAAGTATAAGTGGGACGTAATTAAAATTAAATTGAATCTAAAATATGTTCTTTATTTATTACAAACTCATAGAAAATGAGACACCAAAGGCGCATTCTTTACAAACTAACCTTTGGGATGTGGGAGAAGCGCTTGGAGGCGGATAATGCAAGGGCTTGCAGAATTTATTATTAAAAAAAATGCTATATAATAGATAATTTAAAACATTTTATTGGTATCATTCAAACATTTCAAACAAACAAAATATAAAAGAAATGTAGGTAGGTAGCGTCATAGCTCTACCACCAAACCATTCTGAAGTAATCACCAAAAGCTTCAAAGAGTAAGTCCCAAAAAGCAATGCGGCTGTGAAACGGTTTCCGGTCGATCTTCATATCTGAGTCTATCCAGAGATACTCCCGCGCGTCCGAGACCACAGGCCAGCGCACCGGTAGCAGCTCGCTCACCTCGGGAGTCGGATCCCTGCAACAATATGGAGATTATAAGATCAGAGTACTCAGAGTCACGCGACACAGCCGGCCATCGCATCGCTCGGCAGTAGCTCGCTCACCTCGGGAGTCGGATCCCTGCAACAATATGAAGAACACGAGACCATGTCAGCGATAAGGTGGAAATAAAAAGAATGCCGTCTAATTCAGTGCTACTCAAACTGTGGTCGCCGGATCGTTGCAGGTCCGCGGCTCGCAAGCTGCTCTGACGGTTCGCGCCAAGGGAAGAACGAAGATAAAGTAATTTTTTTTTTTTTGGTCAGAGCATGAGGCTATAAATCTTCTCGTGCTTGTCAATCATGTTTTACGAATTATTTCAGACGTGAATTTATGAGAACATATTGAGATGAGACGAGTGTGTTTTCTTTTATTTTATTAAAACTTTAAAACATCACTTGTTTTATATCCCACTAGTTCCCAAGCCGGTCGCTAGGCAAAAAAAAAGGCCGGCCCTCGACACAAAAAAGTATGAGTAGCACTGGACTAATTTATTGGCATGCCCTGTAAAGACCCTCAGGCTATGGCAACCACAAAATACACTCATCGGAAGACCATTCTGTAATAATGTCGCCTCGCGAGACAGAAACTAGTTCGAAATACGATTCTTCCGGAAGTTAGGCAACTGAAACATTATTGTTCCAAGAGTGTACGAGTATGGCGGGTGTAACGTGGGAGCGATGAGGTAAACCAAATTCTTAAGAACACTAGCCATGGACTTCAGAACACTTATAAAATCTAGGTAAGATTGACGCTACCATTGAAGGAGAACACTTCTGTCGTTCAGGAATGAGTATCAAACACTTGAGAAATATGTATGGGATAGGCGATATAGTCTGCTGAACTGATCGCCGTACTGATTCGGTTAGTCCTCCCTCCAAAACTATATATATATCAACCACTTACCCATATTTAACAAAATTAGTCCACATAGTTGTCATTCGATCAATCATGAGTTGATCTTCTGGGCTGTTCTCATCAGGCAAGTAGATTTGTTTGAACAAAAAGCCAATATCGTCGGCATGTGCGGCGCCCCCTTCAGTTAAGTTGAATCTTCGCTTCACAAAGTTCACGCCGCCAGAGTAGGCGAATACGTATTGATATATTGGCAAGTTAGATTTAACCATATGGTATTTAATAGATCTGTCAATTGGGTTAAGGAAATGTGCATCAGAATCAAACATAATCAATTCGTTCACAGTTTCCCGATTAATTGTTTGACTTCCGACATAAAACTGTTGAACTATCTGAACCGCTCTCTCTAACTGTTCTTCACTGGGAAATTCAAAGGAGCCATTTATGCGATCGTAAAAAACATTTTGATACTGATCGAAATAGTTTTCTTCGTTCATTCCGGTCAAATGTCCCGCCATTTGTTCGTCACTATTGTGTCCTATTATCATCGGTACACTCTCATATTGTCCAGATGCTAATGTACGGTCCGGGAACTCGGTAATAAAACTTTCTACACCTTCGAACTCTCTCTCTACGCATGGCTTGAATGTTATTCCAAGTGCTACTCCAGCTAGAATAACGTCGTTGGTAGGAACACTTTTAATAATTTCAAGTGCTTCCTCCATTGTGTCCACTCGGAAGCCCAAATAGTTGGCTATTTCCATTGGAGCTGTCGGCCTACTGTGTACGACCACTTGCTCCACTAATGCGCTCCCACTTTGTAGGATTGCCCGATGAAATAGTCCATTGGAACCAGGCGACAGAATGTGAAACTCTAGTGACATTGCTCCGGCACTTTCGCCGAAAACCGTGATTCTGCTCGTATCCCCACCGAAGGCAGCGATGTTGTCCTGTACCCAACGCAGCCCACGCCTTTGATCCTTCAAGCCGGTGTTGCCCGGCACACCGGGTGTATCCAGACACATAAACCCATAAGGACCCAGTCTGTAGTTCAGGGCGACCAATATAACGTCATGTCGGACTAAGTATTGCGGTCCGTGCACATATCGACCAGAATAACCGATACGAAATCCTCCTCCATATATCCAAACAAAAACGGGAAGACGATTTGATACACTGGCCGCTGTCGGTACATATACGTTGACGTGCAGACAGTCCAAGCTTCCTTCTACAGTGTTGTTGAACTCTTCTATTTGAGGACACAATGCGCTGTCGTCGTTAGCATCAAATATATCTTCGAATGTTTGGCCAGGTAGAGCGTCCTGAAATGAATGATGAGTGATACAATATTACACGGGTAGGTTTTTGGCTCCGGCGGGATGGGGGGGGGGGGGGGTTGCAGAGTTTATCAAATTAAATTTCAATCCTAGTTAGTGTGCAAAAAGTGAATAATGAATAATATAGTTTCAAAAAAAATTAAACTGACATGAAAGTTTTTGGCTTCGGGGGAAGGGGGGGGGGGGGGGGGGGAGAGAGGTGCGAACCCCAAATCCCTCTTACCCCTCGGCAAGCTTATAATATTAGTCACACAATCAAAATTAACAGTGATAAAAATAAAAATATAAAATAAAAAAATAAAAATAATAAAAATATGAATTTCAATCATCAGAACGATCTGAACAGGAATAAGAGGTACAAGGGTACAAGTAGAAGGATAAGATCTGCTTGAAAAACTGCGCTGTTATCTTAATCGATTCCCTTAAGAAAACAGTAACATTATTCAGTAAAATTAATATTTAGTATTTACTCACCCCAAATGGGTTATCTGGATTCACTGAAGCAAACGGTATTCCCATGAACATGGAGTAGTCGCCATCGTCTGACTTTATTCCTCTAACTATCCCCTGATTGGTCAACACCATAGGATCCACGCTCCATACTGGACATGCCAGGAAGGCTAAAGCACAAGACACTATTGCTAGCAGTCTCGACTGCATCGTTGATATTTTCACAGTGCAAGACAATAGCAGTTTATGTAATATTTCAACAGTTAAGTTATCAGTTTCTCGTATGATCGATGAAGTTTTTACAATAAGATAAGTCAACACTTCTTGACGTTCTTATCCTATTTAATTCAGAGCTGACATATAAATGATAGTTTTATCTTTAGGAGTTACTCAAGAAAGTCAAGTGCAGCCTCTGGAAACCCCGTCAGCTGATGATTATTATTTTTTACTTTATTTTACACATACGCGCTGTCAGCCCATAACACCGGGTGAACTAGGTGCCATGTCAGTGCTTCCCTTCATTTCATGTCGGCTACACTGAAAAACACAAACTATTTACATAGCCGTTTCGACCGACGTTTCATTCAGTGCGGTGGTACCAACCCGGGCGGGATAAACCCTACAATCTAGTAAGGTAAGAAGGAAAGGGGCCTACAGTTACAATACGAAAACTCCAGGCGTTGGTCATGTAGAATAATTGCCATATTTGTTCAAATTTATTCAAATTAGTTCAAATTAATTGGTTGAATTAATTTGAAAAAATATGGCAAATATTCTACATGGCCAACGCCTGGAGTGTTCGTATTATTTCTAATGCTGGTGTGACATCCGATATATCCAAATACGTATTGATATACGGGGTTGTTAGACTGCGGCAAGTGATACAACATTACTTCACAACACCCGTAGTTGTTGGTGAAATTGGAATCGAAATCACCGAGAGCATCCAAGTCTTCAACAGTCGAAATCCCCGTGTATGTCGTAAAAGGCGACTAAGGTATATGACTCCCTTCTTATATTACTAGGTGGTAGGGTTTAACCCGCCCGGGTTGATACCACCGCATCGAATGAAAGGTCGGTCGAAACGGCTATGTAAATAGTTTGTTTTCCGTCCAGTTCAGTGTAGCCGGCACGGCCGAAGGGAAGCACTGACGTGGCACCAAGTTCATCCGGTGTTCATGGGCTGACATCACGGATGTTGAGAGTGATGTAGCCAACAGTGTCAGTTTCCATAAAAAAGAAAAATTCTCCGGCTGCGTTTGACTTTGATCAATTTATCGGTTACGCCTTGCGCGCCATACATATATATTTATAGTCTCTCTGCTTGTGTGGTGTATTAGATTGGAATACCCATGTAATCCTTAGACTCGAATACGTTTTGAGGAAGAGTTACAATGATAGATAACTCACTCCAAAATGATTATTTGGGTCGACTAATGCGTATGGAATTACAAAATAACATGACACAGTTTCCATCGACTGCTCCTTGTCCTCAAGACTTTCGATGTCATAGCTAGTGGATCTTGACTCCATATTGCTTGGAATAAATTTAACCATACGCAAATTATCGGACTAGTCTTCACAATCGCTGTTCTAAATGGGAATTCAAAAGACAGAGAGCTTTTCGGAAGGCTTGGAGTATTTAGTAACTCTTGCCATATCAAAATCGGATTTCCTTTATTTGAAGAGGCAATAAGATGACACGTCAATGAGGAGGTAAATTTTATTATAAAAAAATTAATTTTGAGAAAGTACATTTTTAAATTAAAACATATTTGTAACAATTGAATGTTATTACAAAAAGGTCGTCATTGGTTTACGTTAATGTAACGTTCAATGTAGGTTTACTGCCATCGCATGTATTTTCCAAAAGCTTCGATGAACAGGTCCCAGAAAGCAATTCGACTGTGTAACGGTTTCCGGTCGACCTTCACATCCGAGTCTATCCGGAGGTACTCCCGAGTGTCCGAGACCACAGGCCAGCGCACCGGTAGCAGCTCGCTCACCTCGGGAGTCGGATCCCTGCAACAGTATGAAGAACATAAGGCCACTAATACAGAGATCAACTCGTAGACTCTATGTATGTATATATGAAAATCAGTACTGGTAAACTGTGCCGAGGACCAATGGTGCAGTCGATAAGCCAAATTCACCACTGCGCGCGAAACCACGCTCAGTGAGATGATCGCCGGCAGATTTGCGGAGTGTTGAGGGTTAGGATGGAATATAGGTTTAATTTTAGGTTTCGATATTTTCAGAATATCTCACAGAGCATCAAATACCTACCGCCCACGCCCCCTACTAGAGGCGCCCTAAGCGATGGTATTTGAAACCCAATAACCGTACGCTGAGCTGCTAGCGCTTCGTATGTGTGTTTGTGTGTCCTAGTATCGACACTACACACAAAGAGGAGCAAGTTAGGCACACGCACAAAACAAATGCACACGCACAACACACATATGTAAGTCATAGGCCACGCCCACAGGCTTCAACGCCGTTGTAGAGAAATCGCGCTCACGGCGCCTCTAGTAGGGGCGGGCGCACGCATTTCATGCTCTGTGGAATATCTACATACAAGTACAGTCTTGGGTCCTTCAAGAGGGGAGTGAATTGGCACCTGTCTCGCTTGGAATAAAAATATACGTAAATCTGTGACACTACGTTAAACTGCATTAATCTCTCGCGACTTTGTATAATACTTAATAAGACTTAATATCAAGGATCTTATTCGTTTCCTGGTTGGCCTCTGAGCGAAAACAAATAGAGTGACCTGTATGTAGCACGACACTTTTGATGAATCCAAAAGAAATTGATCAAGAAAACTATTATACTTATACCCATATTTAGCGAAATTTGTCCACATTGTTGTTATCCGATCAATTGTAAGTTGATCTTTAGGGTTATTCTCATTTGGGGTGTAGACCTGTTTGAACAGGAACCCAATTTCATCGGCATGTGAGGCACCTCCGAATGTTATATTTCGAAGTCGTTTTATGAAATTCAATTCGCCAGTGTATCCAAAAACATATTGATAAATAGGCAAATCAGACTTAAGCATGTGATATTTTATACATCTCTCGAATGGACTGTAAAATTTAACATCAGCCTCAAAATTTCTATAGTCATACCTTATTTCTTTATCTATAGGTTTAGTTCCAATGTAGAACTCTTGAACTAGTTTGCCTGCTCTTTTAAATGTTTTGTCATTTAATTTATAAGAGATATTTAATGTATCGTAAAACACGTTTTGATGCTGTTCGAAGTAATTTTCTTCCTCAAATTTTCTCCAACGAATCATGTTTTCGTCACTATTGTATCCTATTATCAACGGTACACTTTCATATTTTTGAGATGCTAGTGTCCTCTCTGGAATCTCTGTCATGAAACTTTCCACTCCATCAAATACTTTTTCTAGGCACGGTTTAAATTTTATTCCAAGAGCGTTTACTGCTTTTATGATTTCGTTGGTGGGAACAATTTTAATAATTTTCAGCGCTTCCTCCACTGTTTCTATGGAAAACCCAAAGTATTCGGCTATTTCTAATGCAGCTTTCGGTCTACTAAGTACAAGGGTTGACTGTACTAATGCAGTTCCACTTTGAAGAATTGCCTGATGAAATAATCCATTAGAACCAGAAGATAAGATATGAAGCTCGACTGACGCTGCTCCTGCACTATTGCCGAAAATTGTGATTCTACTGGTATCTCCACCGAACGCAGAAATATTGTCCTTGATCCAGCGTAGACCCAGTCTTTGGTCCTTCAAGCCGGTGTTACCGGGCACACTGGGAATATCCAGGCACATGAACCCATATGGACCTAATCTGTAGTTCAGAGTAACCACTATTACGTCATGTCGGATTAAGTACTGCGGCCCATACACATACCGACCAGCGAAGCCCAATTTGAATATACCTCCAAATATGTAAACCATAACTGGAAGTCGGTTTGAGACATTGGCCGACATTGGTACATAAATATTGAGGTGTAAGCAATCCAAACTCCCTGTGACAGTATGGTTGAATTCTTCTACTTGAGGACAACGTGTTTCATCGTCGTGAGCTTCAAATATTCCTTCAAACTCGGGACCAGGAAGTGCGTTCTGAAATAGTATTTTCGAAGATTAGAACAATTAACATTGAACGGTTACATAATAAATATTTTTCGTTACAATTAAAACAGAAGCACTATTCACATTTAATATTAATTAGCTTATAAAATACTTACACCAAATGGATTGTCGGGGTCTACTAGAGCAAACGGTATTCCCATGAACATTGTATAGTTACCAATGCTTGATAGCAATCCTCTCAATTTCCCTTGCTTGATCGATACGACGCGATCTATACACCATAATGCCGATGCCATTGATAATAAAATATAAGGTACGAGTACTATTGTTAGTAGTCTAGACTGCATAGTTGAGTCTTTCGAAGTGATGAACGTTGTAAATGTTGTAAACGTTGTGGCAATGCTTTTAATAGTTGCATCGATTTGGTAAATCGACAATGATATTTAGATAATAAATATGACGACTTGCGTATTAGTGATGTTTGTTTTCTCGAAAACTAATGCTAAGAACGATGAACGATAATCGATGTTTTTTCTTAACGTGTTTATTATGACGGGTATGCAAAGCTCCCAAAATATTGGCCCATAAAAAAGAGGCACCTTATACAGGATCTTTTATGACCATAGGTCATAAAACAAACCAGGTACTCCTGAGCCCATTTGGAGCAAAAAAGTTAGATGACAATTTGTTCTACGGTGAACTTTTTTTTTCCCTATATTAAACTAAATAAAGACACTCCATTTCGAAATTCTCCCGTGTGAATAGACCGATGAACATGTGCGGGCGTCGACAATGCACAGAGCGGAGCAGCAACGTCGCAATGTAGCGAGCGTCTCGGGTCGGTCGCACTACCGTGGTATTTTGCGCGCGAAAACTAATTTAATTACTAATTTAATAACTCCATAATTAAGGCATATCTGACAAAACTCTACGGGACCTTTTAGACTTTAAATTAGTCAAGAAATCACTGGTTTGCTTATTGACCTATGGTCATAGAACACCCTGTATAATTCCAAATTTACTTATTTTGTCCTAATTTATTCTAATGTTAAGATACTATTATGATTATTATAAGATTTTGTGCAAATACATTTTTAAACCCTTTGGCTCTCCACATTTTAATATGCATCAAATAAACATATTTACCCTACTTGTGAGTACACAAAAACTAATAAAAAGTAGATACCTATCTAGTTAATTATTAGAACGTTCTTCAATATTATAAAGGTGCCTCTTTATTAGCGTAAATAAAGATCGTACCTAAATGCCAACTCTTATACATTGAGGGTTCAAATTCTCTCTCTCATTCACTCACTATTTTTGCTAAGGATTATAATAAAACTGTTTAACGCATATTGTTTTATTTTGTTAAGTGTAAATTTATACAATAACATTGAGTGGGATAAATATTCAGGAACTGTTTAATGAATACACCAAGATAAATTCACGGCATTAGTATTTTTGTAGTGTGCACATTCTGAGATAAATGAATGAGTTTAATACCACCAAACCATTCTAAAATATTCTCCAAAAGCATCGAAAAAAAGATCCCAGAAAGCAATGTGGCTATGGAACGGTTTCCGGTCGATCTTCAGATCCGAGTCTATCCAGAGATACTCCCGCGCATCCGAGACCATAGGCCAGCGCACCGGTAGTAGCTCGCTCACCTCGGGAGTCGGATCCCTGCAACAGTATGGAGAATATAATACACGCTGTACAAAGATAGTCCCGTGACTCGGCCGACCAGCACACTAAGTATATAAATAGCTAAGAACCGTTCCGATTAAACCAGTTTTCTAATAAAAAAACCCGCATCTAAATCGGTCCATCCGTTTGGGAGCCACGATGCCACAGACAGACACACTCGCAGACGCCCCCATTCACACATACACACATACACGCACACGTTAAAATAACTCCCCTTTTTTGCGTCGGGGGTTAATAAATCAATTATAGTTCAAGAAACATAATACAAACAACAAAATGAGGCGCACCAAATGTACGAGTACTTACCCATATTTAACAAAGTTAGTCCACATAGTAGACATTCGATCAATTACGATCTGATCTTCAGGATTGTTTTCATCCGGCGTGTAGTTTTGCTTGAACAAATAACCCAGTTCGTCGGCGTGTGCGGCGCCTCCTTCAGATATGTTATACAACCTTTTCATTAGATTGACTTCACCAGTGTACGCGAACACATACTGATATATAGGTAAATCTGATTTATTCATATGATACTTGATCGATCTTTCAATTGGGTGGTTGAAATGAATATTTGAATCGAACTCGATCAGTTCCATCACAGTGTCTTTATTTATAAGTTTAGTTCCGACATAAAACTCTTGCACTCTCATAGCGGCTCTTTTCAACTGTTCATCGTCACTGAACTCAAATGATCCATTTATTCGTTCGTAGAATACGTTTTGGTAGTGATCAAAATAGTTTTCATCGTTAATTGCGCTTAAATGAACCGCTAACTGTTCATCACTGTTGTATCCGATTATCATTGGTACACTTAGGTATTGACCAGATGCTAGTGTGAGGTCTGGAAACTCAGTAATAACACTTTCGACACCTTCAAATTCATTCTCTATGCACGGTTTAAATGTTAGCCCCAGAGCATATCCAGCTAATATTATGTCATCAGTGTGAACACTTGCAATTATTTCAAGCGCTTCCTCCATCGTCTCAGCGCGGAAGCCCAAGAACTCAGCAATTTCCAATGGAGCTGTCGATCTACTGTGCACTACTAATTGCCCCACTAAGGCACTACCACTTTGTAGGATTGCCTGATGAAATAGACCACGCGAGCCAGGAGATAGAATATGAAACTCGAGAGACATTGCTCCCGCACTTTCGCCGAAAACGGTTATTTTACTGGCGTCGCCGCCGAATGCGGCAATGTTCTCTTGAACCCAAAACAGACCACGCCGTTGATCTTTTAAGCCGGCGTTACCAGGCACACGGGGAGTGTCCAGACACATAAACCCATATGGGCCCACCCTGTAGTTGACGGTGACTATTATTACGTCATGTCTAACTAAATATTGTGGTCCATAGAGCTGCTGGCCACCGGAACCGATACGAAATTGTCCGCCGTATATCCAAACGAAAACTGGAAGCTGATTTGACACACTGGCCGACGTGGGTACATATACATTGACGTGTAAACAGTCCAAGCTTCCCGTTACAAGGTTGGTGAATAAGTCTATTTGAGGACACTGTGCGCTGTCGTCGTGAGCCTCGAATATACTGTCGAAAGTTGGTCCAGGGCGAGCATCCTGAAATATGATAACGTATGATACATGGAACGCTGTAACAGTTACAAGTAGAAATATTATTCAGTGTCTTGCTTACCCCATACGGATTTTCTGGGTCCACTAAAGCAAACGGTATGCCCAAGAACATTGAATAGTCACCATTGTAGGAGCGTGATCCTCTCACGATTCCTTGCTTGGTCAGTACCATCGGATCCTGACTCAAAATTGATGAAAAAAGTGATAGGAAAACAAAAAGTACAAATAAAAATATAAGTGGTCTCGACGGCATCATGAAATATTTATGAATGAAGCACAATGAAGGTACGTATGTGACTGACTGTGGCAATATATTATCAACTTTTACATAGATGTCGATAACGATTATATAAAATGATTATTCAAAAAATATCTGACGGTTTTATCTTATTAAATTCAAAACTGACGTTGCAGCTACAAAATTATCTTTGAACATGAAGTAGGTACTGAAAGAACGTATTGACATTCTCACTACTGCATGAGGTAATCATTTAATCTGTCGAACCATACAATTAAGATGTAAGATAAACTTCTAATATATGTATATATATACCTATTTACTTCCACTTCTAGTATTTTTTTAAATCTAATCCGGTATGGGTTGCTGAGTCAGAGGGGCCAAAGCATATGCTCTGACTAGCCAATATCACCTCCGAGAAGGTAGGTGCCATACCGGAGACTTCCCTGGTTTGCTGGCTATACTGGACTAGAGGAGAACACAACCGAGGTTGCTATGCGGCCATCTTACATCCAGTACGGTGGTATCAACCCAGTCGGCTACAATTTGAGCCTACCACCTAGTAAGGGGCAAGGGAAGGGACCTACAGTTTTACACCGGTTCCGAACGGTGAAGCAGCGGGTGTAGGTAGGCACGTAAATTTTTTCGTCAGAAAAAACTGATTATTACACGCCACGAGTCAGTAAGGCTTACTGACTCGTGTTACACGCCGACGGATTCGAACCTCGGACCTCCGTACGCATGAGAAGCCGATGCCCAAACTACTCGGCCACCCGCCGCCTTATACTTTTACACGCTCCTACTATTTTTTTATTATATGGTTTTTAGCTATGTTTGTAATCAAGTAATCACAAAATAACAATGAAAAAAAAAACCTAAAACTAAAATTAACACCTATTAAATAAAAAAAATTTCATCCATCTCCGCCGACTCCCCCACCGTGCCCAAAACACTAGCCGCGTTGCCCCTTTGAATCTCCAGCCCTATTCGCTGGAGAAAAAAAGATTTGGCGCGGCGGTCGCCCGACTTTTCTATTAACAACTTTCCGAGCTGATCAGAAAAGCATTTTGCGTCGGGCGACCACACGCCAAGGGTTTCCACGGCGAAGGCCAAAAACTCAAAGGAGCAACACAGCGTTTTTGTTTATTGATAATTCATATGGCAGTAATACTGCACTCGAACTTGTCACAATGTGTCCTATGGTTTGATTACACCCACGAAGAAGAATCGGCAAGAAACTTCGCAGGGTTTTTTTTTCATACATTATTGTGACAATTATTTTTGTGACTATCCACATAAATAACATCGCCTACAGCAGGTATGGCGAAGCTGTTTAGGTCCACTAAACAAAGTAAAATTCGTGAGCGGTCCATTGAAGGGGATAAAAGAAAGAATTCTTTATTAATCATTAAATTTGATTTAAAAATACAAGTTAGAATGTATAGTATACATACATTTAAAGTTAACAATGTTTCACATCATTATGTGAGGAACTTGTATGAAACTTGTATCTTGCTTTTGGGCGTCGTCGGCTCAACAATCCATGCTGACGGCGCCAAGTGTCTCGCGTATCAATAAAAAAAAAAAAAAAGAAACAGTGTCACATTAATTTAATGACAATTTATTGAAACGTGGCACTTCAAATTTGCTCCGTGTCGACCGCGGTCGACACTTTGGCAATCTCTGGCCTACAGTCTATCGAAAACACAGCTTGAGAGCAAGATTAAAAATTTTACTGAGAATTCTGATTAAGTATATCCGGCAGGTGTAAAAACTCTTTGTCAAACTTTGATACATAATTTGTTTTTTGTATCATCTTAATTATCTACATCATCATACAAAGGCCGAAGACCAGAGCTGTTTCGATAAGCTTAGTCAATACGGCTAAGCACATCATTCATTTGTACTCAGCTCGGAATACAAGCGTTTTTTTCTTTAATATTTTATTGCTGGCGAGCGAAGACCCACTTAAAATATTATTATATATTCTTTATTGAACACCAATTCATACAAATTAGTTGCGATAGGCGAGCTAATGCTATATGGCAATATACACAACCTAACTGTTTGAATGTGGGCGAAGTACATACAGGAGACCAAGAATATAATGAGTAAATGTATTATACTGTAAAGAAATATGAGGCTAACTGTGCTTCGTCTCCGCTCGCGTGAAAGTTAGTTTAATAGCAAATCTGATTGAAGTGCCAATATTAAGAAGTCACCAAGGGCAAGGACGAAGGCCGAACTGCGTTCACGTAAATCATTATACCTACTCACATCCCATGGCATTATTGCGAAGAAAAGAAAAAAAAAACGATTTTGATTATTTGAGTATATCGACGATGAAAATCTCAATTGGCGTAAAGGAAGAAAGGAAGGACCGAAGGGAAGCACTGACGTGGCACCAAGCTCACCCCGTGTTATGGGCCGACATCACGGATGTTGTAGGCGATGTAGCCAACCGTGTCAGGTTCCATAAAAAAAAAAGGATCAAACACATTTTACAGGAGAAGCAAACAACAGAAAAACATTTCAAAGAAAATTTAAAACTTTTCCATTTGTGGTTCAATAAAAGTTGACTTTAAGCGACTTAATATGTGTCTCAGTAAACGACATCGCACACTTAGTGGAGTCCATCAACCGCGATGTTAGAGATCTTCTTCTTTCTCTGTGAAAAGGAAACTTTCTCTTTCCTGGTTCAGCGAGCGAGCAGTCTCGGCACCGACCAATGAAAATATCGATTACCAGATTAATTACTATATTTTGGAGATATTCGAAGGGCAGTCCAGAATATACAAATCACGGCACTGTCGTTGATCCTCAAGAAGCTCTCCACTATCCTGTTGAGTTTTTGAACTTCCTCAATCCGTCCGGTCTACCCATTCACCAGCTCATCTTAAAGTCGGCGCACCAATAATTTTACTTAGAAATTTAAATCCACCTAAGCTGTGTAATGGAACTCGCCTAAAAGTAGACGTCTGAAAAACTATATAATCGAAGCAACTATCTTCACAGGTTGTGCCACTTGAGAAATGATTATAATTCCTCGAATCCGAACGATTCCCTCATTTGTGCCATTTAAATTTAAATTTTTCCAATTCCCCTATCGAGTCTGTTTTGGGATGACCATTAATAAGGCACAAGGGCAAACTCTAAAGGTGTGCGGCTTGGACCTGCACGGTGAGTGCTTTGCTCACGGACAGCTCTAACGTCGCCTGCTCCCGCGTGAGCTGTACTTTCTTGCTCCTGGGGCAAGGAAAACAAACATCGTCTACAAAGAGGCCCTCGAGTAGAAGTTGTAATGCACAGAGACATTAGAAGCTGTGATCGATCAAGCTTACTAGCTACAAAATTATTCAATATCGTTACAAACTATACTATTATCAAAACAAACGTGCAGCTCGCACAACAAAGTTTTATGGCTTAGTGAACGAAGATTCCCTTTACTAAGCCATAAAACTTTATTATGCAAACTGCACGTTTGTTTTGATTTGAGAATAGCAAAAGTCGAACTGCACCCGAGCGGAACCGGGTACTGCAGCTAGTTATAGATATAAACATGGCAAACGATACGTAATTTACTTGAGGGGCAAAGGCGGACTTAGGAGTTAGGAGTTGTGTAGGCAATAAAAAATGCAACAATTGATATTCACATGTAAATACTTTTAAGAGTAAATATTTTATACGTAATGTAGTGCGTAAGGATTACAAGAATAAACATCTTATATTTAATTTAGGTCGTAAAGGTTACAAGAAAACTAATTCAATATTTGGCGTTGGTCGTAAGGGTCGCAAAATATGCTTACATCAAAATATTTTGACATAATTTTACATTAGTGTTATTTACGACAATATTAAAATTTTAACAGTATGACCCAGTTTTGTTTTTGAGTCTATGTGCCCTAAAAATCTACGACATCATAAAGAACATTTTGAAAATTGAAATTTGAAATTTTAAATATACAGGACGATAGAGAAAAAAAAAACTGAGCAAAAGCAAAGGAAATCTCATTTTCGTGATTTTGATTTTGAGATTTACACCGTCGAATATTATTAATTCATAAACACAGTCTACCACCAAACCATTCTATAGTATTCCTCAAAAATATCGAAGAAAAGGTCCCAGAAAGCGATGCGGCTGTGAAACGGCTTCCGATCTATCTTTAGATCTGAGTCAATCCACAGATACTCCCGTGCGTCCGAGACTACAGGCCAGCGCACCGGTAGCAGCTCACTCACCTTGGGAGTCGGATCCCTGCAACAGTATGAAGAACATTATACACAACCAACTGTACAAAGATCATACAAAGATAGTCCCGTGTGTTTTGTGACACAGCCGGCCAGCTCATCGGTAGCAGCTGGCTCACCTCGAGAGTCGAATCCCTACAATAGTACGAAGAAGAAGACACCAGTACTGATTGCAGATCAGGTCCTGCTTGGAGTACTGCTCGCACCTGTGGGATGGCTCTGCCAAATACCAGCTTGCGCCTCTGGACTCAATCCAGCGTCGAGCCGTGCGACTAGTGGGTGACCCCGAAGTGTCCTGCGATCTTAAACCACTGCAACATCGTAGGGATGTCGGCTCCCTAAGTGTGTTCTATCGCTTATTCCATGGGGAGTGCTCGGAAGAGCTGTTTAATGCGATCCCGGCGTCCCCTTTCCACCTTCGCACCACGCGCACTGGGCAGGGATTGCATCCCTACACGCTGGACTTACCGCGGATGCGTACCAATCGATTCTGCAGATCATTCCTCTATAGAGCCGGTAAACTCTGGAACGCTCTCCCTGCCCATATATTTCCCCCCAAGTACAGTCTCTGTTCCTTCAAGAGGGGCGTGAATGGGCACCTGTTAGGCCGGCATGGCATTCGCAACCCCCGCATACGACCGAATGTCCATGGGCGTCGTTAGACACCTTATGGGTGGCTCGGCGCCATATGTCGCCCTGTCAATATATAAAAAAAAAGTATTACACAGATAGCCAAGACACACACGACAGCGACACCGCCTGCCTCGGCACCGGTAGCAGTTCGCTCATTTTAGGAGTGATTTAGGCAACTATAAATGCAACAATTAATTGCTATTCACAGGTAGATACTTTTACTTTTACTTTACTTACCCATATTTAACGAAATTTGTCCACATTGTTGTCATCCGATCAATCACCAGCTGATCTTCAGGACTATTCTCATCAGGCATGTAAATTTGTTTGAACAGATATCCAATATCATCGGCGTGTGCGGCGCCTCCTTCAGTTATATTCCGCCTCCGCTTCACAAAATTAACTTCACCCGAATAAGCGAATACGTACTGATAAATAGGTAGATCCGATTTCGACCTATGATATTTTATAGATCTCTCGATTGGGCTAAGAAAATGAGCATCAGAATCGAAGTCGATCAACGCGAACACTGTTTCTTGATTGATAGATTTTGTACCGACATAAAACTCTTGAACCCTCTTAGATGCTTTTTCTAATTGTTCTTCAGTCTCGAATTCGAAAGACCTATTAATTCGATTATGAAACAGATCATGAAACTGATCGAAATAGTCATTTTGACCAATTTTGCTCAAATGAATAACCAATTGTTCGTCACTGTTGTATCCAACTATCATCGGTACACTTTCATATTGTCCAGATGCTAGCGTAACGTCTGGAAAGTCGGTTATAGCATTTTCTACACCTTCAAATACTTTTTCTACGCAGGGCTTAAACGTTATTCCCATAGTTCGTGCTGCTACAATAACATCATTGGTAGGTTGATTTTTAAGTATTTCTAGAGCCTCTTCCATTGTATGAGCGCGGAAACCTAAGTACTCAACTAATTCCATTGGAGCTGTTTGTCTGGAGTGCACAACTAAATGCTCTACTAATGCACTTCCACTTTGAAGGATTGCTCGATGAAATAAACCATTGGATCCAGGAGACAGAATGTGGAACTCTAAAGACATTGCACCGGCACTTTCGCCGAAAACAGTGATGCTATTGGTATCACCGCCGAATGCAGCAATATTTTCCTGAACCCAACGCAGGCCACGTCTTTGATCTTTTAAGCCGGAGTTGCCAGGCACACTGGGCGTATCCAGACACATGAAACCATATGGGCCCACTCTGTAGTTCAGGGTAACCAATATAACGTCATGTCTGACTAAATACTGCGGCCCGTAGACGTACCGGCCAGCGGAGCCTATACGAAATCCACCTCCATATATCCAAACAAAAACGGGAAGCCGATTTGATGCACTGGCCGAATTAGGAACATATACATTGACGTGCAAGCAATCCAAAGTTCCTGTTACAGTGCTGTTGAACTCTTCTATTTGAGGGCATATTGCGCCGTCGTCGTGAGCATCAAATATTCCGTCGAATATAGGTCCAGGGACAGCATCCTGGAATATATTTGTAATATTGTAGAATAGAATAGAATCTCTTTATTGCACACAATTGAAGGAAGAACAGTACACGACAAGAAACAAGAAATACAGGAGTGCGCAAAGACGGAAAAGTGATTTCTTCCAGTGAACCTTTGGGTGATGAGGAATAAAATACAGAGAAAGAAGTATGGGTAGTGCAAGCAAAAGGGAGGAGGAATTATTTTTATGAATGTAACATACTTACTTATTTATACAATATATAAAATACAAACAGCATAATATACATATATACACATGTATACAGCATTGATACTACATACAAATAATACACACACACTATACTATCCTAATCCACAAGTGAATACAATATAAGAAAAATTAATAACGGTAGAATTACTTCAATGACTTTTTAAAATAATTTAAAGTTTGGTAGTGACGACCGTAGTGCGGCAGCGAGTTCCATAGACTTGCAAATTGTATTGCAATTTAACCAACTATTTTGTCAAGGTGGAATAGTAATTAAAAAAAATTCTCCGTTAATAGGTTATTCACCTACTTGCGTCCATTTATTAAAATTTGTTTTCTTCATATTTCTCTTTTGCACTGCATCGGCCGCCCTATGCGCTTCTCCACATCCCAAAGGATTAGTTTGCAAAGAATGCTACATTGCATTAAACTCGCCTTTTGTGTTTCATGTTTTTATGGTGTACAATAAAGTATAATTGATTGATCGATTGACCTACTTACCCCAAACGGATTATCTTTGTTTACTGAAGCAAATGGTATTCCCATGTACATGGAATAGTCACCATCAGTTGCCTTTAATCCTCTTATTATCCCTTGCTTTGTCAATACCAGAGGATCTGCACTCCATACTGAACAGGAAAGTGAGAGACAAATACCAAACACTAATGTCGTTCGTATCGACTGCATTGTTGAATTGTTCTGCATGCAGACTGATATGCAATTCCCGATTTTGATTTAAATAGCAAAATGTTATCGCTGTAGGTATTTCTCGTACGAACGATATCTTTTGCATAAAACGATTATTCAAATTGGCGAATTCAGATTCCGGTTCTGATTATTGTGTATTTTAATTAGTTTTTATCTTATTTACGTTCAGTGATGAAAGGCAGAGCCGAAATCAAGATACAATACTTTTCACAGTAAAGTTAGTAGCGGAAATTTTCCAGAATAAAAAACATAAAAATGAAATGTTATTAAACATTTTTTTTTATGGAAACTGACACGGTTGGCTGCATCACCTGCTACATCCGTGATGTCAGCCCATACCACCTTGGTGCCATGTCAGTGCTTCCCTTCGGTCGTGCCGAATATTATATTAAAATGAATATGGATTACATTACATTGGCGTTCAAATCTGGAATATTATTCCAAATCGTTTTAAAAATTTAGAATTAATTTAATCAAACTGTTGGGCACGGTGAGGAAGTCGGAGGAGATGAACGGAATTTATTTTATTTGATAGGTAGGTATTAATTTTAATTTTAATTTTTTATTTATATTACTATAACTTTATTTATTTTAGTCTTACTATTAGCTTCTTTTCGTGTTCATTTAATTAATTGTGATGTAATGTAATATTGTGCATTTAATTAATTGTGATGTAATGTAATATTGTGCATTTATATAATTGTGATGTAATGTAATATTGTGCATTTAATTAATTGTGATGTAATGTAATATTGTGCATTTAATTAATTGTGATGTAATGTAATATTGTGCATTTATATAATTGTGATGTAATGTAATATTGTGCATTTAATTAATTGTGATGTAATGTAATATTGTGCATTTAATTAATTGTGATGTAATGTAATATTGTGCATTTTTGTTGACAATTTATGCAACAAATATATTTATTTGATTCAATGCTGTTTTTACATTTTATTCAACCGTGCTAAGCTAAGCGCAAACTGGCGCGGTGGTGGCGGTCATAGCGGTGGCGGCCAAAGTAGCGGTGGCGGTGGCGTTCAAAAGTCGCGCAGATCAGAGCGTTCAGATTCGGCGGCGGTGGTGCCGCGGTGGTTGCGTAATTTCGTAATTTTCGTACTTTTAACTACAAAATTTAAGAAATTTTACTTTTTTTTACTTTTATTTTACTTTTAAAAATTTTACTTTTTTTGAATTCCGCGTGAGCAGTATTGTATAGAATTGAGTGATTGTAGACCTCGTTTATAATTATTTCCTCCATCCTTTCGTCAGTTCCTATGATTATCACGCGATCAGATGCTGCAGGCGCGATCTGATCGCCACCGCCGCCACCGCCGCGATCGGACCACGCACTGACCGCACGAGTGCAGCGATCGGCCGCGCCAGTGTGAGCTTGCACACACAATTGCATATATCCTATCTGATCGCCACCGCCACCGCCACCGCCGGGATCGCCTTGATCGCGCCAGTTTGCGCTTAGCTTAGTTGTTCATGCCATTGTTATAAATTATTTTTGTTATGGGAGACAATTTGAGAGTGTGCGGGAGACAGTGGGAAAGAGACATGGAAAGGAGTGACATTGTCATTATTTAGTAATTTGATTGCTACATAATTTTTTTTTATGGAAACTTACACGCTTAGCTACATCACCTACAACATCCGTGATGTCAGCCCATAACACCGGGTGAACTAGGTAGAGTATCAGTGCTTCCCTTCATTTCATGTCGGCTACACTGAACTGTACGGAAACACGAACTATTTACATAGCCGTTTCGACCAACGTTTCATTCAGTGCGGTGGTACCAACCGGGGCGGGTTAAACCCTACCACCTGGAAAGGAAGGGACCTACAGTTTTATGTGTAATCCGAACCACGGTCAGCCTCCAACGGTCGAGCGGTCAGCCATCCAAATACTGACCGCGCTCAGGGTTGCTTAACAACAGTTGTCCGACCGCACCTCTGAGCTACCGAGGCTGACACAGCTAACCGAGCTGATAAATAAATCGGGATTTGTAGTATTTTATGTAAAAGCTTACAACAAACTCTACGTCCTTAAAAAAACCTGTACGTCCTAAAAAAACTGTACGTCCTTAAAAAAAACTGTACGTCCTAAAAAAAACTTTACGTCCTAAAAAAACTGTACGTCCTAAGAGTTTTAGTTAATTTTTCGTTGGACCTTTTAACAATGACCAATGTGTATTAAATAAACATTTAATATTTTCCTACGTCATAGCTTAATCGGTAGCAACAAGTGATTTAATAATTTCAATGATTTCCGATTTCAATCACTATGCGCTCGTACGGTCGTTTCCTTTTTCTCATATAAGTAAAATGTTTAATTGGCCTTATCTATCATCAGTGTTTACTTTAAAGTACCTAAGCACACCCCTTATCACAACGAATCGATACATTCATATCACAATTATTATCATCAATCAAAACCAATATTGTACATAGTATTACAGGTGATTTATCGCATTTAATCCTGATTATATTGTGTTAGCGATAAAACTCGAACATTTCGAAAACTTTTGACGAATGCAATCTGTTATTAATTCACCACGATAATAATATATGAAATGCGTTTTGAATTTGGAAATTATATACAAATATTATGTAAGTACTGCAGGTGCTAATATCGAATATCTCGACCGTACGTAGGGTTCCGTGTCCATACGGAAGCGTACATCGTCTGTCTGTCTGTCTGTCTGTCCATCCGTCCGTCCGTCCGAGAGATGTATCTATTGATACCCTGGTAATATATATATATATTACAAATATTGTACATAATATCTATACAGGGTTATTGGAAAATCGATCTATTCCTTAAAAGGGGTTATACTAGAGGTTATTTGGAACAATCTAACACCCTTCAACTGGGGGTCGGAAATGAGCGGTTTCTGAGATATCGGGGTGAAATTTTTTTTTTCTGACAAATTGAAAAAAAATAATAAAAAAAAAATATCCTTCTTTTGAGCACTCCATTGATATTTGGAATCTGGTAAACCTACCAATCATTTCAAATAAAAATATCGGCCCAAAATTCTGAATATCTCAGAAATAAGGGGTCTTAAATGACAAAATTGTTTATTTCTATGTAAATTTTTATTTTAAAAAAAACCTTTTTTTATGTAAGAAAACCCCAGTTTAATGAGGGTTAAATTGTTCCAAATAACCTCTAGTATAACCCCTTTCAAGGAATAGACCGAATTTACAGTCATCCTGTTTAATTTTGTTTCTCGGAAAAGGCTCTAACGATTTGGATGAAAGGTTGTATTTAGGTAATGTTTTTTTTAAGTTTATTGAGATAGATGTAGATTGTAGACGCGGAGCGAAGCTCGGTCGCCCAGGTACTAATACATGTAAGTAGGTGTTCATGCTAATTAAATAAAAGCTATACTTGTGTTTTAGTCTCAAAATATTCGTATGCCAAAGTATGTTCAGTTCAATTTTAATAATTTCAAAAATGTAGTATATTGGGCTTTTGAGAACCCATCGGTTTTCTAAATCGTTTCTTTGTCGCACCGCTAGAGTGTCGAACTGTCTTCCGGCGAGTGTATTTCCTGAATCCTTTAACCTGGGTGTCTTCAAGCTTCGTATTAACAGGCTAGACAACCTAGCAACAGTCCGCAAACCTGCTGGCATTGCACCTAACTGAGCGTGGGTTCGCGAGGAGAGGTGATTTTGGCTCTGTCGACTGCACCATTGGTCCCTCGGCACAGCCAACCATGCTGATTTACATAAAAAAAAAATATTATCTTAAATATTTTAAGTTTAAAATACGTAACTGTAATAATTAAAAACAATTATGTTTTTATTAACAATAATATTTCACGTTTCACAGTTTCACGATAGCCAAAAATATTCTCCATATGCCACGAAGAACAGATCCCAGAAGGCAATACGGTCGTGGAAGATTTTTTGGCCTAGACGTAGCTCGGAGTCTATCCAGAGATAATCTCGTGAGTCCCGCGACACAGCCGGCCAGCGCACCGGCAGCAGCTCGCTCACCTCAGGGGTCGGATCCCTGCAACAGAAGAACGATTATAATAATAAACAAAGAATAAATATCCCGGTGGGAGTCCGCGAGTCCTTGAGAGCTTGGTACTCTTCTAGACGACACCACGTTGCGCAGGCCTTTGGTCTCCTGGTGGGGGTTAGGATATACGAACCACACGTGTGCGTGTGCGGTGCCGTTGTGGATGCGCTCGGGCACCACGGCAGGCCTCACGTACTTGCGCGCGCTAACTACCTACCGCCCGACGGGCCGCCGGCGGTCTATTTCAGTGAAATTCGTCAGCCGCGCGAAGTATACATAGACGCTCGCCCACGCAAATGCGCGCAGCTGCAAAGCAATAACCACTTTACACTCGATCGTTAAGGTACATTTTCGCACGCAGCGATTGGCGACGTGAAGCAGTAGGCTATTAAAGCCCGAAGGTAGGAACATTTCCTATGGAGTGATTTATCTGTTACGAAGTAACTATTAAGTAATCTGTGACCACGGTCTATCTTGTTCCAGGACCACCGGAAGGTTGTCTCGCCATGCTGCGATCAACAATATCATCAAGCGCTCCCTCGCTTCCGTAAACACTCCC
This sequence comes from Nematopogon swammerdamellus, assembly GCA_946902875.1. Taxonomy (NCBI): domain Eukaryota; kingdom Metazoa; phylum Arthropoda; class Insecta; order Lepidoptera; family Adelidae; genus Nematopogon; species Nematopogon swammerdamellus. The sequence continues at coordinate 2,854,532 of OX336344.1, forward strand.
AGCTTACTCGAGCCACCCGGTCTATCTAGGTCGAATGGCAAAAAGCCAGACGGGGTGACTATGGTTCCGTGGGAGGGAGGGAGGGCTTAGATTTGGGACGAGACATGTGCGGACACCTTCGCCCACAGTCATTTAGAGAGCTCGTCTCGGTTGGCCGGCTTTGCCGCAGCAAAGGCCCACTCTCATAAACACTCAAAATACCTAGACCTTAAAAGAGATTACGAGTTTGTGGCCTTTGCTATAGAAACTCTTGGTTCGTGGAGGACGGACGCGGTCAGCTTCTCAAATAAACTGGGAAGCTCCTGATTGATGCGTCCGGAGACCGTCGTGCTCGAGCTTATTTTAAACAAACAATAAGCATAGCTATTCAGAGGGGGAACGCTGCATCAGTCATGGGGACCATGCCCTTGTCCCCCATGTCGGAATACTTTTAATTGTAAGTATTTTTATTATTTTAAATTAGTTTAGTTTGTAGTTTTGTAAATATTTTATGATGCAATAAAGTTATATTCATATATTTCAGTGTGTTCTATCGCTTATTCCATGGGTAGCGTTCGGGGGAGCTGTTTGTGGAACTGTCAGGCAGGGATTGTATCCCTACGTCCCTACCAATCGATTCTGCAGATCTTTACTCTACAGAACCGGTAAACTCTGGAACGATCTCCCTCCTCATATAAACTCCCCCCCCCCCCCCCAAGCATACGACCGAATGTCCATGGGCGTCGTTAGACACCTAATAGGTGGTTTGGCGCCCCAAAGTATGCCATGCCCATGGCATGGCGTAAGGTGATACTTTGGCACTGAACATAGTATTTGAATCCAATGGTACAACTAGACAGTACCTACATTCGATAGTAATTATGATGGAGAATGTCTTCATAACAAATACTCACCCGTATTTTGCGAAGTTTGTCCACATCGCACTAAATCTGTCTGTTACTAATTGATCTTCTTGATCATTTTCAACATCAGATCTTTTAAACAGATACGATAAATCACCACCATGGCTAACCCCCGAAGTGCTGGTATTTCTTCCCATTGGTCCCTGTCCCATACTCGCGTGGCTGCCGATATAACCAAATACAAATTGATAAATTGGGCTGTTGGACTGCGCCAAGTGGTATAATATTGATCTATCAGAGCCATAGTTGTATGTGAAATCGGAATCGAAATCACCAAGGGCATCCCAGTCTTCTTGAGTCGAAACCTCGTGACCCACATAAAAATCTCTTACGATTTTAACTGCATGTTCTAGCTGCATTTCACTTACAAAATCGAATCTGGAGTTTAGTGTGTCGTAGATGTTCTTGTATCGATTATTACCGTTTCGACTCTCAGTGCTCGTGTGTCCGATCATCATTGGTACGCCTCTGTAATTTTTAGACTCGAGTATCCTTTGCGGTGAAGTGACTAAAAATCCATCCACATCATCGAATGTTTCTTCTATGCATGGTTTGTAATTTATATTTAGAACTCTTCCGGCCTCTATAACTTCGTTCGTGCTGACATTTTTGATGTTGTCTAAGGCTTCTTCTACAGTTTCAGGGCTAAATCCCAATTGCTGCGCCAATTCCAATGGCAGTGAGGGATTTCTCTTTTCTATTATTCCATCTGTGAACACTGTTGCGCTGTGCAGAATGGCTTGACTGAAGAGTTCATTCGAAACGGAATTCAAAATATGGTACTCGCAAGAGCCAGCTCCAGCGCTCTGCCCAAATATAGTTACTTTGTCTTTATCGCCGCCGAAATTCTCTATATTGTCATGAACCCAGAGTAGAGCAGTTTGTTGGTCCTTCAAGCCGGCGTTACCAGGCACACTGGGTAGATCCAGGCACATGAACCCGTACGGACCTAGTCTATAATTTAAAGTTACCAATATCACGTCATGACGCACTAGGTACTGGGGCCCGTACATGGACTGGCTGCCAGATCCTCCTTCGAAGCCTCCTCCGTAAATCCAGACCATCACAGGAACTCGATTGTTGGAGCTAGCGGTAGATGGGACGTATACATTAACGGTTAGGCAATCTAGTGATCCGAAAATCTCGCCGCTTGCAAAAGATACTTGTGGGCATGCAGGGCTCTCAGTGTGTGCATCTAAAATGCCATTAAATATCGGCTGGGGAAGATTATCCTGAAAAAAAAAATCTATTTTATGTTTGTTGTATTATAATTGGAGATTTTTGTATCAAATAAAATAATCCTAATGATTTTGGAAATAGTTTTAACTAAACATATTGCAGATAACATATGAAGTAATAAATAGAAGAAAAATTATGTATCTATTCAACTCACTCCAAAAGGATTATCCGGATCGACCAAAGCGTAAGGTATTCCCAAGAATATAGAATAATCTCCATCGGTGGCCCTCGATCCTCGCACAAGACCTTTGGTGGTCATAACTAATGGATCTTGGCTCCATATTACTTGGAAATAAGATAACCAAACACAAATAACTAGACCTTCTTTCATGATCGCTTCTTGTTCAATTGGCGATACAACGCCGTCGATTGAAGATCTTGAACTTATCGAAGCGAAGATAGTAGAAGATAACGATCGCAAAGTAACGATAATATCGCTTTAGGTTAAATATGCAGTAGACTTTTTATGAAACGTCGCGGAAATTTTACCATTTTCTTATGTATTTTTATAAAGAACTGACACGGAGGCTATGGTCAAGAGTCTATCGGACAATCACACGCAGCTAATTACATCCCTACTCGAGAAATCACTATTACATAGATGACTGGTATCGACAAGGTATACAATAAGGTATCGGATTATGAAATAGGGAAACGGGAAGACCATTCCATATTTTTGCTGTACAACACAAGTCACAACCGATGGATTCTGATAAGTTGGGTGGCGATGACGATACATGGATGTTCGGAACGGCTGTTAATGGGGGAGGAGGGATAATCACAAACTGTAATTTAGTTTTGTTTGTGCTATGAAACTTTTCAGTTCATAGCCCACAGAAGTGGGCCATGCCAGTAAGATTCTACTTATTCTTCGGCTGGCTACAGTGGATTTGATAGAGAACCACCAAAAACAGCTTGTGATTGGCCTGAAGGTTCCGACAGCTGTGCAAAATATTTTAATAAGAGTGTCTGATATTTATTTACGGAAAAACAGCAAAACGTGAAAGGCGGCTGGTGGCCGATTGGTCTGGGCGTAGGTTACTTTTGCGAGAGGTCTGAGGTTCGAATCCGGTAGGCGCGTGCACTAAGTGAGTTTTTTCTGAGGGAAATAATTTACGTGCATGTATAAAACTGTTGGTTCCTTCCTTTGTCTCTTGCTAGGCGGTAGGCTCAAATTGTAGCCGACCGGGCTGATACCACCGTACTGGTGTTCTCCTCTCTTCTAGTCCAGTATAGCCAACAATGAAAAGGGAAATCTTCGGTACGGACTTACCTTTACGTAGGTGGTATTGGCTGGTCAATGCATGTGCTTTGCCACATTGGAAATATTATAGAAATGTGACTAAAATATTTAGCCAATTTAGAGACTTTCTTTAATGAAGTCATCATTAATTTGTCATTATAATCATCTTCTATTCTTCGAGGAACAATTAATTTGTTATTGCTTATTTATATTCGGTTCTGTATGCAACTAAGGTCCATCGAGATAAGATGGTGATGAAATCACAAGGTCCGGTGCGCGATTGTTGTTGAAGAATGTTTACATTCTGGTCGACTGTTATCAAGCAACCCTAGGCGCGGTCAGTACTTGGATGGGTCAACGCTCGACCGTTGGAGGCTGACCGTGGTTCGGATTCCACGTAGGTGGTAGGGTTTATCCCGGCCGGGTTGATACCACCGCACTGAATGAAACGTCAGTAGAAACGGCTATGTAAATACTTCGCGTTTTCCGTCCGGTTGAGTGTAGCCGACATTCCAATGAAGGGAAGCACTGACATGGCACACCCGGTGTTATGGGCTGACATCACGGATGTTGTAGGTGATGTAGCCAACCGTGTCAGTTTCCATAAAAAAAAACCAAAGGAAATAATTATTATGTCCATGGTACCTACTTATGAACTTAAAATTGATGTGCAAATGTTGCGCAAACACTTCAAATGATGCTTTGTGCAACTCTAGAAGATAAAACTATCTGTGTACATCAGCTTGACACATGCCTAGATTGGTATTGCTCTGTTACTATGCATGCACTCATACGTACAGTCACGAAAAAAAATAAGCCAAGTGCGAGTCGAACTCGCGCACCGAGGGTTCCGTATCGCCATGTCATGGTCAGCGCCACTCACGCCATCTATGGCGTGTTTATGAAATGTTACATATTAGTTAAAATTATGATTAATTAAAATGCTTCATAGTCTTTTCGGTAGATGGGCGCTCATAAACTTGTTAGTCTCTTCTATGGGAACCCTCGTGATTTTTTTACTTTTTCTTATTTTTATTATTTGTTGTTATATCGGCAATAACAATCACATATTCTGTAAAAAAATCAATAGGCTACCATTACAGTTCAAAAGATACAGCCCTCGGACAGGCAGACAGACAGACAGACAGACAGATGGCGTAGGCTTTCTATTTTATTCCATTCCATTCCGTTCCATTCCATTCCGTTCCATTCCATTCCATTCTATTCTATTCTATTCTATTCTATTCTATTCTATTCTATTCTATTCTATTCTATTCTATTCTATTCTATTCTATTCTATTCTATTCTATTAGTCTGCTTACCCCGATTGTCGGGATACAGCCTATGTATAATTAAATTTAATAGAAATCTCTTTTCTTACGTGGCAAAGTTTTATGTATACTGTATTTCGGATCCTATCAGTACGATTGATTATAGATGATGGATCCATCTAAAATATCCAAGATAAATAAACCGAAAGAGTAAATATATTTGAGTTTCCTGAAATATTTAGTCAATTTAAAGTATTTCTGCAATGAAGTCGGAACTTTGTGTTTGGTTACTTGTAGTCGGCTCAGTATGGAGCCAAGATCCATTGGTGATGACCACGCAAGGGCCTGTGCGCGGTTCGCGCTCGAAGGACGGCGACTATTCATTGTTCATGGGAATTCCGTTCGCTACTGTCGATCCTGAAAATCCTTTCGGTGTTCGTAAAGATTCTGATGTGTTATATAAAATTGTATTTCATCGTGTAGGTGAACCGAGTCAACGGTCATCGCACATCGTCAGTCAGACAATCTGTATTTTGTTTATGTAAACCAACATGGGTGGCTGTGCCTAGAGACCAATGCTGCAGTCGACAGAGCCAAAATCATCTCTCCTCGCGAAAACACGCTCAGAGACGCGCTATGAAAGCAGATTTGCGGACTGTTGCTGATCTGTCTAGCCTGTTAATGCAACGTTTGATGACACCCAGGTTAAAGGATTCAGGGAAACACACTCGCCGGGAGACAGTTTCACACCCAAGCGGTGCGACAAAGAAACGATTTAGAGAACCGATGGGTTCTCAAATGCTCAATTTCAACAACAAAAGGGTAGTGAATCTCTCTATGACGAGTCATGCGGAGATAGGACGGATGGCAGGGAATAAGGGATGCTAGTTCCGCAGAGCAGCGTCCGTGATAGTATTTGTAAAACAGACTAAGTGAACCAACAAATCCACTAACAAGTAACATGTACACCAACAAATGTACCAAAGTAACACGCATTTCACTGACTCCCGGTTCCTTGGCTAGGCCGGTTAAAGATACTGCCAAAGTGCCGTTTTATGGACAATTTTCTGATAAAAATAATATTGTTACAGGATCCGCTGCCTGCGCCCGTTTTTGACTCAATATTCGAAGCCCACGACGACAGTGCGATGTGTCCCCAAAGGGAAGAATTCAACAATACTATTGCTGGAACATTAGACTGCTTACACGTCAATGTCTACACTCCACGATCGGCCGGCTCGACCAATAGGTTGCCCGTTATGGTATATATTTATGGAGGTGCATTTTCAATTGGTTTCGCCGGTCGATATGTCCTGGGACCGCAGTATTTGGTGCGACACGATGTAATACTCGTGACGCTTAACTACAGACTGGGCGTGTACGGGTTCATGTGCTTAGACAATCCGAGAGTTCCCGGTAACAGTGGACTGAAGGATCAACAGGCAGGTCTGCGTTGGGTCTATGAAAATATAGCTGCATTCGGCGGTGACAGGGACAGCATCACTATCTTCGGCGAGAGCGCCGGTTCTATGTCGGTCGAGCTTCATATTCTCTCTCTCGGTTCCAGAGGTTTATTTCATCGGGCAATCATGCAAAGTGGTTCTGTACTCACAGACGTCTTAAATTCTAGACCCAATCCGACAGCTGCTTTGGAACTAGCTGATAGATTAGGTTATCATACGGAAAATACTGACGAGGCCCTCGACTTTATTAAATATGCCAATCCAGAAGACCTAATACAAGCTTCGGAGGACATTGAAATGGATTTCAAGTATTGTATTGAAAATGAATTTGAAGACGTTGATCCATTTTTACCAGAATCGCCAATAAACTTGCTCAAAACTGGACAATATGAAAAAGTACCTATTCTATTAGGTTATAATAGTGAAGAGTGGCTGGTAATGCACTTGAGTAACGCTCGAAGTAACGAAAATTATTTTAACGACATGAGAACTTTATTTTACGATACAATAGATTCATATTTTAAATTTGAGAGCACGCATCAGTTGGAATCAGCGGTCAAAATTGTAACAGACTACTACATCGGAACTAATGATATTGACGAGAATGTACAATATGATCTGATACATTTTGATTCGGATTTTATATGTAATCATCCAACAGATCGGTCACTTTCGTACCATTTGGATAATTCTGATTTTCCAATCTATCAATACGTGTTCGCATATTCTGGTGGAGTTAATTTTGTAAAGAGGATGCACAATATAACTGAAGGGGGCGCCGCGCACGCAGACGATATTGGCTTTCTGTTCAAACAAATCTACATGCCGGACGAGAACAGCCCAGAAGATCAACTCATGATTGATCGAATGACAACTATGTGGACTAATTTTGCGAGATACGGGTGAGTTTTGTAAAATATTATTCATATAATATAAAAATGTGGTAAAGAACAACGAACAGCCTCGGTAGTTCAGTGGTGAGGTCGGTCGACTATCTATCGTGATCATAAGCACACCTCTTCGCGGTCAGTCTTGGATGGGTGACCGCTCTCAACGGTTGGAGGCTGAGCGTAGTTCGGATTCCATGTAAAACTGGTATGTCCTTTCCCTTCTTACCTTACTAGGTTAAACCCGCCCGGGTTGGTACCACCGCATTGAATGAAAGGTCAGTTGAAGCGGCTATGTAAATAGTTCGTATTTTCCGTCCAGTGCAGTGTAGCCGGCAGGACTGAAGGGAAACACTGACATGGTACCAAGTTCACTAAGGTGTTATGAGCTGACATCAAAGATGTCGCAGCCAACATATTATTTCTCTATGCAGCCAACTGTGTCAGTTTCCATAATAAAAAAACCTACTTAGAATAGAGAATATTAAAAATCGGCCAATTGCGTGTCGTACCACGCACCGTGAAGGGTTCCGTTGTCGGGAAGAAGGCTCATGGCGTAACGGAAAATATCCCATATCTCCAAAAATATACAATTCAATTCAATTCACAATTCAAACCAATTTTCATGGAAAAAAAATTTTTTTTTTTAGATCTACATCCTTATTTTTTCAGATTTTTCTACCGTATAGTTGAAAGGTAGGGAGGCATACTTATGTGTTACCTTTAGCCCATATTTTGAGTGCAATAAAATATACAATACGTGGTTTGTAAAGATCGCCAGTTGGCATCCAAATTTCCCGCCAACACTGTAGTTTTTACTGCTTACCCACCCTTTCCACTCAAATCTTCGCACCAGAAGAAAAAACTATGAGTCGAAAAAAGTTCGTTGCTGAGGCATCACGTTAAGAGCTTGGTAGCTGTTATTTTCCTGAAGAAAAGTGTCGCAAAAGCGAATGTGCCACGCACGGGCTTCAAGAATCACGTCAAGTGTTCAATCGAGTGCAAACCAGAGGACTCGTCTCGGTGTAACCCCCACGTCCAGGCCTGGACACCACAGCTACGTGGGCACCGCCGATCGAAGAGTGCGAACGCTCACCCGACTCCGCAACACAAGCAGGTTATAACGGATCCAGGGCCCTCTTGCCCACACTCACACAACCAGCCAGGAACAGGTGCGTCCCTTCCTTTACCCACCAATACGAATACAATGTTCTTCGTACTGTTGCAGGGATCCGACTCCCGAGGCGAGCGAGCTGCTACCGGTGCGCTGGCCTGCTGTGTCGCGGGACTCACGGGACTATCTCTGGATTGATTCGGAAATTCGAGTATTACAGAAACCATATCATCAGCGAATGGCATTTTGGGATTTGTTTTACACCACTTATGGAGAGTTTCATTGGCTAGCCTAAGAAAGGAATCGCTGACTTGTTAAATGCTATACTTAAAAAATTTAATTAAAGATTACATGAAACAACGCTGATTTTTTAATTTAATTTTCGAGCACATTCTTGGTAATATATTCGTGATGTCAGCCCAAAACACCAGGTGATCTAGGTGCTTTGACAGTGCTTCCCTTCATTTCATGTCGGCTTCACTGAACTGGACGGAAAACACGTACTATTTAGCTACATAGCCGTTTCGACCGACGTTTCGCTCAGTGCGGTGGTATCAAACCGGCCGCGGGATAAGCCCTACCACCTAGTAAGATAAGAAGGGAAGGGACCTACAGTTTTGCGTGGAATCTGAACCGCGGTCAGCCTCCAACGGTCAAGCAGTCACCCATCCAAGTACTGACCGCGCTCAGGGTTGCTTAACAATAGTCGGCCGACCGCACCACTGAGCTACCGAGTCTCTATTCATTATAATAGTTTGTTGCTCCAAGGAGTTCATAATTTTTTGCAGTTTTAATGAAATGATTAGACAGCCCGATAGTGGCACGGGAGATCAATTTTCCTTTGACACTACTAGCATCGATGTAGTGTCATGGGAAATGCTATTTTACCCGCTGCAATACCGGTAGTGCCATGGGAAAGAAAACTCTCCCATGACACTACTGAAACCAACTAGTGCCACGCGGTTGTGCCACGGGGAAGGAATGAGGCTGACCCGTATTGCTGTATTGATTCTAATGGATTTAGCTCTAGAACAAGAGTCCAGTTAACAAGTGTGCACAGACAGCTAGTAATCCCTTCACACCACAAGGACATACCGCTACGAGGATACGCCGGGATTACGTCACCCCTGGCGCCCTACTGTGCGAAAACTGTCATTATTTCAACGTTCACGAGGAACATTCAACTTTATTGTTTAGAACTGAAAGGTATTTTTTCATTGCACACCGAACATCGTGATACGCGTAGGGTAAAACTGTGGAACATTCATTATGATTGCCTCAAGCGAGTGTATACCTTTCAGCGTTGTAATACGGATGATTTTAGCTTGGACGGTGTAAGCGTGAAAATAGGGTGTGAAAAATAGCTTCGAGATAAACTCTTGTATGCTTCTTTGTTCTGTGAAATGCAAAGTTTAGACGTTGAATATATACATCAGAAGATGAAGGATTCGTCTTGAAGTATGAATGAGACGCAACGTAAAAAAGATCATTCTAACATGTCCAACAACATAACTTTTTAAACTTTTCTAGAATTTGGGTTAAATGTATGTAGTAGTTTAATCAAAACTGTCACGGTTGGCTACATCACCTACTACATCCGTGATGTCAGCACATAACACCTTGGTGAACTAGGTGCCATGTAATTGCTTCCCTTCGGTCGTGCCGGCTACAGTGAATTGGACGGAAATTTACTTTAGTTAAAGAGTCACTCACTACACAAACTAAAGGACCTATTCCTTTAAAGAATTAGTATAATGTGGGGCCGGTACTTGAAAAGAATGGCCCTACTGCATCTCTCCCCGTGCAAGTCGTAAAAGGCGACTAAGGTATTAGGAAAAGATGCCATGCTAAGCCACCTCAAACCTTGGCGCGGTCCTTCTACCGAGTCATGCAGCAGGTGGGTCTTCGTGCCTTACTTGCTGCTTGATAGTTATCTTGCCCTAATACTTTGCTAAACGTGGTGGTCGGTGTTGTGCTGTAGTTTACCAGAGTTCTTGTAGCACAACATCGATTACTCCACTTACCCGATTGTCGATATACGCGTGTCGTACATACATACATACCACACGCTGTATCGGCTGGTACCTAACCTTCTCGGAGGTGATATTAGCTGGTCGGAGCATGTGCTTTGGCCCCTCTGACTCAGCAACCCATACCGGATTACATTTAAAAAAGTTTACGATGTCAGCCCATAGCACATTCGTGATCTAATTGTCATGACATTGCTTCACTTTGGTCGTGTCGGCTACACTGAATTACACAAACCATTAACACAGGCGCTTCGATCGACCTTTAAGTCAGTTCGGTTGTATCAACGAGGGGCGTTTAAACCCTAGTGGAATCCGAACCACGGTCAGCCTCTAACGGTCGAACGGTCATTCATCCAAGTTCTGACGGCAGTCGACCGATCGCACCACTGAGCTACCGAAGCTGATTGGCGCAGAACAGCGCTCGGAGGCCGTCTAACCTCTTGCTCTGTGACTCATGTCTCGTATAACAGAACGAGTACCTAGTACATTACAATGATTTACCCATTGCCACAAAGTTAGCAACATTATAGCAATTAACCTGAAGCTAGGAACGTGATGCATAGCTGTACTGGCGAGCCAAGCCTACATTAATGCTTCAAGCAAATCTCCCGTTTGCTATTTAGACCCCAATACAAGAAGGCGTGACTGAAATACGACATCGTCCCTTCCACCGACGAGTTTGTGGCTCCCTATTCCTTGCTGACACGAAATATCGACGGCAATGTGTTGACTTAAAAACATTCGAGCACTTTTATCTATGATAGTATAGGCTTTCTTTTCTTTTTTTCTTTTTATGGATATGCGAAACACTTGGCGCCGTCAGCATGGATTGTTGAGCCGACGACGACGCCCAAAAGCATTCGGTTTAGAACGGGGGCTGCGAATGCCTTGCCGGCGTGACAGATGCCTTTTTACGCTTCTCTTGAAAGATCCTAAGTCATACACTGAAGGAAACACATCGGGAGGAAGTGCATTCCAGAGTTTCGCAGTGCGGAAGATAAAAGAAATACTGGAGCGGTTAGTCCGCAATTTAGGCAGGTCTACAGTATAGGGATGCATTCCCTGTCTGTTACGCGTGGACCTATGGTGAAACTATGCTATGCTTTTGATTTTATGATTCGTTAACCTGAAGCTAGGAACGTGATGCATAGCTGTACTGGCGAGCCAAGCCTACATTAATGCTTCAAGCAAATCTCCCGTTTGCTATTTAGACCCCAATACAAGAAGGCGTGACTGAAATACGACATCGTCCCTTCCACCGACGAGTTTGTGGCTCCCTATTCCTTGCTGACACGAAATATCGACGGCAATGTGTTGACTTAAAAACATTCGAGCACTTTTATCTATGATAGTATAGGCTTTCTTTTCTTTTTTTCTTTTTATGGATATGCGAAACACTTGGCGCCGTCAGCATGGATTGTTGAGCCGACGACGACGCCCAAAAGCATTCGGTTTAGAACGGGGGCTGCGAATGCCTTGCCGGCGTGACAGATGCCTTTTTACGCTTCTCTTGAAAGATCCTAAGTCATACACTGAAGGAAACACATCGGGAGGAAGTGCATTCCAGAGTTTCGCAGTGCGGAAGATAAAAGAAATACTGGAGCGGTTAGTCCGCAATTTAGGCAGGTCTACAGTATAGGGATGCATTCCCTGTCTGTTACGCGTGGACCTATGGTGAAACTATGCTATGCTTTTGATTTTATGATAAGATTTCAGTCTGTCAGTGCTGGACATACACCTCTCCAAATTTCCTCCAGTCCTCCCGGCCTTCAGCGCTACCACTGCTTTCCGCCGACCGACGTACTTGATGTCGTCGTCCCTTGGGAGTGTAAAAATAATTCGAATAAACTATCGGACTAAACCATTTTACGCTGACCTTGTCAATAATAAATTAATACGTACTTATATGTTTTATATAGTTTATCATTATATTCCTTATATTCTATTTTACATTCCCACACTCGAGTCTTTTGCTACTGCCTACTTATATCTCACAACATACGACTCTCAAACATCCAAAGTTTGACTGGGAGAAATCCCTGTAAGAGATAAGTCCGCCTTTGCCCCTCATGCAAATTACATATCGTTTGTTACTGTAAAAGGTTTTTGGAGTAATAAAGTATTTCTATCTATCTATCTATCTATCTATCAATAGGACTCGGGTCCTCATTTTTCGTAGTCTGTTTTATTAAGTCGATTTTTTTAAAACTATGTATACGGTCGGGATATGTGTTTTTTTTTCATATAAAAACAAAATAGGAAAGCATAAAATTTCTAGAATCACGTTTAAATATCTGTGTGACTGTGTGAATGTGAAACTGACTAATATCAAAAACACTCTTAAATATATCGAGGGTTAAGTCGATGGGTTGTCAACCTACAAACCTTGTCGACCATTTGAATGTCGATCTTGTGTGCTTGACGCCTTCTATCACACGAGTGATCAGCTTACTAAACGCTCCCGGAATACTTATTGGGTAATTTCTAAGATTTTATGATACCGTTACCTTGTTTCAGCAGCCGAGTTTGTAGGCATTACTAGACTGTTTTTAGGTAAAGGTTACGGTTTAAGGTTATTAGACTATATTGTGTACTTAGGTATTTCTTATGTCTTCGCGTTTTCAATAGACATGTTCGTGACTTCGTGTCGACATGTTTTATTAGAGCACCTCACACACTTGTCCTCTATCCTGTCAGAACTAGGTACCAAACCAAGGTAGGTACTAAAATACTTGTGTTAATATACAGAAACTTTTTTTTTTCAATTATTATATTATGTGGAGTACCAAATTTTTTTAATTGAAAAACTTTAATAATTATATCATGCATGTTTCTCCCAGAGGATTTTTTTATAATTTCTTCATAATAAAATAAAATGTATGAAAAACGGCCAATGTTAGAGTGAGAGGCACAATTTAGGGAGGTAGACCCTTAACACAAAGGCATAGATACAGCTATGTTTTTCACATTTTTCCAAACTGCCAGTGCAATATATATAAATGATTAATCGGTGTTGTGGAGCTATTACAATTTTTTCACCAAAAATAAATCCATACATATTCTGTACATAACTCTAAAAAGCCTTAACATAAAAATGTTATCAAAAGCTCGGCCAAGAACCCAAACTGTCAATAGTTTTAAATTTATCGTAGCTTCCGCAACTTTTATTTTAGCTTATTTCGTCTTGGCCAAAGTTTTTAACTCGCAAGAAGTAAAGTTATCGCGGAATCCTCAATAGCGTCCGAAATTTGAAAAAGGTTGCTTTTAGGCTTTTTAAACTGAAATGCAAAAAACGTGTTTGAAATTTATTTTTCCAGCTAGCTAAAATGTGAGTAAGAGATATTTTTATAGGTTTCTGTACCCCGAACGGATGCGGATTCCACGTAAAAAATTTGGTTCTTTTTCATATTATGTGGTAAGGCTTAACCCGTCCGAATTGGTACAACCGCATTGAACGACAGTCGGTCAATTATGAAAATATTTTCTCTGTCGACTTCAGTGTAGCCGGCACCAACAAATGGAAGCACTGCTATGGCACCTAGTTCATATCATAACGTATGATGTGCTGACATCGCGGGTGTAGTAGGCGATTTAGCCAACCGTGTAAGATTGCGAAAATAAAAATAAACTAATGTAATTCAAATTTTTTACCAAAACAATACTTTGTTCCCCACCCAAATTCCGTGTTCAATGTTTGCACAATCACCCCCGTCTCCCCGACCAGTTCTAATTGACTTCGTTATTGCGCAACATCCCCTACACCCCTAGACCAGGCCATAGTAAATGGAGACGAGTAGGGTAACTGGAGCCCATATTTAAAATAACTACCTACGCTGCACCGGGCCACCAGGGATGTCACAACTCGCAACACTAACACAATTGACAGGAGTGAGCCCATTATGGTGGAAATGCAATTCCAGAGAGAGTGAGAGAGATCTCTCTTTCTATCTATCTCTCGATAGAAAGAGATATAGATAGAGAGAGATAGAAAGGGAGAGAGATAGAGAGAGATAGAAAGAGAGAGAGAGATAGAAAGAAAGAGAGATAGAAAATAGAGATAGAAAGAGAGAGAGAGAGAGATAGAAAGAGAGAGATAGAAAAAGAAAGTTAGAGATAGAAAGAGAGAGAGATAGATAGAAAGAGAGAGAGATAGATAGAAAGAGAGAGAGACAGAGAGGAGAGATAGCGATCTCTCACTCTCTCTCCTCTCTGTCTCTCTTTCTATCTATCTCTATCTTTTTATCTCTCTCTCTTTCTATCTCTCTCTCTCTCTCTCTCTCTCTCTCTTTCTATCTCTCTACCTTTCTATTTCTCTTTATATCGAGAGAGAGAGATAGAGATAGAGAGAGAGAGAGAGAGATGCAGCGGGGCTATTCTTTTTAAGTACCGGCCCCACACGGTAAGAATTAGGCGCGCGCTTGTGTGAGTGCGAAATCGGCGCGCTTGTATGAAGACGGTTAACTAGTCTGTTTAAACTATGACCAGGCCCACCCTCGACTATCAACCCTTGAAGATGGGGAGACAAACGATGCGGCCGCAAGCTGGCTTGCGGGTGGGATGGAATTTTGGCGCCTACATTTAGTTTTGTCCGAGGTTTTGTCTTCTCTCTCTCTGTTTTGTTGTTAACTCTCTGTCGTTATGCTTATCTTTAATTAGGGAGTAAAATAAGTTAGATAGAGATATACAACAACAATAATAATGATTAATGATTAAACAAGTAAAAAACCGGCCAAGTGCGAGTCGAACCCGCCCACCGAGGGTTCCGTATTTATCGGTAGATGGCGCGCATGCACTTTTTAGTTTCTTGTATGGGGATCCCCGTGAATGTTTTACTTTTTCTTATTTTTATTATTTGTTATTATATCAGCTATAATAACACATTCTGTGAAAGTTTCAACGGGGTACCTAATACGGTTCAAGAGATACAGCCCTCGGACAGACAGCCAGACAGACCCATATGTGAAATTGTGAATACTTAAGGTGGTTTGTATGAGCCAAGTACAGACAAAGGAATATAGACGACACAAATTGCGACATTTAGAATTGTTTTAGCATTGATTTTCTATTGCAACTTAAAAGTTATTCATAATTTAAACCACGCACTTCACATTTTATCAACGCCTACAGAATGCGTTTAGGCAAAAAGTTGACTTTAACATTCCTTTATTGAACGAGCGGTAACATTACACATTAAAACATCACTCGTGTTTCTCAAAGGGGTCGGCAGAGACAACGGATCTCCACGTTTCATGATACTGCGGGGCTATCCTATATACAGGGTGTTTCAGGTTAGGGTTTCGTAACTTCGGGGTTCGAAAGAGGTCCATATTTGAAGACTAAAAGTTCTGAAACGTTTTCCCAGATTCGTTCATTTTATAGTACTTTTGGTGAAAATCTTTTAATCGAGATTTGGTGGACGGTTAACTTCCACCTTTATTAATAATATAAATTAAATGACTAACTTACATACTGAACTATTAGAATTGAACTGCATGTAGTGCAGGTAAATCCAAACACTTAAATTTGAATGACTTCAAAAGAAAAAGGGGACTGGACTAGGTCATTGCACTCCCTAGACCTAAACAGCATTTTTGCCAAATTTCCCCAAACTCACTGTCCATCAAGTTTTTATTCCAATATTAAATTTTTGTATGAAAAAAAAAAACGGACTTCGATTTGAGTGATAAGGATTATTTTCTTTTAATAATGAGTAATCTCTATTCCTGAAGTTTCTCAAGCCTATCCTGAAACATCCTGTATAATAGCAATTCATAGCTACTATTAATTGTTCACCATGCGTCTCACCCGCACCAAAGGGCTTTTCAATGCGCTTAGTGAGATAGAAGTGCGGCTACCGCTATTTTTGCAATAATCGTTAATAGAGAAGACACGACGTGCTTTCTTTACAGAAAAATAATCTGTGACAGACGAACAGACATGATAGTGATAGAATAAAATAGAAACATTCTTTATTGCACTTCAATATAATTTTTACAAAAGGCGGAATTATTAACTATGGCAATCTCTGCCAGTCAACCTGTCTTAATTGTAAACATATAATAGGGTAGCAACAAAAGAAGAAGAATAAAAGACCCTTAATAATAATTAAAGTTAAATAAAATCAAATTTAAAAAAAGGTATATTTTTTTTATGTACTTGTATAGAATTAATATTAGTGTTTCTGAAGAAAAACGTGAAAATAAAAACATTAAAATTTAATAATAAAAGTAAACAAGCGAATAATAAAAGGAAAAAATCTAAACCCTTATAGATTCAGATTCTGAATCTGTAAGGGTAGGTATATCTATCTACCTATAGACAATCCATTTTATAAGTTGATTGATTTTTTTTCTTACTGTAAATAAAAATTCTGCGGACTTGCCAGGCCAGTTTTTTTACTTACACAGGTACCCTCCTCTTAGGTATACAGCGAGCAAAGGACACGATCCCCCCCCCCCCCCCCCGCCCCCCTCTCGCCGCAGAATTTCCGGCTTCCGGTGAATGTAGAGTCCTTTTGTCAGACAGGAATTGTCTCTTTTCAGAGTTCAGACAATTATGAGGGAAACCCTATAGATATTATGAGAACCTTTCCGCCTTTTGTTCCTTATAAGCCTGTCCATAGTTTCGGCATCACAATAATTTGTAAATATGAATAATTTGTATGATAATTGGGTCTATTTAGCATTAGTTAAAGGATAGAAGTGGTTATAAGAACAGATGCAGTTATTGTACCGTGTCGGCCGGTATACTTAAAAATTATAACCCCACTGCATCTCTTCCCGTGCATGTCGTAAAAGGTGACTAAAAGGGATAAGGGCAAGGTGCCTTGCTAAACCTCTCACCATTATGCAAGGTAGGTGCCATACCGAAGACTTTACTGGATTGCTGGCTATATACTGGAATAGAGGAGAACACAATCGAGGCTGCTATGCGGCCATCTCACATCCAGTACGGGGTGGTACCAACCCAGTTGGCTACAATTTGAGCCTACCAACTAGTAAGGGGCAAGGGAAGGGACCTACAGCTTTACACCGATTCCGAACGCAGCAGTACCCTTATCACGAGACTTAACCTACACCGCGTACTACGCTACGCCGTGTTCTCCGCATCATTTTGTATGGAGAAACGAAGTTCGCAAATCTATCACTAGAGGCGCTGCTCCGTTTCTCCATACAAAATGATGCGGAGAACACGGCCGGCGCGGCGTAGCGAAGTACGCCGTGTAGGTTAAATCTCGTGATAAGGGTACTTGTGTAGGTATGCACGTAAATTAGGTATTTAGTAAAAAAAACTCATTGTTACACTCCGACCGGATTCGAACCTCGGACCTCTGTGAGAAGCCGATGCCCAAACCACTCGACTACCCGCCGCGCTCTATATGTAGGTACTATGTACAAGTAACAAAGTTAAAAGCTCGCAGGCAGCGGAGCATCGATTTTTGATTTGGAGCCGACTGTGGCGAGCGGGCGCGGATTGGCACCACCACACCGCGCCGCAGGCCCGGGCTGTGATTGTAGATTCGTTAGGGCCCTCGTTAAGGTATTTTCGTACTCGAGGTTATGCTAACCGTTTTATGGTTTTAAGTGATTTTTGAAGCAGATATATTTGTCAGCCTCGATAGCTCAGTGGTGCAGACAGTCGACTGTCGCTATTGATGGTTAAGCAACGCTGGGCGCGGTCAGATTTTGGATGGGTGACCGCTCGACCGTTGTAGGCTCACCGTGGTTCGGATTCCACGTAAAACTGTAGGTCCCTTCCCTTCTTACCTTATTAGGTGGTAGGGTTCAACCCGCCCGGGTTAGCACCACCGCACTGAATGAAACGTCGGTCGGAACGGCTATGTAAATAGTTTGTGTTTTCCGTCCAGTTCAGTGTAGCTGGCAAGACCGAAGGGAAGCACTGACATGGCACCTAGTTCACCCGGTGTTATGGGCTGACATCGCGGATGTTGTAGGTGATGTAGCCAACCAACAGAATGTGAAAGTGGAGAGAGCAAATATAATTTTAAATTAAATTGGAAATAATTTTGCATACATATTATACAGGCTGTTTCAAGATAGGGTTTCGTAACTTCAGGGTTCGAAAGGGGTTCATATTTGAAGAGGAAAAGCTGCAACTTTTTCCCAAATTCGGTAAATCTACAGTACTTTTTGTATGAAAATAGTTTCCTCGAGCTTTGGTGGACGCGGTTAACGTCCACCTTTATTACAGTTCATATTTTCCGTGTCCAGTTCAGTGTAGCCGGCACGACCGATGAGAAGCACTGACATGGCACTTAGTTACCCAAGGCGTTATGGGCTGACATCACGGATGTTGTAGGTGATGTAAACAAAAGTGTCAGTTTCCATACAAAAACTATGTGTAATAGATGATGCAGGCGCCTCATCGAAGCCTTCTATTGACCTGAAATTTCGCAAGGTGGTATCTCCCATCAACATGAGCGAAGGCGCAGTCAAACTAGCAATCACCGGTAAACTCTGGAACGCTCTCCCTGCTCATATACTTCCCTCCAAGTACAGTCACGGGTCCTTCAAGTGGCGCGCACCTTTCAGGCCGGCATGGCAGTCGCAATCCTCGTATACGACCGAATGTCCATGGGCGTCGTTAGACATCTTATGGGTGGCTCGGAGCCAATGTCGCGCTTTCATTAAACAAATTAATAAAATAGAGAGATTTCTTTCCACGCGACCTAGGTATTTTGAAAGTCCCCAAATCGTCAAACCACCAAGGATGATCTCGATGCTGGGCTGGGCCCTGATCCACAGCCCTGATCGCTGATATCGGAGTGCTCGGAGGAGCTGTTTAACGCGATCCCGCCGTCCCCTTTCCACCTCCGCACCACACGCACTGGGCAGGGATTGCATCCCTATACGCTGGACTTACCGCGGATGCGTACCAATCGATTTGCAGATCTTTCCTCTACAGAACCGGTAAACTCTGGAACGCTCTCCCTGCTCATATTATATTCCCCCCTAAGTACAGTCTCGGATCCTTCAAGAGGGGCGTGAATGGGCACCTGTCAGGTCGGCATGGCATTCGTAATCCTCGCACACGACCGATCGCATGGGCGTCGTTAGACACCTTATGGGTGGCTCGGCGCCAAATGTCGCGCTTTCATTAAAAAAAAAAATAAGAGATATTTCTTTCCACGCGACCTAGGTATTTCAAAAGTCCCGAAATCGTCAAACTACCAAAGATGATCTCGATGTTGGGCCCTGATCCACAGCCCTGATCGCTGATATCTCCGCTGGTGAAACTCCGTGCGGGTCGGCGGGGGTTGCGGGACGCGCTGCTGGGGGAGGGGCGGGGGAGGGGGGAATGTATCGACCCGGGACGCCGACCACGCCCCTCGCGACACGCCTACACCCCGTTCCCCGCTGCCCGCATGGCATGGCACAGCGGAGCTTTAAGGAAGGCTTA
Organism: Nematopogon swammerdamellus; assembly: GCA_946902875.1. Taxonomy (NCBI): domain Eukaryota; kingdom Metazoa; phylum Arthropoda; class Insecta; order Lepidoptera; family Adelidae; genus Nematopogon; species Nematopogon swammerdamellus. The sequence continues at coordinate 2,874,101 of OX336344.1, forward strand.
CATGAAAATATAATCTGCCATTCCAAATTCGAAAACCTCACTTTCACGTTGGTATGATTACACCGACGTATATGAGGGGGGTGGGGGTTAGGGAGGAGTCCGGACACGGAGTAGGGACACGCTGTTTACACTAGATATAATTAAATTTTCCAACTCCATCCTGTACTATATAAAAATAATTTTGTCGAATTCAAATCTGCCTGCCACACAATTATAGTTATAGAACTTTCGGTATCGGTACCCCTCTAGGCCGAAATACAGAACGACTGAACAGGAACACTTGAATCTTATTGAGTTGACCCGATGCCAATTTCGCCAGAACACCCCCCATGTGGAAGCTATAAATACGTCCCTGGGTTGTAATCGTTAATTTTGTTAAGGAACGGATGTTCGGTTATCTGTCCCGAAGTTTAAATTCGGTACATAGGTACATACTACATACATATAATTAGAGTTTGATGACCCAATCACGGACGTAGAGCGTACATACATACATACATAACACACGCTGTATCCCGACAATCAGGGTAAGCAGAGTAATCGGTGTTGTGCTATAAGGACTCTGGTAAATTACAGCACAGACGTAGAGCGTATATGGACGAATTTAGATTTTGTGGTAAGTTTTGGGGGATGTGCATCATGTGACATATCGCTGAAAATGCCTCGTTATAAGAAATACAAATATATATTTTTTATAATTATAAAATGCATAGCTTAAAAGTTAAATAATCGAATTCAAAAATCGAGCATCACCCCTATCTCCAAAATACTGAGTCTAAAATAGGGAATCTACTTATATTATATAAGGCTCTATGGCCTCTCTTATTGTTTACAGGAAAACCTTCGTCTTGGAAAATGGTATGGTACAGAACTCTCTCCACGCGAGTTCGACTCGCTTGACCGCTTTTTTTAAATTGAAATCGCAACGTATGGCACCGGCCGAGCCACCCATAATGCCTCTAACGACGCCCGTGACACACACACAGATACACAGGGTCTGTGTGTCACGGGTGTCGTCAAAAATTTGAGGCCTCCGTCGGAGTCACAGACAGACGGAGGTGTCAAATTATTAACATCCCTCCTTTTGCTTCAGGGATTTAAAACATAGCAACCCATGACCCAACTACGAGGAACCACCGATGCAGTCCACACAGCCAGATCCACTACCACAAAATAACATTTTGCAATAAGTCCACCTGCTACATTACATCATTTTAATCCAATACAGTTATCGAACGTACTGTGTAGGGCCGGTACTTGAAAAGAATAGCCCCACTGCATCTCTCCCCGTGCATGTCGTATAAGGCCACTAAGGGATAAGGACAAGATGCCGAGCTAAAGGCCGACGGGATGGCCACGTCTCACCTTTGCACGGCCTTTCCACCGAGTCATACAGCAGGTGGGCATTCGTGCCTTACTTGCTGCTTGATACTTAGTTATCTTGTGCGAATAATTTGCTAAACGTGGTGGTCGGTGTTGTGCTGTAATTTACCAGAGTACTTGCAACACAACACCGATTACTCTGCTTACCCTGATTGTCGGGATAGAGCGTGTGGTGTGTTATCGATCGTTTCGTGGAAACGTTCTCAATGTGAGCCCTCTTTATTTTTAGCCCAAATTTTCAAACTCACGTCGCCTGAAAGAGACAGACATATCGCCGCGTCCCCTTCGCTGAAACCCCTCCCGTTCCCCCCTTCGGTCAACCAACACATATATGAAACTCATTGAGAAAGACTCACGCATACACAGACGAACAGGAGTAATATTTTTTTATTTTACTATCGCGTACCAACGTAAAAATAGCTATGTCACTTTTTCAGGCGCTTTAGAGCTTTATGAGTAAGTAGGTAATTTAAATAAAAATGTGTTCTTTTTAATGGTGTTGTTTTTAATGGTGTTGTTTAATGGTGTTGTTTAAGCTTGCAGTAATCACTGCAATGTACTTGCTCGTACTTGTGGCTGCTAATGGGTGAATTGTTCATGTCCACATGAAAACGAATAGGGCCATTGCACCACTCACCGTGCATACCGTAAATGGCGACTAAGAGATAAGGACGATGTCGTGCTAAATGACCAAAAGTCAGCCACCTCTCACCTTGGCACGGTCCCGGTACGGTCATGCCAGTAGGTAACTTAGGTTGCTACTCGATAGTATGTTGTCCTAATATATACATTTATAAGGTCTTTCAAAATTAGTTCAGAGTACGCTAAGGGGAGGTTCTGTATCATATAGGGAGTAAAACCTATTTAAAATTTTTTGGACCTTGGGCTTTTTTTTATGTAAAATATTTTCTTATGTATTTAAATAAAAAAATAGGTGGTTGATTTTTATAGCCTAATCAATTCAGTTTCATAACAGTAACAAAAAAATCTTCATCACCATTATCATCTAACACGTGTAAGTTGGTAAAAAAAATCAAATTCTTTCTATTCCATACTAATAAAACTAAAATTGTGGTTTTTCACAATTTCTGAAAGAAAGAGATCTATGTGTTGGAAGAATTTTTTGTTCCTGGCATGAAACTGAAACGATTACGAAATTATTTTTTTTACATTTTACATAAAAAAAAATTTTTTACTCTTTTTTTACATAAAAAAAAAAGTTTATGAAATGCTTCATATTAGTTAAGGGCGACAGGATAGCCACCTCTCACCTTGGCACGGTCCTTCCACCGAGTCATGCAGCAGGTGGGTCTTCGTGCCTTACTTGCTGCTTGATAGTTATCTCGTCCCAATACATTGCTAAATGTGGTGGTTGATGTTGTGCTGTAATTTACGATAGTACTACATCTACATAGTGCTACATCACCTACAACATCCGTGATGTTAGCCCATAACACCGGGTGAACTTGGTGCCACGTCAGTGCTTCCCTTCGGTCGTGCCGGCTACACTGAACTGGACGGAAAACACAAATTTACATAGCCGTTTCGGCCGACCTTTCATTCGGTGCGGTGGTACCAACCCGGGCGGGTCAAACCCTACCACCTAGTAATATAAGAAGGGAGTCATATCCCTTAGTCGCCTTTCACGACATACACGGGGAGAGATGCAGTGGGGCTATTCTTTTAAAGTACCGGCCCCACACGGTGTAATGTATATATATGTTTAAATTCAATGTTTCAATAAGCAGCTAGGTCAGCTGCTTATTGAAGCGTCCGGGGACCGTCGTGCCAAAGCGTTCCTCACACAAAACATCAGCCTCGCCATCCAGCGCGGGAACGCGGCGGCTGTCCTCGGGACAATGAATGATGTCCCGAGGATGCAGGAATATTTTTATTTAATTTAAGTTCTTACATTTCTGTTTAATTTAATTTTTCTTTTTGTCTATTAAAGATTTTCAATATGTTTAAATAATGTATTAAATTAACACGGTGGTGGTCGCCATTGTGAACACGGCTTTACAAAAAATGCTTTTTGCGACATAGCAGGTCGAATTGTTGGCGGGTTAAGGTCCGCCAACAACAACTACTGTCGATGCGGAGATCAACAATTATGGACATAACCCTCATTGTTGATGACTTCTTGTTCCGTTTTTGTTTATCAATCAGGTTGTGAACACATACAGGGGGCTTAAAGAATCATGAATCATACAAAAGTTTATTATATCGGGTGTTTGATGAATGACTATAGGCAGGCCTCACGCACTCTATGTACTTGCGCGCGCTAACTACCTACCGCCCGACGGGCCGCCGGCGGTCTTTTTCAGTACGAATTCGTTAGCCGCGCGAAGTATACATAGACGCTCGCCCACGCAACTGCGCGCAGCTGCAAAGCAATAAACACTTTACACTCGATCGTTAAGGTACATTTTCGCACGCAGCGATTGGCGATGTGAAACAGTAGGCTATTAAAGCCCGAAGGTAGGAACATTTTCTATGGAGTGATTTATCTGTTACGAAGTAACTATTAAGTAATCTGTGCTATAGGTCATAAATTCATAAAGCAAACCAGGTACTCCTGAGCCTATTTTGAGCAAAAAAGTCACAGGACATTTTGTTCTACGGTGCACTTTATTTTCCCATATTAAACGAAATAAAATTATTTAGTTTAAGCATGCAAAAAAAAAATACCTAGTTCACCGTAGAACAAAATGTCATGTGACTTTTTTGCTCCAAATAGGCTCAGGAGTACCTGGTTTGCTTTATGAAATTATGACCTATAGTCATCAAACAGCCTGTATAAAAAGAAAACACAGTAAATACGGGAGTAACAACTAAACATAAAATCAATATCATACAATATAACCTTGTTTTTAGTGTTCCGTATCCGGTACGGGACACTATTACTAAGCCTACGCCGTCTGTCTGTCTGTCTGTTCGTCCGTCTGTCCGTCCGTCCGTCTATCCGAGGGCTGTATCTCTTGAACCGTAATAGGTAGCCCGTTGAAATTTCACAGAATATGTGTTAATATGGCCGATATAACAATAAATAATGAAAATAAGAAAAAGTAAAAAATTCATGGGGGTTCCCATAGAAGAAACCAAAAAGTGTATGCGCGCGCGCCATCTACCGAATAGAGTATGAAGCATTTTAACTAATCGTGAATTTGAACTAATATAAGCATTTCATAACACTCCATAGATGGCGTTAGTGGCGCTAACCATGACATGGCGATACGGAACCCTCGGTGCGCGAGTTCGACTCGCACTAGGCCGGTTTTTTCATAAAACCAACCTAACCTATTATTATTAATAAGTATTCTTATTATTATTTTATCTTCAGTCCTCAAGTTCAACTCTTTTGCACTTACATTATTAGTTATAGCGGACAGACAGACATACATACACTCAGACAGAAAGACAGAAAGCAGACGTTGGATTTTATTATAGGTAAGGAATGGGTTCAGTGGTTCTCGAGTTATAAGCGGACAGACAGACATACATACACTCAGACAGAAAGACAGAAAGCAGACGTTGGATTTTATTATAGGTAAGGAATCGGTTCAGTGGTCCTCGAGTTATAAGCGGACAGACAGACATACATACACTCAGACAGAAAGACAGAAAGCAGACGTTGGATTTTATTATAGGTAAGGAATCGGTTCAGTGGTTCTCGAGTTATAAGCGGACAGACAGACATACATACACTCAGACAGAAAGACAGAAAGCAGACGTTGGATTTTATTATAGGTAAGGAATCGGTTCAGTGGTTCTCGAGTTATAAGCGGACAGACAGACATACATACACTCAGACAGAAAGACAGAAAGCAGACGTTGGATTTTATTATAGGTATAAGGAAGAAGGATTGTATAACCAACTAGCTTTTGCCCGCGGCTTCGCTCGCTTGATATTCGTATTTAAAAAGAAGAAAGTAAGTAAGTTACCGCTGAACTGTACCTTTATTTTAGCGCGCGGAACAATTCGGTTTGTATGAGAGCCACATCTCAGCATAACCGGAACTGATTTGAGATAATCATAAATATTAATTTACTTTATTGAAAGTAAAATTTAAATAATATTAAAGGCATCGCGTCTGACTTTATGTGAAGATACCCTCAAAATTGATTGCGGTAATTTACTGACTTTTTCAACCGTGTAAGGTAAGATGGATGTGAGAGTAAAATGGCTTTAAAAGCTTTATGAGTTAAGTTTTAAAACTGATAAAAAGTATTTGTACTTTACGTCCTTCTGCTTTCCCATAGTCGACTTCATGAGGTCGTCGGATGAATTACCTACTTTATTTTGTACATGGTGCTCAGCCGTGATGTCAGCCCATAACACTGGCGAACTAGGTGCCATGTCAGTGCTTCACTTCGGTCGTGCCGCCCACACTCAACTGGATAGAAAACAAACTATTTTTAATAGCAGTTTCGACCGACCTTTCATTCAGTGCGGTGGTACCAACCCGTTGGTTTTAACCCTGTTAATAAGGTAAGAAGGGAATGGACCTACAGTTTTACTTGCAATCCGAACCACGGTCAGCCTCCAACGGTCGAGCGGCCACCCATCCATCCACTGACCGCGCCCAGGTGTGCTTATGATCCGACCGACAGTCGACCACCACCACTGAGCTACCGAGGCTGACATAATATCCTCTAGTAATATATCACGATGAGTGGTGGATTGACAAAGCACTTTCGGAAAATGTGAACATGTCCGTCCAATGGTTCCACATAATGAAATTATTCAAATAAGAAATTTTTTCATTATTCATTCATCATGATTGTGTCACATTCATCAAAGGCAAAACGATTGTACAAATTTAACCGCAGACAAATTATTTACGGTTAATATAGTAATTTTTTTTTTCGAAACGAATAACTTGATCGTGAATCGTAATGCGTTTTGTTCGGTAGTTCATTCTGATCAAAACCTTACAAAACCTCGTTGCAGAATCAACCCGAAGGTCGAGTCTTAACGAGTTCGGATACGTACCGGATCCGCCCGTCCCGAGGTTCGTGCCCTGGTCGTGTTCATTTTCGTCACATTACCTACTTCCTTTATCGTTCTGATCTACAGTTCAGTACTAGTAGGGCTGCCAGATGTTTCAGTTGAAAAACCGGACATTATTCGTCAAAGGGCCTTTGATTTTCAAGTACCTACCTACAAAATTTTGCATGACCTTTTTTTTTTTATGGAAACTGAATCGGTTGGCTACATCGCCTACAACATCCGTGATGTCAGCCCATAACACCGGATGAACTTGGTGCCACGTCAGTGCTTCCCTTCGGTCGTGTCGGCTACACTGAACTGGACGGAAAACACAAACTATTTACATAGCCGTTTCGACCGACCTTTCATTCAGTGCGGTGGTACCAACCCGGGCGGATTAAACCCTACCACCTAGTAATATAAGAAGGGAGTCATATCCCTTAGTCCCTTAGTCGCCTTTTACGACATACACGGGGAGAGATGCAGTGGGGCTATTCTTTTAAAGTACCGGCCCCACACGGTACAACCTTCAGCTTAAGTCCACCTTAGTCCTTAAGCCTCAAAAACCGGATTGTCCGGTTCAAAACCGAACATCTGGCAACCGTGGGTACTATAGATATGTCTTTCTCATACGAGCACATCACTCCCGAAAAAACACGTCACCACCGACCAAATCGGCGTAAGTATAAGCTGAGTTCTCAAATGGCCTTATCGTCGATGTTTTTTTTTTTTGTAATTTAATACGGTATGTGTGGCTGAGTGGAGGGGCCAAAGCGCATGCTCCGCGACCAGCCAATATCACCTCCGAGAGGTGCCATACCGGAGACTTCCCTGGATTGCTGGCTATACTGGACTAGAGGAGAACACAGTCGAGGCTGCTATGCGGCCATCTTAAATCCATTTTTTTTTATGGAAACTGACACGGTTGGCTGCACCACCTACAACATCCTTGATGTCAGCCCATAACACCGGGTGAACTTGGTGCTACGTCAGTGCTTCCCTTCGGTCGTGCCGGCTACACTGAATTGGACGGAAAACACAAACTATTTACCTAGCTGTTTCGACCGACCTTTCATTCAGTGCGGTGGTGGTACCAGCCCGGGCGGGTTAAACCCTACCACCTAGTAAAATAAGAAGGGAGTCATATCCCTTAGTCGCCTTTTACGACATACAAGGGGAGAGATGCAGTGGGGCTATTCTTTCAAAGTACCGGCCCCACACGGTACAATCCAATACGGTGGTACCAATCCAGTCGGCTACAATTTGAGCCTACCACCTAGTAAGGGGCAAGGGAAGGGAAGGGGCCTACCACATCTGCGGGACCTACAGTTTTACACCGGTTCCGAACGGTGAAGCAGCAGGTGTAGGTATGCACGTAATTTTTTTCGTCAGAAAAAACTCATTGGTACACGCCGAACGGATTCGAACCTCGGACCTCTCGCATGCGAAGCCGATGCCCAAACCACTCGGCCACCCGCCGCTTGTGTGTACGCCCGCCGAATGTCCGCAAATCGCGAGTGTGGAACTGTGGAACATGATATGCGTGAGAGGTTTTTAGGGTTCCGTGCCCCGTTGATAAACCTTCGCCGTCTGTCCGTCCGCCTGTCGGACCCATAAAGGGATGTAGCTTTTGAACCGTAATTGGTGGCCGGTTGAAATTTTCACATAACATATATTGTGATATTATTTCGGATATCCTACATTTGAAATTTTTCACATAGGTTTAAGTAAAAAAATGTAAGTAAAAAAGCAAACAAAAGTAAAAAGCAACAAGTAAAAAAATAAGCGATGCCCATACAAAAAACGTGGTTTTTTCAACGATTTTAGGGTTCCGTATCTCAAAAGAAGAAAAAAACGGAACCCTTAATTTTTTTTAATATTTTCTCTATCGTAAGAACGGTAATTGATACCAACAGGCGTCATAATTAGTGGTGCACACTCTAAAGTAAAACAAGAAATTAAGGTAAGCACTGACATGGCACCTAGTTCACCCGGTCTTATGAGCTGACATCACAGATGTTGTAGGTGATGTAGCCAACCATGTCAGTTTCCATATAAAAAATTTATAAATAAAAAAAACCGGCCAAATAAAATGTGAGTCGTGCTCGCACTAAGGATCTCGAACTGAATATGAAAGAAAACACAATTTTTTTGGTAAATACATATCACAAGTATATTATTATTGTGTGGTGGTACCTTTGAGGAAATATTATATAGAGTTATCGCTCCGAAGAAATATAGAGAGAAGCGGTGTTCCAACGGCTGAGGTATGGGGTAAGGTAGCGAGGAGGCGGAGCGCAAAGTCGAGCGGAAGAGGGGAGCGCGCGCGGGGCGGGAAGCGTGCGGGAGACGGTCTGGCGGCCGATGCGGGGGGCTCGCGCGGGGCGGGAAGCGTGCGGGAGAGAGGCAAGGGGTATGGAGAACGATCGTACTCGTGCGTCGGTGTGCATATTGTCTTTTTAACCGACTTCAAAAAAGGAGGAGGTTCTATGTTCGGCTGTATGTATTTTTTTTTATGTATGTTCAGCAATATCTTCCCCAATTGTGAACCGATTTCGATGATTCTTTTTGTGTTCGGTTCAGTCTAGCTCCAAGGTGGTCCTATTTTTTTTTGGTCAAGATCGGATTGGAAAGCGAGGCGGAATCGCGAGGCCGAAGGCCGAGCGATTCCGCCGAGTACATTAATAGCAAATAAAAATTACTAAAAAAACTGTGAAATAAAAAACTATTTAAAAAAATATAAAAACCGCCTTCAAAAATGTATGAAATAAAAAAAATTTAATCGAACCCTAGAGTTGAAGGCGGTGGTGCTAAAGCAAGCAAAAATAACCGACCGCCTTCAACTCTAGGGTTCGATTTAATTTTTTTTATTTCTTACATTTTTGAAGGCGGTTTTTATATTTTTTTAAATAGTTTTTTCATTCTAACACTTCATCTCCAGATTCGCCATCGCACCTTCGCATCGACGAAGATGTATTATTTTAAAGTAGGCGAGGCGCGATCGCAGCAGGCAGGCGACCACTGCGCGCTGCGGCCTCTCGCGCTCGGCTAAGATACTTCAGGATCGTGAACCGCAACTCGGTGGAACATGTTAGTTGGCCGAGTGATATATCTAGTACGCTAGTACATAATATATCTTTGGGTGGTATGCCGTGTTTTCGACTTTCGTCGTGACAAGCATTCAATAAATTTACTTCACTTAACCTAACATAACTCATACTCCATTCCGGTCTAGGATCCAAAAGTCAGCCCGAATCAGCCGATATGGCACCTGACCGAATATCTGTTAGGTTATTGCTAGTAATTGGATACGATAGGCTGGCTAGATATTGGAAATTGATATTATTCGGGTATCGCCAGAGAGGCGTATCGAATCGTTATATTTTTTCTGTATTTCTTTGTTAGAAAAATAAAATATATACTTGCAATACCGTACCCTATTATCATCGAATGGAAAGGCTATCCGCTACCGTATAATATCTGGGGGCACGGCAGTGCCCCCGCCAAGTCGAGCAAACACGGCCGTACCATCATTTTTTCGAATCAACTCAGGATACTTTTGGCCTCTGTATTTTTGTCGTGGAAAGCCTGAAATTCTGTTGTAATAAAAATATCTTGACTTGGCAATCGGACAGCTAAAACATTATAACAACAATAATATCGTACAGTACCTGATAAGAGTTTGTTAGTAAACTGAAAAGAAATCTTTGCGAAGCGATTTGTTTGTGCTGTGTGATTTCTCAAGTCAAGATATTTTTGACGTGATGATGTCACGTCTTATAAATTGATGAACACCGGCTGCACGCACGAAGAAGTGTAACGTTCCATCTAAACCTGTGTGTGCAAGCGAGAGCGCGATAGAGACCTGTGTGTGCAAGCGAGAGCGCGATAGAGAGGCATATACAATAGTAGGAAATACAAAATATTTTTCTCCGTCTTTTGCGAGCCTCAAACCCGCGGTCCCTGCCACCATCACTGACCAGACGTGTTATACACGCGGGCTATCGACCGTCTACTTATCGCTGCAAATTTTCTCAACAGTATGTGACAACAGTATGAGAATTTCATGGAGCGACATCTAGCGTCCACATCTAGCGTCAATATTAAATTAAATACTTCAGCCAGCGGTATACTTGATTTAGCAGTTAGGTAATTGTTGCAACGTTGAACATGTAGATAGCGTTATGTAGGTTTTTTAAATTTAATTAATAGTCGTTATTTTCTCATATTTTTTATTAGTTATTATCACATCTTTATCATGTACTTAAATTAATTTTACATGGTAAATATCCGCCGGAACTGATTTACTTTATGACATCATCACATAAAACTATCGTCCGTAAACCAACTTTACAGACAACCAATTTTTTTTTTATAGAAATGGAGACGTTAAATATGGATAGAGTAACTATATATATCGAATATTATTAATTAGAAAATATAATTTGTTGTAACATTGGGACTTCAATGATGCGTGGGATCTTACAACTTTTTACGGTGGAAAGGTTGGGTGCGAGACTTGGCATATTTTTAACCCCCCGACGAAAAAAGAGGGGTGTGTGCATGGGTGTGTCTGTCTGTGGCATCGTAGCTCCCAAACGGATGGACCGATTTTGATGCGTTTTTTTTTTAATTAGAAAGCTGGTTTAATCGGGATGGTTGTTAGCTATGTTTGTAATCAAGTAATCAAGTAATTAATTAACCAAAAAAATTATTATCTTAAAAAGTGGACCGATTTGCATGCGTTTTTTTAAAGCTTTAAAAAAACTTAAATTACAAATTTAAAAAACCCCCGACCCTAAAAAACTCAAAAATAATTTCCGTTTACTTACATACAGGGTGTTTGATGACCATAGGTCATGCATAAAGCAAACCAGGTACTCCTGAGCCTATTTGGAGCAAAAAAGTTACATGACATTTTGTTCTAAGGTGAATTTTTTTTCCATACTAAACTAAATAAATTTTATTTAGATATGGTCATCAAACACACGGAACAGGAGTCGGTGGACCGCAAAGTAAATTCCCGCGCAGCTCTGAGTTTTTATATTTTATTTACTTAGCGATCCCCCGACTCCTTTAAGTAAGTAAACGGAAATTATTTTTTACTTTTTAAGGGTCGGGGGTTTTTTAAATTTGTAATTTACAATATATGTTTTTGATTTTTTTTTTATAGGCAGCCGGCGCGGATGTCTGTGCCCAATACTTCAACGGAAGATCAGACACAGCCAATAACACCATTCCTCGCGAAACCACACTCAGAGAGGCGCCATGCCGGCTATGAGGCGGACAAAAAGGTTGTCGTCTAATTTATTGACACGCCTTTTGAAGATTTCCAGGTTATAGGTGGTGGGGAACACACTCACCGGAAGACCGTTCCATATTTTCGCCGTTCGACACAGGAAAGATTTCGAAAAACGATGTGTTGATGGGATTCAATTCCCTTTACTGTACTGAGGATTCAATTTACGCTATTTACATCCTTATAGTTTTCAAAGGTGTGTTTGACTCACACAATCTGAAGAATTTCGTGACGTGGCTTCTTGAATAGGCAAATAAGTACATAGGTATTGCAAGAGGATCGTGGGAGCATTTTGTTTGAATATAGGTAGCCCATCTTTGTACTTTGCGGCTATGCCACTATTGTAGCTAACTTTAGATTGGCAAGCAGCGGTTTAGTTGTTGAGATGTTCTCACGATGGTTTTGGTACCCACGCGCCGTGGGTAGGGTAAAGAGGCAGTAATTTGTAATAGTGTGTCAACCCAGGTATATTTATGGTGTCAGGGGTAAGAGGAACTATGGCTTTGATTATATGTTTTAGCGATCTTCTTATTACGCTTTCATTCACGCAACTTCAGTAATTTTTTGTACGTACCGTTTTTAGGTTTCCGTATCCCGTACGGAAGCCTAATACTAAGCCTCCGCCGTCTGTCTGTCTGTCCGTCTGTCCGAGGGCTGTATCTCTTGAACCGTAAGAGGTAGCCCGTTGAAATTTTCACAGAATATGTGTTACTATGGCGGATATAACAACAAATAATAATAAAAAAAATTAAGGTGGGCTTCCATACAACAAACGTACGAAAAATCGATTAATCACACTATTGAATAATAGATGGCGCCACATGCTTTTATACATTGCATTGTTGAAAGACAAAAGATAGGCGGATAATAGTGGATAGATATGGAAACCTTCGTGCGCGAGTAAAACTCGCACTTAACAGATTTTTTTATAGATTTCTGTACTCCGTAAGGAAGCCAATTACTAAGCCTACAACGTCCTGTCTGTCTGTCCGTTCCTTTCTACTATTGTATCTTTGGAACCGTAATAGCTATCCAACAGTGAAAAATTAAGGAGTAGAAGGCGGCACAAAAGCACACTTGAAAATTGATAGATGGACGTACTTTTGATTGTTGATGTAAGTACTCAGATTGTGAGTTTGTACCGCCTTCTACTCAAGATCAAAATATTATTTAATACTTTTTTTTAGGGTTTCACGTCTCGGTTCAATGATTTTTTAACAGTTTTTTAAGATCAGTCAACTCTGCAAATGAAAAAATAATATTTTCTAATTATAAAATCAAATGTACATACATATACATATCACACACGCTGAATCCCGACAATCGGGGTAAGCAGAGTAATCGGTGTTGTGCTGCAAGAACTCTGGTAAATTACAGCACAACACCGACCACCACGCTTCGCAAAGTATTCGAACAAGATTCAATCGATCAAGCAGCAAGTAAGGCACGAAGACCCACCTGCTGCATGACTCGGTGGAAGTACCATGCCAAGGTGAGAGGTGGCGAGCCTGTTGCCCTTATCCCTTGGTCGCCTTTTACGACATGCACGGGGAGAGATGCAGTGGGGCTATTCTTTTTTAAGTACCGGCCCCACACGGTATACAAAATATGAAATATTTTCTAAGTATAACAATCAAAGCTACTACTTACTAATAAATCTCGGTATTGAAAGTCGATCATACATAAATTTTACACAGTGCATAGGCGCAGCTTTTTTTTTATGTAATCCTGTATGGGTGGCTGAGTCGGAGGGGCCAATGCACATGCTCCCATCAGCCAATATCACCTCCGAGAAGGTAGGTGCCATACCGGAGACTTCCCTAGAATGCTGGCTATACTGGACTAGAGGAGAACACAGCCGAGGCTGCTATGCGGCCATCTTACATCCAGTACGGTGGTACCAACCCAGTCGGCTACAATTTGAGCCTACCACCTAGTAAGGGGCAAGGGAAGGGACCTACAGTTTTACACCGGTTCCGAACGGTGAAGCAGCAGGTTTAGGTATGCACGTACATTTTTTCATCAGAAAAAACCCATTGGTACACGCCGACCGGATTCGAACCTTGGACCTCTTGCATGAGAAGCCGATGCCCAAACCACTCGGCCACCCGCTGCTTAGCACAAACACGAGGTTTTTTTTTTTTTTTTTTTTTTTTTTTTTTTTTTTTTTTTTTTATGTAAGCCGGTATGGGTGGCTGAGTTGGAGGGGCCAAAGCGCATGCTCCGACCAGCCAATATCACCTCCGAGAAGGTAGGTGCAATACCGGAGACTTCCCTCGATTGCTGGCTATACTGGACTAGAGGAGAACACAACCGAGGCTGCTATGCGGCCATCTTACATCCAGTACGGTGGTACCAACCCAGTCGGCTACAATTTGAGCCTACCACCTAGTAAGGGGCAAGGGAAGGGACCTACAGTTTTACACCGGTTCCGAACGGTGAAGCAGCGGTTGTAGGTATGCACGTAAATTTTTTCGTCAGAAAAAACTCATTGGTACACGCCGACGGGATTCGAACCGCGGACCTCTCGCATGAGAAGCCGATGCCCAAACCACTCGACCACCCGCCGCTTTAAAGGTTTAAAGGTTGCACGTTATTTTGCAATGATTTTGAACAAGATGAATATTCGTACTTCTGCTAGTAGGTTATATCAAGTCTAGAGTCATATTGTTCCATCAGAGAGATTCGGGTCAGCAATGCAATTATCTCGTTTTTGGCAACGATCGTGCTCACGCTTTGTTGGGTTGCATACGTGATGGGAGATGTCATACGTACTGTGGTGCTTTTAATTTTGTTTTCGTTTTTCGAAATGTTGACCTTAGGGTTACTTCGTGCACCTTTGGATTGGTACAAGCATTTTGATATTCTACGTAACCCTATCTCCGTCAGGTGAAGTCAATAGCTAAAATTTTATTTAATCCTGAATGGACAAGTATGTACTTATGTATATATTTAGGTTTTATATTATATAAACTGTAATTTAAAAAGAAAAAAATTACCTGCATACCTACATGTGCTGCTTCACCGTTCGGAAACGGCGTAAAACTGTAGGTCCCTTCCCTTGCCCCTTACTAGGCTGATTCGTGTCGAGTTAGTGTGAATTTTGTTAAATTCTACGGTGAACGTAACACATAAAGCGATCAAAATTGTGTTGGTACTCAAAAACACGTAAACCATATTCAAGTTAAAAGCTCGCAGCAGCGCTTGCGCAAGAATCTCGTGGTATTTGCTTTGAAGATCGACATAACGCCGAAATGGCTTGACGTGTATGTGAATTTATTTTTCATTGACATAAAATTAATAGCATTTAATCTTAAGGCAATAACTTTAGTTGATATACTCGTAAATACGCTGTGTAATTCTGTACAGAATATAGGTGATTTTGTTAAATTTGAGCGGCGGGTGGCCGAGTGGTTTGGGCATCGGCTTCTCGTGCGAGAGGTCCGAGTTTCGAATCCGGTCGGCATGTACCAATGAGTTTTTTCTGACGAAAAAATTTACGTGCATACTTCCTGCTGCTTCACCACCGTTCAGAACCGGTGTAAAACTGTAGGTCCCTTCCCTTGCCCTTTACCAGGTGGTAGGCTCAAATTGTAGCCGACTGGGTTAACACCACCGTACTGCATGTAAGATGACCGCATAGCAGCCTCGGCTGTGTTCTCCTCTATTCCAGTATAGCCAGAAATCCAGGGAAGTCTCCGGTATGGCACCTACCTTCTCGGAGGTGATATTGGCTGGTCGGAGCATGTGCTTTGGCCCCTTCGCCTCAGCCACGCATACCGGATTACTTAAAAAAAAATCGAAAGCCAGTTTTGTTTTAAAAATTTAAAAATACGCTACCTTAGAAAATCATAGCCTAGAAATCATAGCATTAAATAGTGAACTCAATCTTGGACGTAATTGTTTAAATTTTTCCAATTGGAGTGAATATAATTATCCGAGGAAAAATCGTAAAGTTGCACCTAATTTTGAGTTTGTATTCGCTTCACTAAATACACAAGCATTATTTTAATTTGTGAAAACAACCAAAATATGTTTTAAATTATTTGCCATGACATGACAGTATTGTTGTAATTTTACAAAATTTAAATTAAACCTTGAATAATACACCGTAATTGTGCGTACAAGTACAGTCTCGGGTCCTTCAAGAGGGGCGTGACCTGTCAGGCCGGCATGGCATTCGCAAACCCCGCATACGGCCGAATGTCTACAAAAAGCGCAGCCGCGAATTTTGAATTTGCTGTAGCTATTGGTATCGTCTTAAGCGTCTTAGTTACGAGCAAAATTTAATTTTGGTCATAAATTAAGTAGTTTAGCTTCTTGGACAGAGTCAGTGTTGGCGTTATTCCAAGGACTTCGTTACGTTATTATAAACTATGAGCATAGTAAAAGGAGACTGTTTAAACCAGGAGTCTCGAAACTACGGCCCGCGCGCCACGTTTGTGGCTTAAACTTTTATTTTTAATTCATTCTAAATTTAAGCAAATAAAAGCAATGTATGACAAAAAAAGATTTTTGCTTTTATTTGCAAATAAAATCGGCCTGTTTTCGGACCTTATATCTCGACAACGAGTGAGAATTGGTAAAAAGTGCATATATCAAAGTTGTAGAGAATTTTATCACCTCTTATTCCGTAATTGAACAGTTTTTCCTATGATGCACCGTTTCCGAGATATATGCGAAAAACTGAAAAATGGGACCTTCTTTGTGCTCAAAAAAAATTAAGTTTGATTCCGGCCCGCCAATATTTTTTGATAAGTCAATGTGGCCCGTCTGTAAAATAGTTTGGAGACCCCTGGTTTAAACTATGATATGCATATGACCCACTCACAGGTTGAGGAACTATTATTCAATCTACGGTAGAGTAACTATGCATTTAAACATTACGCACAAATAAAAACCGGCCAAGTGCGAGCCGGACTCGCGCTACGAGGTTTCCGCACCGCCACGTAATTGGTTGTTTTTTATTATTTGTTGTTTTACTTTTACAGTTAGCACTATAATCACAACAAGTTTGACGCTTGTGTTATCTACCTTTTTTGCGATAAAGCAAAAACAAAAACACGTTGAGAAAACACGTTTCTTGTATGGGAACGTCCTTAATTTTTTACTTTAGTTTTTTTTTCGTTAGTATGTCCGCCATTATATATAATGCATATTATGTAAACAAGTTGGACGGACAGACGGACAGACGTACGCACGGCGTAAGATTAGTAATATACATCAGTTTTTAGGGTTCGGTATGCGTCGTACGCGGGACCACAACAAATAATAAAAAGTAAAAAATTCACGGGTGTCCCCATATAAGAAACTAAATAGTGTATGCGCGCCATCTTCCGAAAACAGTATGAAGTATTTTAACAAATCATGAATTTTAACTAACATGAAGCATTTAATAATAAACTCCATAGATGGCGTGAGTGGCGCTGACCATACATGGCGATACGGAACCCCCGGTGCGCGAGTTCGACTCCTACTTGGCCGTTTTTTTACCTTTCCACAATTTTAGACCACAGTTTTACCTTTTCTTTTTTTTTTTTTTATGGAACCTGACACGGTTGGCTACATCACCTACAACATCCGTGATGTCAGCCCATAACACCGGGTGAACTAGGTGCCATGTCAGTGCTTCCCTTCATTTCATGTCGGCTACACTAAACTGGACGGAAAACACCAACTATTTACATAGCCGTTTCGACCGACGTTTCGTTCAGTGCGGTGGTACCAACCCGGCCGGGATAAACCCTACCACCTAGTAAGGTAAGAAGGGAAGGGACCTACAGTTTAACGTGGAATCCGAACCACGGTCAGCCTCCAACGGTCGAGTGGTCACCCATCCAATCACTGACCGCGCTCAGCGTTGCTTAATAACAGTTGACTAACCAACCGCGCCACTGAGCTACCGAGGCTGACGAATTTTCTTATCCCTTAGTCGACTTTTACGACATGCGACGGGGAGAGATGCAGTGGGGCTATTCTATTTAAGTACCGACCCCACACGGTACAGTTACCTTTTCAAATAATTCCAGTTCAGTGTAGCCGGCACGACCGACTGACATGGCACCTAGTTCACCAAGGCGTTATGGATGGGCTGACATCACGGATGTACCTAATAAGTAATGTAGCCAACCGTGTCAGTTTCCATAAAACAAAAACAAAATTATCTTTTTGCACGTAAATTCCACGTAAAACTGAGGTCCCTTCCCTTGTTACTTGAGATCGGACATTCAGCCTCAGTAGAGACATTTATTTTTTATGGAAACTGACACGGTTGGCTACATCACCTACAACATCCGTGATGTCAGCCCATAACACCGGGTGAACTAGGTGCCATGTCAGTGCTTCCCTTCATTTCATCTCGGCTACACTGAACTGAACGGAAAACACCAACTATTTACATAGCCGTTTCGTCCGACCCTTCATTCAGTGCGGTGGTACGAGGGTTGGTACCGGCCGGGTGGCCGGGATAAACTCTACCACCTAGTAAGGTAAGAAGGTGTGGTGATAGCGACACCTATCCCACAACTGAATAATAAAGATCGATAATAAGAAGGGACCTACAGTTTTACGTGGAATCCGAACCACGGTCCGCCTCCAACGGTCGAGCGGTCACCCATCCAAGTACTGACCGCGCTCAGGGTTGCTTATAACAACAGTCAACGGACCGCACCACTGAGCTTCCGAGGCTGTCATAATAGTCGAGCGAGCGCACCACTGGGATAGAGAATAGAATGCCTCACGGCATTAAGCTCGTCTATTGTGCCTAATTTGTAGAAATTAATGTTCAATGAGACCTTAGTAGGTAACGATACGCTAAGGGGTGTATGTTTACGATTTAAAAATAAAAAACCTACTCACTGCTCAAATTTAATACGTGAAGTGCGCGTATTTCACCTTAAAAGTACGTTTTTTATATCGTAAAAAAAATATTGTATGTGAACGTAATCGTGTCTGATACACATACACCCCTTAGCGCATCGTTACCTACTATTGAAAGACCACATGCATACATGTATACACCAACAAAACTTTTCGCTTTCAACAAACAAATGACGTCACGTGACATAATGTAGGTATGTATGCACAAACACGCCGGCTAATGCGCTTAGCTTGTCATACATAATGTCAAGCGATAATGGGACGGAAGTGTACAGAGGCATTACCTAAAATTATATAATACATACTTGGAGTGATATATGGCAAGACACCGTTAGCGCTCG
Organism: Nematopogon swammerdamellus; assembly: GCA_946902875.1. Lineage (NCBI taxonomy): Eukaryota > Metazoa > Arthropoda > Insecta > Lepidoptera > Adelidae > Nematopogon > Nematopogon swammerdamellus. The sequence continues at coordinate 2,892,993 of OX336344.1, forward strand.
CTGAACATTCATGAGAAAAAAAAAACATAAAAAAAGGTCTTTTAATTAAGTTAAGCCATGTGCTAAAACGAGTTAAATATGGTGTAGTTTTGGATTTTTGTTTTTTTTGTTTTGTTTTGATAAAGCTTGTCCCGCGAATTGTAAAGACAATACATGTACTTCGGCGAGTACTTGCTCATAACCAGTCACTGTGCATTGAGTGCATTTATGAACATTTCGCGACAAGTTTTTTGAAAAAAAAAAAATCTAACTGATTATTTTTAATTATTTTATTTATTCGTTATATTACGAGTACCCTGCATAAAAGCTTCTTTTTAAAAAGGTGTTTTATTTTTTTTTTATTTTTTTTTTTTTTTATGGAAACCGACACGGTTGGCTACATCACCTACAACGTCCGTGATGTCAGCCCATAGCACCGGGTGAACTAGGTGCCATGTCAGTGCTTCCCCCTTTGATCGTGCCGGCTACACTGAACTGGTCGGAAAACACAAACTATTTTCTATTGTGCTTTTCATTTTTAGGGTTCCGTATCCAAACAGAAGCCTATATTTACTAAGCCTAAAACGTATGTCTGTCTGTCTGTCCATCCGTCCGTCCATCTGTCCGTCCTAGGGCTGTATCTTTTGAACCGTAATAGGTTAGCCGGTTGAAATTTTCACAGAATATGCGTTATTCTTATTATCGATGATATGCCAAAAAATAATAAAAAAAAAGCAAAAAGTAAAAAAAATAAGGTGGTCCCCATACAAGAAACGTGTTTTGTTTTAATCTAGCGTAAATACGGTTGTACTAATACAGCGCAAACTCTATAGTAAAACAATTAAATAATTAAAATTGGCCAATTACCTGGTGGTACGGAAACCTCGGTGCGCGAGTCCGACTCGAACTTGGCCGTTTTTAGGGTTCGGTATTAGGTACGGGTCCGTCTGTATGTCTGTATGTCTGTCTGTCTGTCCGTCTGTCCGTCTGTCTGTCCGTCCGTCCGTCTGTCCGAGGGCTGTATCTCTTGAGCCGTAACAGGTGGCCCGTTGAAATTTTCACAAAAAATGTTTTATTAAATGGCCGTTATAACAACAAATAATACAAATAAGAAAAAGTAAAAAATTCACGGGGGTTCCCATAGAAGAAACCAAAAAGTGTATGCGCGCGCGCCATCTACCGAATAGATTATGAAGCATGGTATTAAGTAATATGAAGCATTTCATAACACGCCATCTAGATGGCGCGAGTAGCGCTAGCCGTGACATGGCGATACGGGACCCTCGGTGCGCGATTTCGACTCGCACTTGACCGGTTTTTTTATGTATGGCTCCTCTCCTCCTTATTACCTCCACGGGCCGCATAAAGCAAGGCGAACGCTTCTGTCACATTGTGATATTGGATTTTACGCATATAAATTTTGTTTATTACTTTCTTTGTGAGTGTCGTCGCAAGTGCTAGCAGCGTTTGTTCGAACACCTTTTACAACGCACTTAAGAAAACATGCTGTGAATGAATGTTATGTTTGTGTTGTATACTTTATAATTCAGAAACACGTAAACATTTTCATAACTATTTAATTTTTAGGGTTTCGCAGGGATCCTTATAAAATCAGGTGCCTGTCCGTCCGTCCGTCAGCCTGTAACTCGTAAACGGTTCGAGCTATCTTCTTGTAATTTTATGCGTAAACAAGGGTGGTCTCAACTCAATATGTACAAGCAATTTTTGACGGTTTTTGTTTTTAGGTTTCCGTATCCCGTTCGGAAGCCTATTACTAAGCCTACGCCGTCTGTCTGTCTGTCTGTCCGTCCGTCCGTCCGTCTGTCTGCCTGTCCGAGGGCTGTATCTCTTGAACCGTAATAGGTAGCCTCGACTGTTGCTAGGCTGTCTAGCCTAGCAACAGCCTAGCCTAACATACAACGACGTTTGAAGATATCCAAGAAGTACAATATGAAGGAAATCATCACATTCCATCACTTCACTCTTACTGATGATTTGTCGTACGTACGGAGTAATCACTTGCTAAGTACAGTTCCCGGCAGGAAATAACGCGTGTCGAGCTGTAGAAAGAGACCGAGAGATCCGGTTGTAGAGCGTCGTCCCTGTCGCACTGAGACGTGCGAGTCAGTGCGACAGAGACGACGCTCTACAACCGGATTGTCTCTTTCTAAAGCCGATGTGCATTATTTTCTGCCGCGTACTGCAGTACCTAAGTGTGTCAGACGAGGTAGCCGCGACAGACAGACGCAGGTGGATTCTTCCGGTTGTTGCGGTGCGGTGAAAACTGGTGACATGCGCCAGTGAACCAATGTGAATAAGGCATTTTTTTAATGGAAACTGACACGGTTGACTACATCACCTACAACATCCGTGATGTCACCCCATAACACCGGGTGAACTAGGTGCCATGTCAGTGCTTCTCTTCATTTCATGTCGGGTACACTGGACTGGACGGAAAACACGAACTATTTATTACATAGCCGTTTCGACCGACGACGTTTCATTCAGTGCGGTGGTATCAACCCGGGCGGGATAAACCCCTACCACCTAGTAAGGTAAGAAGGGAAGGGACCTACAGTTTTACGTGGAATCCGAACCACGGTCAGCCTCCAACGATCGAGCGGTGACCCATCCATGTACTGACCGCGCTCAGCGGCGCTTAACAACAGTCGACTGACCGCACCACTGAGCTACCGAGTCCCTTAGTCGATTTTTACGACATGCGACGGGGAGAGATGCAGTAGGGCTATTCTTTTTAAGTACCGACCCCACACGGTACAAAATTATGGTCTATAACGTAATAGTCTCTGAAAAAGTGTGTGAGGGTGTGTGTTAGGGGGGGGGGGGGGGGAAGTAGTATGAGAGATATCGTGGAGATTCCCAAAAAAAAAATTGTAATACACTTTATGCCATTTAATGTGTGGCAAGGGCGAACTTATTGCCTTGGGCAATTTCCTCCAGTCAACCCAGTGGACTTACAGTATTACGTGGAATTCGAAACATTGAATGGCTGGTGAAGATATGCACTGAAAAAACTAATTGGTACACGCCGACCGGATTCGAACCTCGGACCACTCGCAAGAGAAGCCGACGACACCCAGACCACTCGGCCGCCCGCCGCCATATATTATCTATATTATAGATAATTTTATTAATTTTTCAATTTGGCAATTAAGACCCATGGTGCCGTCGCGCATAAAGACTGCCCTACTAAAATGCAAACAAAGAAAGATGCTCCCGCGCACTCTTTGTAAGTACAGATAGCAAAACAAGTAGGTATACTGTTAGGTAGGAAACTCGGACGAAGCAACACATGCTTTGGACAGTCCAGTGTCTCGTAGGAGTGCCATTGGTACCAAGGCACTGAAAAGACGGTCGAAATTGTCAACGAAAAATCATTATTATCATTTTAAAACTATTATTTTGTTTTATTTTTATAAAGTTGTAAGATAGCATAGAGGCTGTATCTACATAAGTTCATACATACAACGTGTCCCAAAACTCAACGTCAGCGGGAACCAGAGCGTAGGCCAGTTTATATGACTACCCAGGGAAAAATTAGAAAAAAAATCGGAGTCATTTGTTTTTTCAGAAAAAAATTGAATTGAATATTTTTTGTGATAAAAACTATTTTTTTGGGAAACTGATCAATAGCAGAGTTATTTAGGCTACCAATAAAAACAAATTAACAATTATATTTGCAAATTTGTAGTCGTAGTACCTAAAAATGTTGTACGAGAGTGTTTTTCAAAAAATGCTCATATCATAAAAAGAAATGACACAGATTTTTTTTCTTATTTCTTATGTCATAAACTGGCCTACTCCCTGGTTCCCGCTTGACGTTGAGTTTTGGGACACGTTGTATATAACGTCCCGCCTATTTCCCAGTGGGGTAGACAGAGACAACGGATCTCCACGTGCCACGATCCTGACCTGACGCACACCTCTGCCGCCTCTTCCACTCTCATAATGTTCTTCATACATGCTCGTCGGTCACGGGTACTAAGCACTTGATAAGTTTTTGTTACTAAGCCTACGCCGTATGTCCGTCCGTCGGTCCGTCTGTCTGTGCTACCTTTAGAGGGCTGTTACTTATTATCACACACGCTGAATCCCAACAATCGGGGTAAGCAGAGAAATCGCTGTTGTGCTGCAAGAACTTTGTTTAATTACAGCACAACACCGACCGCCACGTTTCGCGAAGTATTCGAACAAGATAAATCGATCAAGCAGCAAGTAAGGCACGAAGACCCAACTGCTGCATGACTCGGTGGAAGTGCCGTGCTAAGGTGAGAGGTGGCGAGCCTGTCGCCCTTTAGCATCTTGTCCTTAGTCGCCTTTTACGACATGCATGGGGAGAGATGCAGTGGGGATATTCTTTCTAAGTACTGACCCCACACGGTACACACCATATAGGTATATTAGATTTTTATTTTGTGTTTTCTACCATAGTTTGGTTTCTGCCCCCCAAAATAGCCCTAAGGCTGTAGGTACTATGATCCTTAAAGACCCTCTTTACCACCGGCGGTTTTCGATTGGTTTGTTTCTGCATACGTAACGCAAGGTCGCCTATTCATACCGTTTTCCAAAACCCACGTAATAAAACCTGTCAACACACGATCTAGCAAACTCTCACCGGCCTACATACACACATACATACACCCATACATACATACATGCATACAAAGATACCTATTGTATGTCTTGCGCAAATTATGGTACAATACCTTATTTACCTTTGTTACCCATCTCGTCTCCGCTTGAAGGCACAAGTCGGCGAGTAATAGTAAATGGGGAATCTTCTTATTTACATACCTAATGAAAAATTATGTTTTTTTATGTAATCTGGTGTGGGCGGCTGAGTCGGAGAGGCCAGAGCACATGCTCCGAACAGCCAATGTCACCTCCAGGAAGGTAGGCGCCATACTGGAGAATTTCCATTGTTTATTGTATAATTTAATACATAGGTAGGTGTCCGTTCATGACCTACCTACGCTTGGACATGTCGAAAATTTCGCCAGTTCTAAATTCAAAACGAAGAAGAACTGGCAAACAAACTTCGCAAGTCACAATGTTTTCTTAGTACCTAGTAACTCAGAAATAATTAACCCCTACTACCGCTCACAAAAACATTAATATTTACAGCATAAACATGAATTTAATACATGAGATTTCTGGCTATGCTGAACCGGAGGGAACACAGCCGATGAGGTATCTGATATCCAGTGGTGCAAACCCTGTCGTTATTTTTTGGTTGGTCGCTAACCCAACAGTTATCAGTCTCATATCCTTGACAGTAGTACCTGAACTGGCAGCTACATCGTAGCTGAAGGTGGTGGATTCGACCGGCAATATTTTTTTTTTATGGGAAGCAGGACATAATGACGCGCGCCAGCCTAACGCAGAAGTGTAGTCCGACGGCGCCCACAGGCATTCGGTTGTTTACGTGGGCTGCGAATACCATGTCGGCAGCTAGGTGCACCTTCACATTATGTTTGAAGGACCCCAGACTGTACATTAGAGGAATAATGTTTTCTAATATAAATAAATAAAAATAATTAATGATGCAGGCGGGGGCGCATTCCACATGTTGGCAACTCTGTAAATAAATGATTTACAGGATCGATTTGTCTTAGGTGGGGGGATATCGACAGTGTGTGGATGCATTCCCAACCTGTTGCGCGTGGAACGATGGTAGAATGTGGATGGGGGATCGCATCGTGCAGCTCCTTGGAACACTCTCCGTGGTACAGGCGATAGAACACACACAAAGATCCATCGTTCCTGCGGAGTTATAAGGTATCTAAGTTCCGAGATACCTCGGGCTCGAGGCGTACAGCGCGACGCTGAATTAAGCCTAAGGAACCAAGCAGGTATTAAAAAATAATTAAAAGAAAACTTTTACTTTTCCTAGAATATTCTTCTATCTGACCTTACAGCCCGCGTAGAATAACCCAACTCCGGGTCACTTCCCATTATTGGACAGATTTTTCGAACTAATATTATAAAGGCCACCATAGTTCTCTTGGCTAAACTGAAATTCCATCACTCCATCTTTTGTTCAGAAGACGTACGTACGGTGTTACCGACCCAGACGGCTAAAATTTGAGCCTATGACAGAAGGAGAAAGGTTTCGAAAGGTAGTGGGTTCGAACCCGTCTCCGAGTGCGCAATTTTTTTTTCTTATTCAGTGCTTTTATTTGGATGCATAATTTTATTTCATTGTTGTAGACATCGAGATTTATTACGAGAGGACACGCTACGAAAGCAGTTTAAAAGAAATCAAGTCGCGAAAACTCAGGTTAATTGTTTAATGTCCATATATGACAATTAAACTACAATTTACATCTGAAATGTACTAACATTATTGAGTTGATACAAAATTACATAATATAAACATTTTACAAAGGATTTCTACACCTGATACACTTAATTGTAGTCATAACTTCCCAGTAAAATTGTTAATCTTACTCTCAAGCTGTATTTTCGAAAGACTGTAGGCGATGTTATGGGAATATTTACTAAAATATTTATAATAATATTTATTAAAAAAAAAACCCTGCGAAGTATCTTGCTGGTTCTTTTTTGTGGGTGTAGTCGAGCCGGATAGAACAAATTGTGACAGGCGCGGTTTTTATTTTCTCTGAGACATTATGTACCTATTTATAATAATATTCAATGTGAAAGCGACTTAACTTCATTGATAGGTTATTTCTATGCTTAAATTACTTTTTGCCTATAGGGGATCCTGATGAACTGATGAGTTCACGGGATCCCTTAGGGGATCGGGCTTAGGGATTCTGGTGGCCCAAGAGGCCATAAGAATGCTCAATAAACATTAAACAAAATATGTAAGTAACCTACTCTTGGATCTACCATACATATATTTTTATTTTTTATTTTTGACAATACAATTATACTACATTGTAGTTTAATATACTAACATAGTTATGTTGATACACATTACGTATCAAAGTTTGACAAAGGCTCTTTACACCTGATTCACTTAATTAATAAGTCTTTGTAGTCAGAACTCTCAGCAAAATTGTTAATCTTGCTCTCAAGCTGTGTTTTAGATAGACTATGGGCGGTGTTATTATGTAGCTAGTCACTAAATTCTTGTAAAAATATGTTTAAAAAATACCCTGCGAAGTTTCTTGTCGGTTCTTCTTCGTGGGTGTAATCGAACCGGATAGAACAAATTGTGACAAGTTCGAGAGCAGTCTAACTGCCATATGAATGATCAATAAACAATACAATACAATACAATACCCTATTCGGATCGAAAATTCCTCCAGTTCTATTTCAATCCGAAAGACAAACTGACAAACATACTTCTCAAGTTATACAATGTTTTGTTAGTACCTAGATGAATACTTAAGAATCTAACCACTCTGCCTTTTTTACATTACCTAAATCTGGTGTATAGTCTACAGGACTACACAACAATTGAGGTTTGAGGGAAGGAAGCGCGTGTATGACGCGGCGCGGAGAGTCGAGCGGGAGAGGGGAAGAGGGGAAGAGGAGCTTGAGGAGGTCGGTGCGCGCCGACTATGTTGCCATGTCGGTCGGCGCTTTGCCATCGACTAAAGCGCCTTATTCACCATCCAGCCTGCTGTACGTCCTGCGAAGGCCATTGTCGTTTTTCATCGCGCACGATGCACGATGAAAAACGACAATGAATAGGCTCGACGTACGTCGGTAATTATTATTAATTGCTTGCTGGACCCGCTGGACGCATTTTTCATCCAGCAATGGTTCCCCCACCACTGTCTAAGCGTGACGTACGTCGCCGATGGATAATGAATGAATATCCCGGACGTACGTCAGGACGGTCGTGCATCGTGCGTGCTGGCAGGCCTCACGCACTCTATGTACTTGCGCGCGCTAACTACCTACCGCCCGACGGGCCGCCGGCGGTCTATTTCAGTGAAAATTGGTCAGCCGCGCGAAGTATACATATATACGCTCGCCCACACAACTGCGCTCAGCTGCAAAGCAATAACCATCTTACACTCGATCGTTAAGGTACATTTTCGCACGCAGCGATTGGCGACGTGAAACAGTAGGCTATTAAAGCCCGAAGGTAGGAACATTTTCTATAGAGTGATTTATCTGTTAGGATTAATCACTCTATTAAGTAATCTGTGGTGCTGGATCGTGTGTAGGCTTGCTGTACAGCAAATTCCTATTTTTTTACGTTTTATAGACAACAAAACAACAGACCTCTCTCACTCGTTCGACTGAAACTAGCACGCTGGATGCGCGCACGATGGTGTGTGGTCTGCCACCCCTCCGGGTTTGACCCGGAGTCTACGGGTTTGAATGGTGTATATCCGGGCTACGGGTTAACATCGTATATCTCCGGGTCAGACCGGGCGGGCGGTGCGTCGAGCCGAGCGGTCAATTCGGCTTGACTGACTGAATCACTGGATGATCGGAGCGGAGTGGGTGGACATCGGACGAATTGGATGCACCGTTCGCGTGCGAGCGCGATTATGGGTTCGATGATTATTAAAAGTAACAAATTTCACAGAATTACCGAAAATAATTGGATTTTTTTTTTCAATACCGATTATTAATGCTTTTGTGGAATGCGATTTTTCCTTAATGAAAAATTTATGGACAGAAGAGAGAAACTGCTTATCTGTCAACATGGTGAAGTCGGAGTTAATTAATTGTAAAGATTAATATTATATTATAATATGACCTGTCGATAATTTTTAAAGTATTTGAAAAAACCTGAGAAAGAAAAGTTGATAGAAAATCACACTTATCTGTTTTAAAATTAAAATTTGTAATACTATTTCGTATGGAATGATACCTACCTCTGAAAATTTATTCTATTTTATAAACATTTTGAATTTTCTGAATACTCCGGGTCTACCATTTTTTAAAGGTGGCAGCCCTAGGTGTATGCTACGTCCAGCATGGCGACCTTGGCGGGACGTACAGCAAGATGGATGGTGAATAAGATGCCTTAACTCAGTTGGGGGCCGGTCTCAAGTGTCTCAACTCGCTGGAACACAGCGTGCTGTCCGAGTGCACTCTCTAGTAAGAAGTGCGTATATCTCGATTGGCTAACCGCTACAAATTTTACCAGTCAAAAATGACACGCCAAATGCAAGTGAAAGCGCAGACGTAGATGCAGCATAATGCAATATAATTTAATGTACCTAAGTAGTTTTATTTGCAAAATTACACTACTACAACATACCGAGAAAAAAAATATTCACTTAGACATACGAGTAGGATTGCCATCCGTCCGCATTTGACCGGACGTGTTCCGAATTTCGGCATTCCGTCTGGACTTTGTCCGGCTTTTTTACTTACTTAGATGGAAACATGATTAATGAATATTTTTATTAGAAAAATGCAAAGCGAAAATCATTGGAAAAAATACATCCCGGCCAGGATTCCATATTTTACGGACGTATTTTTTCCAATGATTTTCGCTTTGCATTTTTCTAATAAAAATATATATAAAGCGAGTACGTGCTTAGTACTAACATATAAACATAAAATATGTTTAATGAATGTTTAATTTTTGCATTAAATTACAAAAAAAAAAAATCAACATAAGTATTAAATCCTACTTCAATTTTTATTTAACTACATAAAAGTTATTCGACTAGTTAGTCTCATCTCAACTTAAAAACAACCTTAGTTTAATTAAATTTAATGAATTTAGGTTAATTTAATTTAATAAGCTTGGTTAAATTGTTTTGTACGGTTGCTGTAATTTTATTATTCTTAATTTTTAGAGTTAATAAAAGGACTTTTAGTTCAAACATAAAATATTAATATAATAAAAAGAACTTTACTTGTTCAAGTATATAATATTAATAATTCTCGTAAGATTAAATTTTGTGGCCAAAATTAACGAACTTTTTTTTAAATGTCCGGTTTTTTTGTCAAGACTTTTAAATTTTGAAATGGTAACCCTACATTCTACATTTTCTAATATTTCGTCTCTTTTGTGTAGAAGTTTCAAAATTATACGAATTATAGTGTCTAGACAGACACTACACAATGTTTGACCTTTACGTCCACCCACGTAAAATACGTCCACTTAAGTACTTATTACATATTTCCACCAGGTAAATCATTAAAAACTACTTAAGCCCTTTTCATATCCTATATTAGGCAGCAAGCACGTAATTACAACTCTCTTTTATTTTAGTTATGTTGGAATATAAAATAGTTGGCTGAAGCACCTGCTATACTCATGATGTCAGACAATTAAACCATGTTTCTGACGACACTTGATGCCATGGAAGTGATTCCCTTTGATTCTTCCGGCTACTGTTTTTGCGACAAACCTTACAGCGGAGACATACTAAACTTATCCTAATAGTTTAGGTGTTAGTTAGTAGCAGTTTATGTAGATGTAGTCAAAGACATTCTACTTTTTGGACGGGCCCTCGTCATACATTTTACCGGTAGAAAGGTGCGATTTCAGTTCTTCTATATATTGCCAATATTTAAAACAGCGTAAGTGCGCGAGCGCCTCATACATCACGTTACGTTTCCGCTCTGTGAACGTCGACAGAGTAAGACGGTTAAATGGCAATTTGATACGTATAAAGGAGACAACGATTGGAGAGTGCGCTGAATGCTCACAAATAGCGCGCCTCAATTCGGTGCGTTGTATGCCACTTCCCGATAATTTAATTCGTTGGATGTAGTTGTTTAGAAGTTAGTAGTTATGAAATTAGTAACAGACACAGCTTAGAAGTTAGTAGAAGTTTAGACGTTAGTAGCTAATAAATTAGTTAGTAGCAGTTTAGAAGTTAATAGTTTAAGTTTAAGTCCGCCTTTGCACCTTACGTAAATGTTCTAATGTGCTGTTCTGTTTACTTTTGAATGTTTCTTGGAGCAATAAAGCATTTTCTATTATATTCTAGTTTATAAGTTAGTTAGTAGCAATTTTAGATATTCGTTTAGAAGTTAGTAGCTAAGAAATTAGTTAGTATTAGTTTAGAAGTGATTCAGTAGTAGTCTAGAAGTCAGTTAGTAATAGTTTAGAAGTAGTAGATAGTTTCAAAGTTATTGTTGAAAAGTTATGGTGTGACATAACTTAAATAACTTACTTGTAGGTACCTACATACATACCTACAACCCTTCCTTTTGCAGCCGCCCTGGTCATCTTGTGACCTTCCTGGCGGACATAGGCTGACGGGGGTAGCTGATCTGACTGGATAGGGAGATCAAGTGGTTTTGCACGAAGGACCCTAACAAGAGGGACTAGTTTGCAGGCTTAGATCCAACCCTAAACAAACAACAGCATCAACAACCTACCCCTCTTTTTGGCTTCGACATAATCCCTTCCCTCGTCGTAGCGGCTATGAATAAATAAACTCATAACCCTTTCCTTTGAATTTTTCGTAGTCGGGTAAAAGCAGTCATATATAAGTTCTTTCAAAATTAGTTAATAGTACGCTAAGGGGGGGTTCTGTATTATATAGGGAGTAAAACCTATATAAAATTTTTCGGACCTTGGGCTTTTTTTTATGTAAAATATTTGTTTATGTATTTAAATAAAAAAATAGGTGGTTGATTTTTATAGCCTAATCGATTCAGTTTCATAACAGTAACAAAAAAGTTTTCATTACCATTATGATTATGATGATGACACGTGTAAGTTGGTAAAAAAAAATCAAATTCTTTCTATTCCATACTAATAAAACTAAAATTGTGGTTCTTCACAATTTCTGAAAGAAAGAGATCTGTGTGTTGGAAGACTTTTCTTGTTCCTGTCCTGCAAATGAAACGATTAAGAAAAATGTTAAAAAAACATTTGGAAAAAAAAATTCTTTGTTCTTGAAAAGTCATCTATTTCCGATACAGAACCCCCCCCTTAGCGTACTATTAACTAATTTTGAAAGACCTTATATAATTGGTGTTTGGCTTACCATGGTTCGCGGGCACTATGGCCGACGACGTTTCGGACTGGCGCTGGTGCAGTCCATCTTCAGGGCGAGTGCCTGGCTGCGGTCAGGCCCGCGGTTCACAGAACACTGAGTTCCGAATATCCATGGTAGACTAAAAAGTAAAAACAGTAATGTTTGCCGTTCAATCGAGTGTAGCCGATGTTCGAGCCCATGCTAATGTTATACGTTAATTTCGTTGAACCACGAGAGGAAACGCACTTACAGGAATGATCTCCAACTTTCACTTGATTCCACCAGTTCATATTTTAATTTGCGTTTTATTTGAATGTTTGGAAGTCTTAGGCCCGTATACATAGAGCGTGCTCAAATCGCTTCTTACGCTCAACTCAGCCAAGTCGTTCTCAAATCTTACTCGGCCGAGCGCACTCAATCGTATTCATAGTTAAATCTCGTCAACGTCTCCGCCGAGACCTACTCAAGAAAATCCTGAGTAAATCTCAAGTCAACTTCTTTTTTTTTGCTGTGGACGCTAAGGATATAACCATATTGCGCGTTACTGCGTAGTGTAGCCGTTCCTTTTTGTTGGTGGCTCGCTGTCGTTTGTACCAGAGAAGTTTGTACCTACTTGATAAATAATGACGAGCAATGTTAGATTGTTCAAAAACGATGCGTATATATATTAACTTGGTTTTTAGGGTTCCGTATCCGGTACGGGACCCTATTACTAAGCCTACGCCGTCTGTCTGTCCGTTCGTCCGAGGGCTGTATCTCTTGAACCGTAATAGGTAGTTCGTTGAAATTTTCACATAATATGTGCTATTATTCCCGATTTAACAACAAATAATAAAAATAAGAAAAACTAAAAAAATCACGCGGGCTCCCATAGAAGAAAGCAAAAAGCGTATGCGCGCGCGCCATCTACCGAATAGAGTGTGAAGCATTTTAACTAATCATCACATTTAATTAATATGAAGCATTTCATAACACGCCATAGATGGCGTGAGTGGAGCTAACCATGACATGGCGATACGGAACCCTCGGTGCGCGAGTTCGACTCGCACTTGGCCGGTTTTTGTGTGAACAGAATCACATTCTGAAGACAAACAATGTACTGATCTTTTTAAGTACTTAGGCGATAGCAAAATATCTGAAATTTTTTCGACAGTTGCGAGGCAATAAAATAATATTTAAGGGCGGTTGAAGGTCGAAAAACTAGGTACCTACTTTAAAAATGAATGCAGGAAAGGTTGTCAAACAGATGGTCAGACCGGCAGCACACGGGCAGCACAGTTATCCTTTAATCCTTATTTAGTTACTATTCTTTTGTTTTTTTTTTATAAATAATAAATATATAACAATGAATTTCTCCTCTTTGTCTTGACTTTATAGCTGAAATCTTCGAAATCTAGCGAAAGGCCATAAACAAATTAACTCATCGTTACCGGTAAAGTTAGCCATATGATGTGATATTTGCCTATAAGTCTACTGCAGTAAAGTTCAATTTAACATAATACAAAATAGTCCCCTGCAAATTAAAAATACCACAGAGAAAAATTATAAGTATGTACTATATTAATTTATGGCCTTCGATTGGTTTTGTAAGATTCCTACTAATAATAGTCAATATCCTAGTCGACATTTTATTGCACGGTACCTTGGTAGTTCTATATGCACCTTTATATCTAAAGAACGTGCATTACAAAAAATAATTAGTCAGTAGTTTTTACGTGATCCAATAAACAATGAAACCCCGATACAAACAAACCGACAGCCTGCGTTCCATTTTTCAATCATTCGCATTGATTAATAATGCAAATGATGCGAACTTGGAACGCCAAGACTGTCTCGAGCCGTAGGATTTTGCTAAGTCGTGATATTTCAAGACTTGGGTTCGTCTCGGCTCAGCCGAGATTATTGTGAGTAGAAGTTGTGAGTCTAGTCTCAAGCATTGTCTATGAATGCCAAATGACGACTTGAGACGGAGTTTTTGCCGAGCTAAGACTGAGAACTCTTTATGTATACGGGCCTTAGTTTCTTGTTTGAGTATTGATTTTGATTTAAATTTTTTTGAATTTATCTTTGCAATTTTCATCACTTTTTTCTTTTCTTAATTTTAAATACGAATATTTTTATTTTTTGTGGTTAGGTTACATTTAATTGTATGTGCAGTTGTATGTACCGTTTGGGGCCGTTACTTTAAAAGAATAGCCCCACTGCATATCTCCCCGTGTATGTAGTAAAAGGTGACTAAGGGATATGACTCCCTTCTTATATTACTAAGTGGTAGGGTCTAACCCCGGATTATACCACCGCACTGAATGAAAGGTCGGTCGAAACGGCTCTGTAAATAATTTGTGTTTTCCGTCCAGTTCAATGTAGCCGGCACGACCGAAGGGAAGCACTGACGTGGCACCAAGTTCAGCCGGTGTTATGGGCTGACATCACGGATGTTGTAGGTGATGGAGGAAAAACATGTCAGTTTCCATAAAAAAAAATTAAAAAAAATTCGGATTCGATAATGAACATCGATATTTAGAAAGAGATGATCCCCGGCAAATTTGATTTTGGCAGGTAGAGTCAAGGAATGGGAGTTGGAACTTGCGGTTCAATTCCGAACAGCCGGCACAACCAAAAGGAGGCTTTCTCGCCTCTGAATGAAGTCCCTTTGGCACCTAGCGGAACATATAGAGTAACTTCAAAAGTGTAACAGGTATAGGCCGTTCGTTCTACCCTGAGGCTTACAAATACATTCACGCATGACGGTGAGCATAAAATTCTGCGAGTGTATAGTAGTGCTCAGGCCATGTTTATGTGCATGTCACGCATTTGTATTAGAGAAATGCATTTGTGTGCGTACGTGTGTTCGTCTCAGGTTAGGCCGTCAATGCTATACCTACTCGTTTCAACCACAAAAATAAAAGCAACTCTAGAGAATGCCTTTCTCAATCGTGGTCAAAATATCAGACTGCCCTCCCCCCGCCCCGCCCCGCACCACATGACCGCTGTATGCTGAGACAGCAATGACTTAATCTTTCTGTCGAGTGTCGATGGATAATGATGACTTTCGTTCCAGCAAAAAGTACGCTTGAAAGCAAAAGTCATTCTTGCAATTATGCGGCCTTAGCCTGTATAGTTATTTTATTTTCGTTCAATTGATATTGTTACTGGGTTCTTTCTACCCGACTACGGCAAAGCCAAAAAGGAAGGGTAATGTGGTTGGCAGTCTATGTTTTTAAATAAAATAGCTTATTCTGGGAACAGATAATTAGTAGATAAATATGCGGGAATCATATTTCAAATGCCATTTCATCAACATTTCAAGTGACTTACTGTTTGGAGATACTTATATATTTTACTTGAACGCAGCTTGGTCTTGTTTTCGAGAAAGTGTATAGTTTGGTTAAACCATAGACGTATATTATTTCTCTATGGATTAAACGAATTAGATAGTAGTCTTTACTTTTATTGACGTGATAACGTCTTATAAATTGATGAACACCGGCTGCACGCACGAATATCACGTCACGTTCCATCTGAGCCTGTGTGTGCAAGCGAGAGCGCGTAACAAGCGATAGAGAGGCACAATCGGCCCAAGCGTCGGCTTGTAAAAGTACCAGGGCCGCAGAAATTAAAACGAGGTTACTCGTACCATAATATCTGGCCGGTCGGAAAATATTTCAAATTTAGAATATTCATGAAACAAGGGTTGTATGACGTTATCACGTAAAACTATCGTCCGTAAACCGACTTTACAGACAACCAATTTTTTTTTTATTGTTGAAGTTTGTATTACAGCCTGTTGTTGCAAAACTTGTATTTTTATATTTGTTTCTAAACAATTTGTGTATGCTTATAAGGTTTTTGCTAAAATTCTTGTAGTTCCAACTGTAATAGGTACGATTTTGGCATTTGTTTTCCACAACCTTTTTCGAAGAGCAATATATTAATTATATACTTGTCTGCATTGATATACGCACCTTTAAAAATTTATACTCGAACGCTATGTAACCAATAATTTCAACGACTAAATTTTAGAACTTTCCAGATGATGATATAACAAGACTAAAATACTTCATCGCAGAATGACACAAGCAAGGCAGTTTTATTATCGATAACAAACATCTAGTTCATCAAGCTGTTATGTGCTGACATCACGGATGTTGTAGGTGATGTAGCCAACCGTGTCAGTTTCCATAAAACAACTAGCATTAATGAATAAATGAATGAATGAATGTACAAAGAAGAGAAGAACGAACAGAATGGTGTGCCGTAGAATTGATACTTACGTATTTATAAAAAAAACATTGTATGTGTATTTAGCATTTTAATAGAATGTAGCGTCTTGAACTATACGAGACGACGACGACGCGACGTAAATACAAAAGATACAGCGTAAAGGTGCCCAGGCGCAGCTCAGCCGGCGGCGACGGCGGCGACAGTCCGTTGACACGGCAGACAAAGCGCGCATCCAACACTCTGGCGGCATCGTGAGAACCGCGCTCCACAATCCGCTAACTAGAAGGAGGTGAAAACTTGAAGTGAATACTTAGGTACCTCAGGCACAAGATCAGTTATCTAGACTATTCAGATTCAGATATTTATTTTCATTGATATCTATTTTATAGATTCGCCCATCCCATACATCACTCCCGAACAAATATGTTCTCGACGAGAACCGCATATAATGCAGATTTCACGGACAGCCGCTTCATACGGCGTGTGCGGCGCGTGTTGAACGCACGCATGTCTGTATCGAGTCGGTGACGCGTGTATGCAGCATGCCCGGTTGCTGTTATAAAGAGTGACAGTGACAAACGTTGTTGTTTGTTTCGCCTGAGCATGTTACGGCGTGTTAAGAAGCCATGCTGTCACGGATAGGATCGTGTGACGGTGCGGTGGTATCGCGTTCTCGTTCTCGCTTGCCTGCTGGTGATGGGAGTGGGCGGAAAGACGGCAAACGCGCCGCATGACGTCTTTCTCGCTCGTTCTTGTCATCTGTGGGCGGGTGGGGGCGAGCGCGCGATAGTATCGTCGTAGGGATCGTGTCACGTATCACAATACTGCGTGTGTGTGCACGCACACTTGTACCGACGTCTAGCACAGGTTGCATCGTACGACGTTCGATCTATAAAATAGATGTCGATGTTTATTTTTCCATAAAGAACACCACAGCATTAACAATATTTCATTCAGACATAATAATATGCATAATCAGTTTGGTTCATCATTATTTTTTATTTTTTGTTATGTCCCGTTCATCAATGCAGATTGCATAAGGAAGAACCGGGTAAGAAACCTTATAGAGCTTCTTTTTTGAAGTGAACACTTCTTTAGCGGCGCTTGGCACTTTTTTAGGTGGGTAAAAAATATTAGACTCGCGACAGATCTCGAAAAGCGACAGATTTATTTTTATAATTTAAAATGCAACCTTAAGTCATTGCATTAACGGTTAAGTTACGATGGCTCGGGATCAATTCTGTTCGTCTCTCAGTGACAGTAACGCCGAAAGCGAATCAAGGGAATCCGACATTCGTTTGGTCGTTTATGTGATTTCGTGGCTCAATGGTAAGAATGTAGGATTTGTATTTTTTGACCATGGGTTCGAATCCCTCAATTTTTTTTTTCTTTTGTTTCCTTTTTTAAGCAATGTTACGGTGTTTAAATTTCTTTAGGATGTTTAGTTTTTTTTATAACCACCTAAGAATTATTTTCGGAAATACAAAAAGTTTTCACTTCTGCCGGCACTCCCGGAGTGCAACTGTGGCTTTTTTATTTTTCAATATAACTTACGTGCTAAGTTTTAATTACGTTAAATATAACGTATTTTATAAGGTTTTTTATTTTATTTTTGTATGTTATTTTTCTTTCTTTTTTACCTTTCTTCTGCCTGCGGTCTGGTCTTGGCTGCGGACTCCGGACTCTATGCCTGAAGAGTTTTCACACCAAAGACGGCGTTACGGATGCTTTAGCTGACCAATAATTTTATCTTAAAATTACGGTTTCAATTAACATTAGTTTAATCCGTCGTTTAAAATTATTATCATCGCATTGTTTTATGTTAGAAGACAATTTATTATAAAATCCAAATAAAATCTGAAAGTATTACAGATAAAGCTTTTTGACGTTTTAGATAATCTATGTCTTATTAATTGTATATTATTCTTACACCGTGTATCATAGTTATGATTGTCGGAATTAAGAGATGAATCGTGAATATATTTTCGGGCATAGCATATGTTCTGGTAAACATATGCACTTGGTAAAGTCATGATTCCTATCTCCCCGAATGCTGTCCTACAAGTATATCCAGTTTCAGATTTAAGATGTACCTCAGATGATTTAAGATGTAAGATTTAAGATAGGCCCTCTTCTGTAATAAAAATATTCTATTTGAATCTACTGCATTTCCCCAAAACATAAGGCCATATGACATGATGCTCTCAAAATCTGCCTACCCCATAAAAAAAAATGAAAATAGACATGACTTTATTTTTTTTTTTTTTTTTATGGAAACTGACACGGTTGGCTACATCACCTACAACATCCGTGATGTCAGCCCATAACACCGGGTGAACTAGGTGCTATGTCAGTGCTTCCCTTCATTTCGCGTCGTCATATTTTATGTATACAAATTTGCAAAGAAAAAAGAAATTCTACTCGCATCTTTAAACGTTTTTTGTTACCTGACAATTATTGTGTTACGCATTATGTTCAAATATGAAATGGTGAAACCTTTTAGCATACAATGTTGTATAGATACGAGTCGATACTTTAGACATTTTTCGCTAATTCGGTCTAAACGAACAATCACTATGAAGCATTAACACTATGTGATATAATCATTGGTGTGCAGACATCATCACAGCCCGCAGGCGGATACTTCCAAGCTGCGGTCTGCGTCGCGCTCAGAGCAAATTAAAAAAAAAAAGCCCCAGTTGCACTCCGGGAGTGCCGGCAGAAGTGAAAAATTTTTGTATTTCTGAAAATAATTCTTAGGTGGTTATAAAAAAACTAAACACCCTAAAAAAATTTAAACACCGTAACATTGCTTAAAAAAGAAACCAAAAGAAAAAAAAAACAAAAAAGATTTTGAGGGATTCGAACCCATGGTAAAAAAATACAAATCCTACACTCTTACCATTGAGCCACGAAATCACATAAACGACCAAACGAATATCGGATTCCCTTGATTCGCTTTCGGCTTTACTGTCACTGAGAGACGAACAGAATTGATCCCGAGCCACTCGTAACTTAACCCTTAATGCAATGACTTAAGGTTACATTTTAAATAATAAAAATCAATCTGACGTTTTTCTGACGATCTGACGAGAGTTTAACATTTTTTACCCACCTAAAAAAGTGCCAAGCGCCGCTAAAGAAGTTTTCACTTCAAAAAATATTCGGATAAAGGAGTCGCTTCGCACTCCTGCCGCTGTTCTTTAGACGTGAAATCACGGTGGCACCAAAACGGTGGCACGTGGAAAATGCATGTATGTATATTCTCTTGATAAACAAACATTCAGAGGGGGAATGCTGCGTCCGTCCTAGGGACAATGTGTTTGGCCCCTATAGAGGAAATATTTTATTTATAAGTTGTGTTTGTTGCTCTTTCTTTGTTTTGAGTTTAATTAGTTTGTAGAACATTAGATTGACCACATGCATCAATAGTACGGTGCGAATAAACAAATTAATGTCGAAAAATATGAAACAATCTAGTTGTCAAGGTCCCTCTTGAAACGAATTGAAAAAAAAATTATCGTGTAACTTTGATGACTCGATGTGCTTGCAAATAATAATAATAAATTATTTTTTATATTATTGTTGTATTTGCGGCGCCACCTTCCTCATTTTGCTGATATAATGTGTAGTGTACTTAGAAACTGAGCATCAATGACCATTTTCCCGGTCCCGATCCCGATCGTCGCTCTAGTTCTTGTTTTGGGCATAGACCATTTTTGACGAAATTGAGTTATGAATGTAGAAACATTTAAAAAAAAATTACGCATCCGATAGACAAAAAAAGATCTTATTTTGTAAACAGTAAAGTACTTTTTTCAGAATCCATATCCAACATGTGAAGAAAACGTTTAGTTCTTAAGTTTGGCATATCCAAAAATTTACCGAATTAATATTTATTGAATTCTTAATTTGGGCATATCCATGTTCCCGCCAATCAGAGCGCAGGGATTTTGCTTACGTCATCTCAGTAGACGCCATATTGTCTATCATTGTCAGTGGAATTTACAACGCGAACCGTTTTTCATTCGTGTTTTTGAATAGTTTGCAAAGGTTTTTGCTGATTTTCGTCTGAAAATTGACATCATGGACATCGAAGTTGACTCCTGAACCAGGAGGCAACCCACTTAGAAGAAGATACGCGACGTAAATAAGATTTTTCTACAATTTATTAAACTAACCTAAAACAGCTGGCTGTTATACAGGCTGCGTTTTTTCGTCGTCAGGATGTGTATCAAATTCAAATTGAATGCGCGGTATAGCTTCCATATCAGATTACATTTAAAAAAATAATAATATTATATACCTACTTTGCGCGGTGTAGCTTCAATATCATATTACATTTAAAAATAAGATGTAAGTTTATATACCTATGTTTAAAGTTTATGAATACGTTAATTTGAATACGTGTAAGAAGTAGTACATGCCTACATAATGTTATTGAATCTTTCATGATCGATGCATGAATACTACCAATCTCACTCAGACAATTTGTAAAAAATTCTTTAGGCGTAATAAAAACTAAAACATGCTGTGTGTGTAAACTGGGACGTGCCAAAAACAAGAACTGAGAGAATGCTACTCATGAAATGCCATATCCACGTTGTCTTGGGGCATATCCATCAAAGTTAACGGACTTTTTGCAACTTTGTGGCATATCCCAATGTTAGTAATTTTAATTATTTTTTTTAAGTGTATATAAATAAAAAAAGAGTGCTATCCACTATAGGGGACTTTCTTCTACATACTGTAAAATTTTGATACAAAAAGGATTAATGTTTTATTTTTAAAACAGAAAAAACCGTTTCCTGTAAAATTTGATAAATGGCGTATGCCCAAAACAAGAACTAGGGCGACGACATGTTTCGTGTCGGTGACGTCATAATTATTATTTTAATTTACATGCATCCCACCTTGTACCATATTATGACTATATGAGTAAGACGTGATTCCACGTCAAAATTCAAGACAGAACGTCGCGAGCGAATTACAATAAACAGATAGCCCCCTGACTACAGAATTGTATACTTTTTTTTATGTAATCCGTAATCTTTTTTTTTATGTAATGTATGGATGGCTGAGTCGGAGGGGCCAAAGCACATACTTCGACCAGCCAATATCACCTCCGAGAAGGTAGGTGTCATACCGCAGACTTCCCTGGATTGCTGGCTATACTGGACTAAGTAGTGAACCGCGGCTGCTATGCGGCCATCTTACATCCAGTACGGTGGTACCAACCCAGTCGGCTGCAATTTGAGCCTACCACCTAGTAAGGGGGCAAGGGAAGGGATCTACAATCTACAGTTTTAGACCGGTTCTGAACGGTGAAGCAGCAGGTGTAGGTATGCACGTAATTTTTTTTTTGTTAGAAAGAACTCATTCGTTTATATCAACTTGCCTTATTTTTTCCTTTTTTCGTAGTCGAGTTTTTCGCGTATTGCCCGTGGGTGGTACCACCAGGTTGTACAGTTGTACACCCAGTGGTACCACGGGCAATTTTTTTTTTTTGCCCGTAGTACACCTGAACATTCTATTCTGATTTTTATGTGATGATTATTATTTAACATACTAACTTTTACCCGCGGCTTCGCTCTCGTAAAATTCGGTTCAAAAAATTCAAAAGTGTTGTAAGTACATAGTTATATTCTTTCTGGCGTGCAATAAATAATTAGTTAGTTAGTTTATTTCCTAAGTTAGTTTATATAATTTTTAGATTAGTTAATTATTTTATAACTATGTTAATTTATAAATAATTTATGTTCTAGCTTGACTCCGCCTGCTCTGTGGCATGGTGAGTTGATTGGTAATTTAGCTGCAGGTGCCTGGGAGGAGTGTACTCGGCGCAATCTTTCGTTTATCTTAGTTATCTAATTAGTTTTAGTTGCGTCCGTAATTTGTTTAAAGATTTCGTAAAGCTGTCCACGTCTTAATTATGGAGTCTGGATGTGTAAACATCTTAAGGGCTCGATTACATCGCAGTGAATCGACAACTCGCACAACGTTTTGTACCGTGTGGGGCCGGTACTTTAAAAGAATAGCCCCACTGCATCTCTACCCGTGTATGTCGTAAAAGGCGACTAAGGGATATGACTCCCTTCTTATATTACTACGTGGTTGGGTTTAACCCGCCCGGATTGGTACCACCGCACTGAATGAAAGGTCGGTCGAAGCGGCTATGTAAATAGTTTGTGTTTTCCGTCCAGTTCAGTGTAGCCGGCACGAACGAAGGGAAGCACTGACATAGCACCTAGTTCACCCGGTGTTATGGGCTGACATCACGGATGTTGTAGGTGATGTAGCCAAACGTGTCAGTTTCCATAAAAAAAAGTGCGTTATGTATTGTCATTAAGTTGCTTGCACTGTGGTTGCAAGGCGACTAGGACCGGCCTATAAACCGCAGTGTTTGACAGTCGAGAAATTCCCAGATTTTACGTTCTGAATAAAACCGGCCAAGTGCGAGTCGAACTCGCGCACCGAGGGTTCCGTATCGCCATGTCATGGTTAGCGCCACTCACGCCATCTATGGCGTGTTATTCAAATGCTTCATACTCTTTTCGGTAGATGGCGCGCGCGTAAACACTTTCTGGTTTCTTCTATGAGAACCCCCGTGATTTTTTTACTTTTTCTTATTTTTATTATTTTTTGTTATATCGGCCATAATAACACATATTATGTGAAAATTTCAACGGGCTACCTATTACGGTTCAAGAGATACAGCCCTCGGACAAACAGACGGACGGACGGACAGACAGACAGACAAACAGACAGACAGACAAACAGACAGACAGACAGACAGACGGCCTAGGCTTAGTAATAGGGTCCCGTACCGGATACGGAACCCTAATAAAAACGTTGAAAAAATATGTTTCTTGTATGGGGGCGCCCCCAATGAATTTTATTATTTGTTGTTATATCCGCCATAATTACACATATTTTGTGAAAGACAGACAGACGGCCGGCATAGGTAGATGGCGCGCGCGCATACACTTTTTGGTTTCTTCTATGGGAACCCCCATGAATTTTTTACTTTTTCTTATTTTTATTATTTGTTGTTATATCGGCCATAATAAATAACACATATTCTGTGAAAATTTCAACGGGCTACCTGTTACGGTTCAAGAGATACAGCTCTCGGACAGACGGACGGACAGACAGACAGACAGACGGCGTAGGCTTAGAAATAGGGTCCCGTACCGGATACGGAACTCTAAAAATTTGTGGTCAAAATAGTTAAAAAAATAGTTAAAATAATCAATCAATACTAGTAATCAATCTGTAAGGGATGGTCATGGAGTAAGTTACGTTGTTTTATGAGATATTGAGTTTGTAGACTCTATGTATGATACTAAAAACTATTTAAAAAAATATAAAAACCGCCTTAAAAAATGTATGAAATAAAAAAATAAAAATCGAACCCTAGAGTTGAAGGCGGTCGGTTATTTTTGCTTGCTTTAGCACCACCGCCTTCAACTCTAGGGTTCGATTTTTATTTTTTTATTTCATACATTTTTGAAGGCGGTTTTTATATTTTTTTAAATAGTTTTTTATTTCACAGTTTTTTTAGTAATTAACCGACTTCAAAAAAGGAGGAGGTTCTATGTTCGGCTGTATGTATTTTTTTTTATGTATGTTCAGCAATATCTTCCCCAATTGTGAACCGATTTCGATGATTCTTTTTGTGTTCGGTTCAGTCTAGCTCCAAGGTGGTCCCATTTTTTTTTTGGTCAAGATCGGATTGGAAAGCGAGGCGGAATCGCGAGGCCGAAGGCCGAGCGATTCCGCCGAGTACATTAATAGCAAATTTAGAACTGAAGAATTTAGAACTGGCGGAATTTTCGATATGACCAAGCGTGGGTTACCTACCTATGGATGAAATTATACAATAAACAATAAAATAAAAACAGTAAATATTTACTGCTTTGTGAATGTGTATATGTAATGGAATAAAATAAAATAAAAGAAGCCTACAATAGTGTGTCCACAAGTTGTTTATCTCTACGAACTTTCTATCTATAATTACATCGTCCAGTCACTCTTCACGATGACTCACTTTACGCTCTTTGGGGAACAATCGTCACAAGAACGTTAGAAGAGGTAGGGACGTCGGACTGTCCAATGCTTGTATGAGAACCAGCGTCGCCGAGCTACGCGGGTAGCGGATGGGACGGCGCGCGCTCTGATTGGGTGGTATCGGGTGGGGGAAGGTTGACGTTATGCGGCCAGCGGGCGACCGACGAAAGTTATTGGTACGTTTTTACTAATATCGTGTTACGCTGCCGCGGGAAAGGTCCGACGTCCCTACCTCTTCTAACGTTCTTGAATCGCCATTTCTACCAGACGACAGTATGCGTGCAGTGACATCAGTTGAATGAGTTACATCAGTAGGAATAGATTGTAAACATAACAAAGCCTACGCTGTTTGTCCGTCTGTCCATCTCGTCTCACTTATCTGTAGGGCTGTATCTGTAGGGAACTAAGGGTGTGAGGGGAGGGGAGGGGGGGGGGGGGGGAGGGGTGGAAGGAGAGGTAGAGGGAGAGGGATAGAATATAAGATAAACGATCGTTTATTATTATATTTGAATTTAAATCGGATTTGCTGTTAAATGGAGTCTACAGCGAGCGAAGCCGCGGGCGAACGCTAGTCTATCAATAAACAATAAACAATATTATTAAATTCCTGAACTGTCACTGTAAAAATTATGTAATTTCAAACATCCATTTGGAATATTTTGGAAGTAGTCGCTGTTTAAAGTGCGGTGTTTAGCCGATTCTGAAATATGTGCAAATTTGAGTATCGCGCCGTAAGTAAGTGTGTATTGAGATTCAGCAAGAACTTAGCCAGGTACGGGTAGGGGGGCGGCCGCCCTCCCCTCCCCCTCCCCCATATGTGATGTATGTGAATAGAATAGAATAGAAAATAAATGCTTTATTGCACATAAACACAAACAAATAAACAAACAGAGATACACAGGACAGAAGATAACATACAGAAGAGCAATAGAAATTTACAATACTTCACACAGACACATGTGTGTAGCCAGCGCTGCGTAGGGATTTCCGAATAGATTTTTTTGAAGAATTATCTTTTCTTGGTGATGCAGCCAATCGTGTCAGCTTCCATGAAAAAAGACTACGGAAAATTTTCATTATGACAATAATAATGTTCTAATACATTATCGCTCTATTTGCGTCCTTCGCAAAACACGAAACATTCAACAAGAGTTAACGTTTTAATTGACTCTCTTAATTTATATTACTAAGCGAATAAAAGTAATTAGCATTCCATGACCACACGTACAATCGTATAAACTAAGCACTCTGAAGTAACATACTTTCGAGTATTTCGCAAAATGTCTACCCGCGCTCTAAGTCAAATTAGCCATGCACCGTTTTACGAGTTCCGTGATGAGCGTACGAAACGACCTGACTAATCCGTCCGTTGGTCCTTCCAGTATATCGCTCTGATAGTCTTTGTAACGTAAGACATACAAAATGAAACATTAGTGCAAGAAAGAAAAATGCAAGATCTAGAAGAGGGCGAACCGTAAGTGATTGAACTATAAGTGCATGACCCGTAAGTGCTTGAACTATAAGTGCATGACCCGTAAGTGCTTGAACTATAAGTGCATGACCCGTAAGTGCTAGAACCGCATGCGCCGTTTTACGAGTTCCGTGATGAGCGTACGAAACGACCTGACTAATCCGTCCGTTGGTCCTTCCTATATATCGCTCTGATTGTCTTTGCAACGTTAGACATACAAAATGAAACATTAGTGCAAGAATGAAAAAATGCAAGATCTAGAAGAGCGCGACCCGTAAGTGCTTGAACTATAAGTGCATGACCCGTAAGTGCTTGAACTATAAGTGCATGACCCGTAAGTGCTTGAACTATAAGTGCCATGACCCGTAAGTGCTTAAACTATAAGTGCCATGAGCCGTAAGTGCTTGAACTATAAGTACATGACCCGTAAGTGCTTGAACTATAAGTACCATGACCCGTAAGTGGTTGAACTATAAGTGCATGACCCGTAAGTGCTTGAACTATAAGTGCATGACCCGTAAGTGCGCGACCTATAAATGAAATGAAATGAAAATAAATTAGATGTATACTAAAAAAATTTACAATAAAAAAAATGTATTTTATTTTTTCCTATAACATACATGTCAGCCTGGTAGCTCAGTGGTGCGGTCGGTCGACTGTCGGTCGTGATCATAAGCACACCTGGGCGCGGTCAGTACTTGGATGGGTGACCGCTCGACCGTTAGCGGCTGACCGTGGTTGGGATTCCTTGTAAAACTGTAGGTCTCTTCCCTTCGTACCTCACTAGGTGGTAGGTTTAACCCGCCCGGGTTGATACCACCGCACTGAATGAAAGGTCAGTTGAAACGGCTATGTAAATAGTACGTGTTTTCCGTCCAGTTCAGTGTAACCGGCACAACCGAAGGGAAGCATTGGCATGGCACCTATATTCACCAAGGTGTTATGGACTGACATCGAGGATGTAGCGGATGTAGTGTATGATGTAGCCAACCGTATCAGTTTCCATAAAACAAAAACTAATAAAATATTAAAACTAAGAGCTGCTCGGGTATTTACGTAGCAGTCATACGACTCCTTTTTTTTAAGTAAGTAAACGAAAATCATTTTTTACTTTTATTGTAAAATACATCAACAAAAGAACTTTTTTTACAAGACACATATTTTTGTGTATAAAACATGACCTGATCAAAACACTATGAGGACAAGTGCACGCTAAAATTGCATACAGGTACCTTGCAGGTAATTGTTCATTTTATTTCGCACACCTCTTTACTAGCTATGGTGACATCATTGCATTTGAATCTGAAGTTTATAATAATAGTTTATATTACTGCTGAAGTCATCCAATTAGGATGGGATCTCAATTGGTTGAGACGTGATGACCCTCGGTATAAATTTAATTTGCATCACAGCACCGATATTCTCAATTACGTAATAAAAAAATATTGTATCAATCAAATATTGATTTACAGTTAATCCGATAGAGAATATATTATTATGATAAGTAATATTCCTTCTAGTGATTTATCGCCATGCCTTCTGGTATTTTTTTTTTATGGAGACGGACACGTTTGGCTACATCACCCGTGATGTCATTCATTTGTGAACTAGGTTCCATGTCCGTGATTCCATTCGATCGTGCCTGCTGCACTGAACTGGACGGAAAACACGAACTATTTACATAATTAGACGCTTCGACCTGCTTTTCATTTAGTGCGGCGGTACCAATCTAGGCGGTTAAGCCCTACCACATAGTAACGTAACGTTATCGAAAATGAAAAATAAAATTTTAGGTTATTCACATCCCTTTTTAACGCCCCCACGCAAAAAAAGGGGTGTTATAAGTTTAACGTGTATGTCTGTCTGTGGCATCGTAGCTCCCAAACGGACGGACCGATATTGATGCGGTTTTTTTTATTGGAAAGCTGGTTTAATCGGGATGGTTGTTAGCTAGGTTTGTAATCAAATAATCAAGTAATTAAATAATAAAAAAAATATTATCATAAAAAGTGGACCGATTGCATACGGGTTTTTTTAAAAGCTTGAAATAAAATATAAATTACAAATTTAAAAAACCCCCGACCCTTAAAAAGTTTAAAATAATTTCCGTTTACTTACTTAAAGGATTCGGGGGACCGCTAAGTAAATAAAATATAAAAAAGCTGCGCGGGTATTTACTTAGCGGTCCTCCGACTCATTTATGTAAGTAAAGTAAACGGAAATTATTTTAGACTTTTTAAGGGTCGGGGGTTTTTTCTAAATTAAGAACTCCAGGTAAGGTAAGGTAACGTCCAACATTGACGATGGAACTATACACCAGATATAGGTAATGTAAATAGGCAGAGTGGTCAGATTCTTCAGTATTCATGTTTATGCTTTAAATATTAATGTTCTTTTGAGCGGTAGTATGCGTGAATTATTTCTAAGTTAATATAATAGTTATAAGGTACTAACAAAATACTGTGACTTGCGAAGTTGTTTGTCAGTTCTTCTTCGCATTGAATTTAGAACTGGCGGAATTTTCGACATGTCCACAATGACGTATCATGTCCAAGCGTAAGTTGCCTACCTATGCTATGGATGAAATTATACAATAAACAATAAAGAATTTCCAAGAACAAGGTGCGAAGGTCAGTTGAGGTCACGGGACTTGTGAATCTGTGTAAGTAATTAAAAATATTTCTCCACTAACCTTCCTAATTAAATATCTCACAATGAGTTCGTTACCATCGCTTTTAATTAGCTGACGGTCAGACGTGAACAAGACAACAAAAATCCGGGCTCCGTAGAGGTCCAAACTTGGTGGACAATTTTGGGTTCCGTAGTGGTACAAAATTGGTGGACCAATTTGGTCTCCGTAGAGGTCGAAAGTTAGTGGACAATTTTGGGCTCCGTAGTGGTCCAAATTTGGTGGACCATTTTGGGCTGCGTAGAGGTCCAAAGTTGGTGAATAATTTTGGGTTCCGTAGAAGTACAAAATTGGTGGACCATTTTGGGCTCCGTAGAGGTCCAAAGTTGGTGGACCATTTTAGCTTTCCTAGTACATTCCCTGCAGTCTGTAGGTGCACTAATCGAGCGATCACTTCAAATCCATTAGGCATAGGGTAACAATTTCTACTTTGTATTTACTTTGATGCGTAATTAATTATTTGAAGGACAATCGTGGTCTCGGCGTCATCTTCTCTTGCGAGAGGTCCGAGGTTCGAATCCGGTCGGCGTGTACCAATGAGTTTATTTCTTACGGAAAATATTACGTGCATCCATCCTACTGCTTCGCCATTCGAATCGGTGTGATCACTTCCTTTGTCCCTTACTAGGTGGTAGGCTCAAATTGTAGTTGACTGGGTTGGCACCACCGTACATGTAAGATGGCCGCATAGAAGCTATATATAAATTTGTTATATTTGAGCATTTATAAACAAATTAGGCATTTAAAATAAACGCTTGTTAAACTCTTGCAAGAATTTAAACAAGAAAACTTTTCTATCCGGTAGCTATACAGACAGACAGATGTCTCTACGTAAAATGTTTGTCGTTTATAAGTACTTTTGTTAGCTTTTTTCCAAGTTTTCCTGCAAGTAATTCGTAGGAATGGCAACCGATTTATCTTCAACATTCGTAACGAGAAAAGTTCTTTAATCATTTCCTCTAACAGAAGGGGTGACACAAACACTTTTTAGATCTTTAGATACCTACTTACTTGGAGTCGTGTTTATATTATGTTATATTAATAATAAATTTTATAATAAACTTTTTTTTTTATGTAATCCTGTATGGGCGGCTGTGTCGGAGGGGCCAAAGCGCATGCTCCGACCAGCCAATATCACCTCCAAGAAGGTAGGTGCCATACCGGAGACTTCCCTGGATTGCTGGCTATACTGGACTAGAGGAGAACACAACCGAGGCCGCTATGCGGCTATCTTACATCCAGTACGGTGGTACCAACCCAGTCGGCTGTCATTAGACATAAAAACAATTAGATAAGGATCCTAATACTTTAAGTGAGCTAACCTTGAAATATACAGGGTGTTTCAGGGTAGGGTTTCGTAACTTCAGGGTTCAAAAGGGGTCCATATAAGACGAAAACCTCTGAAACGTTTTTCCCGATTCGGATTTCCACAAAAGGGGTCCATCTATAAATTTTCAGGTGTGCTTTTGTACCGCCTTCAACTCAAGGGTCCGAATATGAATCAAAATATTATTTAACATATTATATATAAAAATTATTGTGGCAATTCGATTCCTAGTTTCCGAGAAATTCGTGGACAAACATGAATACATACATACAAACATACACACACTTATTAAATTTGGCACACCTGTTTAGAAGCCCACATAGACTAACTTATACGAATATTGTGCAATTCCAACGATATTACATACATTACGGGTCGAATTTATAATATCCTTTTTTAAGAAGTCGGTTATTTATTACACTGTTAAGAATGCTTTAGCTGACATTAATTTTATCTAAGAGACTGACTGCGGTCTTCCCAAAAAAAGAAGCCAAAAAATTAAGAGAAAAATCTAATAAATAAATATAAATCTGGTACATATGCTTAGTAATATAAATAAAATAAAAATAAAATAGAAATAGTCACTAAATCAATAAATAAAAATTTAGATTTTGATTCGCCGAACTCCGGACCCCTTGTACGAGAGACTAAAATGCAACCGACGAAAAACAATCAGAAATGTTTACTCAAGGCTACCCATTTCTTGTGTTAGTTCGATCATTGCTTCCATTCCACAGAACCCTATTCATCACTCTATCATCCATCACTTCGTTACATTAACGCTATCATCATCATCATCAAAGCTCGCGAACCCGCCGTGGCTCGTGTACTATTCGGTCGAGTCTACATACACTGCGAACTCTTATTGTCCTTTGACCATGACGGGGAGTCTATAGGTCGACGGTAGGTCGACAGCATGAAGATCGACGGAGTTTTAATATTAAATATATTGGATATAAATGTTGATTATTTAAAATTAAAAAGAATAGCTCTCTCCCCGTGCATGTTGTAAAAGCCGACTAAAGAATAAGAAGTCAATGCCGTGCTAATGGGCAACATCCTTTCACCTTGGCATGGTACTTGCACCGAATCATGCAGCAGGTGGGTCTTCCTGTCTTACTTGCTGCTTGTACTCGTAGTTATCTTGTCCTAATACTTTGCTCGAGGCGTATTGATCGCTGTTGTGCTGTAATTTATCGGAACTCTTGCAGCACAGCGACGATTACCTTGCATACCCCCGATTATCGTGATATAGCATGTGGCATTTATATGTGTATTGTTTAAAATTGTTATATTATTTTTTAATTGGGAGAATTTGTTTTAAGACACATTCTCATAAGGTGTTTTTTTTTTCTTGGGTTCCCGGCCGACTCAGTCTATCAAAGTTAGGGTATCCCTGCTCAGCGCGACCTAGGCAAGGTCAGAATGATCTAGCTAGTTCGACGTAGGTCAATAGGTTCTCCAGCCCTCCCGGCTTTCTGCGGTACAAAACAACTGATTTCTGCCGACGTACTTGATGTCGTCGTCCCACCTGGCGGGTGGTCTTCCCACACTTCGTTTGTGACGTACACTGATCGTGTTCTACACTGACGGCCGTCAGTGTAGAACACGGGCACTCCAACAGTCGTTGTCTTTTCTACTACCCTTAAACCCAACCCTTAGCTTAATCCAATACTTATCAAAGCGATGGTACTCTTTCGGCCATAAAATTATATAGGTTTGCGAAGTTTATATTATGAAATTGAACATAATATTTTTTTTTTTTTTTATGGAACCTGACACGGTTGGCTACATCACCTACAACATCCGTGATGTCAGCCCATAACACAGGGTGAACTAGGTGCCATGTCAGTGCTTCCCTTCATTTCATGTCGGCTACACTAAACTGGACGGAAAACACGAACTATTTACATAGCCGTTTCGACCGACGTTTCGTTCAGTGCGGTGGTACCAACCCGGCCGGGATAAACCCTACCACCTAGTAAAGTAAGAAGGGAAGGGACCTACAGTTTAACGTGGAATCCGAACCACGGTCAGCCTCCTACGGTCGAGCGGTCACCCATCCAATCACTGACCGCGCTCAGCGTTGCTTAATAACAGTTGACTAACCAACCGCGCCACTGAGCTACCGAGGCTGACGAATTTTCTTATCCCTTAGTCGACTTTTACGACATGCGACGGGGAGAGATGCAGTGGGGCTATTCTTTTTAAGTACCGACCCCACACGGTACGAATGTTACTAATATGTTACTAATACGACTAATATGTTCAAGTATTTATTGAAAGCGCGCATTAGGCGCCGAGGAGCCTCCCATAAGGCGTCTAACGACCGCCGGTCGTATTCGGGTGTTGCGAATGCCATGCCGGTCTGACAGGCGCCCATTGACGCCCCTCTTGAAAGACCCGAGACTGTACATGGGGGGAAATATGTATTATTTGTTCATATGTTATATATAATATTTTAAGTATGTAATCTTATTATAAAGTTTTTCAATTGGGATGACGTGGTTATTGCGTGCACCAAAACCCCATAATTAAATAAAGATTTAAAAAAACCTCAAGTCGATCTATAGCGCTTCTCCCGATCGGTAGCGACCGATGCGTGAGTGCGTTGCGCAATATGCCTTAACATCGGTCGGCCAAAACGTTAAGAGCGCTGAGCGAGCTGCGAGCCTCAGATGAATAGTGCGAAACACTACGTAAATGAAGGCAGAACAATCGTATTGTAGAGCTGCGATTGTGTGGAGAGGGACTGGGTGCTTTTAGAAATTATTGCTTTTGGAAAATAACAAAACGTACCAGACACCGTATCCCGACAATCGGGGTAAGCGGAGTAATCGGTGTTGTGCTGCAAGTACTCTTGTAAATTACAGTACCACACCGACCGCCACATTTAGCAAACTGTTGGGACAAGATAACTATCAAGCACAAGTAAGGCACGAAGACCCACGCTGCTAAATGACACGGTGGAAGGACCGAGCCAAGGTGAGAGGTGGCTATCCTGTCGCCCTTATGCATGGCATCTTGTCCTTGTCCCTTAGTCGCCTTTTACGACATGCACGGGTAGAAGACTGGAGAGGCTATGTCCAGCAGTGGACGCTTACACGCTGACTGACTGACTGACTGACTGATTGGGTAGAAGTGGGGCTATTCTTTCTAAGTACCGACCCTTCACAGCACAATAACAATGGGTGGGCTTATTGACAAAAATATGTTTCAATTGATGGATGGGAGACCGCTGACCGTTGGAGGCTGACCGAGGTTCGGAATCCTCGTAAAACTGTAGGTCCCTTCCCTCCTAATCTTACTTGGTGGTAGGGTTTAACCCGCCCGGGTTGGTACCACCGCACTGAATGAAACGTCGGTCTAAACGGCTATGTAAATAGTTTGTGTTTTCCGACCAGTTCAGTGTAGCCGGCACGATCAAAGGAGGAAGCACTGACATGGCACCTAGTTCACCCGGTGTTATGGGCTGACATCACGGACGTTGTAGGTGATGTATGTCTCTCATGTTCAGAGTTAGTAAATATATATGATATGTAAAAACTAAGTATATTTAGTCTATCTTATGTATATATCTGGTATATAGGTATAGTATTTAATTATTCATATTTAAGTTTATCTATCTTTTGTATTCCCGTACATCTGTCATACCATAATATTTAAATTTCTCTTTCCGCCACTCACCTAGCAGTTATCATACCCCAAAGGTACCCTGTTAGAAAATGCCTAGAGGCATTAAGTGTTACCTTTTGCCCATATTCTATTTGAGTGCAATAAATATATACAATACAATACAATGTAGCCAAGCGTGTCAGTTTCCATAAAAAAAAAAAAAAACATATTGAAATCAAATAAGAATTCCAAAATTACATACTAAAATTCTGAATACCTTTGCTGTTTGGTTTCGCACAATATTAATTTATTCTTGGATACAAGTATATCCTACCACGTATCACGTACCTTATAGTATTTATTTTATGTACCTATGTAACTATGTGTATATTTGTGTTCATTTATTTAATAGTTGTATTTTCAAGCTTTACTTTTGCACCGCGTTGTCCGCTTCTCCACATCCCAAAGGTTAGTTTGTAAAGAATGCTACTTTACATTAAACTCGCCTGTTTTGTTCCATATTATTGTTTAGATTTTTTTTTTTATGTAATCCGGTATGGGTGTCCTGTGGAATCTTGTGGTGGATGACCTCATCAGACGTCTAAACACAGCAGGGCACTACACGGTAGGATATGCAGACGACCTGACTGTGCTGATTGACGGCAAATTCGAAAGCACCCAATGCAGTTTGATGCAAGATGCCTTCAAAATCATAGAACGATGGTGCAAAGAGTTCTCGCTTAACGTCAATCCCAATAAGACTGAGCTAGTTCTCTTTACACACAAACGGAAGTTAGGCGACTTAACACTGCCAAAACTCTTCAGCACCCCAATACCCCTGGCAACAGAAGTCAAATACCTGGGCATCACACTTGACAGTAAGCTAAACTGGGCCAAACATCTTAATCTTAAAATAAATAAAGCTCGTATAGCCTTTTGGCAATGTCGCAGACTCATAGGTAAGACATGGGGACTCAACCCTAACATTACGCTGTGGCTATACTCAACTATAATAAGTCCTATGGTAACTTATGGTGCAGTAGTATGGTGGCCCAGGACCAAACTCAGCACAGTTATTAACAAACTTCAAAGTTTCCAGCGTCTAGCGTGCGTTACGACCACAGGGTGCATGCGCACAACACCCACGGCAGCGATGGAAGCCATGCTGTGCCTTCCGCCTCTTGAACTTTTCATACAACAAGAGGCGGCAGCCGCAGCAATTAGGCTGAACGTCCTAGGACTGTGGAGGGCTAGTACACAAACACCATACACGACCATACTTCAGGAAATCATAAAAAAACATCCCCTGATAGAGGCACCGTGTGATAGAATCAGGAAAACACACGTGTTTGACAAACACTACTATGTAGAACTAGCTGAGGAACCTAAGGACTATTCGGGGTCCGAGGTAAGAATATACACCGATGGGTCAAAAACAGGGTCGGGAACAGGGGCAGCAGCTTTCTCATTTGACCTAAACATACATAAGACAATCACTCTAGGTATTCACAACTCAATCTTCCAGGCTGAGTGCATCGGAATAATAGAGGCAGCAGCGGCAGTACGCAACAGAGAAATCACTGGTTACCAGATCAGAGTACTGTCAGACAGCGCATCGGTGCTACAAGCCCTAAACACCGTGACAATCAACTCCGGACTGATACTCCAGTGCCACCAGGCACTAGAGGGTATAGCGGTAAACAACAAGGTAACCCTACAGTGGATCAGGGGGCACAGCGGCTCCTACGGGAACGATGCGGCGGACGAGCTGGCTAAACGGGGCTCCAGCTGGAGTGCAGAAGGCCCAGAACCGTATGTACCCTTACCAATCAGCCAGTTCAAATATTGGCTACATCAACTTACAAAATCTAAACATGAAAATCTTTGGGCCAACACCAGGGACTGCAGGCAAACCCGGGAAGCCATTCCCAAACCAGACCTGAGACTCAGGAAGTGCCTGCTAAAGTTCCACAGAGGTCAACTGCGTATGGCGGTAGGACTTCTTACGGGTCATTGCCCACTCAACAGACACTTGTTTACAATAGGTGTCACCGACAGTCCCCTGTGCAGAGGCTGCATGGCGGAGGACGAATCAGCCACCCACGTGCTCCTGGAGTGCCCGGTGGTGGCAGAAGTACGACTGCAGTTTCTTGGGAACGTGGGAACTGCCCATGGAGTGTGGAAGCGTCCAAGAAGAGTGCTCCACTTCATGAAAGAGCTCGGGTGGCTGGAGTAACACCACCCGAGCGCCAACGTACAACGGACCGTCTTGAGGTCTCAGTGCGGAGAATGGCCCACCCGTCTTCCCAAGAGGCTGGGCAGCAAACAACAACAACAACAACAACATGGGTGGCTGAGTCAGAGGGGCCAAAGCACATGCTCTGACTTGCCAATATCACCTCCGAGAAGGTAGGTGCCATACCGGAGACCTCCCTGGATTGCTGGCTATACTGGACTAGATGAGAACACAACCGAGGTTGCTATGCGGCCATCTTACATCCTGTACGGTGGTACCAACCCAGTCGGCTACAATTTGAGCCTACCACCTAGTAAGGGGCAAGGGAAGGGACCTACAGTTTTACACCGGTTCCGAACGGTGAAGCAGCAGGTGTAGGTATGCACGTAAATTTATTCGTCAGAAAAAACTCATTGGTACACGCCGGTTGGATTCGAACCTCGGACCTCCCGCACGAGAAGCCGATGCCCAAACCACTCGGCCACCCGCCGCTAAGTATATTATATTTTGTATAATAAAGTATATTTTTATTTGATTTCATATTCTTATTATGAATTATTTTATCTTCAATTCTCACGCTCTAATCTTTAGTTACTAAATTCTTAAATTCCACTATATCAATCGAATCTCAAAAGTCCAAATGTTGATTGTAGGAAATCTCTATAGGGGATAAGTCCTCCTTTGCGCCTTATGTCAATTTTGTAATGTGCTTATTACTGTTGAATTTTTCTTGGAGCATAAATATATTTTATATCTATATATGTATATAATCATTAAAAGATAAAATTAGTCCTAAAATAAGGCAAAACACATAAAAATAAATATCAATAAAAATACCTAAGAAGGGAATATTTTTAAAAAATAAATAACAATACAATAAATTCGTAGAATGAAGAAAAATAATAAAGAATGACGCCGAATATTATACATGGGAACTGCCCATGGCGGTAATTGCGCCATTGGTGGAAACTTCATCAAAATCTGTTCAAATAAGAAAAAAAAATACATATATAAAAATAAAATTTCTCACAAAGTGCCTTAGAACCGATTTATCACTTCAGATAGTGCGAGAATTGGCACATCTATTTC
Source organism: Nematopogon swammerdamellus (assembly GCA_946902875.1). Taxonomy (NCBI): domain Eukaryota; kingdom Metazoa; phylum Arthropoda; class Insecta; order Lepidoptera; family Adelidae; genus Nematopogon; species Nematopogon swammerdamellus. The sequence goes on from OX336344.1 coordinate 2,929,599, forward strand.
TCTACCGTGTACGTACACACAGAGTGCCACCGGAATACGAAAACGCAGGTTTTTCCACAAGCATAGCCTTCGGGACGAAATATGTAACCGCAAATATCGACTTGGAGTCGAAACAAATGATGTCGTTTTAATTAACTACCTACGAGTTTTTCGATAGTTCGAATTTAATTTAGAATTTTGCGTATCCCTTCTCTCGCCTTACCTTACACAGTGGTGGGGCCTCGCGCATGAGGGGGCCTCGCAAAAATTCGTTTACCCTAGCTGACTCCCTTTGGGATGGCGCGATCCCAAAAATTATCATCAAAGTATGGTCGCACACTTTGGGCTATTGCTTGTTGGGTTATTTATTTTAATTTGTGATATATCATGTAATTTCTCTCTCAATTGTCTCATTCTATTTATCGTTTTCTTTCTGACTGACACATGAAAGAGGCCCGTTCCTTCCACACTGCACTATCAAGGTGCACTACCGGTAGTGCTGTTTGGAATTTTTTGTCCCATCTGCACTACGGCACTACCTCTCCGCCACACCCGCCGGACTCGCTCGGAACATTCATATGTTGTTGACACCCAACTACTAAGAACACATCGTTTTTCGAAATCGTTCCTGTATCGAACGGCGAAAATATGGAACGGTCTTCCGGTGAGTGTGTTTCCCACCACCTATAACCTGGGAATCTTCTAAAGGCGTGTCAATAAATTAGACGACAACCTTTTGTCCGCCTCATAGCCGGCATGGTGCCTCTCTGAGCGTGGTTTCGCGAGGAATGATGTTATTGGCTGTGTCTGATCTTCCGTTGAAGTATTGGGCACAGACACCCGCGCCGGCTGTCTATAAAAAAAAACTACCAGCTGCGATACCGGTAGTGTCGTTTGGAACCTCGCAAAGCTGAAGTCGCTGACGTCTACATTTGGTCTAGCACCGCCACTGGCCTTACACATGGTACGGTTAAACCCTTTAGGATTGATACTACCGTACGAAGGTCAGTCGAAGCAACCATAAAAATTGTCCCGAGTTTTCCGGTCATTCCAATGTAGCCGGCACGACCAAAGTAACTGCACTGGGACGGCACATTGTCCGGGCAGTATCACGGACGCTGCTCTGTGGAACTAGCATCTCGTATTCCTTGCCACCCGTCCTATCTCCACGTGACTCGTCGCAGAGAGACTCAGCATCATTTTGTTGTTGACATTAGGCTTTTGAGAACCCATCGGTTCTATAAATCGTTTCCTTTTCGCACCGCTAGGGTATGGAACTGCCTTCCGGCGAGTGTGTTTCCCGAAACCTTTAACCTAGGTGTCTTCAAACGTCGTATTAACAGGCTAGACAGCCTAGCAACAGTCAAATCTGCTGGCATGGCACCTAACTGAGTGTGGATTCGCGAGCAGAGGTGTTTTTGGCTTTGTTTTTGGATTCAACTAAACCAGAACGACATCAGTAGAAAAACCCTTTATACCACGTTTGCTTCAAGAATTCATTGAAATTCCAGGAATTTTTTTTAAGGAAACCGACACGGATTGAACATTAGCTTCTACATCCGTGATGTCAGCCCATAACACCGGGTGAACTAAATAGGTGCCATGTCAGTGCTTCCCTTCTTTTCATATAATTTCTTTGATACTGCTCAGCTCTATGGTTATTTAGCGTGATTGTATATAGCCTATGTATATATATATAGCCGCATGAACTACTCTTTCCATTGGTGGAAACTTCATCAAAATCTGTTCAGTGGTTCCGGAGTTTACCTCAAACATACATACATACAGACAGACGTTTTCTTTTACAAGAAGTAGAGATAGAGAAGATTATGGTCAGCCAAAGCATCCTTAACAGTGTAGTAAGAATAACTCTTTTCAATTAGCATTAGTTTAATTCGTCGTTATTCTCATCAAATTTGTGTATGTTTTAAGACAGTTTATTATAAAATCTAACACTATTACTATTATAAAATATGTATTTCAATTTATGTATTAAGCACGGGGGAAGCACTGACATGGCACCTAGCTCACCCGGTGTTATGGGCTGACATCACGGATGTTGTATGAGATAAAGCCAACCGTGTCAGTTTCCATTTAACAAAATAATAATAATTAATTATTTTTAGTTCTCAACTAAAGTTTTCGGATTCAGATTTTATGTAAAACACATATTTTATTAATATTTATTCAGATTTAGTTATTATTCTTTGGGCACAAGGTGCCTCTCAGATAAGTCAAACAAACAAACAAAACATGGTATAAATTAGACAAAATACAACAATAAGACAAACCCTTCCCTTCCCTTGTCCCTTACTAGGTGGTAGGCTCAAATTGTAGCCGACTGGGTTGGTACCACCGTACTGGATGTAAGATGGCCGCATAGCAACCTCGGTTGTGGTCTCCTCTAGTCCAGTATAGCCAGCAATCCAGGGAAGTCTCCGGTATGGCACCTACCTTCTCGGAGGTGATATTGGCTGGTTAGAGCATGTGCTTTGGCCCCTCCGACTCAGCCACCCATACCGGATTACATAAAAAAAAAAATAAAAAAAAAAACCGTTAAATTCTTAAAAAAAGTTAGAGATTCAACATTTACATTATACACTAAAGTAACACGTAAAGAATTAATACATGTTTTTTACTTTTTCACTAGGTAAATACATTTTATATTCTTGGAATGGAATTCATGGAAACTGACACGGTTGTCTACAACACCTCCTACATCCGTGATGTCAGCCCATGACACCTCGTTGTGCTAGGTGCCATGTCAGTGCCTCCCTTCCGTCCGTGCTTCGGTCGTGCCGGTACAATTGCGCACGCGTCGGCAGATTGCCACTTCAGAAGGGCCGCCATTACCCGCCAAGGGCGCCACCTGTCGGTCCATTTTCCTTCAAGATGCCCCCGAGACGAGCCGCCGGTGAAAGGTAGGGGGCATGTCGCTTCATATAAAACTAGATGCTCCCGCGCATCGCCATTCGCGTGAGTTGTGTGCATCTGCGCGGGCGGTGTTTGGTGTGTTAGTGAAGTGAACAGTGCCTGACGGTGAGTAAGTGTTTTGTGTCCTCTCCGCGCGCGGTGACTCTCCAGTGATAATGTGAGAAGAGATAAGGATTTATAATGATAAAGATTGAAGGATTTGTATAAGTAAATCGATAAAATATGTATGGATATATTCTTTATTGAACACCAATTTATACAAAATAGGCACAATAGGTGAGCTTAATGCCGTGAGGCATTCTATTCTAAGCAACCTTTGGGATGTGGGAGAAGTATACGCAGGCGAACAAGAATAGTTTGTGGCAATTTATTAAGAAGAAAAGCAATATGATAAACTACAAACGAATAATACATAAATACTAATATAAAGATTTCATTACTTTGAAACAATAACACAAAACGAAAACATTCTGATGGTTAATATATAAAAGTTAACTATCCTCTGGTAGTGATTTCTTCCAGTCAACATCTGGGGATGAAGAGCAAGCGAAAAGCAACCGGGCATATAATAAAAATGAATTAAGAATTAAAGATCAAATTGATTATGATTTCAGAGCACAAAAGTGACTAAACTACGAAAACAAAAAGATTAATGTAAGATATTTATATATACAGGTGACTGGAAATTCGATCTATTCCTTGAAAAGGGTTATACTAGAGTTTATTTGGAACAATTTAACCCCCCATCAACTAGGTTTTTATTTACATAAAAAAAATTTACATAAAAACAAAAACAAATTGTCATTTAAGAACTTTTATTTCTGAGATATTGGGAATTTTGGGCCGATATTTTTTATTTGAAATGGTTGGTAGCTTACCAGCTTTCAGAAAAATATCAATGGAGTGCCCAAAAATAAGGATATTTTTTTAAAACTTTTTTTTCTATTACAAGTCAGACATAAAAAAAATGCTTAAAACCCCGATATCTCCGAAACCGCTCATTTCCGACCCCCCGTGTTGATGGGAGTTAAATTGTTCCAAATAACCTCTAGTATACCCATTTTCAAGGAATAGATCGAATTTCCAGTCATCCTATATAATAAAAAAAATAATGAGCACAGGGTATTATAAAAAAAAATATTTTAACATAACAAGATTTTTTTTATTATACATATACTAGATATTTATTAGACATTTTATTATATATATTTCTGTTCGTTATTATATTATGAATGCAAGTGTACGGAAATATTTTTAGGAAAACACACTTAGAACGTTAGAATCAAGGAGGAGGGAAAATAGTAATAGGCTTCCGTATATATACGGAACCTTAAAAATGAATCTATACAGCTTATGCTGAATCTTGTCAAAATTTGACTAGATTCAGCGCTATTCTCTCCTACTGTCAAATTTTTAAAAGAATATTTACAATCATTACTTTACCTCCTCAGTGTAACATTATCTGCACATTAGCACTGTTCTCTCAATGGCCATATTATGTATGTATGTATTAAATTTACTATTTATTATATTGTATAAATATATATTTAGGTATTATATATATATTCACAGGGATATTTCAGGATAGGGTTTCGTAACTTCAGGGTTCGAAAGGGGTCCATATTTGAAGACGGAAAGCTCTGAAACGCCAGATTCGGTAATTTTTTAGTACTTTTTGGTTAAAATAGTTTCATCGAGATTTGGAGGACGGTTAACGTCCGCCTTTATTAAATAAAAATAAAATCACGACCTAATGGGATAGAAATGGGTATGTTGCATACATAACTAGTAGAATTGAACTGAATGTAGGTAAATTTCCAAACACTGAAAGTTCAATGACAACAAAAGAAAAAAGGGGACTGGACTAGGTCATTGCACTCCCTAGACCTAGACAGCACTGTTGCCAAATCTCACTGACGACGCACTGTCTATCGAATTTTTATTACCATTTCAAATTTTTGTATGAAAAAAAAAAGAATACGGAATTTCGATTTGAGTGACAAGGATTTTTTTCTTCTAATAATTTCTATTTCTGAAGTTTCTCAAGCCTATCCTGAAACACATTTTATAAGCGTAAGTAATATGTATGCAAACATGTATGTCTATTCATACCTATTTATATATGGAAGTTGTTACTATTCTATCACAGTATCCGTGCGCCCTAGTCTTACACACCTTTAACACATACCAAAGGTTTGCATGAATATAATGCAGATCTGCATTAAGCGGACCTTTTGTACTTTATTTTATAGTAAAATGGTGTACAATACAAAATAAATACAAATACAAACATTTTAACCAAGAACGCACCAACTATTCGCGCTAGCTTAATATTATGTCCAATATGTAAAAAAATACTATTTGGTTCTTTTGTTTATACAGGGTTGTTTCAGGATAGGCTTGAGAAACTTCAGGAATAGAAAGTACTCATTATTAGAAAAAAAAATCCTTATCACTCAAATCAAAATTCCGTATTTATTTTTTCATACAAAAATTCAAAATTGTAATAAAAACTCGATGGACAGTGAGTATGGGGAGATTTGGCAACAGTGCTGTTTAGGTCTAGGGAGTGCAATGACCTAGTCCAGTCCCCTCTTTCCTTTGATGTCATTCTTACCTACATGCAGTTCAATTCTACTAGTTAAGTATGTAAGTCAAGTCATTTTATTTTTCCTCGATTAAACGATTTTCACCAAAAAGTACTATAAAATGATCGAATTTGGGAAAACGTTTCAGAGCCTTTCGTCTTCAAATATGGACCCCTTTCGGACCCTGAATTTACGAAACCCTATCCTGAAACACCATGTATAATTAAACCGATTTCAAAATCAAAAGGAGTTTCTCAATTCTTCGGAATCTGTTATTTTTTGTAATATAATAGAAACCCTTTATTGCACACAATTAAAATAAGTACAGTAGGTATACTTCAAGACACAAGAAATATATTATTACTACGCAAAGGCGGACTTATCACTTCAAGTAACTTCTTCCAGTCAATCTTTTTTTATGTAAGTTCAGGGATAAATCTTTAATCTCTCGATGTTTTGTGTGTGTGTATCTTATATATAACACGTTTCTTGTATGGGGACCTTAATTTTTAACTTATTTTAGGTTTCCGTACTCCGTATGGAAGCCTAAGCCTATGCCGCCCGTCTGTCTGTCTGTTCTACTGACATCTTTGAAACCGTAATAGCTAGCCGGCCGGTTGAATTTTTCAGAGAATACATATTATTATGTGTTATTATAGCAGACACGATAAAAAAATAAACAGTAAAAAATTAAGGGGTGAAACAAGAAACGTGTTTTTTCAAGGTTTTTTTTTTGTGGTGCGGAAACTTCGGTGCGCGAGTCCGACTCGCACTTGGCTGTTTTTTTTTATTATTATTTGTTAGCATATCCGCCATAATAACACAGATTCTGTGAACATTTAAACCGGCTAGCTATTACGCCAAACAAGAAAACAACACGGACTGGCCAGTCTAAAATAAAATTAGTTCACAAAATAAAACAGTTGTCCAAAATGTTCCTCTTAATAGTGCCAAGGGCACTTGCGCTGTTCCCACGCCGCTGGATGTCCAAACTCACTCGTTGAATAAAAGTAGGCCTTTGATTGTGCACAGCCAGTTGCAGTCTCCTCTTGTGACGAGCCAAGCCTCTTTTTATTTAGGTTTCCGTACCCCGTACGGAAGCCTATTACTAAGTCTACGCCGCCGTCTGTCTGTCTGTTTGTCCTACTGCTGTATCTTTTGAACCGTAATAGCTAGCCGATTGAAAATTTCACAGAATGTGTGTTATTATGGCGGATATAACAACAAATAATTAAAAAAAAATACATAAAAAAACAAAACAAAAATTAATTTCGTTCCCATACAATAGACGTGTTATTTTTTCAAATTAATTTTATTTTTATTTTTATTCCATCGTAAAAAAGGTTATTACGTACCTTAACCTACCGCATCAAGCTGTGTTTTTATATTTATTGATAATTCATATGGCTGTTGGACTGCACTCGAACTTGTCACATTTTGTTTAGTGCAAACTCAAAGGCAAAACAACAAAATAATAATAAAAACCGGTCAATTATGTGTGGCGGTCTGGGTAGTTGCAATATCACTAACGTAAATTTTTACTCCTATAAAATCTATTATTTAGGAACAGTATAATATTGTAAAATTATTTACTTCTTATTCGGTACAAAACTCTCGGTGCGCGAATCGTACTCGTACTTGTTTGTACGGGAATTAGGTTTTACGCTCTTAGCTTAGACCATCTCTAAGGTTACACTTGGTATTGAAGCTATAGTACTATTATGTCATAATAAGCCTGCTTCTTTTTTATTGTGGTGCGGAAACCTCGGTGTGGCAGTCTGACTCGCACTTGGCCGGGTGTTTATTTGTTCTGTGCATTTAATTAACCCTACATAAGGGTAGTGAATTAATTAGTAATACTCATAGAAGTAATGTTGTGTATTGCAGTTGGTGGGAGTCCCCAACTAACAGCTGAGCATCGTTCTCAAAATGGTGCACTTAACGTCTCTGGTAAGTTATGAACACAATTTTGTTTATGTTGTTATACATATTTGTATATATATTGTGTGCTCTATCGCTTATGCTGTGTGGAGTGCTCGGAGGAGCTGTTTGACGCGAATGTACATGAGCATCGTTGGACGATCTACAGCTTTAAAAAAAAAACTTATAAATAAAATTGTATCTTAAATAATTATAATAATATCATTATATAATTATTATAATATGACCAATTTGCGAAGTTTATTTCAAATCAAATCTCGGAGTAATGAGATGAATAGGTATATTCGTCGATTTTTATGTACCTTATTGTAAGTACATCGGCGGAAATCAGTGGTACCGCTAAAGGCCGGGAGGTCTGGAGGAAAATTGGAGAGGCGTATGTCCAGCAGTGGACGCTGTCCACTCCGATTGATTGACTGGCATACTCGTAAATATTAGATAATAATTTAAACTGTATATTAATAAATATTGCATAATATTATTTTGCCCGTGAACTCGAATTCACTGCCGTCTCGTAACATATTCGAGAAACGTCAAACAAATACAACGGACGTACCCAGTTAGACCGTTGTTGGCTCTTAGTTAGTGTAACCATTAATCCGTAAAAAATATAAAGACGAACAGATTTCCTTGAGTCGAATGTATAGCTGGAAAAAGCTGTACTTTTTTTATTTATTTCTACTAATCAATTTATAATAATAATAGTTCTGATGGTTCACCAATCGCTGGCTAGATTTCGATTCGACCAGTTATCGCAATAATTAAACTATAAATAGGTACTATGTAGTTTACCATATATCCAACTGTAGCATGTGGCAATCCGTTGTCTCTACCTACCACATTGGCAGACAGCCTTGAGATTATGTATGTTTTTTCGTTGTTAAGTTTATGTACCTGGGTGACCAAGCTTTGCTCGGCGTCTACAGTCTCACCTATCTAGATAAACTTGAAAAAAAAACATAATCTAAATACAACATTTCATCCAAATCTTTAGAGCCGTTTCCGAGAAACCTGCCCTAAGATTATGTATGTTTTTTCGTTGTTAGTATATGTACCTGGGTGATCAAACTTTGCTCGGCGTCTACAGCCTACACCTATCTAGATCAACTTGAAAAACATAATCTAAATACAACATTTCATCCAAATCTTTAGAGCCGTTTCCGAGAAACCTGCCCTAAGATTATGTATGTTTTTTCGTTGTTAGTATATGTACCTGGGTGATCAAACTTTGCTCGGCGTCTACAGCCTACACCTATCTAGATCAACTTGAAAAACATAATCTAAATACAACATTTCATCCAAATCTTTAGAGCCGTTTCCGAGAAACCTGCCCTAAGATTATGTATGTTTTTTCGTTGTTAGTATATGTACCTGGGTGATCAAACTTTGCTCGGCGTCTACAGCCTACACCTATCTAGATCAACTTGAAAAACATAATCTAAATACAACATTTCATCCAAATCTTTAGAGCCGTTTCCGAGAAACCTGCCCTAAGATTATGTATGTTTTTTCGTTGTTAGTATATGTACCTGGGTGATCAAACTTTGCTCGGCGTCTACAGCCTACACCTATCTAGATCAACTTGAAAAACATCATCTAAATACAACATTTCATCCAAATCGTTAGAGCCGTTTCCGAGAAACCATTTATATATACATATAGGTAAATAATCAAGTTTAGCTCACTTAAAGTAATAGGATAGGATAATAATGTCCCTGTAACTATTCAACGTACGGTAACCCTACTCTTAGGTAATGCAAGCCGCGAGTCTCTTGTCAACATTCGCGCGATTTGCATGTCAATGTTATGTCACACGACCCCATTGTTTGAGGTTTGCAGTCTCAAAGTTGCGGTTCTGAGGGATTTTGGTCACGTTAAAGCCATTAGCGACTAAGTCCGGATTTCGAAACAATTCCCGCCTTTGTCGGCGGCGCTCTGGGCAAATTTGAGACAGTTTTCTTTGTCACTCTGCCGGTAGTTTGCGTTTGAAGTTGGAATTTCCTCCGTCTTTTGGGTACTTACGCTGATTACCGTAATTAAGAGTAAATAAACAGTGTTTGAAAAAAGAATGAATGAACAAAGAGTTGACGTAAACATTTTAATTTTCTTCGAAAGTAATACATAAAGTAATACAAAAAAAAGTAATACATTCTACCTATGTAAATAGTTTGTGTTTTCCGACCAGTTCAGTGTAGCCGGCACGATCAAAGGGGGAAGCACTGACATGGCACCTAGTTCACCCGGTGTTATGGGCTGACATCACGGACGTTGCAGGTGATGTAGCCAACCGTGTCAGATTCCATAAAAAAAAAAAACTTTAGCTGCTATAGAAATTCGCATATTTTTTAAAAGGATAAACAAATTTCACATTACCAAAAATTCACGAGTGTCTTGTCTTCTTGTCTTCAGATATTCTCTGACAGCAGTAGTGAAAAATATTTTCAAACACATTCACACACACACCTCACGCACACATCTACGCGCGCCGCAGTCGGATCTGCCTAATTAAATAGTAAAAACTTATTGGAGTAGGTGAATGAGTTTGCGGGTAGATGATAGATGATCTTGTTACTAAGTACATAGAAGCAACGACATTAATTCGTTGAGTAGAAGTACATCTATTGATCGACCGAGTGATCTGTGAATGAAACGTCGTCGGTTGAAACGGCCATGTAAATAGTTTGTGTTTTCCGACCAGTTCAGTGTAGCCGGCACGATCAAAGGGGGAAGCACTGACATGGCACCTAGTTCACCCGGTGTTATGGGCTGACATCACGGACGTTGTAAGGGATGTAGCCAACCGTGTCAGTTTCCATAAAAAAATAAAAAAAATCTGTGAAAACCCTACTGTGAATTTAAAATGTTTAATTTTAGAAATTATTAATAAAAACTTGTTACTTTTTTACTTTTACTTTTTACTACTAATTAATTAGGCTCATTTGTCGTTTTTAAATTATTGTTTTTACACGTTTTATTTAATGCAACAACATTTTAAAAAATTTCACGCTTTTCGACTACTTCTCGAGAATTATTCAATTTTTTTTATTTTTTATGGAAAGTGACACGGTTGGCTACATCACCTACAACATCCGTGATGCCAGCCCATAACACCGGGTAAACTAGGTGCCATGTCAGTGCTTCCCTTCATTTCATGTCGGCTACACTGAACTCGACGGAAAACACGAACTATTTACGCTACCGAGGCTGACGAATTTCCTTATCCCTTAGTCGACTTTTACGACATGCGACGGGGAGAGATGCAGTGGGGCTATTCTTTTTAAGTACCGGCCCCACACGGTATTTATTACCTAGACCGCTTCGTATTTATGACACTATATGGCGGTTTCGTCAGCCTACCAAGTCCATAAATATACCCATACTTCTTTCTTTATTCGTTCGCCTCTCGCCTCACCACCCAAAGGTTGACTGAAATGGATCGCTTGTAGTGTAATAAGTCCGGCATTGCGCACGTCTGTATTTTTTCTTGTTTCTTTCGTTTACGTACTGTTGTTTTTCTGTGCAATAAAGTGCTTCCGTTCTATTAAATTATGTATATTATGTTATGTTCTATTCTATTCTGATCTTTTCGGTTCTAGACAGTTCTATTCAATATATCATGTCATACAATGCCAATGGTTTCCACGCGTCTAAAATTGACTTATTATTTAATTAAAAAAAACCTCACGGGTTTATTTTAGTTGACTCCTGACAGACAAAAAGTTAGATTTTTTGATGAAACCAAAACCTGTAAAAAATAGCAATGAGACTAGAAATCGTTACTCAAATATAAAATCTTTACACAGCGCGCAGAAGTAAGGTCACCATAATGTGTTACGTTAGTTTTGTGTTTGCGTTACGATTTCGTGTTGCGTTTTTTTGTTTGACTGTCTTGCATTATGTTAGTATCACCTTTGTGGTTGACACATACACACCAATCAGAGCGTGTCCCACCAACCATCATCGGGATGAGGAGAGCTAGTTGAGCTGCAAGAGAAGTCTCCGGGGAAGTCTCCGGTATGGCACCTACCTTCTCAGAGGTGATATTGGCTGGTCGGAGCATGCGCTTTGGCCCATCCGACTCAGCCACCCATACCGGATGACAAAAAAAAAAAAAAGAGTTCGGGTAAATTACATCTCAACACCGGCCACCGCGTTCAGTATGAACAAGAATAATATTAGTACTGTGAAGAATAGCCCCACTGCATCTCTCCCTATGCATGTTATAAAGGGGGCTAAGGGATAAGGTAAAGATGCTGTTCATAAGGGCGACAGTTTATCCACCTCTCACTCACCTTGGCGCGTTGTTTCCACCGAGTCATGCAGCAGATGGGTCTTCGTGCATTACTTGCTGCCTGTTCGTTATCTTGCCTGTCACCCTTCAGCACACCATCTTGTCCTTTAAATACTCTATTTACACAGCCGCTTCGATCGAACCTTATTGCGGTGCGGTGGTATCAATCCGGATGTGTTAAACCAAGTGTGCAGCCCCAACGGTCGAGCGGTCGCGCATCATGGTTCCCGCCCGGGTGCGCTTAATTTCACCATCGGAAGTCGATCCATAGCGCCACCGAGTTACCGAGGCCTACAAAATAATTAACACATACCTACCTATTTTGTGAAAATTTCAACCGGCTACCTATTACGGTTCAAAAGATATCTATAAAGATAAGACAGACAGACAGACGGACGGCGGCATAGGCTTAGTAATATGTGTAATGTATGTATGTAGGTAGTTTTGCACAACACTGTCGTAAATGTCTGTGTTTTATTTGTAGTACGCCCCCATACTTTCTGGAGCGCAGCGACGTAATACAAACTCTTTCCTGGCGACGAAATGGGATGACCTTCCGCTTCCGTACGGTTACGGACCCCTAAAAAAACATTTGAGAAAGGTCGAGTGTCGTTAATTGTTCGAGAATTTGCGTACGCAGTAATCAGGTGCTACCGGGGTTTTTGCGCCTCCACAACTTGCTGTTTACGACTCTGTCGTTAATTTGTGAACGTTCGATATTTGAAAATATGTGAAAGCACTCGCACATTTTGCCTTCCTAGGAAGAAACTATTCGAGGTGTAACACCAAAAGGGACTAGGAAAGTGAAAGGAAAGGGAAAGGGAAAGATATGTATATAGTTGCCTATATTTTTCCCCCCAAGTACAGTCTCGGGTCCTTCAAGTGAATAGGTAGGCACCTGTCAGGGCGGCATGGCATTCGCAACTTCCGCATACGACCGAATTCGTAAGAGACTTATAGGTGGCTCGGCGCCTCATGTCGCTCTTTCTATAAAAAAGTCAGCGAAAAATATCCGAATCAGCGCCGGTCTTTTACTGTTCGAATTTTAAAATTCATATTTAAATACGGAGAAGGGCCCTAATGGCGCGTTAGAATTATTCTATTTAGGACTCTAAAAAGTGACAGTTAACACGAGATTACGACAGCATGCCAAGTTTAAACGTATCTCTAACATCTGCTAGCAAACCGGTCATTATTTTCATTATAACGCGCTAATACTGAGCGCTCAGGCACGTTCGCATGCCTAAAAGGCATTCGGTGTCGTGATCTAGCTTCTTCTAAATTCTAATAGCTCGTTCTATTAAATGCACCAATTCATTACTCGCGTCCCAACTGGCCGATAGGATCGAGGTCAGCTTGAATTATATTGACCGAGAAGGCTTTTTTATTACTGTACAATTGCATAATGGACATAACTGGTGATTAGTATCTGGTTATGTTATTACTTATTGCATTATCCATTAACTTTACCAATAATTTCCCGTTGAGATATACAGGGTGACTGGAAATTCGATCTATTCCTTGAAAGGGGTTATACTAGAGGTTATTTGAAACAATTGAAGTCCGATCAACTGGGGGTCGGAAATGAGCGGTTTCAGAGATATCGGGGTTTTAAGATTTTTTTAAATTTCTGACTTGTAATCGAAAAAAAAAGTTGTAAAAATATATCCTTATTTTTGGGCACTCTATTGATATTTTTCTGAAAGCTGGTAACCAATCATTGCAAATAAAAATATCGGCCCAAAATTGTCAATGTCACAGAAATAAAAGGTCTTAAATGAAATTTATTTTTATTTTTATGTAAATATGTATTTAAAAAATATATATTATAAAAAAAAATACCCAGTTGCTGGGGGGTTAAATTATTCCAAATAACCTCTTGTATAACCCCTTTCAAGGAATAGATCTAATTTCCAATCATCCTGTATACTAGAGGATTCAAGTCACGCTAACTGAGGAAATGTGCCGTCGTGTTATTTAAAAATTTTAATTTAATAAAATAATTTTGATTTATTCCAAAAAATTAATTCCGATGGTGATTTATGCTCTCTCTATGATCTCCATTCTCTATGTTATGAATATAGCTAGCAATATGGTGTGTGGATCTTACGCCATTCATTGTCGATAATTGGAGAGCATACATGGATTGAATCGATGAATGATTGATTGATGATGTGATAATAATGTGCGTATGAAAGGATTTAATCATCGCTGCTTTTATCGTATTGATTACGAAGGCGTGTTGGATAATACGCGTAATAATTTGTGATGTGAATAAAAATATGAGTAGGTACATAATAATTAAACAAGATGGCTGTATGTCTGAACTAAGCCTATGCTGAATTAAATCAAATAAATTCAAGAATACCTAAATATGTATATTCAATATTGGATTTACTTGCATGAGAGGTTTTTAACCCTATTCATCTCAGGCAACCGGTGTGAAAGTTGGACGCGATTATAAGTTTTCAATGAAATGATGTGCTGAGGAAAAACTCAGCTCATTAGACTAGATCTTCAACATGCTGAATAATTAAACATAAGTGAAGAAATAAAAACTTAGAATGGGTACCAGCTCAGCTAGAGAGAAGATTAAATAAAAGTGAAATGAAATCAAATCAAATCAATAGACCAAAGGATGCGCGCGCACCAACCGGTTCTGTAGGTCTTTTATTCACAAAACCGGGAAAATGTGGAACGCACTCCCTGCCCATCTATTTCCTCCCAAGTACAGCCTGGGGATTTTTTAAAAGGGGCGTGAAAATGCTCCTGTCAGCCCGCCATGGCATTCGCAATCCCCGTGCATCACAGAATGTCCATGGGCATCGTTAGACACTTACTTGTGGGTGAAACGAGGCCACATGTAGCTCTATCCATAAAAAAAAAATTAAAAATAGGTACTCTATTGTTCACCAACATGATGTGATGTCAAACATGTCCTGACAGACCCACCATACCCCTGGCCGTACCCCTGGTGGTACGGTGGGTATTTTTTTGTAAAACGATACCACCAACTAATAGTGTTGTGAAACAAAGTTTAGTATTATGGAAACCTCCTTTCAATTTCTGCTGCCCTGGTACTTTAGAACCGTTCCCGTCTTACCAAGTAGTTTTCGGGTTTCCACTTAATTACGGTGACTGTATTCTGACCATTTGAATACCTTATTCCACAAAAAATAACAAAAGGCGGACTTAAAGCCTAAAGCCATTATCTGCCAGTCATGCCTGGGATTGTGAGTAGGGTAGATAGATGGGTAGTGCGTTCCGTAATACAAATTTTGGTAGCAGAGCGGCACAGCATCTCCAGTGTGCTGCATGCACACCAAACGTTGTTGGTAACAAGCCACGAGGGATTTACGTCATGTATAACGAAGCGAATTCGGGGTATTTATCTACTTTCGTGTGATTTAAACAATATATTCAGTGTTGTCGTCTTTTTATATATCTACTCAGCCAACTCATGATGGGTGGGAACTAATTAAATTCAGGTCGGAGAAAAACATTGGTTTGTATTTAATGACTGAGTTTTTTTTTATGGAAGCTGACACGGTTGGCTACATCGCCTAGTAACTAACAACACCCGCGTTGTCAGCCGATAACAACTTGGTGAGCTAGGGTGCCATGTCAGTGCTTCTCTTTGGTCCAGCCAAGTACACTTAATTGGGCGGCTTGTAGGCGGAATGAGGTCGCTGGGGAAAGATTATGAATCCACGATTATTATAGTAGGTAAGCACACTTTTCTTTTTTCATTTGGTAGAGTTCGAATTTTCGGCTTTGCATTTATCTACATACATACATATCACACACACTGAATCCCGACAATCGGGGTAAGCAGAGTAATCGGTGTTGTGCTGCAAGAACTCTGGTAAATTACAGCGCCAACACCGACCTGGCGGTCGTTGTATGATTTCTTGTCCGTCAATATGATAAATTAGATTATTATTATTTAAGTAATATGTGAATCAAAATAATTTAATGTGGTAATTATTAACTAAGAAAGTGTCTTGCGAAATATTTGAAAATTATTATAAATGTTTTGAATTGGATTAATATGTATTGACGATGCAATCTTATTACTAAATAAAAACTTTGACTTTGACTTTGACCACCACGTATTTATCTAACGAAGAAATATACAGGAGGATACATGCTTGGTAATGTTCCCGGCAGCAAATGATGCGTATCGATCTTTAGAAAGAAAAAAACCGGTTGTAGAGCGTCGTCGCTGTCGCATAGAGACAAGTGCGAGTTAGTGCGACAGGGCACTGTACTGTTAGTACTGTGTGGTCCTGGTACTTAAAAGGAATAGCTCCACTGCATCTCTCCCCGTGCATGTCGTAAAAGTCCGTGTGGGGCCGGTACTTTAAAAGAATAGCCCCACTGCATCTCTCCCCGTGCATGTCGTAAAAGGCGACTAAGGGATGTGACTCCCTTCTTATATAACTAGGTGGTAGGGTTTAACCCGCCCGGGTTGGTACCACCGCACTGAATGAAAGGTCGGTCGAAACGGCTATGTAAATAGTTTATGTTTTCCGTCCAGTTCAGTGTAGCCGGCACGACCGAAGGGAAGCACTGACGTGGCACCAAGTTCAACCCGGTGTTATGGGCTGACATCACGGACGTTGTAGTTGATGTAGCCAACCGTGTCAGTTTCCATAAAAAAAAAAAAAGCTCCACTGCATCTCTCCCCGTGCATGTCGTAAAAGGCGACTAAGCGATAAGGACGAGATGCCGTACATAAGGGCGACGGGTCAGCCACCCCTCACCTTGGCACGGTCTTTCCACCGAGTCGTGCAGCAGGTGGGCCTTCGTGCCTTACTTGCTGCCTGGTAGTTAGTTAGCTTGTCCGAATACTTTGAAAAACGTGGTGATCCGTGTTGTGCTGTAATTTACGAGAGTACTATAGCAGCAAAACACCGATGACTCTGTCAGGCCGGCATGGCATTCGCAACCCCCGTGTACTCACCGAATGTCCATGGGCGTCGTTAGACATCTTATCGGTGGCTCGGCACCACATGTCGCGCTTTCTATATAAAATACAGTTCGAGTTTTCCGCCCAGTTCAGCGAAGCGGATAAATGCAAAGGGAAGCACTGGCATGGCGCCCAGTTCACCCGGTGTTATGGGCTGACATCGCGGATGTTGTAGGTGATGTAGCCAACCCTGTCAGTTTCCATTAGTTTTCTTTTATAGGTTTACAAGCTGTGCCCGCGGCTCCGCCCGCTCTCATATTTCACTTCACTGCTAACCTCATAAGCTATTTAGCGTGATAGTAAGTAGCCTATAGTTGATGGGAAGAATCAAGCTATCCGTAGAATTTTGTTTTATTAAAATCGGTTCAGTGGTTCTCGAGTTATAAGCGGACAGACAGACACTCAGACAGACAGAAAGCAGACGTTGGATTTTATTATAGGTAAGGATTAGTTGGTTTTATAAGTCTGTTACTTAGTAGGTTTTATAAGTAGTTTTATTTAATTTATTTATTTAGTTTTAGATAGTTTCATTTTAGATTTAGTATATTTTTTAATTTAATGTTATTATTTGTTAGTTGTGTGTGATGTATGTAATTGATTTAAATAAATATTTACTTGATAGAGTTAAAAAACATTACATATTATTTTGATTAGAATAGAATAGAAAATGCTTTATTGCGACAAGAAACATTCAACAGTAACAATTACATTAGAACATTTACATAAGGTGCAAAGGCGGATTTATTCCTTACAGAGTTTTCTTACAGTCAACCTTTTCTCAATTATAATGTTTTGGAAATTTGAATTAAACATTATAATGTTTCACCTAACTTCGATCAATGGCCATTCTATGCTTTAAAGACTCTCCGCTGTAGAGATTGAAAGTGACAATGCCGTCACGTGCATGCTATTTAGAAGACGTCAACACTGCACTTCCGCGATGCCGTAAGGCAGGGGTTATCAACCAGTGTTCCTCGGCACACCGCTGTGCCGCGAATTCTAAGTAACTCAGTGGAAATTTGTATGAAAACAGCGGAAGAAAATAGCAAGCATAATTTTTTGTCTATCTATGTATATACAGGATGTCCCAAAACTCGACGTCCAAACAAAATGACGTGATAGCGGGGATCATTTTCAATCAGAATCACCCTAGATTTCACTTTTCTGTAGTATATTTTTTTTAAGTAAACTTCAATCAAAGTCAAGGCTTCATTGATGAATTACTGAAAAATTCACATTTAAATAGGCCTTACTATGGAATAAGAAAGTACATTTAATAAAAAACATTTTTTACACGAAGGTACACTAATTTCAATAAAACCCCAAAAAATAAAATGAACGTCAGCTACGTGTAATTTTTTTTTATATTTTTATTCGAAAATTGGGGTTGAAATTGGAAAAACTCAGAAAAAGAGCTATAACTTCTAAACGAATGAGAATTGGACAACAAAATATAGGCGATTCTGATTAGAAATGATCCCCGCTATCACGTCATTTCGTTTGGACGTCGAGTTTTGGGACACCCGTTTAAAGATTATCCACAATGACATTTTATGACTGATTTGTTTGAGTACCTCAACAAATTAAATGCGAGTGTTGCAGGGAAGAGTGAGAACATTTTGACATACTCGGATAAAATAGAGTTTAGATAAATTACACATAGTTACAGCGTATATTACGTACGAAGTCGCGAATAGTTTTTAGTTTTCTAAATTTAATATGCTTTCTGTATGAACATAAATATGGTGTGCCGTGCAATTTTCGTAGATGAAAAAGTGTGCCAGTTAATAAAAAGGTTGATAACACCTGCCGTAAGGTGCAACTGCACTAACTGTTACGAAATACTCAGCTTTCTCAGCGCGGCCGGGGTACTTGAGAGTCAAACTTGTATGGAGTGTAAGTAAGGGCCTGTTTTACATTCATTTCATAAACTTATTCATAACTCTAAGCATGACATGACGTTATGCATAATAAATATAATAAATGCGTTTCCAAAAAGAACTCGTTTTACCATTCATTTTTATGGTACACTAGCTTTTGCCCACGACTTCACTCGCTTGAAATTCGTATTTAAAAAGAAGAAAGTCAGTAAGCCCGCTTCCGCACCTTTATTTCGGCCCGCGGAACAATACGGTTTGTATGAGAGCCACATCTTAGCGTAACCTGTACTGAACGGCATATTCTGTGAATAATTTTTGAAATTGAATGAATGAAAATTTCAACGGGCTAACAGAGCGGACGGACGGACAGACAGACAGACGGCGGCGTAGGCTTAGTAATAGGGTCCCGTACCGGATACGGAACCCTAAAAATATTTTCGAAAGAATTCTATAGAATTTCAGCTAAAGTTACAATATGAAACTCCCACGTTCTAAGACAGCCCCTATAAAGCTTTTCCGAACTAGTCACAGGTCAGTAGGCCCGCTGTGAACGATTGATATCTTTACAAGAGCACTTATCCTGGGAAACGTTGGCTAAGAAAAACTATAGAAAATTAAAAAAATATATCGCAACTATACTATGGGAAGAATCTGCGTTGTTCTGAATCGTGCCGGGAAATATAATGTTAACTTTTAGGGTTCCGTACCTGTAAAGGACCAGCCAACCGGCCAAGTGCGAGTCGAACTCGCGCACCGAGGGTTCCGTATCGCCATGTCATGGTTAGCGCCACTCACGCCATCTATGGCGTGTTATGAAATGCTTCATATTAGTTAAAATTTATGATTAGTTAAAATTCTTCATACTCTATTCGGTAGATGGCGCGCGCGCATAGACTTTTTGGTTTCTTCTATGGGAGCCTCCCTTTATCTTATTTTTTATTATTTTGTTGTTATATGGGCCATAATTACACATATTCTGTGAAAATTTCAACGGGCTACCTATTACAGTTTAAGAGATACAGCCCTCGGACCGACGGACGGACGGACGGACGGACGGACGGACGGCCGGCCGGCCGGACAGACAGACAGACAGAAGGCGTGGGCTTAGTAATAGGGTCCCGTACCGGATACGGAACCCTAAAAATATATCGCAAGTAGCTATGACACATGTTACATGACACGCTTCTGCCGCAATGCCAGTCTTAACACCTTAGTGAGCTAGGTGCCACGCCAGCCCAATTTTGGTCTTGCCGACTACACTGAACTGGACCGAAAACACGAATTACAACTTCAGTGAAAACTAAACTTGGAAAGCTATTTACGTATGGCCGCTTCGACCGACCCATCTCTATCTCCATCTCTATCTCTATCTTCTCTTCTTCTCTATCTCTATCTTCTCTTTCTCTACTTACTACTAGTATAGCCAGCATTCCAAAGGGAAGTCTCCGGTATGACACCTACCTTCACGGAGGTGATATTCGTTGGTCGCAGCATGTGCTTTGGCCCCTCCGACTCAGCCATCCATACCGGATTACATAAAAAGGTTCCTTCCTTACCTTACCATCCAGGGTAGGGTTTGACCGTACCGAATTGCTACCACAGCACTGAATCAAAGGTCGGTCGAAACGGCTATGTAAATAATTTTCTGTCCAGTGTAGCCGACACGATCAAAGGGAAGCACTGGCACGGCACCTAGTTCACCAAGGTGTTACGAGCCGACATCACGGATGTAGTAGGTGATGTAGCCAGCCGTGTCAACTGCGTTTCAACATCAAGCCGTGTGCAAAAGCTAGTTCAAATAATTAGTTTTAGTTCAAATAAGTAGTTAAAATTTGTTCAAATAAGTAGTTAAAATAATTATATTATGTCACCGAGGTTGCTCCGTTTTATTCTCACCCAGAACAATCTGAGCGGTCACCGAAAAGCCACAGCGGCCATTGCTCAAACCGCTAAACAAGCGAGCTACATTGTAGACTTTTGAAAAACCTCTCTCATTGGCGCACCCAGAGGCTGCTGCGGCCACAAATTGAAATAATTGCCATATTGCGGCGAAAACTCGACTTTCGAAACGCGCCAACCTCCGACCACTGAGCCTTAGAACGATAAAAAAGGTATGGACCCTGAACCCTATCCTCGCCAGCGTAACACGATATAAGTAAAAGCATACTTGTTTCATTGGACGGTCACGCGCTGGCCCGTCAGTCTGTCATCGGCTGCGTTCGCAAAAACCTGTTTAAAATGCCCGCATGCTCTGTGTTTACGTGTAAAAGCACTACAGCCAAGTTTAGTGTGCACAATAGTGGAATATCTTATCATCGGTAAGTACACTCCGCTCCCCGCAACTCGGCGACGCTAGTTCTCATACAAGCATTTGATAGTCCGGTGTCCATACCTTTTTTTATCGTTCTAGACTGAGCCTACAGAACGCACATCAGGAAACCGCTAGTCTGAGCATTAGTATTGTATTGTATTGTTTATTGATCATTCATATGGCAGTTAGACTGCGCTCGAACTTGTCACAATTTGTTCTACGCGGTTCGATTACACCCACGAAGAAGAACCGACAAGAAACTTCGCAGGGTATTTTTTTATACATATTTTTACAAGTATTTAGTGACTAGCCACATAAAACACCGCCCATAGTCTATCGAAAACACAGCTTGGGAGCAAGATTAAATAATTTTGCTGAGAGTTTTGACTACAAAGACTTATTAATTAAGTGAATCAGGTGTAAAGAGGCTTTATTCCAAATTTATGGAGCGCGCAGAGCCCCGTTGTAGCTTCGAAATAGGTGCTGGTGATGTATTAGAAATAAATTATAGAAGGAACTTGGAAAACACGACGTTTATTCAGTAAGTTATGCGCTGGATGCGCTATAAGTCAAAGTCAAAGTCAAAAGCACAATGAAATAATTTTTATTTCATTGTGCATTTTTTTTTATCCTTATGGATCTAATGCTATCGAAATCATAATATGTATATGATGATAGCTCAGTGGTACGGTCGGTCGACTGTCGGTCGGATCATAAGCACACCTGGGCGCGGTCAGTACTTGAATGGGTGACCGCTCGACCGTTGGATGCTGATCGTGGTTGGAATTCCACGTAAAAACTGTAGGTCGCTTCCACAGAACACCTATCTTTGGTCGCTTCCCTTCTTACAGTGTGTCAGGGTTTTACCCGCCCGGGTTTGTACCACCGCACTGAATGAAAGGTCGTTTGAAACGGCTATTTAAATAGTTTGTGTTTTCCGTCCAGTTCAGTGTAGCCGGCACGACCGAAGGGAAGCAATGAAATGGCACCAAGTTCACCAAGGTGTTATGGGCTGACATCGCGGATGTAGTAGGTGATGTAGCCAGCCGTGTCAACTAGGTGCTTTTAAAGCTCGCTGCTGTATTTACCAGAGTTCTTGCAGCGCAACACCGATTACTCTGCTTACCCCGCCTGTCGGAATATAGCGTAATGTTTATGCTATGTTGCGTCTTGAGGTTCATTATTCGGTGGTACTAACACCAGCATGAACAAAGGCGCGACGAATCTCGCGCGTTACGAAAATATGCTAATATGTGATCAGGATGTATGAACGGAAGTCGTATTTGAAGATTTCCCACACGATGTGGGCGCGCGCGCCGCCCCGGAGGAAATGGCTCGGCTGCTTGGGTAAATATTGAAGTCACTCGTGCCGACTACACTGAAATGCACGGAGAACGACCGAATTTTCAGAACCGTTTCGACTGACCGTTTCGTTAGCTTGATGGCAGCAACCCGGACGGGACCCTACCACCTAACAGTGATAAAAAATTCACAATTTCGTGCCTCACACGACTACCGAGCACATTGAAAATGAATCTACGGAATTTTTTTTTTTTTTTATGGAATCCGGTATGGGTGGCTGAGTTGGAGGGGCCAAAGCGCATGCTCCGACCAGCCAATATCACCTCCGAGAAGGTAGGTGCCATACCGGAGACTTCCCTGGATTGCTGGCTATACTGGACTAGAGGAGAACACAACCGAGGTTGCTATGCGGCCATCTTACATCCAGTACGGTGGTACCAACCCAGTCGGCTACAAGTTGAGCCTACCACCTAGTAAGGGGCAAGGGAAGGGACCTACAGTTTTACACCGGTTCCGAACGGTGAAGCAGCAGGTGTAGGTATGCACGTAAATTTTTTCGTCAGAAAAAACTCATTGGTACACGCCGTCGGGATTCGAACCGCGGACCTCTCGCATGAGAAGCCGATGCCCAAACCACTCGGCCACCCGCCGCTTAAGAATTCGAAAACATTCTTAAAAAGGTTAGGCTACAGGGCAAACCCTTAACCCGATCGTCTTTGTTTTAGGCTCAAATTGTAGCTGACTAAATTGTCCAGAGGAGATCATTCTTCGTTTCCAAAATATCGAGCACCAAAATAAAAAATTCGGAAGAAAAATGAATATTTTTTTTTACTATTTCGGCCATTACTTTTTTCGTTTTTTACTTTGTCTAACTTTTTGCACCTTACAGCTCTTACGCGTATACTTAAGAATACGCGTCTTTTGAGCCTTATTTGAATATCAGATCTTCACAACTCTCCGAGATATAAGGGGATCGCACTCTTTCGTGAAATCGGAGCCTACACTGGAGTGAACGAAAATACATTTCCAATGTCAAAATATGCACTCATATTCCTCGGATTGGTCCATAGCTGGGGAAGGCGGCCACCGAGCGCTGTTCTGTGGATTAGCCAATCGTATGTTTTTTTTTCATTGTGTAAAAAATTGGTAATGTGTTATCAGAATATGATGCGATAATGACATGTGGTGGTTTGTGATAGAAACCAGTAGTGTTTCGTTTCATGTTGCTACTGGGGTAGTGCGCGGTAGTGCATCGCTATAAGCTCTTTGCTTACGGTGACACTTGGTCCGGGTCGTTTCCCACCCTATAATATGGTTGAGGGAGGCGATGGCTGGCCCAGGTGTGGTGCTCGTGAACGCGTGCTGTTTGTGGAGACTGGCCTGCTTCATGTGGCAGTGTGGTGGGTATATAACTTCATACAATTTCATAGTAAAAATGTTTTCACTTTGTCATGAATTACCTACTGCATCTGTCATAGTCATAAATCAGCGCATGCGTGTCTAGGCAGTGGCAAACATTTTTTTTTTGTAAAGTGGACTAAGTGCACTTTGAAAAAAAAACCCGTGAAGTTTCTTGTCAGTTCATCATCGCTGTAATAATCGAACTGGCGGAATGTTACAATGTAAATATAACAAATCTGAGTGCAGTGTACAGCTGCCAATAGATGCTAAATAAACGATAAACATTAATAAACAAAAAGAATGTATGATTGAATGTCGTGTTGGCAGTTTCTGTTACTAGATTCTTATCTAATCCGGATAAGACATTATGTATTTATTTATTTACTTTATTTTTTAAATCTAAGAAACATGACAAGCTCCCTCTCGTTCCCTAGAGATTTAGAGTTGATATCTATTATGAATTTTTTTTCGCTCGTAGTTGATTCCTATATTTTTCTGAAAATTTAGTCCGCATTGGGTCAACAGTTTTAAGAGAAGAGGTCGTTTTATCTTTTATTGTTTATTGTTGTTGTTTATCGTATAATTTCATCCATAGGTAGGTAACCTACGCTTGAATATGTCGAAAATTCAGCCAGTTATAAATTCAATGCGAAGAAGAACTGACAAACTTCGCAAGTCACACTGTTTTGTTAGTCGGTTATAAGTATTAGATTAAAGTAATTTCCAATAATTAACCCATACTACCGCTCACAAGAGCATTAATATTTACAGCATAAACATGAATACTCAAGAATCTGACCACACTGCCAATTTAAATTACCTATATCTGGTGTAAATATTCTATATCCGTTGAAAAACCTTTCTAAGAGATGGAACCTCTTTGTGCATTTATAAATTCTATAATCATAATACACCTATGAATTAAATATAGATAATTCATCCAAGAAGAACTACCGATTGTATCTCGACTGTGTGAAGAATCTATTAGCGAAGAATGCACTTTCACAATGCTATGTTTAATGTTTAATAATCCACTCTAAGTTTCGCTGTCGGAAACGAAACTCCATTGTGCTTCATTGAAAACATCGGATTGCTCATGAGACATCGTATCAAATAGTTACATCATAAAATGTTATGTTAGCTATGCGTTTAGTTGGGAAGAGGGTACGGGTTATAAATTTACGTTTTCTAATGTAACATCCTAATTAACTTTTTTTTTTACTTTTTCCAACATCAGTTTTGTTTTGTACTTCAACTCATCATCAGAACGTCGCAGCTATATAGAGTGAGAGAGAGAGAGAGAGAGAGAGAGAGAGCGAGAGAGCGAGAGAGAGAGAGAGAGAGAGATGAGGAGAGAGAGACAGAGATAGAGAGAGAGAGAGAGAGAGAGAGCGCGAGAGAGCGAGAGAGAGTGAAAGATAGAGAGAGAGAGAGAAAGATAGAGCGAGGAGAGAGAGAGAGAGAGAGAGAGAGATAGAGAGAGGAGAGAGAGAGAGAAAGATAAAGAGAGGAGAGAGAGAGAGAAAGATAGAGGTAGAGAGAGAGATGCTGTAGGTACTAAGAAAGAATAGCCCCATTGAATTTCGCACTGTGCACGCCGTAAAAGGCGGCTATAAGGGAGAAGGACGAGATTCCGTACTAAATAGCGACACGTTAGCCATCTGTCCTCACCTTGGCGCGGTCCTTCCACCAAGTCTCGCAGCAGGTGGGTCTTCGTGCCTTACTTGCTGCTCGATTGTTATCTTTTCCCAATATTTTGCTAAACGTGGTGATCGGTGTTGAGCCGTAATTCACCAGAGTTCTTATCTATTTCATTGTAGTATAGTCTGAATTTTCTATTTCCTAAGTTTATTAATATGAATATTTCGAAGCTGATGACGTAAGTGTATTGTTCATATTCTCGCGAACTATGAGGTCTCCTCTCCGTGACCCGAACAGACAATGAGGTTATTTTCTCTGCATTTTTGTTGGTAAATTGGTTGTGTCGTCGTGAACCTTGGTGCCCTGCGACATCCAGGTAGCATTGTCGTGTTCTAGGCGAGTTTCTAGGCTGTGGTGAATCCGAGGTTAGGTTATAATTTTCTTATTCTATAATTATGTTTGTTTGCGTGTAGGTATATATATATTTTTGACATTGAAAATGTATTTTTCTTTCGCTTCAGTATAGTCATAAATTGACATAATATTTCTTATATTTGAATACGCCCTAAATAAAAGTCATTTTCAATGTACCCGAAGTCCGAAGGTCATGTAATGCATGAGATCTGTGAATTTTGTTACCTTACTAGGTGGTAGGGTTTCCCGACCGGGTTGATACCACCGCACTGAACGAAACTTCGGTCGAAACGGCTATGTGTTGGTGTTTTCCGTCCAGTTCGGTGTAGCCGACATGAAATGAAAGGAAGCACTGACACGGCACCTAGTTCACCCGGTGTTATGGGCTGACATCACGGATGTTGCAGGTGATGTAGCCAACCATGTCAGTTTCCATAAGAAATAAAAAATAAAAAAACCGATCGCACCACTGACTTGAGCTGCCGAGGCTGACAAGTTTAGTTATCTTATCTATCACCTATGTTATTTCCATTTTTACTGGCTAGGTAAGGTCAGAATATTCTGTGAACTTATAAAAAATATATTTATTGCACAATATGAAATTAACAAATAAATTAAAAGACTAATAATAAACTAAACTAAACAACATAAAAAAATTTACACAAATTTTGATCACTCTCTCCTCGTAGGGTACCCAAAACGCTTTTCCCGCGCTGGATAGCGATTGCTATCCGATGTTTAAGGTATTGCCCTGCCTTAAAGATTGCCTGACAAGTCAATTAATTTTTTACTTAAAACGGAGGTTAGTGACTTTGCCTCTTTGCTCCAAGCACCTAAAGTCTCGACGGCAAAGGCCACGAAATCGTGATTTTTTTTTTTTATTTTTTTTATTCGTCTTAATTGTCAACCTTCCCAATGGAGGAGTTGTTTATTTTAATTTAGTTTTACTTTGATTTTAATCTGTTGTTTTTTCCATTTTTAATTCATGTTTTTAGTAATAAAAGTAATGTAAAAATTCAAAAAAAAAAAAAAAATTGTCAAGTACTTTAGGTGCTTCGAGCGAGCTGCTGATTCCGCGGCGGGGCCAGCATGGCGAGATGTGGCCGTTCAGTGAACTTAGTTTGCCATTCATTAGATACACAGATAAAACTTCTTGTCATTCCGAAATGCGATTGGATATTACTTTCCTTACGCAAAAGATCTTCACTACTAAAATTCACAAAAACTCTTAAAAATGAAAGTTAGAACATAAAATTAATGCGCCGAAATTTCCTACCAAGAACATTCTTGTTTCCTACAATCGGCTGTACTTTTTGTTGATAATGTTTCGATTGGGCTATGCAAGTATGGAGAAGCATTCCACCTTTTTTTTTCTATTCTTTTATGGAAACTGACACGGTTGGCTACGTCACCTACCGTGATGTCAGCCCACATCACCTTGGTGAACTAGATGCGGTATCAGTGCTTCCCTTCGGTCGTGCCGACTGCACTGAACTGGACGGAAAACAAGAACTAATTACATAGCCGTTTCGACCGACTTTTCATTCAGTTCGGTGATACCAATTTGGGCGGGTTAAACCCTTCCACCCTAGTAAGGTAAGAGCGGAAGGGACCTACAGTTTTAAGTGGAATCCGCACCACGGTCAGCATCCAACGGTCAAGCGGTCACCCATTCAAGTACTGACCGCGCCCAGTTGTGCTTACGATCACAAGCTACGAGCTACTTGCGTGAACTTTGAAATATATATGTATTTAAGATCTTTATTTATGAGCTAAGCCACCCGATCTCCAATATCGACTACTTTGGTGCGTCGGCAGATGTCCTCGTTACGCACTATATCACCTAGCGATATTCCCAGCATGGCTCGCTCCATTGCTCGCTGAGCAACTTTCAACCTTTGGACAAGACCGACCGTCAGAGTCCACGTTTCATACCCGTACGTCATAATCGGGAGGACGTATGTATTTATGGGCGACGTTGAAAGCGCAATAACCAACCTTGTTACAATTACCTTATGGTACATTATAGCTTGTTATAATGTTATAGCGTACCTACTCATTATTGATTTATGAACTTCCGGTAATAAGTACCAAGTATTTCCTAACGTGGAGGTAAATTTTTATGAGTTCAAGACTCCGGTTATTAGCTTATTTAAACGTGAAAGTTTATGTCTTGAAGAGTTATATTCTCTACTATTTTATTATAATCATTAAAATTTCACTACAAGTGCACACGACAGGTCACCTTATGTCACGTTGGAGACGGTCACAGAGAGGTCTATCCTCGGGGCGATGCCTGTCTCTCTCTCTTCTCGATCTTTTTTTAGGGTTCCGTATCCTTAAGGAAGTCTATTACAAAACCTACGTCGTCTGTCAGTCTGTCCGTCCGTCCGTCCGTCCGAGTGCTGTATTTTCAACCGTAAGGCCCGGACTTCATCCATCCGTTTCTCCCCGGAGTTGACTAAAATAGAGTGAGAACTTCATGCATCCGTTTTTCACTCTGTCGCTCACACGGTGTGGCCTATTTTAGTCAACTCCGGAGAGAAACGGATTCATGTAGTAAGGGCCAAAGAGGCATCCGATTGACATCTTCATAGAATAATCCTAGTAATATTATAAACGCGAAAGTTTGTGAGGATGGATGGAAGTATGGATGTATTGATGGATGTATGGACCTTTGTTCCTCTTTCACGCAAAAACTACTGAAGGTTTTTGATGAGACTTTACAGTACTACTTACTTTACGTACTAGTACGGCTTGGCGGGCCGACTCAGTGAAACGTGCCGCGTCAGAAGAGATAGAGTTACGCGATAGAAAGAGAAGCGTGCTGTAGGAACATATAATTTTAGCCAAGCAGCAAGAGTAGCTATTTATTTATGTCTTTGTAGAGTGATCCTTCTGTACGTTGTTAGTGCTATTAATGTATTCTGTGGCACAACCTAGCTAGATTGTTACTTACATGTGAGCATATTTTTTGATGCTCGAAAAAGAGCTCTCTCCATACTAGCGAGCTAATTGTTCAAATTCGGAGCACGCTCTGGCAGTCGTTAGGCATTTTTTGTTCTTACATACTTTAGACAATGATCAATAAATGTCCGGACACGCCATCGCTTTTTCAATTAGGGTTGCCACGGAAAATAGCGCAACCTGTCTTTAAAATGTTTCTAGCCGGTTCTTCTTCGCCGGTCTAATCGAACCGGATAGTACAAATTTTGACAAGTTCGAGTGCAGTCTAACTGCCATATGAATGATCAATAAACAATACAATAAAATTAAAAACAAACTAATAATTCTTGAAATTTCAATAATCATGCAAATATATATATTTTTTTTTTTATGGAAACTGACACGGTTGGCTACATCACCTACAACATCCGTGATGTCAGCCCATAACACCGGGTGAACTTGGTGCCACGTCAGTGCTTCCCTTCGGTCGTGCCGGCTACACTGAACTGGACGGAAAACACAAACTATTTACATAGCCGTTTCGACCGACCTTTCATTCAGTGCGGTGGTACCAACCCGGGCGGTTTAAACCCTACCACCTAGTAATTTAAGAAGGGAGTCATATCCCTTAGTCGCCTTTTACGACATACACGGGGATAGATGCAGTGGGGCTATTCTTTTAAAGTACCGGCCCCACACGGTACGATATTTTTTATATATTATTATTTTTATAATAATTAAGTTTACGTAATGTACCTTAGATGTAATTAAAAGTTACGTAAATAAATACGTGGCAATTTTAAATAGAAAAATGTATTTCATTTGAACTTTTTTACATCTCAAAATTTTATTAAAATTATTGAAAATGTGCTCATTTTGAGCTGCAAAACTAAAAAGAAAAATTTTAATTCGTATTTTCAAAACAATCATAAAATCATCTCGACTCATTGATCAGTAATTTTCCCGAGAATTTCTTTCAAAATGGAGTAGAAAATTCTATGCAAATTGTGATTCTCCGGAAAATTTTACATCAAAGAAGTAAAGGAAATTGCACCTTACCCCCCGGCCATACGGTTCCATGATGTTGTTAATAAACTGCTTGGAATTCAGACGAAGTCGTCAACTTTCTTGCCAGTTTGTCTCAACTTTTCTAGCTAATATTTCTAGCTTGAATGTATTTTTTTTTCTGTGTAAAAAATCTTGCAGTATTAATTTTATTTATACAGAGAAAACATAAATCTATATATTGGAATATTCAATTAAACAGACAACAAAAGTTTTAAGGGTGATACTGGAATTAAAATTTTACAACATTTACTTTTATAAGGTCTTATTCTTCGGTAGAAAATAAGCCAGCGCAGTCTTCTAGCACCAGTAGATTAATTTGTAGGTCAAATCGATAGCTTTTTGAAAATGCGATTTGATTAACCTAGCTCGATTAAGAAAAATCATGAAGATGCCTCTGAATTTAGAAATAATAACGTATTTAAGGCAACGCAACGTGACCAAATCAAGGCTTTGGAAAAAATATATTTTATTCGTTGAATATACAGGGTGTTAAAACGGCGAGTACATTAATTTCGCCAGCGCAATCTTCATGTTTTTCCTAGACAAAAAAGTTTTTCTCTAAAGTGTCTAGTTTTCGAGATATGAATTTTTGAAATGTATGTTTTCGTCTAGTGTAATTTAACGCGTTGTTGCCGCTCCTCAGCCTCCGCCTGCCGACCTCCAGTCCTCCACTCACAAAGTTAACCCCCGCCCCTCCCGCCAACACCTCCGTCCGAGGCGCTCACGTCTCACCCACTCTTCCGCCCACCGCGCCGCCCTGTTGTCATTAGATCATTTTTACACTAAAATAATCAATTAGTTTGTATGAAAACTGTAAATTTTTATTTAAACGGAATTCTGAAAAAAGTTACTTGACTTTTTTGTTACTCTTGATCGCAATAATAATTTCCTAGTAAATTTAATGTACTCGCCGTTTTTACATCCTGTATATCTAAATCCGTAGCTTTTGTTTTTTTGTTTTGATTCGTAGTTTCGGAATAAAAAAATAAAAACCAAATTGTTGCTTGATTGATTGTGTTGCATCCTACTCCAACCAGCGAAAGCGGCGCCTTGAAAGAGGAGTACGGGTGAATACGGGTTGACAGGGACTTAAAGTTAATTTGTTTGCTTATTTGTCGGTATGAACAAGTTATGTTGTTGTTCCAGTTCATCGGGGCGCTGATGCTAGCGGCTTCGTCATCCGCCGGCAGGAGAACCTACAAACGAGAAGGTACATACATTAAAACCGGCATAGCATTCGCAGCCCCCGCGTACAACCGAATGTCCATGGGCGTCGTTAGGTACCTTATGGATCGGCTCTGTGATACATAAGTAGCGCTTTTGTATAAAAAAAAAATCTTTTAATTCAGTCATTTCATTCCGCCCCCCTTATAACGGTGGTTCAGGAATTGACTCTCAAAATTTTAAGGGTTGATTTTGGAGGTCTAGTGGACCACTTTGGACTTTGTAATTTTTTTTATACCTAGAAGAACTCATGGTAGATATACCTACATGTTTGTGGCGGTGAATTCGATGATCTAACTAAAAATACTTAAGTATACTTAATTTTACTTATTTAAAAAAAAAGTTTTACAGGAAATCTTTTTTTTTTTGGAACCTGACACTGTTGGCCACATCACCTACAACATCCGTGATGTCAGCTCATAACACCTTGTTAAACTAGATGCAATGCCAGTGCTTATCTATGGTCGTGCCGGCTACACTGAACTGGACGGAAAACACGAACTATTTGCATAGCCGTTTCGACCGACCTTTCGTTCAGTACGGTGGTATCGACCCGGAAACTGCCTAATATTATCTACATATTATGTAGTATTGACCCCGAATTTTTGTATGACGTCCCGTTTTAAATGGTGCTACCATGTAACTGGAGATCTTATTATAGACCTCATCCTATACATAACTGTTATTTCCATGTCAAATGTTTTCTTCTCCTAATTAATTTAACATACCCGTTGAAATACTTTATTATGCTGACTAGGTAATTGTTTTTTTGCAGCTCCACTGAGCCCCTCCTACCTTCCACCCTCGCAAGGTGGCGGGGGGCACGGCGGGGGCTCCGGAGGATACGGCGGCGGGGGCTCCGGAGGACACGGCGGCGGGGGCTCCGGAGGACACGGCGGCGGGGGCGGCAGGCCTTCCTCCAACTACGGCGCGCCCTCCAGACCGCCGTCTAGCTACGGTCCACCTCCCTCAAGACCTTCCACCAACTACGGTCCGCCCCAATCAAGACCGTCCAGCAGCTACGGCGCCCCTCCTAGACCCTCGTCCAGCTACGGCGCCCCCAAGCCTTCATCTAGCTACGGCGCTCCTCCGAGACCTCCGGCGACCAGCTACGGTATTCCTACCGGACCTTCCAGCAGCTACGGCGCGCCACCGAAGCCGTCCAGTAGCTACGGCGCTCCCTCGAGGCCCTCGAACTCGTACGGAGCTCCCGCGCCCTCCTCGAACTACGGAGCACCATCGCAGCCATCCGGCAACTACGGAGCTCCAGCTCCATCCAACAGCTACGGCGCCCCTTCTGCTCCGTCGAGCAGCTACGGCGCCCCTTCGGCTCCGTCTAGCAGCTACGGAGCCCCTTCGGCTCCGTCGAGCAGCTACGGCGCCCCATCGGCTCCGTCGAACAGCTACGGCGCCCCATCGGCTCCTTCTTCGTCATACGGGGCGCCTTCAGCTCCATCAAGTAGCTACGGAGCTCCGTCCAGCGGCGGACACGGCGGACGTGGCGGATTTGGAGGCGGTGGCGGGCACGGGAACGGGTTTAGCAGTGGCGGCGGACACGGTGGCGGAGTCGGAGGAGGCGGCGGTGGACACGGAGGAGGATTTGCCAGCGGCGGCGGCCACGGAGGCGGATTCGGAGGAGGCGGCGGCGGACACGGAGGCGGATTCGGAGGAGGCGGCGGCGGACACGGAGGCGGATTCGGAGGAGGCGGCGGCCTTGGAGGAAGCGCTCCTTCGTCGTCTTATGGCGCGCCGCCTGCTCCTTCCAGCAATTATGGCGCCCCTGCACCTGCTCCTTCCAACAGTTACGGGGCCCCGTCGCCGTCTAGCAGTTACGGTGCGCCTGCTGCTCCTTCTAGCAGCTACGGCGCTCCTTCGGCCCCATCGAGCAGCTACGGGGCTCCATCGGCGCCTTCGAATAGCTACGGCGCCCCTAGCTCCGGTGGCGGAGGGGGCGGATTCGGGGGCGGCTTTGGCGGTGGACACGGAGGGGGAAGCGGAGGAGGCGGCGGAGGGGACACGGGTTATTCGGGTGGCAGTCATTCGAGCGGGGGCGGCGGAGTCCCGGCCACCATCGGTCAGAGCTACGACTCCAGCGGCGGTTACGTATACTAAATATCTCCGCATTCCCGTACCGAGCCAGTATGTCCAGTGGCGCTTTGCAGCTTGAAAATCCTAGGCGCTTCTTTTCAGAAAAAAAAACTTGGAAGTGATACCTTCAAATGAGGCCTACCTAGGGTTGCCAGTTCACATTTTGTACAGATTTTAGAGGACTTGATTAAGTAATTTAAAGACCAATAATGATAATTAAATAGGACACTATTTTGTTTTAAAGGATACCCCTAAGCATGTAACTTAATTTATTAATACAAAGCGGCGGGTGGCCGAGTGGTGCGAGAGGTTCGAGGTTCGAATCCGGTCGGCGTGTACCAATGAGTTTTATCTGACGGAAAATTTACGTGCATACCTACAACTGCTGCTTCACCGTTCGGAACCGGTGTAAAACTGTAGATCCCATCCCTTGCCCCTAACTAAGTGGTATGCTCTAATTGTAGCCGACTGGGTTGGTACCACCGTACTGGATGTATGATGGCCGCGTAGCAGTCTCGGCTGTGTTCTTTTCTAATCCAGTATAGCCAGCAATTCAAAGGGAAGTCTCCGGTATGGCACCTACCTTCTCGGAGATGATATTGGCTGGTTGGAGCACGTGCTTTGGCCCCTCTGATTCAGCAACCCACTTGCGCTTTTACTGTAAGTAATATAACGATGAATGGTGCTAAACATTTTGTTTTAAGCGGCATATGGCCGAGTGGTCGTCGACATCTCTTGCAATAAGTCCGTGGTTCGAATCCAACAGGCGGCGAGAACCAATGAGTTTTTAATTTGAAAAAATTACGTGCATACCTTCACCCACTGCTCCATGGTTCGGTTTCCATGTAATAAGGTTGACTGGAAGAAATCACTTGTAGCGATAAGTCCGCCTTTGCGCACTCCTGTATTTCTTGTTTCTTGTCGACTGTTCTTCCTTCAATTTGTGTGCAATAAAGAGTTTCTATTCTATTCCATTCTATTCTAAAAAATTAGGACCACCGCGTTGGCTGGAGGAAATTTCCTAAGGTAATAAGCCATTAAGTGGCATAAAGTGTATTATTATTATTACTCCTTTATTAACACATATATTTACAATAATTTTACATATAATAAACTATACCTAAAATATACAAAAATTATATATAAAATTATTATAAAATAAATGGAGTTTCCACCACCGGCGGCGGGGCGAGCCCAAGCTACCGATGGTCGGGTCCCAAAGAGAGGAACCTCCGGACGATGCGTTATTATTACTATTATTTTAAAAATATATTGCCCTATATAGAAAAACAGAAACCGATATCGCCCTATATAGGGCAATATCGGTTTCTGAAGCTAACAATTGGGTGTCCTTTAAAACAGAGGACGTTTGGCAACCCTAGGTCTAATTGACAGTAGAACTTTGATGTTGAGTCATTTATGAATATAGATGAATCTAAAGAGCATAATATCATCTCCCAGTGAAAGTCTGCTATTTGACGTAAATATGTGAATACTTGCGACGACAGAGCTACGACTTTATCTACGTCAAAGTAGCAGTAGCAAAGGTTTAAATCGATAGATAGTGCGCACAGTCTAACATGGCGCACTACAGACAATGTCACCAATGAAAGGGCCGCATGCGGCTACTTCACATTAGTCGCAGCGCCGCGCGCGTGTTGAGAGGTCGTTCCACGGAATGGAACGGAACGCGCCGATGCGCGAGTGCAGAGCGTTAGCGTTTTGTTAACACAAGGCAGATTTGCGATGCAATTCTTGATGACTACTGCACATGAAGTCACGCACACCGTTATGTCTAATCGGTGACGAACTCTTGAGCGCTTTGTCCTATCTATCGATTTAAATATTTGAGCAGTAGACTATAATCTGTATTTTTTCGTTTTTGGTCAGTACTTACCAACTTGAGGAGGCTAGTTTTGGTGAGAAAGTGTTATTATTGTGTCAGTATTAAAAATGTTTTGTATTATATTTTTTAAATGGCTATTATGTCAACATGTGCTATGAATTTATCGAACAAACTTAAAAATAATTTGAACGAATTCTCGCAAAATATTTATGTGAAATTTAATTTAATTCATTGAAGGTTTTAAGTAGTGATCTCTTTGACAAGTCTCTCTACTGTTCGCCACTGGATAATAATGTAAATTAATTTAATTTAATGTTACTCTCCCCACCCTCACGGTATCTATTAAATTTATATAAAATATCAATACCTTCAAAACCTTAGTTAAGTGTGTACAAATTTGTTAATTTAAGTGCTTTTGTATTAAAAAATAAATTTTATAAAAATTTCATAATTTTTCATTCCTTTTCATCGACCCTCAGTATTTTCTGAATGAAACGTCGTCGTCGGTCGAAACGGCTATGTAAATAGCTCGTGTTTTCCGTCCAGTTACCGAAGGGCAGCACTGACATGGCCCCAAGTTCACCCGGTGTTATGGGCTGACATCACGGATGTTGTAGGTGATGTGGCCAGCCGTGTCAGTTTCCATAAGAAAAAAAAAAATCTTTGTCGCCGACATGAAATGAAGAGAAGCACTGACATGGCACCTAGTTCACCCGGTGTTATGGGCTGACATCACGGATGTTGTAAGTGATGTAGCCAACCAACGAATTAAAAAGCGTTGTAGCCAACCGTGTCAGTTTCAATAAAAAACCATTCCATAGCAACTTTTCATTTCATAAAAAGTGTTTAGGAAACATTAAAATGTGATCATAATTTAACGAAAAAAGCTAGTTTTTTTATTGACATTGCGACATATGGCGCCGAGCCACCCATAAGGTGTCTAACGACGCCCATGGACATTCGGTCATATGCGGGGGTTGCGAATGCCATGCCGGCCTGACAGGTGCCCATTCACGTCCCTCTTGAAGGACCCGAAACTGTACATGGGGGGAAATATATGGGCAGAGAGAGCGTTCCAGAGTTTACCGGTTCTGTAGAGCTATTCTGGATGTTTCGAAACGGTTAAAAGAGAGATCGCAGGATTCCGACAATAGATCGACACCTCTTAGGTCGACATTACATTTTTCAATAGGAATTAAAATAAAAAGACGTAGTTCAACATTCTATTATATTTGTTATTAGTTTAATACACTGTAAACGAGTCGCTCCATCAAATGAAGGCGATCTACTTCGCAGTTTAGATTAATTTAACGTTTACACATTTTTTTTCTCATTTTCTTTTCAATATTCAACAAGTACTAATAAACAGATCATAGTCGCTACTCTAACAGATCAAATTAAGTGATATATGAGGTGAATAACCTATACTCCATGTTGATATAATTTCATGTAAACTTTGACAAAATTTTGTTTCATATACAGAGAGAAAAAAAAAACTTGAACTAAATTAATAAAATAATATATTATACTCTGAAATCAATGTGCACATACATAAAGAATCACATTGTTGCATTTTTTCCCCATAATATACTTTAATGATATCAGGTAATCAATCGTCAAGGTAGGTAGTTAAAGTAGTCAAGTATATAATTATTTATAACGGTTATTGTTTCACAGAAACATTTGTAAAATCTATAGTCAACACAAATTAATAAACTTGTCTGTAGCAATGATTTGTAATGAAATATGCACGACTAAATAACACAACCTAACAAAATTACTTCATAATAAAATCACCTCTGACATCAATCATAACGTGACGATTTCTCGTCTTAATAACAGTACAGCCGTTGCATGAGAGATGTAGCCTATTTGCTAGACCTATGTAACCAGGGCCAGTATTCTCTAACGTCCTACCGCCAACGTCGGTGACGCTGACTAATTATGTCTCTGTCTAATTATATGAACTAGACAGAGACATAACTAGTCAGCGTCACCGACGTTGGCGGTAGGACGTTAGAGAATACTGGCCCAGGTAGTCCGTAGTTAGGGTTGCCAACTCTTTTTAGAAGAAATAACGTATTTCTGATTTCAGGAACGGTTAAATAAAAAGTAAAAAAAGGATTCTTTATGAAAATTTAAATTTTGAACATACATATATATTTTAGTGTTCTCTGCAAATTTCAGCAGTGATGAGGTATTTTTGAATACACCTATCTATTTGATGCACCGCATTCGATTACTGAGGTGCTGTCACTTCACGTTTAATTTCACGCATTGTGTGAACTTAAGTTGAAATAAAGTATTTTCGCGTACTTTATTGCTATTCAAAATTTTTAAAGTACGGAGTCCTAAAATAACGCACGATAATTTATTTTAAAGTACGGTTGACAACCCTATCCGTAGTACACGTCTCCGCCATAAAGGTCATGCGCTTTCGTGAGACGCAACAACTATACTTCTACGTCATCGACATATAAATATGTGTAAAACATTTTTTATATAATAAATAAATTGAAATTTAAAATTGAATGGTTAGAATTTGATATATCTGATAAATTCATACAAAATATGTTTTTTTTTCATATAATTGTTGTAGAACTTAAATAAAGATATTATGCTTTAGCATTAGCAATTATTTCACTTATTTGAGGTTTAAAATAATTAGATTAATTTGAACAATTGGAATTGTTGAGAATTAACAATATGTCAAAGACAAAACAATTCTAACACAATCTAATATATTCAAGACTTTGATAAAGTTCAATATAAAAGACAATATATCACTCATATATGACTGCTAAACATTTAATTTAAAAAAAACGTCTCTCAAAAAATGACTAGCCGTTTACATCACCTCACATAACAGATAATTAGTAAAAGAATAATCGTGATCGACTATAAATAAGTACACATACAATCAACAATATACCTACACTACCTTATAGCTAATGATATGTGTCGTTACATCTAAACAAGTACTAGAAAACATCTGGTAGGGACATCATGATATGTATTCGTTACTTTAGTAGTCTTATATTATTAAAACTATGCGTCCCTTAAGAACATTCTTGATTTGATAGGTTTAAAATATATCTGTGTAAATATAAAAGTTTAAAAAGTAATCAATGTGTTTAGTATGCCCAAACTGTGTAAATTTTGAAAGAAAATCTAAACTCCCAGTATTCTGTGTTGCAAGTCAATAATAAGAAAATCAAAAATTTTAAGTACGTTTGCCTAAATACTTAAATTTAATTAGTAGTAAATAATTATGACGAGTATTAATAAATTGCCTAAAATAATATTTGTCAACCTTCAAATTCACGAATGTCCTCAACTTGACTCATTGCAATAATTTAAGTCTTACATTAACAATGTCGCATTCGATTGCAGTAAAAGCGTCTAAATTGGTTAAACGTATAGTTTTTTTTTATTATTTAATAAATATATCATTCATATATAATTCTTAAATTCAAGTATACATTCATACTATTGAATAAAATGAAGGATGATATCTACTGTGATAGTAGATA
Source organism: Nematopogon swammerdamellus (assembly GCA_946902875.1). Taxonomy (NCBI): domain Eukaryota; kingdom Metazoa; phylum Arthropoda; class Insecta; order Lepidoptera; family Adelidae; genus Nematopogon; species Nematopogon swammerdamellus. The sequence continues at coordinate 2,967,958 of OX336344.1, forward strand.
AGAATGGGCGAGAGACAGAAACCAAATTATTCATGATTTGAACTAATTTATAAGTATCCCTAATTCCAGAAGTACAATTAAAAGTCACGTTCATAAATAGATTTCTAACGAGATATTCGAATGCACAACTTTGATATGTAAACCGTTCGATTTGTGAATATAAGCTAATTTAGTACATGGTTTAAGTACATCGATTTAAACCGCGGACCTTACCGAAGCTAACATCGAGAGTAACAACGTTTCATCTAAATCTATATTCCCAATCACAGGAATCAGCTCTCGAGTAAACACATCGACAAGACAATCACGCACATCCAGACGCTAAAAAAAATTTATTCGCCAATATTTAGGTCAACTGATTTAAATAACTACGTGTGAATTAATTTGAGCTTGCCGCAATAATTGCTTAAATCTTCTCATTTGATAAAGAAAGCTATTTAATTTCGTAAATTTTTTTTATCGAGCCCCCATGGTGCTATTTTTATACAATATTTGTTTTGATAAGTCAAATGGCTTCGTCATTAAAATGTGAACTTTTTTTTTAACAAACTTTGTCTTCACTACCCATTGTCAACTTTCTAATGTCGACCTAAGCTAGCACACGCAGTATCGCCTCTACAACTTTATGACTATCTAATTCACACTTTGAGTGCATAAAATTCAATTTTCGAAGTTTTGTCTAGAACTCATAGTTGTGTAGTCAGTAAACGTAGTTCTCAAAATAGTCGGATGAAAAGCGTTTCACGAACATCAAAATCATTTTCACTAACATTACCACAACATTACGATAAGTACGAGTTTAATACGTATAAGTTTCAGCACACAGATTTAGCCATATAGTGGCCATATTAGTGTCATTTCGCAGTGCTCATATTTAAATAAATCTATATTTGTCCGTTTTATATTATGGAGTAATAATTATTCTTTGTAAATAACAGCCGCGTGATTATTAAAAATAAATTCTATGGAATTATTTATTTGTGTATTTAAGTGTGGCTACTTACTGTTGAATCCACTCGCACAGGTCCTTGCATAACACTAGTTGGCTAACGGTTCGGTATTTCCTAAATTACCAAAAGGTACAGTACCATATCGATATTTATTATACGTGCTTTCATTTTCACAATTTCCACTTCTACAATAATTGACTTAAATAAGGAATCTTCCATAAATTCTGAATAAATGCATTTACAACCTACAACAAAGATTGATGATGTTACGATTTTTTTTTATCTTATATTAAACACTAAATACGATCGTTATTATTTAAAATAAAATCTCTAAATTGGGCCGTCATTAAATTTCACTGTGATTTTTTAATGGAAATCGATCTACATAAATACAAAATAATTCCAATGAAAATGTTTTCAAATTAACAATACACTAATATTATGCAAACACAAAATCGCTTTAATTCAATCAAGAGATACACTCCATCTATGAGAATCTTGCCTATAGTCTCTATGATGCATTTGGTCAAAGCTACAGTACGACTATTCTAATTCTGCCAGTCAATCTTGCTTGAAATTGATTGCTCTTTAATACATACACAAGTAATTTATTTCAGAAAGGCAAACATGACATAACATACATCGTATTTAATATTTTCCATATCCATCCTTTCCACATGCTTCCAACAACAACTTGGGCAGCTTGTTGCAACTGGCAGACTTAGAACTCGCATTATAAAAGACAACATTGACGATCTAAAAAGCGGTTTGTTGCTTCGCACCCAGCGGCTGCGCCTGGGCATTCGGTCCGAACAGGGGCGTAGGTCCATCGTTAGGGTCATCTAGATCATCGTCGTCCTCGAGTGCTGGGTTAATTCTACCTGATTTTTCATCGGGACCTACCAACGTAGAAGCGGCACCATACAGTCTCCCAGGTACTCCCCCAAGTACCGAGAGTTGTTCACCTGCCTCGGAAGGCTCGTCCACGCGACGGATGTCTTCAGGTATGTTGACGACGCAGTTGAAGTAGTCGTACTCGGGATTCAGGCGGCCAGAGTGGAACAACCAGCTGGGAAAGGAAAAATACATTTAGGCCCACTTGCGCCAACACAAATTTAATATATAAACCAGTTTAACTCGCTAAACCAGTTTAAGCTAGCACCCTTTGACTGTGGGAACCGCGTTTAAATCCATAACTCGCTACTTAACTTTAAACTCGTGTTGGTGCAAGTGGAGCTTAGCTTTTAACAATGGATTCACGTGTATCGTTATGGCCAAGGAACTGAATTTACGAGAGAAAGCATGAAAACAATTTTGGAGATAGGAGTCGCTTCGCACTCCTGCCGCTGTTCTTTAAACGTGGATTCACGGTGGCACGTGGAGAATTCATATATTTATGTTCTCTTGATAAACAATTAATGTCAAAAAATGTCAAATTATCTGGATGTCAACATTACTCTTGAAATGAATTGAAAAAATATAAATATAAGTTTTATGACTCACTGTGCCCTCAATAATTCCTCATTTTGCTGATATTTGTGCTTTGTATGTGCGTTACTTAGAAACTGAACATTGACCATTTTTCCGGTACATGTTTCGTGTCGGTGACATTTTTAGATTATATGCGTCCCACCTTAATACCATATGAGTAAGACGTGATTCCACGTCAAAAGGGCTCTGTGATTGATTACAAATATGCAATGTTAAATAAAGCCATGTTAACACGATTCTTCTTTACATATGTGAGTGGAAGAATTTAAGTACAGTACACTTTCATGGTTTGATTTTAACAAAAAGGTCGAAATTCGGAAATTCTATGCGGTAATAAATGCATTATTCATCGGTACAATAGTTTCTCCTATTATTATTGCTAGAATTGTGACTAGCTAGATTTTCGCAGCGACTTCTAAAATGAGTGGTTAAAATGAGCAATTTGGTTCAGCTAAATAGACTTGTAAGTAACTTAATAGTCGTTCAAAAGCTAATTTTAGATCACCTATAAAGTATTATGTGAACATGCATCATATTCATAGTACCTCCTAATATTGAGTCATTATATGATTATTATATCATCTCAGTAAAATATAGTTTACGAGACAGTGTTAACAGTTTATCTCGAACTACCTGAGCTCTTTACAGCCAAAATTTTTCTTCTCCTACTTTAATAGTTTCTACTATTGATTTTAATTGCTAATTGTCTACCCTTTGCAAGACCACATTCTGTAATATTTCTCTGTCAGGAAGCACATCAGTCGAATTAGCAATTCCTCAGGAGCGAAATTGGGCGCGTGTGAGTCTCCAATATCGAGCTGTGCCACTTCATTCATTCTACTACTAATCATTAACAGTGGCGGGGCAAGACCTAAATTTGATGTGGGCAAGATATATTTTGCGAGGCCCTCTCTGGTGGCATGGATTTTATGGATTTTCACTGTTGAAATGGACCGGTATACTGATCAAATCAAACATTTATGTCAGCATACCTTTCGTCACATATGCTGTGCTTTCGTCGATAAAAGTAAACATAATCAAATTACAATAATACAGCCTTCACTGCCTCTGTCTTGCGTGTGTCTGATAAATGCTTTATAGTAGGCTTTGCTAGTGTAGGCTTTAGTTTGCCTTTGATTAAATCTAAACATGTTTACTCGGGGTCTCTTTTAATAGATCCAGCTGAATATTTTTCACGAATCAAAGCTGCATGAACTTTCGAGGCGCGAGGCCCCTCGGGCCGCGAGGCCGTGGGCGGTCGCCCACGTCGCCCACGTCTTGTGCCGCCGCCTCTCTGATCATTAATTTTGACTCCTTGTCTTGCCTTGAAAATTGTGACTCCTTTATGATTTTAAAAAGACAGGTATGCATAAAGATAACAATATAGCAACAGTTTCGTCTATGCATATCAAACTAATTATTTCCACGTTTAAACTAAAAGTAATCCTAACCTACCGTGTGGGGCGGTACTTAAAAAGAATAGCCCCACTGCATCTCTCCCCATGCATGTTGTAAAAGGCGACTAAGGGATAAGGACAAGGTGCCATGCTAAAGGCCGACAGGCTCGCCACCTGTCACCTTACCACGGTACTTCCACCGAATCATGCAGCAGGTGGGTCTTTGTGCCTTACTTGCTGCTTGATCGATTGAATCTTGTTCGAATAGGTACTTTGCGAAACGCGGTGGTCGGTGTTGCGCTGTAATTTACCAAGAGTTCTTGCAGCACAGCACCGATTACTTTGCTTACCCCGATTGTCGGGATTCAGCGTGTGTGATATGTTACATACATATCAATCCATAATTTTCAATCATATGTTACACACATAGTAATCCTGACCTATCGTTATCAATTTCTCTCAGCTCGCACGCCATATCACGTCCGCACTCGGCGACGTCACAACAGACAATGGCTGCTAGAATCAATTTGCGATAGTTTCGTAAGAATTTTCTCCTACTGTCAGTCGAGAAGGCGTTTACAGTCGCCCACTTGCCGAAATTGAGGAAGTATTCAAACCGACGACCGCTATATTCGAAGTTACGACATTTTGCAAAGTCCGCGCATGGGTGATAGATTTGACGAATGTGCTAAAGGCAATAACAATTTTGGTTGTCTGACGTATTGGTGTTAATATTATGTTTTTTTTTTATATGAGAATGTTACATGTATATTCCGTGTGGGGCCGGTACTTTAAAAGAATAGCCCCACTGCATCTCTCATCGGCGTTTACTCATACTCCCTTCTTATATTACTAGGTGGTAGGGTTTAACCCGCCCGGGTCGGTACCACCGCACTGAATGAAAGGTTGATCTAAACGGCTATGTAAATAGTTTGTGTTTTCCGTCCAGTTCAGTTTAGCCGACATGAAATGAAGGGAAGCACTGACATGGCACCTAGTTCACCCGGTGTTATGGGCTGACATCACGGATGTTGTAGGTGATGTAGCCAACCGTGTCAGTTTCCATTTAAAAAAAATGTGCTCATTTTAGTCTTTGTGCAGCATACTATTAGTTATTTTTAAAACAAATCATTATTATTTTTAAAAGAGTAGAACCTCGCTCAAAAGAACTTGTCAGCCTCGGTAGCTCAGTGGTGCGGTCGGTCGACTGTCAGCCGTGATAAGCACATCTGGGCACGGTCAGTACTTGGATTTGCGCTCGACCGTTGGAGGCTGACCGTGGTTCGGATTCCAGGTAAAACTGTAAGTGGTAAAAACGTCGGAAAGGTCGGTATGTTAAATAGTTCGTGTTTCCGTCCAGTTCAGTGTAGCCGGCACGACCGAAGAAAAGCACTGACATGGAACCTAGTTCACTATATGGGCTAACATCACCGATGTAGTAGGTATGTAGTAAATCACGTCAGCTTCCATAAAAAAAAATTATAATCACAAACTAATATTATTTAAAGATAAGTAAGTATGTATGTAACTAATTAAATAAATCAAATTTCAGCTATGGTTATTGTAGGTACATTCCTATGTATTGTTGAACGTATACGAAAATAATTTAAAATAGTTTGAGTGGTTGTGTCAAGGGCCAGATCCAGAAGGCAGCCCTGCTCTACACTGCACGCATCGCCCGGAGGTTTCTCTCCCTAGGGCCCGACCATCGGTAGCTTGGGTTCGCCCCGCGCCGCGGTGGTGGAAACTCCATTTCGTTTTGTATCAATTTTAGATTTTAATGTTTATAATTTGTAAATAATGTAAAAATGTAAAATTGTTATAAAAAGAAAATGTGTAAATAAAGAAATGAAAGTACCGTGTGGGGCCGGTACTTAAAAAGAATATCCCCACTGCATCTCTCCCCATGCATGTCGTAAAAGGCGACTAAGGGATAAGGACAAGATGCCGTGCTAAAGGGCGACAGGCTAGCCACCTCTCACCTTGGCACGGTACTTCCACCGAGTCATGCAGCAGGTGGGTCTTCGTGCCTTACTTGCTGCTTGATCGACTGATCTTGTTCGAATACTTTGCGAAACGTGGTGGTCGGTGTTGTGCTGTAATTTACCACAGTTTTTGCAGCACAACACCGATTGCTCTGCTTAGCCCGATTGTCGGGATTCAGCGTGTGCGATATTTATAATAATAATAATAGATTAACAACATATGATTGTATGAATAAACAAATTACTTATTTAATCTCTCATTATCTTTTTAAATAGGCATATATCTAAAAAATAAATAATATAGCTAAATTTAAAAACTTGTACTATTCGTATTGTTTTAAATTTCTGCAATACAAAAAATTGCCTGCAACGAATTTATTTTTTTTTTTTTATGGAAACTGACACGTTTGGCTACATCACCTACAACGTCCGTGATGTCAGGCCATAACACCGGGTGAACTAGGTGCCATGTCAGTACTTCCCCCTTTGATCGTGCCGGCTACACTGAACTGGTCGGAAAACACAAACTATTTACATAGCCGTTCAGACCGACGTTTCATTCAGTGCGGTGGTACCAACCCGGGCGGGTTAAACCCTACCACCAAGTAAATAAATTGATATAATCCTATTGAATAAGCAAGCACGCGGTTTTCTCTGCTCATACAACAGCCTCACTAAGCCGCAGCGCAAACTGCGAAGCCAGCGCGTGATCATCCGATGTTTACTTACTGGTTAAGTTAGGTAACGACGACGAGAAATCGCAACATTGGAGATGTAACGAACGCAATATGCGATAATGACATTACACTGCCTACTTTGTAATTTGATACTGATAATCGACGCACGCCATAGATTACGTCATGTCGTTACTGAAATTCGCAAACCTCTCAACTGCAAACAATCTACTTTAAGGTGACGTGAGGCTGCGTCTGACTCGAATTTCAAGAAGTTTACCACCAGGTGGGATGGGGACGGCTGAATCGCGTTAAAAAGCTTCTCCGAACACTTCCCATGAAATAGACGATAGAACACACTTAGGGAGGCGACGTCCCTACGGAGTTGCAGTGGTTCTAGGTCACGGGACACCGCAGGGTCACCCACCAGTCGCACTGGACGACGCTGGATTGAGTCTAGCGGCGCAAGCTGATATTTAGCTGAGCCATTCCACAAGTGCGAGCAGTACTCCAAGCAGGACCTAACCTGTGTTTTATACAATGCCAGTTTTTGGCCCGGCGCGTGAAGTACGGCCGCACCTTGTTCAGTACGCCCAGCTTTTTTGAGGCCAGCTTGTATGTGGTCTCTATTATATATATGTGGTCTGTGTTGTGCTGTAATTGAAAAGAGTACTTGCAGCACAACACCAATTAATATGTTTACCCCGATTGTCGGAACACAGCGTGTGGTATGTATGTGTATGTACTAGACTAGACTGATTTCTCGATTCATAGCAATTATAATTTTCGACAGACTCAATATTGACGCTTCATGTGTATCCCCCAGTTCGTAGACATCCCTAAGGACTAGGAAATGGGCGTTGTTTCTAACTCTAAAAGAGTTACGAGTTATAAAATGTTGATGTTTACTACAAAACTAAATTATCTCTCCCATATGTTAGCTCGACATTATCTCCAACACTTTTCTACGTAATGGGTGCATTTAATGGTGGCCGTCAAAAGTGTACGAACTTGTTAGTGGACTCTAGTCCACGGAGTTTTACTCTTTTCGGTAGATGGCGCGCATACACTTTTTAGTTTCTTCTATGGGAACCCCCGTGAATTTTTACTTTTTCTTATTTGTTGTTATATCGGCCATAATAACACATATTCTGTGAAAATTTCAACGGACTACCTATTACGGTTCAAGAGATACAGTCCTCGGACAGACAGACAGACGGCGTAGGCTTAGTAATAGGGTCCCGTACCAGATACGGGACCCTAAAAAGGAGAGAGCAAATTTTAATAACCGACAGATAATCTGTTAGACGGGACTGACCCGAATCAGGTGAAGTCTCGGGTCCTTCGGCCTTCCAGAGGGACGTGAATAGGCCTTTCAGGCCGGCATGCCGTTCGCAACCCCTTCCCCCCCCCCCCCCCCCCCCCTCCCCCCCGGATTCGACCGAATTTCCATGGGCGTCGTTAGACACTTTGACACCTTATGGGTGGCTCGGCCCCAAATATTAGCACTTCGTGTATCCATGAGGAACAGATGTTTTAACGCACAAATGCGGGCGAGCCATCTTTGTAGTTGTGACACGCTCGCTTGTGTGTGTGTGTGTGTGTGTCTGCATCATAACTCCCGAACGGATGAACCGATTTGGATGCGGTTTTTTTATTAGAAAGCTTCTTTAATCGGGATGGTTCTTAGCTATGTTTGTAATCAAGTAATTAAGTAATAAAAAAAATTCTTAAAAATTGTCCCAAAACTCAACGTTAAGCGGGAACCAGAGAGTAGGCCAGTTTATGACTACCCAGGGAAAAATAAGAAAAAAAAATCTGAGTCATTTATTTTTTTAGAAAAAAATTTAACTGAATATTTTTTTTGGTAAAACTACAGGCATTCTGGTTTTATTTGGGATAGTTATAAATAGCAGAGTTATTTAGGCTTCCAATATAAAAATTTGAACAATTATATTTGCTAATTTGTAGTCGTAGTACCTAAAATGTAAATTTTCAACGTTTTTAAAAAAATGCTCATATCATAAAAAACAAATGACTCCGATTTTTTTTTCTTATTTCTCCCTGGGTAGTCATAAACTGACTGGTATGTGCATCTACGCATACAACTAAAACCAACCCGCCTTGGTGAAATAAAACAACTGCATTCGCCCTGAATTAGATCTCTAGGAAAGTTCGCTGACACGGATATATCGACCGATAGATGGCGCTACTTGGCAACACGCCAAATGCAGCTGAACTTTTCTGGCAAGAAGCCAGGGCTCACTCAACGAGCGCCGCTCGACGCGGAGACACGTAGTTTTAGTTCAGTTTGTGAGGAATTGGGTCGAGATGCGTTTACGTAATGGAACTCAACGATTGAAATTTTGGAAATTTCAGTCAGTTACGTCTTACGTATAAGAAGTGAACGTAACGCTGCAGTAAATGCTAGTCAACTGGACCTAGTCCCAATTTGATTACAATCTACAGCAGCGCTGCGCGATTACAAATTTATAGTTACTACTCGTCTGTTTCAAGTTTGCCACCGCTGACGGTTATGACTAGAAAGAGATAGGATAATCGGATACATATTTGGCTAAATGTTAAAAAATATCGAAGTGGCTTCTTTGAAAAATTGATTTAATTAAATAATTTCCGGGAATGTTACTATACTATAAAACTTAGTAGATCTTTTCAAAATAAATGTTCTTCATACTAGCGTTCACCCCCGAATTCGTTCGCAAGAATATTTATGCGACTGCGTCACTATGTATGTAGGTGTATATTGGATTGAAATTCCAAAAATAATTTTGGCCCACCCTTTTACCAGGAACCTATACATAATTAGCAGTTTTTATTATTATATTTATCAGTTTTAGTGAAGCACCAGCATAATTTACGTAGGTATACACGTGAATCAAATACTAATTAAGAAAATAATAAATAATGTAATAATAATATTAAAACGTTACGTAATACAAAAATATACGGTTACAAAATAGAATAGGTCAATCCCAAAATTAAAAAAGTGTCTTTTCATACTTATCCAACCTCTCAAGTTTAGGTAAATATGTATCCGATTATTCTATCTCTAGTTATGTTATGATATGACTTATGACGTAACAGCTGTTACGGTATATCGGTACCCTCGAGAAAAAAGTCGGATAGACGAATGCTCCCGCCACCAAGTGTTAAACTGAACTGTCGTTACTTCGTATTTCAGGCATAGAAATAATATTTACTACCATGTAATAATAATTACACGTAATTAAGTGGCATGACTAGTGAAGCTAGCTCACGTCGTCGTAGATGACGTCGTCGTAGTCATATTCCTTTTCCTTTTTAACTCATATTGGCACCGGAACACAACAAATGTTAGTAATAAATTTAACAAATAACACAAAACAGAACAACACAAAAACACCTCAGCTAAACACATTAGCCGTCCTTTCGGCTTCACCACAGTCGGCAGTAAATAGCATAATCTTTCAGGCTAAACACATTAGCCGTCCTTTCGGCTTCGCCATAGTTAGCAGTAAATAGCATAATCTTTCAGGCTAAACACATTAGCCGTCCTTTCGGCTTCGCCATAGTTAGCAGTAAATAGCATAATCTTTCAGGCTAAACACATTAGCCGTCCTTTCGGCTTCGCCACAGTCGGCAGTAAATAGCATAATCTTTCAGGCTAAACACATTAGCCGTCCTTTCGGCTTCGCCATAGTTAGCAGTAAATAGCATAATCTTTCAGCCTAAACACATTAGCCGTCCTTTCGGCTTCGCCATAGTTAGCAGTAAATAGCATAATCTTTCAGCCTAAACACATTAGCCGTCCTTTCGGCTTCGCCACAGTCGGCAGTAAATAGCATAATCTTTCAGGCTAAACACATTAGCCGTCCTTTCGGCTTCGCCATAGTTAGCAGTAAATAGCATAATCTTTCAGCCTAAACACATTAGCCGTCCTTTCGGCTTCGCCATAGTTAGCAGTAAATAGCATAATCTTTCAGGCTAAACACATTAGCCGTCCTTTCGGCTTCGCCATAGTTAGCAGTAAATAGCATAATCTTTCAGGCTAAACACATTAGCCGTCCTTTCAGCTTCGCCACAGTCGGCAGTAAATAGCATAATCTTTCAGGCTAAACACATTAGCCGTCCTTTCGGCTTCGCCATGGTTAGCAGTAAATAGCATAATCTTTCAGGCTAAACACATCAGCCGTCCATTCGGCTTCGCCATAGTTAGCAGTAAATAGCATAATCTTTCAGGCTAAACACATTAGCCGTCCTTTCTGCTTCGCCACAGTCGGCAGTAAATAGCATAATCTTTCAGGCTAAACACATTAGTCGTCGTTTTGGCTTCGCCATAGTTAGCAGTAAATAGCATAATCTTTCAGGCTAAACACATTAGCCGTCCTTTCGGCTTCGCCATAGCTAGCAGTAAATAGCATAATCTTTCAGGCTAAACACATTAGCCGTCCTTTCGGCTTCGCCATAGTTAGCAGTAAATAGCATAATCTTTCAGGCTAAACACATTAGCCGTCCTTTCGGCTTCGCCATAGTTAGCAGTAAATAGCATAATCTTTCAGGCTAAACACATTAGCGGTCCTTTCAGCTTCGTCACAGTCGGCAGTAAATAGCATAATCTTTCAGGCTAAACACATTAGCCGTCCTTTCGGCTTCGCCCATGTCGGCACTAAATAGCATAATCTTTCAGGCTAACCACATTAACCGTCCCTTCGGCTTCGCCATAGTCGGCAGTAAATAGCGTAATCTTTCTGGCTAAACACAATTACCCGTCCTTTCGGCTTCGCCATTGTCGGCAGTAAATAGCATAATCTTTCAGGCTAACCACATTAACCGTCCTTTCGGCTTCGCCATTGTCGGCAGTAAATAGCATAATCTTTCAGGCTAAACACAATTAACCGTCCTTTCGGCTTCGCCATTGTCGGCAGTAAATAGCATAATCTTTCAGGCTAACCACATTAACCGTCCTTTCGGCTTCGCCATTGTCGGCAGTAAATAGCATAATCTTTCAGGCTAACCACATTAACCGTCCTTTCAGCTTCGCCATTGTCGGCAGTAAATAGCATAATCTTTCAGGCTAAACACAATTAACCGTCCTTTCGGCTTCGCCATTGTCGGCAGTAAATAGCATAATCTTTCAGGCTAACCACATTAACCGTCCTTTCGGCTTCGCCATTGTCGGCAGTAAATAGCATAATCTTTCAGGATAACCACATTAACCGTCCTTTCGGCTTCGCCATTGTCGGCAGTAAATAGCATAATCTTTCAGGCTAAACACAATTAACCGTCCTTTCGGCTTCGCCATTGTCGGCACTAAATAGCATAATCTTTCAGGCTAAACACATTAACCGTCCTTTCGGCTTCGCCACAGTCGGCAGTAAATAGCATAATCTTTCAGGATAACCACATTAACCGTCCTTTCGGCTTCGCCATTGTCGGCAGTAAATAGCATAAACTTACCAAGACAGCCTCGAAACCCCAGCCAGCGTGCACAGTGACATGACCATCGCCATAGTCCGGAAGGGAAACAACTGCCTCTGCTTAATCGAGTCGTAACCCGGATACTTGATCAGCGGTGGCAGACCGAGCAGCGCCTCCCCGCCGGACAGACGGATGACCAGCGCCACGATATATGCGGCCAGCGAGCCGTATGTGTTGCAGTGCGACTTGAAGTGGACCACCATCAGCAGTTGCGGGAACAGAATCACGTAGACCAGGTCCGAGCACATCGACCTGCGGAAAGAAGGAGATATTTTATTTAATTTTTTTTGTTTGTTTCCTTTTTCAAGAGCAATTGCGGGAACAGAATCACGTAGACCAGGTCCGAGCACATCGACCTGCGGAAAGAAGGAGATATTTTATTAAAAATTTTTTGTTTGTTTTCTTTTTCAAAAGCAATTGCGGGAACAGAATCACGTAGACCAGGTCCGAGCACATCGACCTGCGGAAAGAAGGAGATATTTTATTAAAATGTTTTTGTTTGTTTCCTTTTTCAAGAGCAATTGCGGGAACAGAATCACGTAGACCAGGTCCGAGCACATCGACCTGCGGAAAGAAGGAGATATTTTATTTAAATTTTTTTGTTTGTTTCCTTTTTCAAGAGCAATTGCGGGAACAGAATCACGTAGAGCAGGTCCGAGCACATCGACCTGCGGAAAGAAGGAGATATTTTATTTAAATTTTTTTGTTTGTTTCCTTTTTCAAGAGCAATTGCGGGAACAGAATCACGTATACCAGGTCCGAGCAAATCGACCTGCGGAAAGAAGGAGATATTTTATTTAAGTTTTTTTGTTTGTTTCCTTTTTCAAGAGCAATTGCGGGAACAGAATCACGTAGACCAGGTCCGAGCACATCGACCTGCGGAAAGAAGGAGATATTTAATTAAAATTTTTTTGTTTGTTTCCTTTTTCAAGAGCAATTGCGGGAACAGAATCACGTAGACCAGGTCCGAGCACATCGACCTGCGGAAAGAAGGAGATATTTTATTTAAATTTTTTTGTTTGTTTCTTTTTTCAAGAGCAATCGCGGGAACAGAATCACGTAGACCAGGTCCGAGCACATCGACGTGCGGAAGGAAGGAGATATGTTATTTTAATTTTTACCTGTGGAAACTGATACTGTTTGCCACATCAACCACTGCAGTACGGTTGATAAGATACAGCCATTTAAATTTAGAACAGACTCAGAATAAATTCATCTCCGTGGTTTGATTTGATATTATAGATTGACTCACTCACTTACTGTAGACAGCCTACATACATATATAGCGCGGACTCTTTTGCAACAATCTATGGTGACACTAGGGTTGCCAGGTGTTGTGTCCACGTTTACCGTGGACAGTCCATGTTTTCGATGTTCTGTCCACGGCCAAATATATATAAGCAACGCGGACTATGAAGTGTCCTTGTTAATTTTTTAATTTGCGATTTGTGAAATTTGCGAAATTGTGACCAAGTTCGAGTGCAGTCTAACTGCCATATGAATGATCAATAAACGATACAATTTTCAAGCGATTGTTCAAATTGTTGAAAGCAGTTGCAGGTGATAAAAAAACCGGCCAAGTGCGAGTAGAACTCGCGCACCGAGGGTTCCGTATCGCCATGTCATGGTTAGCGCCACTCACGCCATCTATGGCGTGTTATGAAATGCTTCATATTAGTTAAAATTCATGATTAGTTAAAATGCTTCATAGTCTATTCGGTAGATGGCGCGCGCGCATTCAAATTTTGGGTTTCTTCTATGGGAACCCCCATGAATTTTTAACTTTTCATTATTTTTATAACACATATTCTGTGTAAATTTACAACTGGCTACCTATTATACAGGTTCAAGAGATACAGCCCTCGGACAGACAGAGGGACGGACGGACAGACAGACGGCGTAGGCTTAGTAATTGGCTTCCGCACGGGATAGGGAAACCTAAAAAAAATTGGTTGTCTGTAAAGTCGGTTTACGGACGATAGTTTTACGTGATAACGTCATAAAGAAACACAGCTATAAGAATTACCGTATTTTTTCGTACGGCACCCCTATCACTGGCGTACGCCGTACATTTGTCGATTTCTAGCCTCGATTACCGTACTATACGGCAATTACCGTACGTTTGGCAACACTGCGCTTGGGCCGATTGTGCCTCTCTATCGCTTGTTACACGCTCTCGCTTGAACACACAGGCTCAGATGGAACGTGACACTTTTTCATGTGTTCATCAATTTATAAGACGTTATCACGTCAAAATGAAATACCAACGTTGTCTATAAATTATTTATGCCCTATTTCCTTACGATTATAATAAAAGGGTCCCTCAAAAAATCATAGGTATTTTTCGAAAAAATCTAACCCGGGAAATCAAAGTGGGACCCTTTGATGAAAAAGGTTCACCTTATTTATCTGGGCCGCCTGACAACCCTGGGTGACACCCAGAGATAGTAACGTCGCGTCGTCGTCGTCGCCCGCAAAGTTTGTCACCTAAGCCCGCCGACCACTGAGGCTAGGGACCAGCGCGCCTACCACCTGAGCCGCACTATGACCGTACACGCTGGAATGGTGTGCGCACTATCTAAGCGTCTGAAAGAAATGTATCTCTCCAAAGAATAGAGGTGATTTACTTTATTATTTACAGATATGAAGTAGTTTATGTAATGTGTGTATCAAGTATCTATTATTAGTATATAGTACATATTATGTAAGTATGCTTCTATGTATGTATTCTTATTTAGTATGATAAATATATCCTATGTTTAAGTAATATATTCTAGTATTTTACCTACATATATATATTATATGCCGGGCGTCTTGTTCACTTAATTTTATTGTTTAGTTAGTATTAAGTTTGTGTCATTCTTCTTCACTGTTTTGCTACCCTTATAATAAGTTTTCATAAAAGTCAGGTTGACTGGCAGAAATTGCCTTAGGTAATAAGTCCGCCTTTTGTAAAATCGTTGTATTGGAAAGCAATAAAGCATATTCTATTCTATTCTATTCTATTCTACTATCGAGACACGCGTCACGTCTGCCTGTGAGGAACCAACACTATCACTTAAACATACATACATACATACATACATACCTTGGTTGGAGTTCAAAGAATATTGTTAAGTTTTATATGATAGTTATTTGTTAGTTTATTTGTTAACTAGTTTTTGCCCGCGGCTTCGCTCGCGTGAAATTCGTATTTAAAAATAAGAAAGTAAGTAAGAAAGAAGGCCAAGCTGCGTTCAGGTAAATGATATAAGAGTACCTTCTCGAAGAAAGTAAGTAACTAAATAAGAGCGAGGCCGAAGACCGAGCTTCGGTCAGGTAAACAAAAGACGCGCGGAACAATTCGGTTTGTATGAGAGCCACTTCTTAGCGGAACCGGAACTGAATTTTATTTAGCCTATCCTGTATCGCGTATAGTTAGCTTGTACAATGTTTCATCAAATTCGGATGATCGGTTTAAGAGATATGGAGGAACATACATACATACATACCTAGAGAAAATATTTCTAAAGTCGCCTTGTACGACATGTACGGGGAGAGATGAAGTGGGGCTATTATTTTTAAGTACCGACCCACACGGTACATTATCACTGAAAACTGTGTACTAAATACACGCCGCGTTTGTACAAGTGCTCGTACAAGTGTGCGTCTTCTATTGAGCTCGAGTTCTATGAGGAAACAATTAATGCTAGTTGGTTATGACGCCCACACATAAAAATAAGGTTTTTTTATTTAAAATTAAAGTCTAACTGCCATATGAATGATCAATAAACAATACAATACAATAGCAAGCACGATATTTTTTTTATGTAAGCCAACATGGGTGGCTGTGTCGAGAGACCAATGGTACAGTCGACAGAGCCAAAAACCCCTCTCCTCGCGAAACCACGCTCAGTGAGGCGCCATGCCAGCAGATTTGCGGACTGTTGGACGACGTTTGAAGACACCCAGGTTAAAGGATTCGGGAAACACACTCGCCGGGAGACAGTTCCACACTCTAGCGGTGCGACAAAGGAACGATTTTGAGAACCGATTGGGTTCTCAAAAGCCTAATGTCAACAACAAAAGGGAGTTCGGTTTCTCTGCGGCGAGTGCTGCGAAGATAGGTTGGATGGCAAGGAATGAGGGAAGCAAGTACCTCCGAGCAGCGTCCATGATAGTACCTGTAGAACAGACTTCGTTTCGACAGATTTGTTTCGTCGCTAGGCTCATCGCTCGATGGATCGGTCTCAATTTGCG
This sequence comes from Nematopogon swammerdamellus, assembly GCA_946902875.1. Classification (NCBI taxonomy): domain Eukaryota; kingdom Metazoa; phylum Arthropoda; class Insecta; order Lepidoptera; family Adelidae; genus Nematopogon; species Nematopogon swammerdamellus. The sequence goes on from OX336344.1 coordinate 2,984,172, forward strand.
GTTGGCCCAGTATAAGTATGAGGCTCACTTCAGATATTCACGGACAATGATCACCATCCTTGCGTCCTTTCGCAACTTTAATGACAGGAGGTAATCGCGCCATCGGACGATAGATGGCACTCGATCGTGCATGAGTGTCGCAAGCGCAGCGACAAAGCCTCGTAATGGCTTTTAAGCCTTTAATATTATTTTAATGGCCGATCGGAACGCCGCGGCCGCTCGCTGAATTTCAATAGCGAAATGCATCAGTTTATTTTATTTAATATGCGTGCATACCATCACGCTGTATCCCGACGGTCGGGGTACCTAAGCAGAGTAATCGGTGTCGCAAGAACTCTAGTGAAATGCAACAGCGCCCACCACGTTTAGAAAAACATTATCGGCGGGTGGCCGAGTGGTTTGGGCATCGGCTTCTCATGCGGGAGGTCCGAGGTTCGAATCCGGTCGGCGTGTACCAATGAGTTTTTCCTGACGAAAAAATTTACGTGCATACCCGCTGCTTCACCGTTCGGAACCGGTGTAAAACTGTAGGTCCCTACTTCCCTTGCCCCTTACTAGGTGGTAGGCTCAAATTGTAGCCGACTGGGTTGGTACCAACGTACTGGATGTAAGATGGCCGCAAGCAACCTCGGTTGTGTTCTCCTCTAGTCCAGTATAGCCAGCAATCCAGGGAAGTCTCCGGTATGGCACCTACCTTCTCGGAGGTGATATTGGCTGGTTAGAGCATGCGCTTTGGCCCCTCCGACTCAGCCACCCATACCGGATTACATAAAAAAAAAAAAATTACACCGACTTCAAAAAACAACTAAAACTGAAGAGTGTTACATAATATTTTGATTCATATTCGGACCCTCGAGTTGAAGGCGGTACAAAAGCACACTTGAAAATTGATAGATGGACCCCTTTTCTAGTTCAGATCTAGTTGTTTTTTGAAGTCAGTGCAATGTTTTTTAAAACACTTTTATTTCATTCTTTTTAGTAATATTAAATAAAAAAGATTAATCGAAATTGAAATCGAATAATCGAAATCGGATGAAGTAATACAGAATTATTCGCCATGTTGTGTCAAGTACATCGACACCTCAATACTACACTGCAACAACTCCGAAATGTACAAATTTCTGGAAATTGTTTTGGTAACAGAGGGACACATCTTTGTCAAGGTACGTGTGAGGGTCCTTTGGAACTAAGTGCTTTATTGAACAGAGGGCCTAGTCCGAGTTAACGTGACAGCTACGTAAACGTCAAATACCGATGTGTGTACCGTGTGGGGCCGGTACTTTAAAAGAATAGCCCCACTGCATCTCTCCCCGTGCATGTCGTAAAAGGCGACTAAGGGATATGACTCCCTTCTTATATCACTAGGTGGTAGGGTTTAACCCACCCGGGTTGGTACCACCGCACTGAATGAAAGGTCGGTCGAAACGGCTATGTAAATAGTTTGTGTTTTCCGTCCAGTTCAGTGTAGCCGGCACGACCGAAGGGATGCACTGACGTGGCACCAAGTTCACCCGGTGTTATGGGCTGACATCACGGATGTTGTAGGTGATGTAGCCAACCGTGTCAGTTTCAATAAAAAAAAAAAAAAACCGATCGAATTGAGTTTTTATGTATGGGAGCACAATACGCTCACCGCGGCGCCACGCGCCACTAGAGAGCTCCATACATAAAAACTTAATTCGATCGGTATTTGACGTTTACGTAGCTGTCACGTAAACTCGGACTAGGCCCTCTGGTCGATAAGCCAACAAGCTATATCACTTTCTCCTGTAAAATTTTGTCTCCGTAGGTTATGAGATATTGCCTTTAAGCCATCGATATGTTATTTGATCGACAACTCTTGCTATGAATATCAACGCCTCTAGCTCTAAATAGAGGCCTTAGATTACAACAGACGCAATCACATATTCAGATGCATTGAAGTCTCGTTCGATTATGTGCAATTTAACCAATTAATTGAACGAGCTCGTCGGTGCATCGGATCCGCGTTGTGAAGTCGCAATGTGATAGACAGGTCATGCGTCTCATTAAGTGGGTACCTTACACGGTCACGGCTTTCTGTCTTACCTGTGCTATGAAGATTGCATTATTTCAGCCTCGGTAGCTCGCCGGTGTTATTGATCGATGTCCGATCGTTAAATTAAGCACAAACGGGCGCGGTCGTGGATACGGAATGGATGGAATCCCTACAATGCTACTGAACATTTAAGTGAAATGTTTTTTTAGGTTTCCGTATCCAGTACGGAAGCCTATTACTAAGCCTCCGTCGTCTTCTGTCCGTCCGTCCGTCCGTCTGTCCGTCCGTCCGAGGACTGTATCTCTTGAACCGTAATAGGTAGCCCGTCGAAATTTTCACAGAATATGTGTTATTATGGCCGACATAACAACAAATAATAAAAAAAATTTGAATAAAAGTAAAAAATTCACGGGGGTTCCCATAGAAGAAACCAAAAAGTTTATGCGCGCGCGCCATCCACCGAATAGATTATGAGGCATTTTAACTAATCATGACATTTAACTAATATGAAGCATTTCATAACACGCCATTTAGATGGCGTGAGTGGCGCTAGCCATGACATGGCGATACGGAAACCTCGGTGCGCGAGTTCGACTCGCACTTGGCCGGTTTTTTATAGACAGCTGGCGCGGGTGTCTGTGCCCAATAATTCAACGGAAGATCGGACACAGCCAATAACACCATTCCTCGCGAAACCACGTTCAGAGAGGCGCCATGCCGGCTATGAGGCGGACAAAAAGGTCGTCGTCTAATTTATTGAGACGCCTTTTGAAGATTCCCAGGTTATAGGTGGTGGGGAACACACTCACCGGAAGACAGTTTCATATTTTCGCGGTACGACACAGGAAAAATTTCGAAAAACAATGTGTTCTTAGGCGTTGGGTGTCGGCAATATATGGATGTTACCAGCTAGTCCGGAGGGTGTGGCGGAGACGGATGGGGTCAGGAGGGATGAGAGAAGCCAATTCATCAGAGCTGTACCTATTGCAAAAATGTTTGATGATAATAAACATATTTTTTTTTTTTTTTTTATTGAATTTTGATTTATTTGTTTTCTTGATTTCATTTTGATTTCGTCGCTAAGTGAAACTGACAGACACACAGACAGAGGGTTTCAAACTTGCAACACCCTCTCCTTTGCGTCGTCAGAGGCTAATGAGTCCGTCTGATGGAAACAGACCCGAAACAGACTGATGATCTGGAGTATCTGAGTCAAAGACGATTTGTAGGGTCACTCAGTCTGTTCTACAAGTACTATCATGGACGCTGCTCGGAGGAACCTGCTTCCCTTATTCCTTGCCATCCAACCTATCTGCACTCATCATCTCAGCAGGACTCATCGCAGAGAAACTGTACACTCTTTTGTTGTGAAAACATTTTTTTATGTAAATCAAAATTTTTGAAAAGCTTTGACGAGAGACCAATGGTGCAGTCGACAGAGCCAAAATCACCTCTCCTCGCGAATCGACGCTCAGTTAGGTACCATGCCAGCGGATTTGCGGACTGTTGCTAGGCTATCTGTCTAGCCTGTTAATACGACGTTTGAAGACACCCAGGTTCTTTAACCTGGGAACACAGGTTCGTTTCGGGAAACACATTCGCCGGAAGACAGTTCCACACCTAGACAAAGAACCGACATTGGGCTTCTGATAGCCCATCGGTTCTCAGAATCGTTTCTTTGTCGCATCATCGCTAGGGTGTGGAACTGTTTACCGGCGAGTGCGTTTCCCGAATCCTATAACCTGGGTGTCTTCAAACGTCAGATTAACAGGCTAGACAGCCTAGTAACAATCCTCAAATCTGCTGGCATTGCACCGCCTGTCCAAGCGTGGTTACACGAGGAGATATGTTTTTGGCTCTGTGGATTGCACCATTGATACATCGGCACAGCGACCCATGTTGATTTACAGTAGAAACAACATTACTTACCAGAGCCCGTAGATGGATGGTATGGTGAGTGCCATGACGGTGGACAGGACACCAACCACGAGGATAGAAGCACGCATCACCCAAATGATCTCCATCTCGGAGGCGCGCTGGCGGAAGATCAGCTTGTAGACGTTTCTGGAAAGAGGGCTTATGGTTAGTTTCATGCAAAGATTGAAGAAGGATAGATAGATAGATAGATAGAAATACTTGATTGCTCCAAAAAAACATTTTACAGAAACAAACGATAAGTAGTTTACATGAGGGGCAAAGGCCTTCAAAACCTTTTGATGTTTGAGAGATGTTGTGAGATATAAGTAGGTAGTAGCAAAAGACTTGAGTGTGAGAATTTGAAGGATTTGAGAAGGAGAGAATATCATGAAGGCCCACTCGTATCGGAACCGCTGTCGCCAGTTTTCGATAGCACACAATCACGATTCACACACAAAAACGCATTTACACATTCGCAGCAGCGATTTTTGGCCAATCCAAAGCGTTGCTTCCACGTGCCCTCACGCACACATCGATCGTTAATATGGGCAAATCTGCCCATATTACGATGTCGCGGGCAGGCCTCCTTCGCATATCCACTCTCCTTCCAAAATCTTTGGTTTCATGGGTACTTGATGCCTTTTCCAGGATGGCTATCGTATGAGTCTGCCCAATGAGCTTATTTGAATACATAAATTTTAGGAACTACCAAGAGTTTATCGGATTGACGATTACCTCAAAATGTTTTTTTACTTTTTGAAGTGCAAAATATGTATGTCCGATATTAAAAGCTCACAGAACAGTGATCGGCGGCCGTCCCGGTGGCGAGTCATCCTTGTGTTTACGCTAGGTACTTGATAACTTAAAATGTTCCATGGGGGTACCTGACATTTAGAGAATTAGCAAAGAGTTTAAAAATTTTACGGGACCGAAGATTGGAGCAATAGCTTAATTTCTGACATTTCTACGAAAGGCAAGGTATGGGCATGTTCTCAAGAAAATTTAATACATACATATCACACACGCTGAGTCCCGACAATCGGGGTAAGCAGAGTAATCGGTGTTGTGCTGCAAGGACTCTGGTAAATTACAGCACAACAACGACCACCACGTTTCGCAAAGTATTCGAACAAGATTTAATCGATCAAGCAGTAAGTAAGGCACGAAGACCTACCTACTGCATGACTCGGTGGAAGTGCCGTACCAAGGTGACAGGTGGTGAGCCCGTCGCCCTTCAGCACGGCATCTTGTCCTTATCCCTTAGTCGCTTTTTACGACATGCATGGGGAGAGATGCAGTGGGGCTATTCTTTTTAAGTACCGGCCCCACACGGTAAATTTAATATTGAATTAAAATGCTTCATCTCAGAAGTCAAGACATCATCAAGATCTGAGACATCCTCCCCACCTGGCGAACATGGAAGAGGCGCTCAACACACTGGAGTCGGCTGATGACATGACGGCGGCGGAGACAGCGCCGAGACCAAAGAAGGAGACGAAGTCTGGAGTCAGGTACTGAAGCACCATCGGCAGGATCATGGAGGTTTCGTTCTCCGTCAGCGGGTAGGGGCCTTTGTACTCGGTAGCCGGCCAGTCTGTCATGAGAGAAGTATAACGGTTAGTTCGTATGTCAATTTAAGTTTATGAAATGAAAATATACTTTATTGCACAAAAAGTGACCAAAGGCGGGCTTAAAGCCTAAGGGCATTATCTGCCAGTCATACCTGGGATTGTGAGTAGGGTAGATTTTTTTTTTTATGTAAACCAGCATTGGTGGCTGTGCCGAGGGACCAATGGTGCAGTCGACAGAGCCAAAATCACCTCTCCTCGCGAAACCACAATCAGTTAGGTGCCATGCCAGCAGATTTGCGGACTGTTGCTAGACTGTCTAGCCCGTTAATACGACGCTTGAAGACACCCAGGTTAAAAGATTCAGGAAATAAACTCGCTGGAAGGCAGTTCCACACTCTAGCGGTGCGACAAAGAAACGATTTAGAGAACCGATGGGTTCTCAAAAGCCCAATGTCAACAACAAAAGGGTGTTGAGTCTCTCTGCGACGAGTCATGCGAAGATAGGACGGGAGGCATGGCAGGGAGGTGGTTCCGGAGACGAGCTGATTCAACGGCAAAAGAATGTAATAAAGAAATTTATGGCTTAATAGGTATACCAAAAAAATTTACTGTACCTAATTAATCTAATTTTTTTTTTATGGAAACTGACACGGTTTGCTACAACATTCGTGATGTTAGCTCATAACACCGGGTCAACGAGGTGAGCATGTGAGTGCTTCCCTTCATTTCATGTCGGCTGCACTGAACTGGACAGAAAACACGAACTATTTACATACCCGTTTCGACCGACGTTTCATTCAGTGCGGTGGTATAACCCCTAGGGCGGGATAAACCCTACCACCTAGTAAGGTAAGAAGGGAAGGGACCTACAGTTTTACGTGGAATCCGAACCACGGTCAGCCTCTAACGGTCGAGCGGTCACCCAACCAAGTACTGACCGCGCCCAGATGTGCTTAACAACAGCCGACCGACCGCACTACTGACCTACCGAGGCTAATTTGTGCGTAATTAATCTAAAATATGAGAATTAAAAAAATAGGAACTCTAAATTTTACAGCAACAGAACAAGTGGATTAAGATACAGGTCAGGAAAGTCCTGACATGGAAACAAAAGACCTACACTCAAATAATTTTGTCATTTGAAAATGTTAATTGAGTGGCTTTGATGACAGACATACTGTTAGGTGACGTCTTATAAAAGTCGGGCAAACAACGGCCAAAAGACAGCGAATCCACGGTAGACCAGAAGTGTTTATATCCTCGGAAGACCACTCCATCATTCAAATTGTAACCAAAATTATTGACAGTGTCAAATTAAAATAGGACGAAATAATCCAATGAGCAAAAGAATTCGTCAGCTCACCAGTAGATTTGGCGATGGCTCCGATCAGGACAGGAGGGATGGCCATGAGGATGCATCCGAAGGCAGCCACGTAGGACAGGACCTGAGCGCGCCCGGCCGTCTTGCTACTCAGCACGCGTTGGAAATAAACCTGGTGCAAGAAGAGATGCGGTTGCAGAGAAGCAAGTCTTTGCAAAAAAGTTTGTACAGTTGCTTTCACGAGTCATGAGCACACTTTTATACAGCAACTAAATGTTGGAACAGCATACCACCACCGCTGAAAGGTCTTAAAATGCCGCTTTCAAATTTAAATATAAACTGTTGTTGATGAGTTGATGACACAACAACGATTGCTAATAGCTATATCGTTGTTGTGTTTCCTTTACCTATAATCAAATCCAACGTCTGCTTTCTGTCTGTCTGAGTGTCTGTCTGTCCGCTTATAACTCGAGAGCTACTGAACCGATTTTAATAAAACAAAATTCTACGGATAGCTTGATTCTTCCCATCAACTATAGGCTACTTACTATCACGCTAAATGGCTTATGAGGTTAGCAGTGAAGTGAAATATGAGAGCGGACGGAGCCGCGGGCACAGCTTGTATATAATAAATGTTATATTTTTTTATGGATTTTTTTTTGTTTCTTTGTGTTTTATATAATATCGTTCAAAATTGTTAATTCCTTATTATTTTCTGTTTTATATAATGTTGTTTTTGTTGTTACCTACCATAATGTTTTTAAAGATTTTTGTGTTTATATTTTCGTTTTGTTTTTGTTGTTTGTCTACATTGTTTGTTTGTGTAGTAATGTAAGGGGGCAGACTTAAAACCATCCGCAACTACCTACTTGTTAGGTTTTGCATCGTGCTGTGTCTGCTCCCTTTCAGCTAAAAAATGTTTTTTTACATTTTTATAATCTTGTTGTTATTTTATTGTTTAGCTGAATAAGCGTTTTTCTTTCTTTCTTTCTTTATTTCTTTCTTTCTTTTCATTGGTCGGTTTGACGGGATGTCACGTCGACGGTGCCGACGCTTCACGCGATTGGTTCGTCAGTCAGCGTCAGTCGACGCTCGTCGCCTATTGCGCTCACACTCGTCGTTCGACTACTCGTGAAAGCAACTGTACTACATTATTGCTTGGTTAAACAGTTGAGGTTTGAACTACATAATCAGGTAGGGGTATGCCAATGGGGTAGGTCATCTTTCCGTTCCACGATCCTGACACACTTCCGACCCCCGACTTATTACAGTAACAATAATGTTCTTCATACATGCTCAGACTGGTTACGGGTTAAGGGTAGGTACACGCACTTGACCCAATTTTTTTTAATGTAATGTAATGGGTGTATTGGTCAGAGGGACCAGTGTATATTCTCCGAAGCAAATACTCGTATCACCTTCGAGATAATGTTATACTGGAGACTTTCACTTGAAATGCTGTGAACAACGACAATGGAGAACACAGCCGAGGACTATACGCCCATCTTACGTCCATTATGGTGGTACCAAACCAGTCGGCTACAGTTTTAGCCTACCACCTAGAAAGGGGCAAGAGAAGGACCCTACAGTATTACATCGGTTCCGAACTGCGAAGTAGCAGATGTTGGTATGCACATTAATTTTCCATCAGAAAATAAAACACATTGGTGCATCGGCCGGAAACGAACCTGGGACCTTGAGGTCAAGAGCTAACACAGCGCTGACCATCCACCAATTTGAGCACATCCGCACTCGATCTGGTCTAGGCGTATGCATGGCTATGGCGCGATACCCTTCAAGACTCTTTCACTCACATTAGCTCGATATATCTCTTTCGTTGGTCTCGTATCAGGCATTCTTCCAGGAATACTTTTTTTTCTGTAAACTGACACAGTTGGCTACATCACCTGCAACATCCGTGATGTCAGCCCATAACACCGGGTGAACAGCCATGTCAGTGCTTCCCTTCATTTCATGTCGACTACACTGAACCGGACGGAAAACACGAACTATTTACATAGCCGCTTCGACCGACGTTTCATTCAGTGCGGCGGTAGCAACCCGGGCGGGATAAACCCTAACACTTAGTAAGGTGGACCTACAATGGAAGGGACCTACAGTTTTACGTGGAATTCGAAGCACGGTCAGCCTCCAACACGGTCGAGCGGTCACCCTCCAAGTATTGACCGCGCTCAGGGTTGCTTAACAACAACCGACCGACGACCGCACCACTGAGCTACCGGGGCTGACAAAGATACATTTAGAAATATTGATCTGCTTAACTGTTTTGCTGTCCATAACTCACCTGCCACGGGATCCCTCCGAAGACCAGAAGCAATCCGTAATCCGCATAGAACCAGTACTCCCCCGGCACCACCTCGCCGATCCAATCGACGTCCATCGAGCTCAGCGGCTTCACGTGCTCGTTGGCCCAGGCGAACGGTATGCACATCCAGAGCCCGATGAAGATGCAGAACAGCTGGATGACGTCCGTGTAGGCAACAGAGTAGAGGCCGCCGAAGAGGGTGTAGAAGACGGCGACGCAAGCGCTGAAGATGACTGAGGTGCGGTGGTCCATGTCGATGATGACGGCCAGGGTTGCGCCTGGGAATAAAAAGTGCCAGTTTCGATGAGTCACCCACCACTGATGATGTGATCGCACGATATGGATTTTTTTAAATGTTATTCGCACGTTTGTTCTAGCGATATGCGATATACAATTGTGCCACCGCGTTCGGCCAAATTCCGACTGAATAGTAAGCTTCGGACTCGGTATTACTATTTTGCGTCCACGCCGCTGCCGCCGAGGCGGCGGCGCGAGAGTTAAAGTAGTAACTAAGACAGGGTTCCCTGTCAATATAATGTAAATTTTTTTTTATCTGACTGGTTAAGCTCTACCGCCAGCCAAAGGGATATAGGACATCCAGTTTATCATGTAAAGCCTCAACGGTTGAACGATCACTCAATCTTTGGTTCAGACCGCGTCCGGCTGTGTCGTCCAGCTCAAACACTAAGATGGAAACTCGGCGATTTGTAAAATTTATAGATAGAACTACGAGTATGTATGTGCGAGCGCACTCCAGGAAAATGTTAAATCTCAGAGGCATGTTACATTGTGTTACTTTGTGTTATTTGCTTTGATATTTTGATAACCGAATTGTAAGCGACGAAGTCGGGTGCAAAAGCTTTGTAAGAAATAATTGAAAGGAAAACGAAAGTTGACCACGACTTGCTAAGTGAATGTATTGGTTTTACCACACGCTCCAAAATAATCTAGATGGCTTCCTCAACTGGTCTGAAAAAATCGGTCAAGTTCGAGTTTTACTCGAGCACGTTTTTTTTTTTTTTTTTTATGGAAACTGACACGGTTGGCTACATCACCTACAACATCCGTGATGTCAGCCCATAACACCGGGTGAACTTGGTGCCACGTCAGTGCTTCCCTTCGGTCGTGCCGGCTACACTGAACTGGACAGAAAACACAAACTATTTACATAGCCGTTTCGACCGACCTTTCATTCAGTGCGGTGGTACCAACCCGGGCGGGTTAAACCCTACCACCTAGTAATATAAGAAGGGAGTCATATCCCTTAGTCGCCTTTTACGACATACACGGGGAGAGATGCAGTGGGGCTATTCTTTTAAAGTACCGGCCCCACACGGTTCAAAAACCATATCCGTCTATCTTTTTTTCTTTCTACGATGCTAAGTACAAAAACCTGTGGCGCCATTTATTATTCAGTAGCGTGACTAATCGACCCTTCGCACGTTTGTTGTATGGAGACCCCTTAATTTTTTTGTTTTTTTATCTTATTAATATTTGTTGACACATCCGCCATAATAACACATACCTATTCTGTAAAAAAATTCAACAGGCTACCTATTACGGTTCAAAAGATACACGGACGGACAGACAGACAGACGGAACCCTATAAAGTGTTTGTAACGTAAGCACGAAACGAACTTGAATTTCAACGAGGCTCCTAGTAGGTAGGTAACTAGTATAGCTACACTACCCCTATTCATAAGGGTCGTCGTGAACAAATTAGGGACGTAGTTATCCCTTCCCGCCCTTTGTTGAGTCATTCTTTTATTTTTTATTTAGACGCGTAGTTTCATGTTCTTCGTTATTCTTATTATTTTCTCAATTTTCCTCGGATTCGTTGTCTTTTTTTGCTCTCTTCGCTTGAGCCGCCTACTACAGGGTGTTACAGCAGTCACTACATAAATTATTATTTCCACAGAGTAATTCCTCGTAGTTTTCTGAGAAAAAAATTTATGGGAAAGTAAGGCTCTAAACTCGACTAAGGGATAAGAAAATTCGTCAGCCTCGGTAGCTCAGTGGCGCGGTTGGTTAGTCAACTGTTATTAAGCAACGCTGAGCGCGGTCAGTGATTGGATGGGTGACCGCTCGACCGTTGGAGGCTGACCGTGGTTCGGATTCCACGTTAAACTGTAGGTCCCTTCCCTTCTTACCTTACTAGGTGGTAGGGTTTATCCCGGCCGGGTTGGTACCACCGCACTGAACGAAACGTCGGTCGAAACGGCTATGTAAATAGTTCGTGTTTTCCGTCCAGTTTAGTGTAGCCGACATGATGAAGGGAAGCACTGACATGGCACCTAGTTCACCCTGTGTTATGGGCTGACATCACGGATGTTGTAGGTGATGTAGCCAACCGTGTCAGGTTCCATAAAAAAAAAAAACAACTTTCCAAGATATATGATTTTAGGATTCAATACCCCGTACGGAAACATATTACTAAGCCTAACACCTGTCTGTCTGTCTGTCTGTCTGTCCGTCCGTCCGTTTGTTCGTTCGATGGCTGTATCTTTGGAACCATAATAGCTAGCCCGTTGAAATTTTCACAGAATGTGTTATTATGGCGGATATAACAGTTCAGTGTAGCCGGCACGATCGAAAGGGAAGCACTGACATGGCACCTAGTTCACCCGGTGTTATGGGCTGACAACATGGATGTTGTAGGTGATGTAGCCAACCGTGTCAGTTTCCATAAAAATAAAAATAAAATAAAAATTACAAGAAATAATAAAAAATTGAAATAGTAAAAAATTAAAGGGGGTTCCCATACAATTAAAAACACGTTTCATTAATTCACCCGCCTTAATTTTTCACTTTTTAAATTTTTTATTATTTCTTGTTATATATCTGCCAAAATAACACATATTCTGTGAAAATTTCAACAGGCTAGCTATTACGGTTCCAAAGGGTTCCTAAGATACAGCTTTCGGACGGACGGACGGACAGACAGACAGAGAGACAGACAGAAGTTATAGGCTTAGTAATAGACCTTAAAAGTACACTAATTGCTTACTTACAATTCGAATTTTCGATTATCATCGAGTGTAGTAATTATAATAAATAAATAAAAATTGCTTCGAACCATAGGCGCCGACTACGTGGGTGCTCAGGGGCTCCAGCACCCACGAGGTGTGAGCAGTGGGTGCGGAGCACCCACGACGATAGATATAAAAACTGATTAGGAATAGGATTTGAGCTACGATAAAAGTGCCTTATTTACTTACAAGCCTTTGAGCGGCCACATTTACACATTCGCACTAGGTGGCGCGACGAATAACGAACGTTACTATAGTACTCCTATATTATTCCATACCATTCAATAGAATATAGGGACACTACATGCGTAGGTACATCGTGCAAATGTGTAAATGCGGCAAATGCAAAACATTGTGCGAACGTTTTGCGAATCCATGCTGCCGGGTGCCGGGAGAATTAGTGAAAAATTGGAGAAGCATATGTCCAGCAGTGGACGGCAACACGTTTATGATGATGATGATTGTTCAATAAAAAAAAATTGCATGAGCACCCACGAGGATTTCTAAAAGTCGGCGCCCCTGCTTCGAACATCCTCTTTTTCAAAGAGGGATGAAAATATCGGCTCATCTCGACCGGCCTCAGTCCGGCGGGCGTGCAGACCGATCTATATTTACAGAGCTCTCGGATACGTAGCCTTTCGGAATAATAGAAGATGCTGAATGAAATATGAGCAGGCTCACAGCCCGGAGCGAAAGCAACCCGAGTGAGGGTTCCGCCTGACTGCGATAATATTATTTCAGTTGTAAGGCATTGCGCGGTTGTGTGGGAAGACCCTTATTATGACTCTAGTACGAGATAGATGTAACATATTATTACGTATAGCTAAATCTTTGCGTATAGCTATCGATGTGTTATTGGAAAATAAACCTAAAATTGGTGGGTATTAAGTTCAATTTTGCATTACTAGCTATCTTTTTCTCGATGGAATAATTTATTATTCGTGTCATGCAAGAGAACAAGAGAACAAGAGAAAAAAAAATTGGTTGTCTGTAAAGTTTGTTTACGGACGATAGTTTTACGTGATGATGTCATAAAGTAAATCAGTTCCGGCGGATATTTACCATGTAAAATTAATTTGAGTACATGATAAAGATGTGATAATAACTAATAAAAAAAATGAGAAAATAACGACTATTAATTAAATTTAAAAAACCTACATTACGCCATCTACATGTTCAACGTTGCAACAATTACCTAACTGCTAAATCAAGTATACCGCTGGCTGAAGTATTTAATTTAATATTGACGCTAGATGTGGACGCTAGATGTCGCTCCATGAAATTCACATACTGTTGTCACATACTGTTGAGAAAATTTGCAGCGATAAGTAGACGGTCGATAGCCCGCGTGTATACCACGTCTGGTCAGTGATGGTGGCAGGGACCGCGGGTTCGAGGCTCGCAAAAGACGGAGAAAAATATTTTGTATTTCCTACTATTGTATATGCCTCTCTATCGCGCTCTCGCTTGCACACACAGGCAGGCCTCACGCACTCTATGTACTTGCGCGCGCTAACTACCTACCGCCCGACGGGCCGCCGGCGGTCTATTTCAATGGAAATTACTCAGCCGCGCGATGTATACATAGACGCTCGCCCACGCAACTGCGCGCAGGTGCAAAGCAATAACCACTTTACACTCGATCGTTAAGGTACATTTTCGCACGCAGCGATTGGTGACGTGAACCAGTAGGCTATTAAAGCCCGAAGGTAGGAACATTTTCTATGGAGTGATTTATCTGTTACGAAGTAACTATTAAGTAATCTGTGACACAGGTTTAGATAGAACGTTACACTTCTTCGTGCGTGCAGCCGGTGTTCATCAATTTATAAGACGTGACATCATCACGTCAAAAACACAGGTCAAATGCGAACCATACCAAAGTACGGAACCCTCGGGCTCGCGCACCGAGGGTTCCGTACCGCCACGTAATTGGCTGTTTATTTGTTATTGGTGTTTTATTTTAGGGTTTGCACTATTATCAAATCAAGTTTGACGCTTGTATGTATTACCGTTTTTACGATAGGTAAAAAATACCTAAACCAAAAACTTGGAAACGTTTCTTGAATGAGGACCCCACTGTTTGCTATATCTATAGCAATTTTTTTTATTATTTAATATTCTGTGAACATTTTTTAACCGGCTACTTATTACGGTTCAAAAGATGCAGCCCTTTAAAGTAGGACAGACTTACGGACGGACGGACGGACGGATATATGACGTCTTGTATGACGTAGACTTAGTAAATAGGGTTCTGTACGGCATGGATCAAAAATGTATAATTTCCCCATACAAGTCATATATCAAAATAAAGGCAAAGAAACGTACTATCGAATACGGGTACATGAATTTAATTGTTTTCCCGATGTTCCTAAATTTCTCGAACATGAAATGATCTATTGAAAAAAAAATACTCATAAATAATTTCATAAAATAAAAGCTCTTTTCAAAGATTACCAAAATAGGGTTTTTTTTTATGGAAACTGACACCGTTGGCTACATCACCTACTACAACCGTGATGATCACACTTTGGTGAACTAGGTGCCATGTCAGTGCTTCCCTTCGGTCGTGCCGGCTACACTGAACTGGACGGAAAGCACGATAGTCTTACTTAAAATTCAGAGCTCTTGAAGATTTTTGTCAAAAGCCGTTTTTTGCTATTTTTCCTTGGAATTTATAATGTACCCTTCTCTATCCACTGTATTTTCGGTTACGCTTTCAACTGTCGGGGTGAAATATTTTACGATTTCGGTTTATATTGAGGAATTATCATATAGCTCCGTACGGCTTATTGCATTTTTTTTTATTGTGATTTTTTTTTGTGATTGATTAATTATATCTTTTTATCCTTTTGTTTGTAAAAAAAGCAACAAAAAATTGCATTTGATCGTCACAAATTTTTTTTAATTTTTTATTTTACAATCGACATAGTGCGCCAATTACTGCCAAGGCACCCATGAGGTGTCTAACGGCGCGGGGTGCCCATGGACATTCGGTCGTATGCCGGGGTTGCGAATGCCATGCCGGCCTGACAGGTGCCCATTAATGCCCCTCTTGAAGGACCCGACACTTTACTTGTAGGGTAATATATGACCAGGGAGAGGGTTCCAGAGTTTACCGGTTCTGTAGAGGAAAGATCTGCAGAATCGATTGGTCCGCGGTAAGTCCAGCGTGTAAGTAGGGATGCAATCCCTGCCCAGTGCGCGTGGTACGGAGGTGAAAATGGGACGGCGGGATCGCGTTAAACAGCTCCTCCGAGCACTTCCCATGGAATAAGCGATAGAACACACTTATATAGCAATTAAAACATGTTTAGTTCGCGTAAATACCGTGTGGGGCCGGTACTTTAAAAGAATAGCCCCACTGCATCTCTCCCCGTGTATGTCGTAAAAGGCGACTAAGTGATATGACTCCCTTCTTATATCACTACCGGGTTTATGGTTTAACCCGCCCGGGTTGGTACCACCGCACTGAATGAAAGGTCGGCCGAAACGGCTATGTAAATAGTTTGTGTTTTCCGTCCAGTTCAGTGTAGCCGGCACGACCGAAGGGAAGCACTGATATGGCACCAAGTTCACCCGGTGTTATGGGCTGACATCACGGATGTTGTAGGTGATGTAGCCAACCGTGTCAGTTTCCATAAAAATAAAAAAATCGGTGTTGTTGTGCTGCAAGAACTCTGGTAAATTACAGCACAACACCGACCACCACGTTTCGCAAAGTATTCGAACAAAATTCAATCGATCAAGCAGCAAGTAAGGCACGAAGACCCACCTGCTGCATGACTCGGTGGAAGCACCGTACCAAGGTGAGAGGTGGCGAGCCTGTCGCCCTTTAGCACGGCATCTTGTCCTTATCCCTTAGTCGCCTTTTACGACATGCATGGGAAGAGATGCAGTGGGGCTATTCTTTTTAAGTACCGGCCCCACACGGTAATAAACAATAATTAATTTATGTAATAACCACATAAAGCCCAACTAACGCCCCTAGATAAAGGTGAAGGTAGACCGGTAGACATGATTGAATTTCCCCAGATCGAAATAGGATTAGCCTGTGTTAGCCTACATTGTGTCAGGAGGGGGGTGAATGCTCGAGCGAGAGGGCACGTATCGATTATAGGGTGGTATTTCTAGGTCACTTGCGGCGACCACGTGGGACAACGGTATACGAATCCTGCAGTCTCATTCTGACTGGGGTTTGTTTAATAGATTTATTTAGATATTATTTGAGAAAATGTATGTATAAAAACCTGTGGCGCCGTCTATTATTTAGTAGCGTGAATGTTTTTTTTTTTTTTATGGAAACTGACACGGTTGGCTACATCACCTACAACATCCGTGATGTCAGCCCATAACACCGGGTGAACTTGGTGCCACGTCAGTGCTTCCCTTCGGTCGTGCCGGCTACACTGAACTGGACGGAAAACACAAACTATTTACATAGCCGTTTCGACCGACCTTTCATTCAGTGCGGTGGTACCAACCCGGGCGGGTTAAACCCTACCACCCAGTAATATAAGAAGGGAGTCATACACTCGCGTCACAACACTCGCGATGTCAGCCCATAACACCGGGTGAGCTAGGTGCCATGTCAGTGCTTCACTTCGGTCGAGCCGGCTACACTGAACTGCACGAACACGCGAATTATTCTACATAGCCGCTTCGACCGACGACGTTACGTTCAGAGCGGTCTAGGGATCCTCAAGTTTTACTTGAAATACGAACCACGGCCAGCCTCAACGGTTGACCGTCTCGCCCATTCAAGTTCTGACCGCGCCAGAGTGTGAAAATTTTCGTGATCGCACGTCGATTCATTGCGCCACCGAGAAAATATATCCCAACCAATTTATACTATACGTTAGAAAGATACTATTTGTTCGCACGAACAACAAAACATACAAGTCATTAATTACCATTACGAAGTCATCAAACAGTGGCTTAATTATTATAATTAATTATTCAGTCCATCATTCAGAGCAGAGCTTTAGATAGGAGAACACGCCGCAAACTCCAATTTATTTGACTAAAACCAAACATTAGAACAAAGTTTGTTAGCGAAAATGTAAAACGCCTGAACGTAGCTACAGTGTACACACCTGGTTTACAGAAATTGCTTTGATAATTGAAAATTCACAGGCGTTTGGATTTAAGATACAAAACCTGAGTATTCAAGTATGTAGGGGCGTAAACTAAACTGGGTGTGTTTCATTAATATTGTATATTCTTATTATACATAGGTATTATATAGACGTCCATGTATCCCTCTCACATAAAATGCAGTAACTACATACATACATACATACATACATAACTCACGCTTTTGTATCCCGACAATCAGGGTAAGCAGAGTAATCGGTGTTGTGCTATAAGTTCATACATACGTAACGTCACGCCTGCCTGCCTCCCAGTAACTATTCGTGATATTTTATAGCACATAATATTGTGTGGGGCCGGTACTTAAAAAGAATAGCCCCACTGCATCTCTCCCCGTGTATGTCATAAAAGGCGACTAAGGGATATGACTCCCTTCTTATATTACTAGGTGGTAGGGTTCAACCCGCCCGGGTTGGTACCACCGCACTGAATGAAAGGTCTGTCTCTCCCCATGCATTTCGTAAGCTAAGGGATAAGAACAAGATGCCGTGCTAAAGGGCGATAGGCTCGCCACCTCGCACCTTGGCACGGTACTTCCACCGAGTCATGCAGCAGGTGGGTGGGTCTTCGTGCCTTACTTGCTGCTTGATCGATTAAATCTTGTTCGAATACTTTGCGAAACGTGGTGGTCGGTGTTGTGCTGTAATTTACCGGAGTTCTTGCAGCACAACACCGATTACTCTGCTTACCCCGATTGTCGGGATTCAGCGTGTGTGATATGTATGTATGTATAATATTATACCACTATTCATCCGTACTCCTCTTTCAAGGCGCCGCTATCGCTGGTTGGAGTAGGATGCAACACAACCAATAAAAAATTAGGTTTTTATTTTCTTATTCCAAAACTGCGGATCGAAACAAAAAAGTAAAAAGCTACGGATTGAGATATTTATATTCAACAAATAATTAGGTATTAAGTAGGTCCCTTCCCTTGCCCCTTACTAGGTGGTAGGCTCAAATTGTAGCCGACTGGGTTGGTACCACCGTACTGGATGTAAGATGGCCGCAAGCAACCTCGGTTGTGTTCTCCTCTAGTCCAGTATAGCCAGCAATCCAGGGAAGTCTCCGGTATGGCACCTACCTTCTCGGAGGTGATATTGGCTGGTTAGAGCATGTGCTTTGGCCCCTCAGACTCAGCCACCCATACCGGATTACATAAAAAAAAAATAATAATAATAATTTTTTTTCCAAAACCTTGATTTGGTCACTAAATTCAGAGTCATGTTCATGATTTTTTTCTATCGAGCGAATTTAATCAAATCGTGTTTTCAAAAAGCTATCGATCTGCGCTGATAGATGAAGTTTTACATATATTAAAACTGAATCCGTCAGGTAAGTAATATTGGCGGTACACTTCTTGAAATTCGAGTCAGACGCAGTCTAACATCACCTTAAGGTTTCGTACCTTAAAAGGTTTTTTTTTATGGAAACTGACACGGTTGGCTACATCACCTACAACATCCGCGATGTCAGCCCATAACACCGGGTGAACTTGGTGCCACGTCAGTACTTCCCTTCGGTCGTGCCGGCTACACTGAACTGCACGGAAAACACAAACTATTTACATAGCCGTTTCGACCGACCTTTCATTCAGTGCGGTGGTACCAACCCGGGCGGGTTAAACCCTACCACATAGTAATATAAGAAGGGAGTCATATCCCTTAGTCGCCTTTTATGACATACACGGGGAGAGATGCAGTGGGGCTATTCTTTTAAAGTACCGGCCCCACACGGTAAATCTTGATGACGCGCGATATATCCAAGGTTAAAAAAATATTTCATGCCAAATTTCAGCTTGATACGATTAACCGTTTTGAGATGTGAAACTGTGACAGACAAACAGACAAATACAAAGACAGACAGGCAAACATACGGAGAGAAAGAAAAACAGACAGGCGGAATCACCAATCACACTATTAAATTCGGTTTCATCTCTTCGAGGCACGGAAACTAAAAAGTTTAATTACAAATAAAAAAAACCCCCCGACCCCTAAAAAGTCAAAAATAATTTCAGTTACTTAAAGGGGCCCCGATAAGTAAATACCCGCGCAGCTCTGAGTTTCATATTTTATTTACTTAGCATTTAAATCGGACCATCGTTGAGACATTACTTTTTTGATTACTTCATAAATACTTGATTACTTGATTTGATTACTAACACAGCTAAGGCCCACTTGCACCAACACAAATTTAATATATAAACCAGTTTAACTCGTTAAGCTAGCACCCGTTGACTGTGGGAACCGCGTTTAAATCCATAACTCGCTACTTAACTTTAAACTCGTGTTGGTGCAAGTGGGCCTAAGAACCATCCCGGTTAAACCAGCTTTTATAAAAAAAAACCGCGTCCAAATCGGCCTATCCGTTTGGGAGCTACGATGTCACAGACAGACACACACAGACAGAGAGATAGACACACACACACACACAGACGGCGGAGGCGTCAATATTATAACACCCCTCTTTTTCGTCAGGGGTTAAAAATACTTACCAAGCGCTGCCAGAATGCCTGCAGCCCAGAACACCTCCCCACAAAGCGCGGGCAGGAAGAGTAACCCTCCCATGCGGCTACCGAAGGAGTCCTGGAGGGGGTCCAGCATGGTGACGTAACCTTGCTTACGCATTGGGTTCGCGAAGAATATACCACCTGCGAATTAGAAAACATTCATGTGAACCAGGGATGGTGCGGATGTTCAAATCCGCATCCGCATTGATTTTGACATCCGGTAGGTGCCATACCGGAGAGTGGAGACCTCTCTGGATTTCTAGCTACACTGGACTAGAGGAGAACACAACCGATGCTGCTATGCGGCCATCTTACATGCTGTACAGTGGTGGTACAAACCCAGTCGGCTACAAATTAAGCCTACCACCTAGTAAGGGGCAAGGGAAGGGACCTACAGTTTTACACCGGTTCCGAACGGTGAAACAGCAGGTGTAGGTATGCACGTAAATTTTTTCGTCAGAAAAAACTCATTGGTACACGCCGGCCGGATTCAGAACCTCGGACCTCTCGCATGAGAAGCCGATGCCCAAACCACTCGGCCACACCGTATGTATGTAGTTTTAACTGAAAGATGTAGACAAGTATACTGACCGAAGACGAGTGAGAGGGCGTATCCGAAGGGTGCCTGGCACCAGACCAGGCCGGACGTGTAGATAGCCTCTGCCGTCCCGTTGATGTAGCCTCCTCCCACCCAGGTCGCTGGAACAACAACAATTTGTTAGGCCTGTGCTACTGTGCATGCAGTCTTTAGGCGCCCACCAGGGTTGCGGGGGCGACCGTTTTAGCGTTGAGACGGACTGTGAGCCTTTTTTTTATAGAAACACGGTTGCGGTTGGCCACATCACCTACTACATCCGTGATGTCAGCCCATAACACCTTGGTGCTTCCCTTCGGTCGTGCCGGTTACACTGAACTCGAAGGAAAACACGAACTATTTACGTAGCAGTTTCAACCGACCTTTCATTCAGTGCGGTGGTATCAACCCGGGCGGGTTATACCATCAGCCTCCAACGGTCGAGCGGTCAACCATCCATCCACTGACCGCGCTCAGGTGTGCTTATGATCCTACCGACAGTCGACCGACCGCACCACCGAGCTACCGAGGCATGTAGTAGCTGATATAGGCAACCATGACATGTTTAATAAAAAAATGCATTTTTAGGGTTCCGTATCCGGTACGGGACCCTATTACTAAGCCTACGCCGTCTGTCTGTCCGTCCGTCCGTCCGTCCGTCTGTCTGTCCGAGGTCTGTATCTCTTGAACCGTAATAGGTAGCCCGTTGAAATTTTCACTGAATATGTGTTATTATGGCCGATATATCAACAAATAATAAAAATAATAAAAAGTAAAAAATTCATGGGGTTCCCATAGAAGAAACCAAAAATTTGTATGCGCGCGCGCCATCTACCGAATATACTATGAAGCATTTTAACTAATCATGAATTTTAACTAATATGAAGCATTTCTTAACACGCCATAGATGGCGTGAGTGGCGCTAACCATGACATGGATACGGAATCCGCGAATTCGCGGAATTCGCGAGTTCGACTCGCACTTGGCCGGTTTTAACGCGACTACCGACGTGTGCATCGTTTTATTTTAAGCAAGGGCAGAGCACTCAAACACTCCATGTATAAATATTTAAAATATCAATTCGTCGCCTTTCCCCTTTTCTAAACACGACGAGCACAGATGCACTAGATGGGCCGCTCTCATACATCACTCGCGATAAAACATGTCACCATGTTTTATCGCGAGTTAATTATGGTTAGTAATTAATAATAAATTGTCATTTTCATTGTGTGCTAGTTGTGTTAATTTGTTAATTTAGTAATATTGTTAGTAATAGTTAATTTGTCGTTCTCGCCTTGTTATATATAACGGTACGAAGCATATTTATTTATTTATATTTTATTTATTTTATATTTAATTTATATTGCCTTTTTTATTATTGATTTTATAATTAAATTCTGTATATTTATTAATGTAAATACATTTTAATACAACTGTCAAATAGGATATTCTGGAAGCTGGGTTGCTGGGTCGTCTCGGCTCAGTATCATACGCTGCGCCCAGACCCTATTTTTCATAGTTTTAGGTACCTATGTTATTTATTAGGTACAACTGTTATGTGTATGTTGCAAACTTATGAAAAATAAATAAACATTTCATTTCATTTCAGTTCATTTCATTTCATGTCACCAACCAAATCAGCTTATAAGATGAGTTTACAATGATTGGCGCTTGACATCTTTTATTTTATTTTTTACTTAGACATAGTAGGTACTCGTATGTTACATTTAACATAAGTAGGTAATTAAAACTAAGTATGTAAGTTATATTTTAAAAAAACCGGCCAAGTGCGAGTCGAACTCGCGCACCGAGGGTACCGATCGCCATGTCATGGTCAGCACCACTCACGCCATCTATGTATTTGTTAAAATGCTTCTAAATTTTTTTTCGGTAGATAGCGCGCGCACACACTTTTTAGTTTCTTGTATGGGGGCTCCCGTGAATTTTTTACTTTTTATTATCTTTATTATTTCTTGTTATATCGGCCATAATAAAATAACACATTCTAAAATTACTAAAATTAGTGTTGTTACGGAAACCTCGGTGCGCGAGTCCGACTCGCACTTGGCCGGTTTTATTCGTCTTTATCGTAATTCTATTTCAACCCAGCTTCCAATTTCCCGAATAAACACCGATATTTCCTCTCCGTGTTTGAGAGCCCTGAGTCAACGTAACGTGTACAGGGGGTCGTGTTACACTGGGGTCTCCGTTTACTGGGGTTTCAGGCGGCCGGGGAAAATGGCTACCTAGGTTGAAACGTGAGTTTCCCCTGTGCGAAATTATAGCACAGAAGTTTGTACACATTGTATAGAAGTTGCATGTCGTATTTTTGAGTAGAACACATGCAACAGGAATATAATAGGTATGTATCAAAATTGTCGATGGTCATTCATTACATCCGATGTAGGTTCCCCTTCCCTTCACTTGCCCCTTACTAGGTGCTAGGCTCAAATTGTAGCCGACTGGATTGTACCACCGCACTGGATGCAAGATAGCCGCATAGCAGCCTCGGCTGTGTTCTACTCTAGTCCAGTATAGCCAGCAATCCGAAGGGAAGTCTCCGGTATGGAACCTACCTTGTGATTGGCTCTATGGAGCATGTGCTTTGGCCCCTCCGACTCAGCCCCCCATACCGGATTACATAAAAAAATTATTTAAAAAAAGGTAAATGTGAATAGGTAGCGATCACTCACGTTCTATACATTTATGCTGTAAATAATTATATTCTTGTGATGCGTGTGAGTGGTATGAAATATTGAACAACGAAAACTTTTGTTCGTGTTTTCCGTCCAGTTCAGTGTAGCCGGCACAACCGAAAGGAAGCACTGCCGTGGCACCAAGTTCATCCGGTGTTAAGGGCTGACATCACGGATGTTGTAGGTGACGTAGCCAACCGTGTCAGTTTCCATTAAAAAAAGTAAAACCAAATACTCAGGCAATATTGCTATCATTCACTTAGCATCAACTGGCATGGGCCCTTCGGTCTATTTATAAGCCGGTCAATACAGACAGACATGTTCACGGTTTACGTGAAAGCTTGCGCCCAAAAAACCCTCGCCCGATTTCCGGCCTTCTGTAAAATATAGCTGACGGTTAACTCCTGTCAACTAACTGTTGGCCGTTTTCACTACCAATATTTTCTTCGAATCGACTTCTCTAAGTTCTTCGTCGTCGGCGTGGTCCTTTTCCAGTGTCATCCAAAGATTTAAATCGCGTCATCCATCTTCGTCCTGCATACATGGTGCACTGACCGACGAAGTGAGCACCGGACTCAACTTCCCCATATTGAGGACATAGTGGGTCGTCACTTAGGCCCATTGTGTTGGGGATTCTGTGAAGATGACTTTTGACACACTTGTTTCCAGTAACTAAAGTCTGTGATTTTGCGTACGTGTTGTCGGCTCTCAATCCAGGAGTTATCTTGTTCTTTTATCATTGATGAACTCGATAAACTGTCTTGATTGTCTGAAACCGTCTTGATATTTTCAACTGATTTTACTTTTTCCCTCGCCTAGCTGTTTATAGATTCTGGGATTGCTCTTTCCGAAATAGAAATGTCCAGTTCCGGGCCGATGAGGGTCGTGTCTGCCCCTTTTCTGGAGAGTTGACCTGCCAGCTCATTAACGCTGGTGTTACTGTGTCCAGGAACCCGACCTATGGTTATTTCTCTTTTTGCTTTATGGAAACTGACACGGTTGGCTACATCACCAACATCGGTTCCGGGCCGATGAAGGTCTTATCTGACCCTTTTCTGGAGAGTTCATCTGCCAGCTCATTAACGCTGGTGTTACTGTGTCCAGGAACCCGACCTATGGTTATTTCTTTTTTTGTTTTATGGAAACTGACACGGTTGGCTACATCACCAACATCGGTTCCGGGCCGATGAAGGTCTTATCTGACCCTTTTCTGGAGAGTTCATCTGCCAGCTCATTAACGCTGGTGTTACTGTGTCCAGGAACCCGACCTATGGTTATTTCTTTTTTTGTTTTATGGAAACTGACACGGTTGGCTACATCACCAACATCGGTTCCGGGCCGATGAAGGTCTTATCTGACCCTTTTCTGGAGAGTTCATCTGCCAGCTCATTAACGCTGGTGTTACTGTGTCCAGGAACCCGACCTATGGTTATTTCTTTTTTTGTTTTATGGAAACTGACACGGTTGGCTACATCACCAACATCGGTTCCGGGCCGATGAAGGTCTTATCTGACCCTTTTCTGGAGAGTTGATCTGCCAGCTCATTAACGCTGGTGTTACTGTGTCCAGGAACCCGACCTATGGTTATTTCTCTTTTTGCTTTATGGAAACTGACACGGTTGGCTACATCACCAACATCGGTTCCGGGCCGATGAAGGTCTTATCTGACCCTTTTCTGAACAGTTCATCTGCCAGCTCATTAAGACTGATGTTACTGTTCCCAGAAACCCAACCTATGGTTACTTCTAATTTTGTTTTATGGAAACTGACACGGTTAGCTACATCACCCACAACATCCGTGATGTCAGCTCATAACACCTTGGTGAACTAGATGCCATGTCAGGGAAGTACTAGATGCCATGTCAGTCGTGCTGGCTACACTGAACTGGACTCTCTGCCGATGGCTAGTTCGTTCGGTTTTTCTTTGCACTCTATTCAGAGCCATTAGTGTCGCTTGGTTGTTTGATTAAATCACTATATCGCGGCTCATGATATTCTCTTTTGTTAATGATTCTACGCATCCGCACCTCTGCCTGAAAGGCACTTGATATATACACCTAGGCTTTAACCGCTATTCAGATTGCTTAGGTCCGAAAAGCATATTCCTACTCCCGTTAGTTCAGTTTAGTTTATTCTGGAACCGTCATCGGTGTAGCATTTTATCTGCTGATCTTTGTCGTCTTCGGGGGTAAAGACTCTAAGGGCACGAAAGCCTACAGACGCTTTAGAGAGAGAAAATAACGCAAAAAAATCGTTATTGAATATAAACATATCGAATTTTACGGAAAATTGTATTCCGAAAATACTTTCATATTTTTCTAACCGTTATCAGCGTTACATCAGCCAGTCGTCATTTCATTTCATTAAAAGCTTTCTTCTCATTACCGTAATAGGCCGGGGGTGGCAGGCGACAGACAAACATTCAAAGCTTTTTCATTTGAGCTTGTTAATTTTCTTTTAATAACCATTGTACTTGGTGGTGGGAGCGCAATGAACTTAAATGGAATAATTTATTTAGAAAAATTAATAAAACTCTTAACTAAACTAAATAGGTTGACTGGAAGATATCACTTGCAGTGAGAAGTCGGCTTTGCGCACTCCTGTATTTCTTGTTTCTTTTTTGTGTACTGTTCTTCTTTCAATTGTGGACAATAAAGAGTTTCCATTCTATTCCAATCTATTTAATCTCAATAGCAAAATGCCTCCAGACGAAGACATAGGTCATCTTACCCAAAACGTGCCCAAAACGAATCAGCGTCCCTCTTTTAAATGTCAATTGCCACCCTCGGTTTTAAAACATCCTGCGGGCACGTTCGTCTCCAGATATTACCATCAGCAATTACGATAAGGATTTTACGAAAATCATCGTATCGGTGTTTTAAACCACAAGAGGCTACCCTACAGCAAAGCAAACCTCAGCACAGCAAAGGATGTAGAGACTCTAAAATGGTTCTATATATTTTTCGAACTTTGACAGATTTCTCCCTGCCTTCCTGCAGCAGAATCGGCTGTGGAGAAGAGCCAATCACAGTATTTCTTTTAGGTACTTCTCCGTGGGTGCGCTGCCCCCAAGAGAAAGAAATGTATTTTAATTCGTTATATATCGTTTTTGATACATATAACCAAATCGTTCTTTAAAAACCCCAGGAGGAAATCATTTGAAAGAAAAACTGCACCCAAGTGACTGGAGGCTAAGTTGTCTGCTCTGCACACGTGGCGTCCTAAACCAAGGCATTTTCTTGTATCCACGGCAGCAAAGTGAGGCCGCCTGGCCTCTTGCCTTGCAGTGATAAGCCGATATCTTGCTTTGCAGTGATAAGTAGATACCTTGCCTTGTGCCGAGTGATAGAATACTCCGAGCGGTTTCAAGATAATAAAATAAGTACATTGCAAAATTATTAATAGTAGACAAGAGAATAAGGAAGGAAGATCAGTGAAGTTAAGAGAAAAGGAGAGGAATATACATAAGGTAAGTAAGAAAAAACGAGAACAGAAGATAAAATGTGTGGGCGGCGCTTGAGCCGAGCCGTAGCGGGGGTGTTGGCGCGGGGAGAGAGCTGAAGAGGGGGACGGGGGAGCGATTCGTGTGCGCGAACTGCGCGTGCAGCGACTTCGGCGGACATCGATCGACTGACTCAGGTGCGGCTGGGCGGCCTCAACTTGGTGGAATAAGGAGCGCTGCCCGAGTTCTCGACAAAGCAACACGTATAACGTATAACTCTATGATTGTTTTATTGGTTTTATTATCATTCGTAGGCAAATACATTTTTCACTTGAATTCGTCATCTTCCGAATGGCAACTATAGTATAGCAACAACAATGACAAAACAATTAAAAACAATGACAAACGATGACAAGGGCAGTACAGAACCAAGAGAAAAGACAAAGATAATTAAGCTGTCTTATGCTTATAGATCCAACTACTTCCCTAATACTAAAATAAAATAAAAAAAATAAAAAACCATTTATTGAGTGTGATAAACATTTGCAAAAAGAGCAGTAATACTTATTCTTACTTAATACATTTATTTACATAATTTATGTTGTTGCTGTCTGGTGTAACGGTGCTTACTCAAAAGGCAAGGGGTATTGCATACGAGCAATCTCTTACCCCCTCCTAAGTGATAGAATCTGCTTATTTGACATCTCTTTTGCGGTCAGACTTCATTTAGTGGCAGAAATTAACAAAACAAAATTTACAATTATGAAACAGCAAGACTAACAACAAAACCAACAAACTACCGACAGGGAACTACCCACCTACAACTAATTTGTCCATTTTGATCATTTGCATAATACACAACAATTATACAAATATACTACTACTATACACATAATTTAGCGTAATTAAATTGTCAATGAAATATTTAAAACATGGTGCAATAGCATCAAAATAATTGTTAATATTTCTATACTAAATCACAGATCAGCTAAGTAAAAAAAAAATAATTAATACATTAGGCAAAAATTAACAAAGGAATAATGATTGTGGGTGGGTGCACCCCCTTGACATAATATGATTGTAAAGTACCCTAACATTTAGTAAACTTTCTTCCTCAAGGACCTAATACACTGCAAATAAGTTCTCTGGATAGGAAACTAAGTTTTAAACTTCGTTTGTGAATAATCTACGTTGAGCGAAGGCTGCCCGGAGACCGGAAGTTAGTTGGGAAGGCTCCGTGCGCGGCGCCGGAAGCTCATTTTCCGGTATTTCCGGTTAGGTACTAGACAACCCGCCTGTGCGACCATGCAAGATGTAGGGATCTGATTATTAGAAGTGAATAATTATGCATATTTTACAATTTGGACTTTTGGTGGAAATTCTAATCGGAAATTCTAGTCGATAAAACCCAAAGGGAAACATGAAACCGGCCAAGTGCGAGTCGGAGTCGCACACCGAGCCATCCGTACCACCACACAGTCAGTCAGTAAGTCAGCGTGTAGATGTCCACTGCTGGACATACATTTCTCCGATTTTCCTCCAGTCCTCCACCACACAATATCTTATTATTTGTTGTTTTTAACCCCCGACGAAAAAAACGGAGGGGTGTTATAAGTTTGACGTGTGTGTGTGTGTGTGTGTGTGTGTGTGTGTGTCTGTCTGTGGCATCGTAGCTCCCAAACGGATGGACCGATTTGGATGCGGTTTTTTTTATTAGGAAGCTTGTTTAATCGGGATGGTTCTTAGCTATGTTTGTAATCAAGTAATCAAGTAATTAAGTAATAAAACAATTAATTATCTTAAAAAGTGGACGGATTTTCATGCGGTTTTTTTAAAAAAGCTTGAAATAAAAGTTAAATTACAAATTTAAAAAACCCCCGACCCTTAAAAAGTCAAAAATAATTTCCGTTTACTTACTTAAAGGAGTCGGGGGACCGCTAAGTAAATAAAATATAAAAACTCAGAGCTGCGCGGGAATTTACTTAGCCGTCTCCCGACTCCTTTAAGTAAGTAAACGGAAATTATTTTTGACTTTTTAAGGGTCGGGGGTTTTTAGTTTGCACTACTGTAGTGTATTGATTGTAACAATCACACCAAGTGTTAACCCGCCCGGGTTGCTACCACCGCACTGAATGAAAGGTCGGTCGAAACGCCTATGTAAATAGTTTGTGTTTTCCGTCCAGTTCAGTGTAGCCGGCACGACCGAAGGGTAGCACTGACGTGGCACCAAGTTCACCCGGTCTTATGGGCTGACATCACGGATGTTGTAGGCGATGTAGCCAACCGTGTCAGTTTCCATAAAAAAAAAAAAAAAAAATTGTGTGACGCTTGTATTAACGTTTTTACGATAGAGCTAGAACAAACAAAAAACGTTGAAAAAAATACGTTTCTTGTGTGGGAACTCCCCATAACTTAATTCTTTCTTTAATTTTTTATTTTAGTTTTTATTATAATAAAAATTATTAAAATTAAATTTTTTCTTCTTTTTTTTAACACGTATTTTGTGAAAATTCCAACATCCTACCTGTTATGGTTCAAAAGATACAGCCCTTTCAAGGTAAAAACGCCTAAACCTAAGGTGTTGTTAGTAGCTAGACCAGATAAAATCACCACTTCAGATTGATATGTGAGATTACGCGCTACAAGTGTTAACAACAACTGTTTCAGCACTATGCCATACATTATAATAACTGAGCAAACTAAGTAACATACAAGTGGCACGCTGAAAAACCACATCACATCCTAGTTTAAAAGAGTGAACCTTTTCACATCGCCAAATTAAAGTCAGCTTTGTATCTAAGAAAATAAAGTTCAAAATTGAAATGACAAATTTAAGTCATTCATCAATATTAGAGTATTAAAACGTGCGTGTGTAATTCTATGTTGGCCTTCTAAATATTTAAGTATATACTCACTCGTATATAGGCGAACGTAATAACTTCTGCTGCTACCGGTTTTCGTTAATTTTTATTACCTAATTAAAAATGTTTTACAAGGCCTAAAACGTCTGTCTGTCCGTCCGTACGTCCGATGGCTGTATCTTTGGAGCCGTAATAGCTAGCCGGTTGAAATTTTCACAGGCTATAACACCAAATACTATAAAATTGAAAAAGTGAAAAATTAAGGGTGTCCCCATACAAGAAACTTGTTTTTTCTCTCTATCAGTGACCAGTTTCATACCTTTTGGTTCATACTAATTGTAGTTGCAATGTAGTTTAATGATCATTCGTTAGATGTAGCTGGCTTCCACATATTATTATGATAATAAAATTGTATTATGATATTGTATGGCCACCGTACTTAATTTTACACTGTTTTCTTTTTTATTAGGTATTTGTTGGCATACCCGCCATAATAACACATATTCTGTGTAAATTTCAACCGGCTCGCTATTACGGCTCCAAAGATACAGGCGCGGCAGTAGGACAGACAGACTGCGTAGGCTTAGTAATAGGCTTTCATATCGCGCACGAAAACCTAAAAACCCTTCCCGGCGGCGGCGGCGCGGCGTCAACACGCCGAGAAGGGTTTTTATGTAAAATCTATGTATATTTTCCCCGAACGAGAGCACTGTATCCGGATCCCACACAGCTATGTAGCCATTATGTAGCACATGCCCTGTATATAGGACGTTAGGCTCTTAGGTACAGAATAGAGAAAACATGGAAAGGGTTTCATGTAGAGAGCGTTCCATATAAATCTTCCCTTCGCCGTTATGTTGGCTCCACTGTCTATCTGTCAAAACAGCGTTGAGGGTTGCTATGTGTACAGATTTACCCGTAATTATCAGTATTTACCGTATTTATTATACGGTAAATACCTATTACATTATTAGGTACCATAATCTTCACAATCTGGCAACAGGAATTTAAGCACTGACAGTGACACTGGCAGTGGAGCCAACATAACGGCGAAGGGAAGATTTAGTTGGAAGTTGGAACGCTCTATACACCCGGACGCCCGCTGTCATCCGGTTGAAAATATCGGCGCGCCCCCACCCCACCCACACGGACCGCCACATGAAAGAACTAAGGAATCGGATTTTGGCCTGCCTGCGCGATCAGCTGTTTCGCGCGTTTGTTGTCGACCATTGTCCGTCTACCCACATGTACGAAACTAAACATAACAAAAACGACATGCACCGCCTCAACATTAGGTTAGGGTTAATATAAAGAAGATGCGTCGCTACGCAATAAAAAATTTACCCTGGTTATTTTTTTTAAACCACCAAAACATCACTCATACCCGCTTATACCACACATACCACACATTCCTTCCACACATTCACAGCCACGGAGACGAAAAGGACAAAAAAATAGAGAAGACTATGGTCAGACCAAACGAACTGTCAATCTGACCGAGGTCAATGTGAGTGACGTTTACAATCAACTGATCTATAGCGCAAGAGTCTGTCAAAATCATATTCCTTGGTTCTTTCATGTGCCGGACCCCCACCCACACATCAAGCGCCGCGCGCTATCATTTTACAGAAAAATCCGGAAATAATATATCTTTAGCCGTAATTAGTGTACCGTAATTTGGTATCATTTGAAAGATAAGTTAGTGCTCTCAGAATTGGCTGTATACTCTAATGAGTTTTGCCTGTTTCGGGAGGAGACAAATTTATATAAAAAAAAAAAATATATGATAGTGTCATTTACCAAAGTCGCAGTATTTTCGATTGGAAAGTGCACTTCGTAGTAATGTTCACTTCGGAATTTCGGACACACAAGCATTTCTGGAGTGCTGAACTAGGCGGTCGAATGGGCGTTCGAAACTACCGTTTTTAGGCACCGTACGGGATTCTAAAAATTATTATTTCTTTGTATAAATAAGTGTTAAATAAGAGCATCAAATTGCTCGTAAATAAGTACATTCAAAATAAAAAATATATATAATTTAATCTTAATTTAATAGAGATATTATGCGTGATATTCACGTCCGATAAAATTTTATCACCGGCTGGAAAATCCGATGAGTGTGTATTCGCACTAGAAGAACCTTATTGTCCATTTCTATCAGAGTGTGGGTGAGATAATCGTGTCACGGTTTGAAAGCTCATTCAACACTTCTGGTAGAGTGCACATAAACCTATGTTCTATGGATGTACATAGAACATAGGTTTATGTGCGCGAACAGGGTGTCCCCGCACAGGTGTAGTTCCTTTAAGGAGGCTATTCTACGCCTTGTAACAAAAGCATAGGTGAAAGATTTTTTTAAATATATGTGCTTTCATTCGATCAAAGGGGGAGGCACTGACGTGGCACCAAGTTCACCCGGTGCTAAGGGCTGACATCACGGACCTTGTAGGTGATGACGTAGCCAACCGTGTCAGTTTCCATAAGAAAAAAAAAATTGGGATTCCTAACAAACTAAATGCATACTACAATGTGTGGGCGCCTTTAGACCGCGCGACTGTGAAACGCAAGTCGGAATGGCGCGGATCGGGCGGGGCGCGAGCGGTACGCGGACGGGGCGGGCCATCTGTTTGCTGGCGCCCCGTGCGCGCCCGATTAGAGCATTACAACATTACACTACATTAATACACGTGTCAGGATCGTGGCACGTGGAGATCCGTTGTCTCTGCCTACCCCACCGGGAAACAGGCGTGACGCTATGTATGTATGTATGTATGTACTACATTAATAATTTTATAAACTTATATCTCCACAACAGGCGTACCTAGAACCCTACTTCTCTTTACTAATTATGTTTGTTACAAAGCGTAGAATAGCCTCCTTAAAGGAACAACACCAGTCCGAGGACACACTGTATATAACCTTTAACGACTTATGACCTTTAAACCTTGAACGAAGGTCATCGCAATGACGTGAGCTTACCGTATATATGGATTTATCTGATAATTGGTTGTATAGTCTTACCGCGGATGCGTACCAATCTTTTCTCTACAGAACCGGTGAACTCTGGAACGCTCTCACTGCCCATATACTTCCTCCCAAGTACAGTCTCGG
This sequence comes from Nematopogon swammerdamellus, assembly GCA_946902875.1. Lineage (NCBI taxonomy): Eukaryota > Metazoa > Arthropoda > Insecta > Lepidoptera > Adelidae > Nematopogon > Nematopogon swammerdamellus. The sequence continues at coordinate 3,016,697 of OX336344.1, forward strand.
GCCCTTCAAGAGGGACGTGAATAGGCACCTGTCAGGCCGGCATCGCGTACGACCGAATGTCCATGGGCGTCGTTAGACACCTTATGGATGGTTCGGCGCCACATGTCGTGTTTTCAATAAAAAAAAAATCTTGACACGCGATTTTCGGAAAGACGGACAGGCGGTATTATGGATAGACCTCCGTGCGGATACGGAACCCTAAAAACCGGCCAAGTGCGAGTCGAACTCGCGCACCGAGGGCTCCGTATCGCCATGTCATGTTCAGCGCCACTCACGCTATCTATGGCGTGTTTATGAAATGCTTCATATTAGTTAAAATTCATTAGTTAAAATGCTTCACACTCTTTTCGGTAGATGGCAAGCATACACACTTTTTAGTATCTTCTATGGGAACCCCCGTGAATTTTTTACTTTTTCTTATTTTTATTATTTGTTGTTATATCGGCCATAATAACACATATTCTGTGAAAATTTCAACGGGCTACCTATTAATTACGGTTCAAGAGATACAGCCCTCGGACAGACAGACAGACAGACAGACGGCGACGTAGGCTTAGTAATAGGTCACCGAATACGGAACCCTAATAACCTAGACAACCAACTACCTAGAAGCGTTTGCTACATCGCTAGAGGTGACATATCAAAGGGCAGAGGTCAGCTATTGTTCTATGCATAGGGTTATCTTATCAGACGTGCTCTATTCATAAGAGGTCCCAATTTTTAGCCATATTTTTTGTCTGATAAGATATGTCCTTTAATTTTAAAACGAAAACAGATTATATCGTCATTTTACATTAAAACGGTTTTAAAAAAACCATTGAACCGACGATTTCCAAAAAAACAACTAGAACTTAAAAGTGTTAAATAATATTATTTTCATTCATATTCGGACCATTGAGTTGAAGCCGGTACAAAAGCACAAAACTGTACCAATTTTCGGTGGTTCGGTAATGTTGGAAGAATGGATGCTGGGAGACTAACCGAGAGACTAACTAAGGAAATTTATGGAGCAAATGTGAGTGGAATAGTCGAGAAGGGTCGCCCTAGACGCACGTACCTAGACCGCATTTCGGGTATGTGCTAAAAAAGAGTCAGGTGTGTAGTACCCGTAATCGACGAGCATGTATGAAGAACATTGTGATAGTGGAAGGGGCCGCAGGGGTGTGTCAGGATTGGCATGTGCAGATTCGTTGTCTCTGCCTACCCCTCCAAGGCCTACCCCACTGGGAAACAGGCATGATGTATGTGTGTATTTCAAATTGACTGACCTGTCATAGTGAATATGCCGACGAAAAGCCCAATGGATCTCCCAGCCAGCATCACCTCCTCCTCAGAGTCATCACCGGCTGGCTTCTTCCGCGCTGCCCAGATGCCCACGGCCAGGATCAACACGTAGAAGATCACGATGGACACCACGCCGGCTATGTTGATCATCTTGGAGCCGATGATGGGTCCTGGTGGAATAAATATAATTCTCACAGACTTGAGGGTCGAATGTAAGCAAGCGTTTAATCACAGAACCGGGAAAATGTGGCAGTTCCAGGTTGGGGTTTGCACCATCGTCCTGGACGGAAGATGGCCGTATTTTATGGAAACTGGCACGGTTGGCTACATCACCTGCTACATCCTTGATGTCAGCTCGTAACCCCGGGTGAACTAGATGCATGTCAGTGCTTCCCTTCATTTCATGTCGGCTACACTGAACTGGAACTATTTACATAGCCGTTTCGACCGACATTTCATTCAGTATAAACCCGGGCGGGATAAACCCTACCACCTAGTAAGGTAAGAAAGGAAGGGACCTACAAGCTTTACGTGGAATTCGAACCGCGCTCAGCCTCCAACAGTCGAGCTGTCACCCATCCAAGTACTGACCGCGCCCAGGTTTGCTTAACAACAGTCGACCGACCGCACCACTGAGCTACCGAGGTTGATTCCGGGTCAATTCTGATCGCTCCCGGCCAAGTGGCAACCTTTGTCGAGACAGTTGCCACTAAACAAAAGGAGAAGAAAATAAGATAAAGTGATGAGGAATTTAATGTTTTCTTACCTTTTGCTTAAATCACAAGCAACACTGCCGTATTATTATTTAGATCAATATTCTAAAAGTCATTGTGTTCAATCTATGTGGAGTGATTTGTGTATACATAAATATTTCAATAAATATTTAACACACTTTGAAATCCATTTTTACAGCTAATTAATATTTTAATACTTGGATAAACACCGTTTACGCGGAATAAAGATTGATATGTTTTGCTATCACTATAATTCATAAACTATTTTGATACAGTTAATATGTGCGAACATTTAACAAATGTTTTATACTCTCTATATTTTCATGATATGTTTCGTCCAGTCTCTCGATGTGATCAATCCTCGCTGAGGATTTTCAGAGATATTATCCGCAAGTCGTCGCGGTAGATTTGCGGGGCGTAGGCCGTGCTGCGATCGCTGCGCTCGTCGTGTCACACGCAGCTGTCGCCCCACCGGAGCGAGGTCTTCTGTGAAGGGCTATTTCTTGTCCTAAATCGTAGCCCGCACATGAGCGACGCGGCTCCTTCGCACCGACATCCAAGACGTGCCTCGGTCTTCCCTACATCGAAAGACAATCGCCCGTGTGCATTCGTTGCATAATCTATCGATTCCACGACTTCGGTCACGCGCGCATCGTCGAGAGTTCGTTGGGTGTTCTATGTTTGAAATTTTTAACCGAGCGACGACGCGGCGGCCGTGTTCTTTTGCGGACGCGTTCGTGAATTGAGCTCGGTTTCACGTCATTTTGCCGCGGGTTCGACAGGTGTACGATCGCGGCGGGAATGGATAGTCGCGAGCGACCAGCTCGCGTGCGATGGCCGCTGGAGCCGCGATGGCGGATCGATGCCGTCCTCTGACGTCATTGGCCGCGTGGGCCGACTCCACGCCTGCGCGGTAAGACGGCCATCGGAACACACTGTAAGGATGGCAATTCCCATCCTTTCCGTTGTCAAATTGATTGATGGCTTCCGATCGGCGATCGCTCCTCGTTAGCTTAGTACAATGGGGCTTCGTGAAGGAGCTGCTTGTAAGCTCTCTGAGCCTGAAATACAACAATTTTGTTACGAAACAGTTACATAATGCTAATAGGAAATTCTTACTACAAGAGGAACAGCTTACAGCAGGGGAAAATCAGACGGAACCAGGTAATTCAAAATGCTAAGTAAATCATGCCTTTTGTCAGTCTCGGTAGCTCATTGGTGCGGTCGGTCTTGGAGGCTGACCGTGGTTCGGATTCCACGTAAAACTGTAGGTCCCTTCCCTTGTTACCTTACTAGGTGGTAGGGTTTATCCCGCCCGGGTTGGTACCATCGCACTCAATGAAACGTCGGTCGAAACGGCTATGTAAATATGTATGTAGTTCGTGTTTTCCGTCCGGTTTAGTGTATCCGTCATGAAATGAAAGGAAGCACTGACGTGGCACCAAGTTCACCCGGTGTTACGGGCTGACATCACGGATTTTGTAGGTGATGTAGCCAACCGTGTCAGTTTCCATAAAAAAAAAATGCTTTCCCGGGAGAAGATTACAAATGCACGTTGAAAGAGTGTGTGCAATAGTCTGGTGACCCACGTTCCAAGGCACATCTCGTCGTAAGGCCCAATAGCGTCTTTACCATAAGGGCACACGGGGCACGGGCCCAGGGCCCCCGACATCAAGGGGGCCCCCGGGGCCCTCTTGATGTTGATGAAATTTTTTCCGCCGCTCGCATTAGTTATCATAGGACGCGCCAACTCAGTCTAACAAGAAAACAATTACCTACTCTTTGAAAACTACATTACCAGCGATCACTTAGTTCTATAATAATTGAGTGAATTGAGTATAGTATCAGCTGTCTCAAAGCTGTATTTAGAAAAAAAAATTATATATGGCAGCTCAGACGCCAGAAAATTCTCTGATACCCGATAGAAATAAATTCATTACAATTAAACGATAGAATATTAAGGCTTCAATTGATATTCATTGGCTTCCCATAAGTTTAATGAAGAAATTTTTTTATTAATTTTGTGTATTTTTATTACTTTGTATTTTTAATACTTGTATAATATATGTAAAATTAATAGAAAATTTTGAAAATGGGAAATCAAGAACGTAAAACATTAAAAATATTGTTAAAAAAATGATATAGTTATGTTAGTAATAAGAGTACCTACTTACATCGAAAAAATTGGCCCTGTAAGCTAACAAAATTACTATTTTTAAGTAAAAACGACATTTTATTGTAAAAAAAAAATCTTTCTAAAGAGGGCCCCAAATTGTTTTCTACCCAAGGGCCCCTGCATGGCCTAAGACGGCCCTGAAGGCGAACTACCTAGCCTCGAAATTCAGAGGGGCAACGCAGCCAGTGTGCTTGGGTACCACTGGGGCGACAACGACGAAGGAAGTTTTTGTACTGTAATATGTTTTTTAATTTTAATTTATATTAGTTTAGTTTATTTAAGTAATAAGTTCAATAAGTATAGCAATGCTATAGATTAGATATATATATTTTACTTGCTTTTTAAGGAATCTGGCACGGTAAACCCAGCCAGCCCGGCCACGGCGACTGCCCTATTTTATATAGGGCGGACAAAGTAGGCTGACCGTGGTTCGGATTCCACGTTAAACTGTAGGTCCCTTCTTACCTTACTTGGTGGCACTGGCGGCTGGTCCTAAAGTGCGCTCGTGCGCCGCACTACCGTACCACGAGAAGTCTTCACTTTACTCAAAATAAATAATATCTCACAACATACCTACATTAAAACCATAAAGATCGTACTCCAAATAAATAAGAATGTGAATTCGACCTTATTTTATAGATCACAAGGCAATTTTTTGCGAGTAAATGCGCGCCCCGTGCGGCATCGATACGCGCACGCGGGTCTCCTATACTGAATGTATGGGGATCGGCAAAACACCGCTGGCGCGTCAGACAAAAGATACTTCATAGAAATAGTATGGACCGAAATGGAGTTCTGCGTGCGGCGCACGAGCGCCAAACAAGGACGCTATATCGTGAATAGCCGCGCGTACGACACGTCGCGTCGCGATTCGTTTTGCACGAGTCCGTCTACAGTTCTGTTAATTAAAGCTGGCACGTACTAACACTATCGCGTAGTGTCTGTGTGTACGCGCACGGGTGACGTCGCACTGCATACGCCCGATCTGTCTCACTCGCACTTGCACAATTGCATTGGTGTGAGTACTGTGCACGCCCGAGCAGCTAGCTAGCTAGAGTCAGCGCGCTGTCATGTGATGTCACATACCCGTTAGCGCGCGAATATTTAAAATGGGATATGGTTAGATTTTGTGCTTTCTGTCACGTGATACTGTGAATTAAATGGTGCCGATATTTGCCTAAGAGTTGGTTAAAGGTAAGGCTTTACAATCAGCTGATCCCGGATTCAATTCCTACTTTTCCAATGCTTTTATTTTTATATATATTTTTTAATTATTTTTAGGATATTACTACTTTTTCTTTTTGAAAGCTGCAGTAGTGTTGTGGTCTATGGGTATATTCATAAGGGTACTAAAAATGAGTTAAAAAACTTGTTTGGTTTATTTTTTTTCTTGTTTTTTGCAGCTCATTGAGTGTCTTGAGAATATTCATATTCATATTCATTCAATAAAACGTAGGCGTTTAAAAAATTCGGAAGTCCCGATCTTAAAATAACATTGTGAATGTATTGGGAAATTTGGTATTTAAGTAGGTAGGTACTTAGCGCACTACCGGTCACTGAAGTCACCAGCCGCCACTGCTTGGTGGTAGGGTTTATCTCGCCCGGGTTGATACCACCACAATGAATGAAACGAAACGGCTACGTAAATAGTTCGTGTTTTCCGTCCAGTTCACTGTAGCCGACATGAAATGAAGGGAAGCACTGACATGGCACCTAGTTCACCCGGTGCTATGGGCCGACATCACGGATGTTGTAGTGATGTAACACACCGTGTCAGTTTCCATAAAAATATTCTATTTCTATAGATATATAGAGTATTCTTATTATTTACTAGCTGTTGCCCGCGGCTTCGCTCGCGTGAAATTCGTATTTCAAAGAAGAATGTATATAACTAAGGGAAGGATATCGTCCCGGAAGAAGATAAACCTTCTTGAAGAAGTAAGTAACTAAGGGCGAGGCCGAAGGCCGAGCTTCGTTCAGGAGGACGATAAACCTTCTCGAAGAAAACTATGGGGCGAGGCCGAAGGCCGAGCTGCGTTCAGGAAGAAGATAAACCTTCTTGAAGAAGTAAGTGACTAAAGGCGAGGTCGACGGCCGACTGTGTTCTGTAAGACGATAAACGTTCTCAAAGAAAGTCAGTAACTATGGGCGAGGTCGAAGACCGAGCTACGTTCAGGTCGTTTACCTTTTTCAATTTACCTTTTTAAGTTTAGCAAACTTTCTAAAATAAAGTAAGTAACAAACGGCGAGGTCGAAGGCCCAGCTGCATCCTGGAAGACAGCCGAACATAGAACCTCCTCCTTTTTTGAAGTCGGTTAATGACCGAACCTGGGAAAACGTTTCAGAGCTTTTCGACTTCAAATATTTTCTTAAATTACCTTTCGAACCCTGAAGTTACGAAACCCTATCCTGAAACACCATGTATATAAGAAGTCGTATGGCCGATACGCGTACAACTTTGAACTCTGTCACAACTATCCATCTTTGTATGTAAGTGGAATAGTTGGATATACGACCCTTCGGCTGATAAGAAATGTAGGTACAGTTAATTATGCATTTCTTCCTCTTGCTGAATGATCGTATAGACAATCCATCCGTCCTCGGTATTATGTCGCTGCATGTCCCGAATAAATAACCGAATGTTGGTCATGGTTCCGGATCTAGACGTCTTCAACTTTCAAAAGTTCACGGTGAGATCAACGAAATTCTACTTTTTAATTCGTTGGGTGAGATACGTTGAGCTAACTTGGAAATATGTAGATTCTACAGTGTAAAATTTTGCGGCTTGCCCTGTAAGTACTAATCCCACCAACACATATAATATAAAAAGATGCCAAGTCTCACACGCAACCTTTCCACCGTAAAAAGTTGTAAGATCCCATGCAGAGTCAAGTCTTTTCATATCATTGAAACCAATTGAAACCCGAATTCAACAATGTTGCCATAAGTTATATTTTCTACTTAATAATAATCAATATTTAGTTACTCCTTTTATATTTATTTAACATCTTAATTTCTATAAAAAAACACCTTGACTTGGCAATCGAACAGCACAAACAGATCGCTTCGTAAAGATTCCTTTTCAGTTTACAACAAAGTAAACATAGCATGCAGCAGGTGGGTCTGGTCTGCGTACCTTACTTGCTGCTTGATCGATTGAATCTTGTTCGAATAGGTACTTTGCGAAACGCGGTGGTCGGTGTTGTGATTTAATTTACCAGAGCTCTTGCAGCACAATCCCGATTATTCTGCTTACCCCGATTGTGGGGATTCAGCGTGTGTGATAGTATATGTATGTACATATGTAACAAACTAGTATTAGGTTCGTTCATATTATTGTTATAATATTTTAGCTGTCCGATTGCCAAGTCAAGGTGTTTTTTTATAGAAATGAAGATGTTAAATATAAGAGGAGTAACTAAATATTGATTATTATTAAGTAGAAAATATAACTTATGGCAACATTGTTGAATTCGGGTTTCAATGATATGAAAAGACTTGGCTCTGCATGGGATCTTACAAATTTTTACGGTGGAAAGGTTGCGTGTGAGACTTGGCATCTTTTTATATTATATGTTTTGGTGGGATCTCATTTCTTTTTTGTAGGTATTTCTTCCTTCTTAAACGGTTTTATTTTTTTTAGCTTGACTCCGTATATTTGTTTGTATCTTTGTGGATACGGCGTGTGGTGTGTATGTGTATGTGTAGGTACTTATGCAACTGACACAATTATTTGTCATGGACTTTGTATGGAAAGGTAAGTCTACCCGCATAAGGGCGACAGGCTAGCCACCTCTCACCTTGGCACGTTCTTTCCACCGAGTTATACAGCAAGCGGGCCTTCATGCTATATTACTTGCTGCCTGATCTCAGTTATCTTGTCCGAACACTTTGCTATAAACGTGGTGGTCGGTGTTGTGCTGTAATTTATCAGAATACTTGTGGCACAACACCGATTACTCTGCTTATCCCGATTGTCGGGATACGGCGTGTGGTGTGTATTGTGTATGTGTACTTATGCAAGTGATAAAATTATTTGTCATAGACTTTGTATGGAAAGGCAACTTTACCCAAAAAAAAAACGGGGCTTAAATTTTAGGATGTTTCAGTTTTTCCTTTCGTTGTGGGCTAAACATGAGCTGAATACAAAATTTGAATAAAAAAAAGTTTGTAGGTCTGCTGGAAGTACCTTAGATTTTTGATGATCGGTGAGTGAGTGAGTGAGTGAGTAAGTCAGTAAAAACCGGAACTTTGACTGGCGATATCTCGCAAACTATAATAGGTACAAACTTATAATTTGGGGGTATAACTAGGTTTGGTAAGTACTCTTGGTAACTAGAATTGCAGGTGTTTATCTCTATCCACAACAAAGATACAGGGAGGCCAAAAGTACCCTGAGTTGCTTCGAGAAAAGGATGGTACGGCCGTGTTTGCTCGACTTGGCGGGGGCACTGCCGTGCCCCCAGATAATGTAATATATAGGTATAAAATGAATAAATGTACCCAAGTCCCATAAAAAGCGATGTAGGTAGTTACGCAACTGCGCAGCTTAACAGCGCAGCAGGTGCAATCAGAACACAAGCTGATAAGATTACCTACAACAAAATTTGTCTCGGCCTTCAACTGGATACGATACGATGAAATCGTTCGTTCAGATCACAGAGCATCAAATGTACCTACCGCGCGCGCCCCCTACTAGAGACGCCCTAAGCGATAATATTTGAAACCCAAAAACTACACGCAGTGCTGCTAGCGCTTCGTATGTGTGTGTGTGTGCTAGTATCGACACTACACACAAAGAGGAGCAAGTTAGGCACACGCACAAAACAAATGCACACGCACAACACACATATGTAAGTCATAGGCCACGCCCACAGGCTTCAACGGCGTTGTAGAGAAATCGCGCTCAGGGCGCCTCTAGGAGGGGCGCGCGCATTTGATGCTCTGTGGTTCAGATAAATCCAAACTAAATAATAAACAACATGATTATGTCTTTGGATTATGTTATTAATTTAAGTAATTTATAGATAGATAGATAGAAAATGCTTTATTGCTACAAGAAACATTCAACAGTAACAAGCACATTAGAACATTTATATAAGGTGCGAAGGCGGACTTATCCCTAAAACATATTTCTTACTGATTGTACCTCAAATTAATTAAGTACTTATTGAAATAAAAGCACTCCCACCCGCTGCCTTTTTCGTACAATATACAATGTTCAGGTGACCGGCGAGCTGCGGCATTTTTCCGTCAGCGTGTTTCTATCGCCATTCAGAGGGGGAATGCTGCATCCGTCCTTGGGACAATGTGTTTGGCCCCTATAGAGGAAATCTTTTATTTATAAGTTGTCTTTATGAATACATTGTACTAGCAATAAATAAATAATAAATCCAGTCAAACATAATGTGAAGGTGCATCTACATAGCCGGCCGACATGGTATTCGCAGCCCCCGTAAATATCCGAATGCCCGTGGGCGCGCCATCGGACTACACCTAGTCTGGCGCGCGATATATGTCGTGCTTCTGATAAAAATAAAAAAAAATTAAAAATAATATAATCTGCGTAAAGTCAAGACACCGTCAGCGCCTCTGTATCTCCCAAGGCACGCTCGTGTCGTTCACAAATTCCGCTTTTGCGGCTGAACATGCTCACCCTTTCCTGTACTAAGATATCAATGGGGAGCACACAAGCGATAGCGAATACCGCTTCTGTGGAGACTGTACGGTATGCCCTTATGACTCTCAAGAGGATAGAGCGTTGTGCGCTTCTGAGTTGCCTAACATGTCGGCAATTTAAGCCTACGTGACCAACTAGCCGACGCATAGGTCAAGACTGCCTCCACCACACCTCTATAGATTATGGTTAAGGCTTTTTGTCTAAGACCCCAGGTCGCGCTCGCCACTTTGGCCAGAGCATGAAACAGTTTTTTGGACTTTTCGCAGATCATCGTCACGTGAGAGCCCACACCGAGTTTCTCGTCTAGCATAACCCCAAGGTATTTAAAACTTTTGACGATTGTGAGGCTGCGCCCGTCCAGTTTAACGGTGGGCGGCCTGTTTGTGTCTAGTTTACCTTTTAAGAGCATCATTACAGTTTTGCTAGTCGAGAGCGCCATCTTTACGCTTTTGCATCAATCATTCATTCGATCAATCGCATTCTGAGCTTTTTGTTCCAGTTCCTTCCTGGAATCTCCATGTATAATGATGACCTTATCATCTGCGTACGAAATCTCGTCTACTTCGCGATCGATACTACCATCGAAAACGATGGATCCCTGCGGACAGACTTTAGTCACCAGTTTCGCCACAGACCCGTACTTCGAACACACAGCTGTGGCCTTTCGGCCACTGAAGTAATCCTTCACGAGCCTATAGGCGTTACCGGGACAATCAAGCTTACGCAATGAATCCATAACACTGGGCCACCACAGGTTATCGAACGCCCCCGATATGTCAACAAATATGCCAAGAACATATTTGCTGCTCGAGTTTTCGACTCGATTATACAATTCGACCGTGGCATCCTCCGTTGATACCCTCGGCCGAAACCCATACTGTTTCGACGATAGGCGGTCATCGAACTTACAGAGGACCTTATTGACCAGTACCTTCTCAAAAAAAATTCCTAATACAGGTAAAAGCATAATTGGTCGGTAAGATTTTGGGTCGCTAAGATCCCTCTCTCCCCCTTTCGCTATTATAACAACCGAACTCTCCTTCCAGGACTTTGGATACTTTCCTTTATCGAGGCAGTCATTGAACAGGTCAACGACTGCCTCACCTACCACCGGCCAGGCCTTGGTGATTATTTCACCGTTTAGGTTATCTAGGCCAGGCGCTTTGCCCGCCTTGATTGACCTGATAGCCAACTCCACATCGATCCCTCGGATCGGCTCAGCATCACCTATTGGTGACACATAATCATTTATACGGTCTCTCAGATCTTTTTGCTGAGCCGTATCTTTTTCGGCATCGTCATCCGGAAGCAGCCGGTCCAATAGGAGCCGAGAAGTTTCCTCCCAGTTGTCCTTCGTTACACCTTCACAAGAAAGTGAACTTAATATAGCGGACTTTCCGAGCTTATGGGCTTGGTATTTATAAACGAGACCCCATGGGTTATCGATCCCGTGTTCGGTTACGAACTTTTCAAAACTACTTTGTTTGGCGTTACTGATCGAGTCGAAGTAGTCATTTCTGACATTCGTATACTCGCAGTCTTTCCCTATCGGACCTATCTGTTGCCAGATAAATCTTTCGAATCGCCATAAAATTCGCTTTTTTATCAGCTAACTCTGTATTCCACCAGAGCGCCTTCTTTTGCAGAGGCACCCTTTTTTAGGAATGCTTGCATCGGCTGCGTCCGCTATAGCTTTGGTGATGGCCTCAACCTTTCCTTTAATGCAAGCATTTCCAGTCAGGTCGAGGTCACCCCATCGCTCCTGTAAACAATTATCAAATTTCTCCCAGTCGGCCTTTTTCAGCTGATACCGCTCTGCAGTATCGGCCAGGTCGACTGCCTCTTTTGTCACATCCCATGTAATGAGCCTATGGTCACTACTGGTTGCGTCAACATTAACTTTCCAGTTATGCATTTTCCCCAGTAGCTTTTCTGTACATAGGGTGACATCGATATTCGTCTCACCATGGTGACAATATGTCCCAGATTGACCGAATTCGTTTGTCACAACGAGATTGTGTTTCGCAATCAAATCATCAAGTTTACGGCCATTGTCGTCCGTTTGGCGACTATGCCAGAGAACCGATTTTGCATTCGCATCTAACGCTATCACAACATCTCTCCCTCTGAGATGCTCCAGTATTCTGTCCAATTTATCCAAATGGATCTCTATTGGCTCACAGAATTGGAAGTACGCGCTAATCGCATAGAAATTACCCAGCTTTGTTCTGATCTCTGCGCACACGCAATGTGTGTCGCTGAATTGCGAGAGTCTCAACACCTCAAGCTCGTTATTAAAAATTACAATCCCTGCTTTCTTTTGTTCCTGGTGAGCGCCACCTGTAACAATTCCCGACCTGATTGCAAATCCGGCTATTTTGTTGTCTACATTGTACGGCTCCTGCACAAACAAAATGTCAATACATTTATCGCAACAATACTCCCTCGTTTCAGCCGCTATCGCGCGTGCTCCGTTCATATTAAGCTGGGCCAGCCTTAGGCAGTGTTTAATTTCCAGCGGCCCGCTTTGCACCCGGTTATCGGGCTCCTCCTCCTCGTCCGTGAATCCCTCGTCACCACCTAGTTTTTTGGATCAGAATACTGAATCCTACGCAACTCCCTTTCTATCGCATGCTTATGCACTGGACAGTCGCTATCTCGGACAGAGTGGTTGTAAGGCTTTTTAAAGGCTTTACAGTTACCACATCTGGCCGCCTCTTTATCTGTCTTTTTAGGGCACTTATCAAATTCATGCCCTACCTCTACACAGTGGCCACAGGTAGGAGCACGCTCCTTACAAAACTTCGCCACATGCCCGAAGGCCTGGCATTTGAAGCACCTAGTGGCCACTATGTAGTCGGCCACTCCGCAAATACTCCACTCAACAGTGACGCAAGTTCTCTTTTTGAGAAACTCGCGTACTCTCACACTGGTCTCTACAACCAGTGTGAGGTTTGTTTGCCTTTCGGCCCTGTTTTGAAGCATAGCTTCATCTCCTCTTTGAGGTTGTCCTCGGTTAACCCTTGGACCTCTCCCTCCATATTCTGTCTAAAAATCGCTTTACGTAACGCCTCGGCTTCCATATCGCTCGAGACGTTATATATAATCATTTTTGACCTTTTTAGCCTTGGCTTTTCCGCTACCAGACCGGCTCTCGCCAGTCCTTCGCTCGCCAAGAGCTTCTCTATATCAATTTCGGCTTGCGCCTCCACCACTACGGCCCCCGATTTCGTGTTCGTAATATTACGAACACGGATCCCGTCTTTTACGGGATCAATCGCCTTTCTTATAGCCTCTCTGGTTGCCTGACTAGAGGCACCTGTGCTCGCCGCCGGCTTTATCATTAAAACCCTTTGGGATCGCCATGACATTGCCGGTATTTTAGCAGGTTTCACTTTTTTAGTGACCTGTGCCCAGGTTCCGCCACTCTCTACATTCTCCTCTGGGTTCTGCGCATTCTGCAACCTTTCGCTTTCGGAAAAAGTTGTCGCTACAGGGCTTTTTACAACAGCGCCGCATCGGTCCACGGCTTCTCTCGCCTCCCGAACTACGGCCTCTCTCGCCATTGCGGCCCTCTCCTCTAGCCTTGCCCTTAAGGCCACGTTCTCATCCGTGACCTCCTCTAATTTGGACGTCAGGACGGCAATGCTGTCCATCAGCGCCTTCACATCTTTTTTGTTCAACTTCGTTGAAGTTGAACCTAGAGTTAAAACCTGATCGCGCAGGTCCGCAACTGCTTCGCGAACTCCCGCGTGGAGAACTCACGCTCGCTCAGTTGCTTCCGCTCCCGCTCGTGCTCGCTCTCCCGCTCGTATCCCTCCTATCACTGTACTACGTGTAAATTGATTTGTGTCGTTAGCCGGTTATAAACCGTTGCCACCCTGCGACCACGCTGAGGTCGACACAGGCAGCAACTCCCTGCTCTCCACAGAATCCTCCAACGCTTTTTTTGCTGCCACTAAAAGGTCTATAACCTTGGGCACTGGCAGAGATATGAAGTCTGTTTGAGTCTCTTTCTCACTTAGGCACCTCGATTAATATACAGAGAGTGCGTTACAGAAACAACATATCCCTTAGAGTCTCTATCTCATTAAAGAGTCACTATCTCGAAGATCTGCAAATCACAAGGTGTGAAATAATCACTCCCTCAAGGCGCGTTAGCACCGAGGACACACCAAAAAACGCCAATCCATACGCATCAGACGCTATCTGAAAAACTCCAGAATCGCATTAGTACCGCATAGATCGCATAAATCGCATGTGCACAGCTCATAAATCACTTTAGTCGCTGCCCCCGCAGGGCAGACAGGAGCAAACGGATCAGCGACCATGACGGACGACAGGACGCCAATGAGTAAGATGGCGGAACGGCGAACGGCCCATACTTTTGAGCGCCGCCGCCGCCGGATACCTGGTGGTGGGGGAAGGAAGTAAAGGTGCGAGGAGTATAGCTATATACGAACCGTGAGTGGGAAAGGGAAGGAACGTCGCTCTCATGTGTTGCCAGTATACAGGAAAGGTACAGGGTATTAATAGGGCAATTGTCATTGTCGTTCACTTTGAAATTGTTTCCCCAACTTTCTACATATCGTGCTTCAACTTTACTGTTCAATGTAAATTCAATAATGTAATGTCACCTTTTTTTATTTTAATCTACTTACAATGTGTTGAGTTGTAGTCATATTTTTAGACAAACCCAATATTTGGAACTCGCTAGGATATTTCAACTGGCACATTGGGCCTCAACTGAAAGGTCAAGAGGCCACTTGGTATCGAAGAAAAAAAAAGAAACAAAGAGTTTGACACAGAGCATCAAATACCTACCGCGCGCGCGCATTTGATGCTCTGTGGAGTTTGAGAAGAAATAACAAATGCAAATGAAGAAGAACGACAAATAAAAAAGCTTGGCTGTACGGTCAAACGACCCTCGTCTTTTCGTAAGGATAAAAAAAGAAAAAAATATTATAAATTCCAAAGAGTAAAATAAATTCTCTAAAGATGGCGGACGGCGGAAGTTTGTCGCGTCGTCGTTGTAATTAAAAAAATATATTTTTGTGGTTCTCGCGGGCCGAGAATTTATGCTATACAACAGACGTTAAAGCTACAAGAAATGGCTGTATACTCTAATGAGTTTTGCCTGTTTCGGGAGGAGACGAATTAAATTAAAAAAAATATATATTATGACACACACGCAAGTGGTTATATCCTCTTTGACACACGCACACACGTCGCACACTTCACCAGAGATGCAGCAAAATTTTAAGTGAATTTAGATTGGAATTTAAATTTCTTCCCATAATTTTCGCTATAATCAAAATTCCACAAATTATCTTTAATCATATTGTACTCAAATGAGTTGTTTTGAAATTCTTTAGTAGATATTTCTACGAAGCAGAGAGTAGTACCCTACGAATAAATACGTATGCAGCACCATAGTGAGCGAAATGTGCTGCGGTAAGTAATGTGTGATAAAAAAAGTTGCCGATATTTCGACAGGACAGCTGTAAATGCAACTTCTCGAGCGGCTAACAGCGGGGCTAGCACATCTAGAGCTTTAGACGATTCTGGGAACACTTCAGGAGCTCTTAACGACACCACTGGAACTGTAGAAAACAAAAAAACCACCGACGGAACTCTCGACGACAATGAAAATACAAATGTAGCTTTTAGTGACAGTAACAATGCTACGGGGACACCGAACAGTCAAAAAGACACTGCTAGTACTGTAGGTGATGATAAAAACACTGGCGGAACTCCAAATGACAATAGAAACACAGCCCGACCCCGAGACCACAAGAAAAAGCTTACCGTAGTCTTTGACAGTGATACGAGTATAATCGCAATTGGAACGCAGGACATCAACACAGAACCATCGTCGTCGGGAGCGACGAGGACAGTTGACGAATTAAGTAACAATAAAAACAGCACGATGTCTTTTGGGTCTCCAAATAATGAAACATTAAATGCTACAAATGATGATGAAAGCACACGTGGGATCCTGATGATGCATTTAACAGCAGCAGATGCCCTAATAGAAATGCTCCCCGAAAAAGGTTCACATCTAAACATACGTTTACTAGACACCACTTTTGAATTTGATAGATCTCTAAATGGTTGGCTACATCACCTACTGCACCCGTGATGTCAGCCCATCATACCGTGGTAGGTGTAGGTGCCGTGAAGTAGGTGCCATGTCGGTGCTTCCCTTTGGTCGTACCGGTTACACCGAATCGGAAGGAACTGAACGATTTTATCGTCGCGTCGACCGACCTACATTCAGTACAATGCGGTGGTACCCTAACATATATATAGTAAGGAAGGGACCTGACAGTGTTACGCGGAATTCGAACGATACTGAACAGCCTCGGTAGCTCAGTGGTGCGTTCGGTCGACTGTCGGTGTTAGGGTGGCCTTACTAGGGTTTAACCCGAGCAGGTTGATACCACCGCACTGAATGAAAGGTCGGTTGAAACGACTATGTAAATAGTTCATTTTTTCCGTCCAGTTCCAAAGAAAGCACTGACATGGCACATAGTTCACCACGATTTTATGAGCTGACATCACAGATATAGTAGGTGATGTAGCCAACCGTGTGAGTCTCCATTAAAAAAAAATTAAAAAACGGCCGATCGAGGATGCTATGCGGCGATCTTACATCCAGTACAGTGGTATAAGTCCAGTCGGCTACAATTTGAGCCTACCACCTATCAAGGGGCTAGGGAAGGGACCTACAATTTTACATCGCTTCCGAACGGTACTGCATGTACCTTTTTGGTCTCAGCGGCTGTTTTAAGAGGGGAGGACTGTGTTGAACACCTCTCCCTGGTCAAATCTATACATACTGGTTTTCATTCAAATAAACAATAATGACTCAACAACAGGAGACAAACAGCCAATAGGTAATAGCCGCACTGGACTAATGGATATTCGTTTTGTTAGACCACAGACCACAGAAAAATTACCTATTTTCCTCCCATTGTACCTCGCCATCGTACTTTTAGGATCGACCATGCGCGTTTCGAATGCCACTGGATTAAACTCCACCAGAAGCAGTAGGTACAGTCCGCGCGCGAGCTCCGAGGAATCGGTATTTGTGGAAATTAATTTATTATAGAATTTGTATAGATTTTTTATGGAGATTCACATTTTGTGATGATTATACTATACTAGGCGAGTAATATTATACAAATTTATAATATTAAAATTCTATACAAATTTTATAATAAATTAATTTCCACAAACACCGATTCCTCGGAGCTCGAGCGCGGACTGTACCTAACCTAGCCAATTTGATTAATCTTGTAGTCCGATTACCGGATCCTAATCCGATTAGGACCAGAAACCTCCACCTGATCTCCATCTGTCAGCCTCGGTAGCTCAGTAGTGCAGACAGTCGACTGTCGCTATTGATGGTTAAGCAACGCTGGGCGCGGTCAGTACTTGGATGGGTGACCGCTCGACCGTTGGAGGCTGACCGTGGCTCGGATTCCACGTAAAACTGTAGATCCCTTCCCTTCTTATCTTACTAGGTGGTAGGGCTCAACCGGCCCGAGTTGGTAGGTACCACCGCACTGAATCGTCGGTCGAAACGGCTACGTAAACTGGACGTTTTCCGTCCAGTTCAGTGTAGCCGACATGAAATGAAGGGAAGCACTGACATGGCACCTAGTTCACCCGGTGCTATGGGCTGACATCACGGATGTTGTCGGTGATGTAGCCAACCAAAACAAAAAACAAAAAATATCTTAAAAACTTGCATCTGAACTTGCTTCCAGAACGATCCTTGCCAACAGAATGGCTCAAAATAATAGAACGTGAACGCGAGAATAGAGGAAAGCCATTGGAGGAAGCGTCGCAATACGCGCGCTACCTATCGCTTGCGCTGGCAACCGGTGTGTTCACACAGGCGCCTTTCCATCAGTCCCCACCGTCAGCACTTGGTGACGCACCCCCCTTGACAGATGACCTGGTAAATGAAAGCTTTATTCCCATTTAATCGTTCTAGAAGCGACAGCTAATGACGTTAGATAACTTAATGACTGTCAAGGCGTTGGCGTCCCAAATGTAACGTACACACGACTGCTCTCATTTATCACACTTTAGGATCATTGTCAAATTAAACATTCACTCATTACCCCTACAAAATTATACAAATAATCAAATAATTTATTTTGACAGGGTTCCTGAAGTGTGAGAAATGAGTGCTGTCGTCTGTACCTATAGAACCTACCAAATATACAACAAAACATTTTTTTGTCGGAACCCTAAAAAAAGCCCAGTTGCCTTTGCAAGCACAGAAGGGCATGAATGCATGCACATTGCGCGCAGTCAGTCCTGCGTTTAGGCCGCCCCGCGAATATTTTATTCCGTGCGGAAAAAAACCGTGCGGAATAAAATCCGCACTTGAAACAATCCTTAAACGCACTGCGATGCGAATAAAAATCCGCGCGATTTCGTCACACACGTTACACCACGGAATAGACACACTGCGCTATACGCGCCACTGCAGCTTTCGATGACAACACACACCATAATAGAGCACAGAAAATACGTGCGGAAAAAAATCCGTTCCGGCATCGCGCTTCATGGCAGTAAGTATACGCATTTTGCTGCAGACCGCGCTGCTTCGCACGGAAGTTAACCCGTAGTGCGTTTGTGCGTATACGTTCATTGAATTTCCATAATATGTTTCAAAATTTGCGGAAAGAAACCGCAGGTTTTTTTTCGCATTGCGTGCTAGCCTGTGTTCACTGCTGAACATACTTCTCCAATATTTCTCCCTCCTTGGCCTTCAGCTGCACGGAACCATTGATTTCCGCAGATATGGCGTCGTCCGTCGATCGAATATACGAATCGTTTATACCAGCGGTTCTCAATCTATGGTACGCGTACTACCAGTGGTAAGCGGACTGCTTCGAAATGAAACATAATGCTCTACAAAATGTAATAAGCGGTAATAAAAAGTGCCATAATCCTAATTTAGAAAGTTTTGTTAATGAACATACTCGTAAATATAATTTTAATTCTGATGTTCTTAGGTAAACATATAAAAACCCACTGTCAAATGCTGATAGTAATATAAAACTAAAATCGATAAGAAATCAATTTTTAGGTCCAATTCCGACCTCTTTACATTCGAAGAAAGATAATCATTAATAATTGAACTTTGGTGTGATGCTAAACTTCAAAGAGTTAAGACTGCGGTACTACAGCGTGAGGCACAATTTGCAAAATTTCCCACATTTTCGTTTCGGTTTTTTGTTCAACGAATTTCAAAAATATATATATTAAAAAATTCTGTCTAAAAGTTGACCATATTTAAAAGTTGGTGACAGATTTTTATTTTTATTTATGTCAATTAATATGTGAAAAAAAAAATCACAAACGTACTACTAAATGGTCCTAAATACTCCGAAATGCTCTCTTTGTTTCAAAATTGCAGCTTTCTTAAACAATATTTTGAGTTTATACTAATTGCAGATGATGTAAGATAAAATTTTACTTCTTTTGACAGATTTGGATATTCGTGTAATGTAAACAAATACCTACTATAAAACAAGCGAACGCTTCGCTATTCAAAATGCGCCAACTCAGTTGGCATTTTGATGCTGTAGTACCGCGCTCTTAAGAAAGTATTATCCAATGAGATAATAATGTATTATTATTAGCTTCTTGTAGGAAAACGTGAACCTTGAACCGCGTTACCTGAAAAAAAAAGTTTGAGAACCCCTGGTTTATACGAACGATGATATTGGGTTTTAAAACATTTCCAAAGTAGGTGTGCTTAAGTATTTTGTTTCAGTGGTCTTCAATCATAGCATCCTGCTCCCTGGACGTCACGTGGGCGCAGGAGCTTGCATCAAATTCCAAATCGGCAGCTAAGCATGTTTTACCGAAGGATTTCTTCAAATCCCAGCCAACGCCCCCGTGCGGTGCTATATGCTACATGGCTGCACTTTCGGATATGTCTCCATTTTAGAAGCAAAAAAAATGGTTGAAGAGAAGAGGTTATTATCTAACTTGTCTAACGGTTTAAAGATGAAGGTTGATACGGCTATGTAAATAGTTCGTGTTTTCCGTCTAGTTCAGTGTAGCCGGCAGACCACCGAAGGGAAGCGCAGACATGGAACCTAGTTCACCAAGATGTTATGGGCTGACATCACGCATGTTGTAGCTAATACATATTCAACCGTGTCAGTTTCCATAAAATTAAAATCAATTAAAATGATATAAGCAGGTTCAAGCCTACCTCATGCATGACACTCAAGTTTCGGAAATAAGCTACCTAACTATTCGAAGTCTGTATAACGTGTCAAATTCTTTATTTGGTTGCAGCTAGAGTTGGCATCCGTCCTTTTTACCCAGGAAATGTCCTGGATTTTAGGGTGTCCGGGAACATCCCGGGGGTATTTTCATTATGCCTGTCATTTTCAATTTAAGCAGGTACCTACAATTATCAAAGTAAAATATTAATAATGAATGATTACCAATTTCACAAAAATACTTATTAATACTTGATATATAAGTATTTTACTATAATAAATCTGTAAGGGGTGATCATGGAGTAAGTTACTTTGTTTATGAGATACTGCGTTTGTGGACTCTATGTATGATATTAAAGCTAAATTGACGTTTTTTAAAAATCATTTCTGTATGTATTTATGTATGTAGGTAGGTATGTTCCTCCATAACTCTTAAATTCAGTTCCGGTTACGCTAAGAAGTGGCTCTCATACAAACCGAATTTTTCAGCGCGCCGAAATATAGGTACTGTAGCGGGCTTACTTATTTTCTTCTTTTTAAATACGAATTTCACGCGAGCGAAGCCGCAGGCAAAATCTAGTATAAAATACCTATAAATGTTTGCATACACTCTCGCATACACTATAATATAGATACAATATCGACGCTAGATAGGAAGAATGTAAGTAAAATATAATATATTGACGATATTTTGGTCGAGAATGAGAGTACTTGCAGCACAACAGCGACTACTCTGCTTACCCCGATTGTCGGGATATAGCGTGTGGTAAGTATGTAATGATATAAATATACAGTTCGTGTCAGAAAAAATATCTGTGTCGATCTAGTTTTCGAGTTCTAATAAACTGACACGGTTGGCTACATCACCTACAACGTCCGTGATGTCAGCCCATAACGCCGGGTGAACTAGGTGCCATGTCAGTGCTTCCCCCTTTGATTGTGCCGTCTACACTGAACTGGTCGGAAAACACAAACTATTTACATAGCCGTTTCGACCGACGTTTCATTCAGTGCGGTGGTATCAACCCGCGCGGGTTAAACCCTACCACCAAGTAAGATTAGGAGGGAAGGGACCTACGAGGAATCCGAACCTCGGTCAGCCTCCAACGGTCAGCGGTCACCCATCCAAGTACTGACCGCACCCAGCGTTGCTTAACATTCAATAGCGACAGTTGACTGTCTGCACCACTGAGCTATCGAGGCTGACAAAGGCTCATAAAGATATCTTGAAAAATTGATTGTATCTTGAATTCATGAAAAATATTCGAATTAGTTAAAACAATCACTCGTGTGTGTTGCAAGCAGACCGAGTTGAAATTTCAGATAAAAATTAGATAAGTACCTACCTACGTAAAATAATCTAATGGAACGCGTAAAGCGAGACGTAATAATTTCGTCTACAGGTATAGTGCCACCAGGAAGTTATGATGCGTGGGAAATATGCGAAACTGTCTGTATCCCTAAGAAGGGATATGAACTTTCGGTCGAAAATTTGTCGATAAATTTGGATGACTTAATAACCTAAATTACCGACTAACTTTCGATCGAAAGTTCACGTCCCTTCGTAAGAATGCAGACAGTTTCGCATATTTTCCACGCATCATAACTTCCTGGTGGGACTATCTATACATAGTACTGTGCCCGGCAGCAAATAATGCTTGTCGAGCTTTTACGAACTCAATAAAATGTCCTCACTAAGTCGTGGTTATATCACTGGTGGTTAAACCATAGTAAGAACGCCTAAAATGATCAAAAAAGCTATTTGGACACATAATATCGCATGCTATAAATAATTATTGAAATGAAGCCAACCGTGTCAGTTTACATAATAAAAAAAATTTTTGTAGGTATAAATTATATTATATTCCGATAATTTGGAAAATGTGTTCATTTGAGACTAATTTGAATTTATAATTTTTAAGCATTATTTTGGACAGCCACTTTAATGGGTTTATGTGGACATAAATCCTAGCAAAATTCTTGGTTTTTTTTTTCAGATTTCATCAAAGGAAATTCCAATACTGACACGGGCCAGAAAGATTTTCGTGCAAAAAATAAACCATGTTTGAACCCCAGCCCCCCTGATTTACGGCTACCCTCTGTTCGAAATTGACACCAATAGAAACAATGCAATGTCACGATTACTACGAATGAATGACTGGCTAAAACTTGCGTCCCAATTAGGGCTGCCATCCGTCCGGGTTTCCCCGGATTTGTCCTCTCTTTGAAGGCGTCCGGGGGCGTCCGGGGGAATTTTTTAAAGTAGTTCGGGTTACACGAAATTCAAAAATCCCGCCCGCTGCTTAACTCTATGATAGACGCTAAACGTCGAGCCATATCTTGGAGACGACCGTGAGTAATTCCGTTAAATATTTTAATAATATAAATATGAAAATTTAATTTTGTCAAAAAGTTTTAAATTAAATAATTGTCATATGTCTTAATAAGAAAAAAGCAATGTCCGACCGGATTTTTATATGAAAATCCGGGGTTTTACTTCTCTTTGTCCTAGTTTAATGATTTTAGAGATGGCAGCACTAGTCCCAATGCGTAAGTTAGTACGTAAACGATCTCTGCTGGACTATGAACTCCGTACGTACCTAGCGGTAGATAGACCACACCTAACCAAAGGACACGTTGTGCTGTATGAATGGATGGATGAATCATTGCAAAACACGCGGAGTGAGGGAGACAGTACAAAGTTCAACCAACTCAGAATGTTTGATGTTGTATGATGCAACACGTACATAGTGGAAGGAGGAAGCGGTAGGCAAATAGGCATGATGACTGCCATGACTGGTTATCTTCTGGTTATACATGTATGTCTCTTATTAGACGTGCCGCTGCGCTGCTGGGGGGTATTTGGGGATTAAAACCAAAGTGAACCAAAAAACTTGCTTGAAAAGTGTATTTTTTTCTGCACTCTTTTTTTTATGTAATCCTGTATGGTTGGCTGAGTCGGAGGGGCCCAAGCTCATGCTCCGACCAGCTAATATCACCTCCGAGAAGGTAGGTGCCATACCGGAGACTTCCCTGGATTGCTGGCTATACTGGGCTAGAGGAGAACACAACCGAGGCTGCTATGCGGCTATCTTACATCCAGTACGGTGGTATCAACCCAGTCGGCTACAATTTGAGCCTACAACCTAGTAAGGGGCAAGGGAAGGGACCTACAGTTTTACACCGGTTCTGAACGGTGAAGCAGCACGTAAATGTTTTCGTCAGAAAAAACTCTTTGGTACACGCCGACCGGAATCGAACCGCGGACCTCTCGCATGAGAAGCCGGTACGTGCCCAAACCACTCGGCCACCCGCTCGAAAATATTTTCGAAAATAAAGTTTTTTTAGGTGGTTATGAAAAAATTACCATATCCTAATTTTAACACCCTAACATTGCTTATCAAAAATAAAGTAAAAAAAAAAAAAAAAATTGGCAAAAGGGACACGAACCCATGGTCGATGTCGAAAAAATAAAAAGCCTACACTCTCCACTGAACCACCAAATTACGTAGAGACCAAACGAATATCGGATTTAGTAGGTTCGCTGGGAGTGCCGAAGCGGAGCCAGACGAAATTTAAATTTCCCGCCAAACTGGCATCGACCAATCAGAGCAACTTGCATACTAGACTTTGGTTATATGCGGTCGGGTATTACGTCAATCAATCAACTCGAACTTCGCAGCACGTTCGCAGGCAAGCATCTTCGGTTAGACCACAGAGCATGAAATGCGGGGGCGCGGGCGGTAGGTATTTGATGCTCTGTGGGTTAGACAGTAGTATTATATTCTTTGGGTTAGACGGAGGTTAACACGCTAGGTTTTCCATCAGTTCAGTCCGTGACCTTGGTTACGAACTTACGACGATTGACGCCAGACTGACGCCAGACGTAAAATGCATTCGCACTATCAGTCTGCCATCAGTCTAGTATCAAAATATTTTAAAATCCATCAGTCTGGTCCATCTCATTCCAAACCAGTGGTCAGTCTGGAGTCTGGACTTCTGGAGCTGGACTGGACCATGGTTTAACCAGACTGATGGACTGAACTGATGAAAAACCTAGCGTGTAGTGTAACCTCCGTCTTATGCTCTTTGGTATCTTCAATCTTCAATCAAGCAGCAAGCTCGCAAGCAAAGATTAAAATACTTCTAGCCATAGACTAATATTGTATGGGGGCTACTAGCTCGCAATAAATTCTCTTTGCTCGCAAGCTCGTGTCAAAATTTGCCAGCCAGTGCCATCCATTATATCCTCTTTGGTGCCATCCAGTGTTGCCGTTTTAGTGACTTTGTCACTAGATCTAGTGAGTTTTTGACGTCTTTGGTGACATTTTTTAAAGACTTAGTCACTAGAAAAAATCTAGTGGCTTTTAGTGACTTTTAATAGTGATAAAATTTGAAGCACGGACATTGACTTGGCTGATAGATTATACCCTCATAGATTTTACCTGTTCTTCATCACATCAACACATCATAGATCATCGACGATCTATGAACTTGATCGAATTAATCAAAATAATCGCTTTGACTGTATGTAAATTATATATTCTATATAAAAAATAATAAAAAAAGAAGAAAATATTTAAATAAACATATCTATCAAATCATAATCGTATTTACTTATTTCTCACTTGACTGAAGACGCCACCGACGACATCGGGGCGAAATATTTCCCTATATTAGCTTTTTTACTATTGCTATTACTAAAATATGTGTACATCAAAAATAAAGGAACAAAAAGTTGTAAAGTATTTAATTATAAAAAATATATATTTATAAAGTGTAAATTATGTAAACGTATAAACATTGAATGAATAAATCATTGATTATTTCAAATTTTATTTTAATATAACTTATTTTAAAAATGGAGCTCTGATAAAAATATTTAGTGACTTCTAGTGACTCTTTGAAGTAATATTTTCCCCAATTCTAGTGACTTTATGGCAATAGTTTGGTGACTTTCTTTTTTCCTAAGCGGCAACACTGGTGCCATCAAAGAGTGCCATTCATTTTATTTTCGTCCTCCCACAAATTAATTGATTCATTCATTCTTTCATATTTTCTTTCCTTACATTGATAGAAGTAAGTAAACTAAAGAAAACCCAACAAGTCTTCAGCAAACTTCATTTCAGCGCACGCATAAAAAAGGTGAGTGAAATCCATCCTAGTTTGTGTTATTTCTTCCTGCTGTAGCATTTGAGTGCGTGCGTACGTGACGTGACTTAGAACTAGGTACCTACGTACATACACGCTGAAAACTCAATAATCATCATCAACCGGACGCTGGACGACTGGGTAATCTTTGGCGGAGGTGCAAAGTTCACATCGATTCGATACGTGTTTCTACTCAACCGGTTATCGCAGTATCGCCTCACTCCTCCCTCCATCCTGCGGCCCGCTCGTATTTAATACTAGTCTCTAGATAATTCCAATTCAGTCTCGGCTTGCATTCCGTTTGAATAGCTGTTGAAATCCGGTCAATAGTGCATTGTGTTTGTGCCTAGGGCAGCCGGAAAGTGAAAGTTTAGAAGAATTTAGCCAGTTCCGTGCGTTTGGAAAGTGACCTATTTGAGGGATCTACAGAAATAAATTTTGATATTACTGAAGTAAGTTTTCACATCGATAATACCTTACTATTTATCGCATTTTAGCAATAAGTAGGTACATACTTATGTGTAATGATCATGCGTTAAAGAGAAATCAGTAAGTACTAGTGGAATAAGTGTTGTAATGTAATTAACCAAATTCGACCTCTTTTGAATCGTGCTAGCGTAAACAAGTTTGTGCGTGAAGGTCAAAGTAATAAAATGGCTTTGGATCAACATGCTATTATCATCCTTTTGAATGATGTGATATATGTTTTATCTACTTACCAGCTTGTACAATGTTGGATCTAAAATTGGACGACTAAAATGGGACGATGCATTAGAACCGTGTTTATTTAAAGTATTTATTGGGACGGAGCAGCTCAGTTCATGTCAATGTATGTCCACTTTCTAGAACAGCACCCTACGCTCACCGATTTCAACCAATAGCCCTGTCTAGTGGCTTGCCTACCTAATTTCCTAACTTGTGTAGCTATAGCGCGGTTTTCTCAACCGTTCACTTCGAAAGAATGCGGCGCGCACCCTCCGCTCTCCTCCTCCACCGTACTGACGGGCAATTGCGGTGGGGGCGGAGAGCGGAGGGTGCGCGCCGCATTCTTTCAAAGTTAACAGTTGAGAAAACCGCGCTATAGCCACTACGTATTTGTAATCGAAGATGTTAAAAAAATACTTGCAAAGTTTCTTGCCGGCTCTTCTTTGCGGGTGTAATCGAACCGGATTGTAAAAACAAGATTGTAAAATAAAATTTGACAAATTCAAGCGTAGTGTACTACCATGCGAATGATGAATAAAGAATAAGAATAACACTTTCTGATTGGTTGAAATCGAGCAAGTGCGAGTTGTCCCCGGTGCGTACCCTGATTGCAACACACTCAAATTAATATGACATTGAAATGTCATCAACATTAGCCGGTATCGGTCTGCTGCCGAACGTAGGCCTCTCCCATGCGGTCTTCCGCTCTTCTCATGCATCCACTCCCGGCCACCGTAAGTTGTCTGTCCACCTAGCCGGGGCGCTTCCCACTCTACGTTTGCTTGTACGTGGCCTCCATTCGAGTACTCTTCTACCCCAGCGGTTGTCGCATCTGCGACATATGTGCCCAGCCCACTGCCACTTCAGCTTGCTAGTTTTCTTAGCAATGTTGGACTACCTTGGTCCTCTGTCGTATTTCATCATTATGGATTTTATCAATCAAAGATCGGTCTCCGCTCTCGAAACCCAGCGAATAGTCATAAAATAATAAAATTTATTGCTCTCAGGTATTGCTGATTTGCGGTGTGATATTTTACAGTCATGATAAACTGATGCAATCATGTGCTTTACTGATGCAATGATGAACCATTGTAACTCCGTAGGGATGTCGGCGCCCTAATTGTGTTCTATCGTTTATTCCATGAGGAATGCTCAGAGGAGCTGTTTAACACGATCCCGCCGTACCCTTTCCACCTCCGCACAACGCGCACTGGGCAGGGATTGCTTGCCTATACGCTGGACCTATAAACTCTGGAACGCTCTCCCTGCCCACATATTTCCTCCAAGTACAGTCTCGGGTCCTTCAAGACAGGCGTGAATAGGCACCTGTAAGGCCGGCATGGCATTTGTAACGCCAGCGAACGACTGTATGTACACGGGCGTCGTTAGACACCTTATGGGTGGCTCGGAGCCCCATGTTGTGCACTCTAAAAAAAAAAATTTTTTTTTGTTCATTTGGTTGCAGTAGCAATGTTGAAGTCTTTACTGCAGTACTCATAAGGATGGGCAAACATTTTTTTTTCCTTTAATATTTTTTCATTTAAATTAATCAAAATAACCTAATACAATAAAATTAAATTAAAATTAAGAAATATGATAAAACTAAACTAAAATAACTTATAAACTAAACCTAAAAAATAAATAAATAAAAATAAAAATTACCTATAAATAATATATTATAATAATATTAGATTTATTTTTCAGCATAAATATATTTTAGTTTAGGTTGTAGTTTTGTTATTCTCTTTTGACATTTTATATTTTGTTTACTAAAAAATTGTGTCTTTATGTTAGCATCATAATTTTTTTTACATATATTAGTACTACTTATCTATTAATCAAGGTAATCTTAACTGGTTTTTAATTTGTTAAATTGTTATATTAATTGTTTCCTTATGTACTGTATGATTACTAAATAAAATAAAAAATATCATGATTTGAGCTTTTAGCTGGATTTGGACAGTGAAGACTATAATAAACAATAATAACCAAGTCTTTCCTTTGCAGATGTCTGAATTGGCCGAGATGAGCGGAGGCGGAGCGGGGGCGGGCACGGGGGCCGCGGGGGCCGTGGCAGGGCTACACTCGGTGGAGAAGGCTCTGTCTATACCCGTGGTGGAGGCGGCCGTCTCGCAAGCTACACATCTTTATTCTGCCGTTAAAGGTATTTTTACCTCTATATATTCGTATCGTGTATTGTATGGCCTGGTACTTAAAAAGAATAGCCCCACTGCATCTCTCACCATGCATGTCGTAAAAGGCCCGACTAAGGGACAAGGACGAGATGCCATGCTAAAGGGCGACAGGATAGCAATATCTCATCTTGGCACTATCCTTCCGCCGAGTCATGCAGCAGTTGGGTCTTCGTGCCTTACTTGCCGCTTGATAGTTAGGTATCTTGTTCTAATACTAAATGTGGTAGTCGGTGTTGTGCTGTAATTTGCTAGAGTTCTTGCAGCACAACACCGATTAATCTGCTTACCCCGATTGTCTGGATACGGCATAATAGTATGTATGTGTGTACATTTTTGTGTGTACAGTCTTCGAACAATTCAGTGTAGCCAACGCCAACATGTTCTAAAAAAATGCTTTCCTTTAAACGCAGGAGCACATCCGCTCGTAAGCTGGGCCTTCGTAACGGCCGAACGCACGGCGGCGCGCGCTGCTGAGACGGCCACACCGCTCGTGGCTCCGTTCGCCGCCCCGCTGGCCGGGCCGCTCGCCGCGGCCGACGCGAGGCTCGCGGCCGGTCTGCAGGCTCTCGAGGACAAGGTGCCGCTGGTGAAGCAGCCGCCGGAGGTCGTCTACGCAGCCGCCAGGGAGGCCATCGCGAGAGCTTTGCAGCCGAGAATCTCTCAGGTACACTTACTTTCATACAATAATTATTTTTTTTCTTTGGTAACTGACACGGTTGGCTACATCACCTACAACATCCGTGATGTCAGCCCATAACACCGGTTGAACTAGGTGCCATGTCAGTGCTTCCCTTCGATCGTGCCGGCTACACTGAACTGGACGGAACTTTAGCATTATACCGCCGATGCCCAAGCGGCGGGCGGCCGAGCGGTTTGGGCATCGGCTTCTCATGCGAGAGGTCCGAGGTTCGAATCCGGTCGGCGTGTACCAATGAGTTTTTTCTGATGAAAAAATTTACGTGCATACCTACACCTGCTCCTTTACCGTTCGGAACCGGTGTAAAACTGTAGGTCCCTTCCCTTGCCCCTTACTAGGTGGTAATCTCAAATTGTAGCCGACTGGGTTGATACCACCCTACTGGATGTAAGATGGCCGCATAACAGCCTCGGCTGTGTTCTTCTGTAGTCCAATATAGCCAGAAATCCAGGGAAGTGTCCGGTATGGCACCTACCTCCTCTGAGGTGATTGGCTGGTCGGAGCATGTGCTTTGGCCCCTTCGACTCAGCCACCCATACCGGGTAACATAAAAAAAACAAAAAATTCTAGCATCAATATATTTTCAGTGGTGTGACTGGTCGACTGCCGTTCGTGATCTTAAGCACACCTGGGCGCGGTCAGAACTTCGATTTCACATAAAACTGTTAGGTCCCTTTTCTTCTTGGCTTACTAGGCGGTCACGTTTAACTCGCCCGTGTCGATACTGAATAAAAAGTCAGTCAATACGGCTATTTAAATAGTTTCGTGTTTACCGTCCGGTTCAGTGTAGCCGGCACGACCGAAGGGAAGCACTTGGCACCTAATTCACCAAGCTGTTATGGGCTGACATCACGGATGGATGTTGTGGGTGATGTAGCCAAGGGTGTAATTTTTTTTTTATGTAATCCGATATGGATGGCTGAGTCGGAGGGGCCAAAGCGCATGCTCTGACCAGCCAATATCACCTCCGAGATGGTAGGTGCCATACCGGAGACTTCCCTGGATTGCTGGCTATACTGGACTAGAGGAGAACACAACCGAGGCTGCTATGCGGCCATCTTACATTCAGTACGGTGGTACCAACCCAGTCGGCTACAATTAGAGCATACCACCTAGTAAGGGGCAAGGGAAGAGACCTACAGTTTTACACCGGTTCCGAACGGTGAAGCAGCAGGTGTAGGTATGCACGTAAAAAAAATTCGTCAGAAAAAAACTCATTGGTACACGCCGACCGGATTCGAACCGCAGACCTCCTGCATGAGAAGCCGATGCCCAAACCACTGGGCCACCAGCCGCTTAAAAGTACTCATGTACTCGTTAATCATTTGAGTTGTTACTCCAGTGCAGTGTTGATTCTAGCCTATAAAATATTTATCAACATTGTCTAGGGGCCCTTACAACACTTAAAAGTCATGTTATCACTAAAGGAATGTCTTGAAGTAACTCGATAGTGTTATCGCCCGACTAATGCAACAGAAAATAAACGGATGTGAAGATAACAGATAGTAGGTCGTCTAAACATCCTGGTTCTAAGCGTTCTACGTCGTATGCGGTGTTACGAAATTCATTTGAGCATTTAGCAATTTTTCTCTTCTTTTTACCAGCTGAATACGATCCCAGCTAATACGATTTCCTGTATTACCCAGCTAGTACTGTATTTGTCAGCCTCGGTAGCTCAGTGATGCGGTCCATCGACTGTTGTCAGGCACACCTGAGCGCGGTCAGTACTTGGATGACCGCTCGACCGTTGCAGGCTGACTGTGGTTCGAATTCCACATAAAACTGTAGGTCCCTTCCCTTCTTACCTTACTAGGCAGGTACGGTTAACCCCGCCCGGGTTGTTACCACCACACTGAATGAAACGTCGGTCGAAATGGCTACGTAAATAGTTTGTGTTTTCCGTCCAGTTCAGTGTAGCCGACATGAAATGAAGGGAAGCACTGACGCGGCGCCTAGTAAACCCGGTATTATGGGCTGACATCACGGATGTTGTAGGTGAGGTAGCCAACCGTGTGTTTCCTTAAAAAAAACACACACACACGACCATGTGTGTGTTGCATGCTTGCGCTTAGGGTACTTTTCGGGTACCAGTCGCCAGTCTGTTCCTCGTGTCCTTATGTCCGGCGGTCAGGTAGTTCACGGTACTAGCTTTTTTTTATGCACACAAACAGTTGGCTAAATCACCTACAAAATCCGTAATGTCAGCCCATAACACCTTGGTGAGCTAGGTGCCATGTCAGTGCTTCCCTTTGGTCGTGCCGGCTGCACTGAACTGGACGGATAACACGAACTATTTACACAGCCGTTTCGACCGACTTTTCTTTAGTTTAATCCGGGCGGGTTAAACCCTACCACCTATTAAGATAAGAAGGGCAGGGATCTACAGTTTTACGTGGAATTTGAACCACGGTCAGCGTCCAACGGTCGAGCCTGTGATCATGATCGACAGTCGACCGACCACACCACTGAGCTACAGAGGCTGACATCCTACTGCTGTATCTTTGGAACCGTAAGAGCTAGCCGGTTGAAATTTTCACAGAATATTTGTTATTATGGCAGATATAACAACAAATAATAAAAAATAGAAAAAGTTAAAAAATAAAGGGGGCTCAAACCAAACTTGCACAAGCAAGCATGTACGTTAAGACGATACCCATAGCTGGCTGCTTTGCATAGAAAAAGGTCGTAAGTTGGTGATGTTTTTTAATTTTAAAAAATTTATGGTAATAAAATTTAAAAATCTACAACAATAGTGTTCTGTGCTTGTGGTTTAGTGTTATTTATCAGTGCAATAAAAAATTCGTTTTATTCATTCACTTTTGCGTCAGATGAAAAAAAAAATATTTATGTCGATTTATGCACACACTCGATACGATCGTAGGAGCCTTGAGTGCTAGAAAACACAAGAAAGAAAGAAATAAATTGTTTATTGTATAAATAGTTTTTTTACATACAATGCATAGGATAGGTACAACTTAAACTAGAGTTAATTACTATTGCTTATAATTGTACGTAGTTTCTAGTGGTGGTAAAACACAATACTAATAAATATATCCTCTGGTCAGGTGTGCGAGGTGCGTAACTCTGCGACGCGCGCAGCGTCATCGCTGCGCGAGCTATCGTGGCGCGCGGCCAACGACGTGCTGGCAACACACACGGGCAAGATAGCCGTCGACGGCGTGGACGGCGGTGCGGCCATCGCTCAGCGTCTGCTCGACTATTACCTACCGCCGCCGCCGGTCGCCGAGAAGGACGAGAATGCTCAGGCTGGTGGGTGTCCTGTATATTCGAGTTTCATATAGCCGATAGGGGTGAATGTTAAGCAACGTTGGGTGCGGTCAGTACTTGGATGGGTGACCGCTGACCGTTGGAGGCTGACCGAGGTTCGGATTCCTCGTAAAACTGTAGGTCCCTTTCCTCCTAATCTTACTTGGTGGTAGGGTTTAACCCGCCCGGGTTGGTACCACCGCACTGAATGATACGTCGGTCGAAACGGCTATGTAAATAGTTTGTGTTTTCCGACCAGTTCAGTGTAGCCAGCACAATCAAAGGGGGAAGCACTGACATGGCACCTAGTTCACCCGGTGTTATGGGCTGACATCACGGACGTTGTAGGTGAGGTAGCCAACCGTGTCAGTTTTCATAAAAAAAAAGGGGGTTGGAGACACGAGACAGCCAACTTCAGCCCTCAGGAGTAGGTAATACATACTGTGCGTTCGTTTTTTTTTTTAAGTAATCCGGTATGGGTGGCTGACTTGTAGGGGCCAAAGCGCATGCTCCGACCAGCCAATATCACCTCCGAGAAGGTAGGTGCGGTAACAGAGACTTCTCTAGATTGCTGGCTATACTGGACTAGAGGAGAACACAACCGAGGCTGCTATGCGGCCATAGCTGGAGATCGCGGGGTTTTGCACGAAGGTCCCCAACCAAATGGGACTACTTTGCAGGCCTAGAATCAACACCAAACCGAAGTAACAACAACAAGAAGGTTCATACACAGCTTCTCCAAGTGTTAACATATGCTGTTAATTTCCAGACATAGTGAGCGCTTCAGACGATCCCGCCCTCCACACCGTCCAGACCGTCTCCCGCCTGTCGGTGAGCGCGGCCGAGCGCGTCTACGCCGCGACGGCGCGTCGCATACGCGAGCTGCGCGACACCCACGACCCCGCTCGCTACGTTGCGGCTCTCCTCTCTGTCCTACACCTCACCAGGCTGCTCAGACCAGACCTGGTGACGTCTGCGACTGAACAGAACCCAACGGAACAGAGCGCGGCAGGGCAGAACGGAACTGTAGCGAGCAAAGCGGCCGGCACGACGACGGTGGCAAAGCAGTAATTTTATGAGTTTAAATTTAGAAGTCTTAAGTTATTTCGGGCCCTGTGAAAGTTGTTCGGCAAAGATTTGTAGTTTTTGAGAATTTTTAAAAATTGTAATCAAATATTTTATTTTATTGATATTAAGATAAGGCTTAACGCTAAAGTTTTTCTCTTTCAGGTCGACATAGGAAAATCACGAAATGATGTAAAATGGCAGAACAATGAAAAAAACAAATTTACAATAGAAAATTCATATTTTTATATTTTATAAAATATCTTTGTTTCAACAACTTCATAGCTCAATACTGGCCTTTATATGCTTTTGTGAGTAATATATTTTGTAGATCTTTATAAAGTCGGTGGAGGTAGCGTTCGGGGTTTCCACATAAAATGTATACTACCTATCTACTTTCACTAGGTTGTATCAGTGAAAGTGAATTAGCTTGATCGTTAATGCAACGGAAAACTCATTAATATTGGTAATTAAATTTATTTAAACCCAGAGTCCATTGGGTTAGTACATTTATGATTAAAACATGTATTTACAAGATTATTCATGATCATGACAAATTATTCCGCTCAGCCTTGAACGCTCCTACAAATCAATAGACATAGTTTTAAGATTTTTAAATATATAGGTAACTTTTATTTCACAAAATTTTGTATAAGATTTTTTTTACAAATATATCAACCACCTATAACGGTTCAAAATTATGGAGACTGATATTAAAATTGCATAAAATTAGGATTTTTTTGAAGATTTTCATCTACTTTAGCATTTTATTACCAGTGTTACTTTTAAGATTTAGAAATAAAACTTTTTTTATAATCTTTTTGTGTTTTTTATGCAACAACCAAACTTGCTTTCACTCATAAAATGAACAAATTTTGTTCATTCAGTGCAGTTTAGAATATAATTTAATATTCTTTATTGAAGATAAACTTCATACAAAATTATACAAGAGGTGAGTTTAAATGCCATAAGGCATTTTGCTTTAGCTAAACTGGGATGTATGTGTGTGTGTGGGAAACTATAAATAAAACTGCAGTTATATATTTAAATATTTTCTTATTATCTAGTAGATTCTAACAGAATACACATTGTCTGTATACAGGACAATACAATGATATGACGTGGAATGTCTGATGAGCTTTTGAGAAATTATCAAGAAAAAATATCTCAATAGGTGGCTATATATAATTTTTTTCCATTTATTCCTCTTATTTTCGTCCATGCTCCTATCAAAGAAACAAATTGTGTATCTGCCCACAAAACATTCCTGAATATTTAAAACACCAATCATGTCGTCCCTCCCATGCCAAAACGACGAATGTGCAAAAAGGTCATTCTGAGACATTTGCCTTTTATTTTGAGTGCTAAATTAACCAATGTTTCAAATTCGTGAGTATGGCATGGCTAAAATTCAAGGACTTCTAAATTATATTACTAATTATAGTGTGTTTGGCACAGTAAAATCGAAGTCACATTCGTTATATTTCACAACGAAATATCTCTGAGTACCTACTGATAATTTAGAGATTCGTGACTTCGGCATTGCAAAGATTTGATAAAAATTAATGAAACTACATGAAAAGGTAATTTTCGCCAAAATTGCACATTCGTCGTTTTGGCATGGGAGGGACGATGTCATTTCTTAGTAATGTTTTTAATATTCAAGCAGAGTTGCCAGATGGTTCAGTTGAAAAAACCGGACATTATTCATCAAATAGCCTTTGGTTTTTCATGTAAAAATGTTTCATAAGAAATTAAATAAAAAAAATTTAATTTCTTTGATTTCAAGTAGGAACCTACAAATGTTTTTCATGACCTTTATTTTTGAAAATGAATGGGAGATGAGAGTAATAAATAAAACCGTTGAATTGATCAAACTGATTGCAAAATCGAAGAACACAGTAATATTAGTATTAAAATGTTCTAAAAAAATTGAAAATTTGCATTATATGAAGAAAAAACAGGACGTCTTCATGTCCGGTTTTTTCAATATTTTGGAGACCGGACACAAGCCTCAAAAACCGGGGATCTGACAACCCTGTTCAAGTCAGTAATTCAGGGTGAAACTGTAAAGTGGTTTTTCTTGGCTGTTAAATAAGAATGTAATATTAACTACTGTAGATTGTACAAATTTAGAAAGTAAGTAAATACACAATAGTAAAGTTGAAATTTTATTTCACTTTCATAGTGGAACCAGTCTTAACCCACTGAATGCTAGTTGACGAATGACAAGTCACTACTTACCGGGCTTTTTTTTACATTATGCGGGGGTTGCGAATGCCATGCCGGCCTGACAGGTAATTCACGCCCCTCTTTAAGGACTCAAGACTGTACTTTGGGAGAAATATATGGGCTGGGAGAGTGTTCCAGAGTTTAACGGTTCCGCGGTAAGTTCAGCATGTAGCGATGCAATCCCTGCCCCGCTGCATGTGGTGCGGAAGTGCAAAGGGTACGGCGGGATCGCGTTAAACAGCTCCTCCGAGATGGAATAAGCGGTTTTTTAAACATTTTCGAAAACTACATTTTACTCTAAAACTAATAAACGTGAAAGCATTATTTCACCATTTCCTATTCCAGGTGTTCAAAACCTGTGCGTCACACCGGTGCCATCATACTTTGCTGTCACGGTCACAGTGAATTATGTTTCTAGAAATTATTAAGTTTCCAACTTTAGGGGAGGTGCAAAACTATTTAAACATGTTGACGGATTCTTAATCTCAAAAAGGTTGGTAACCCCTGCCATAAACTAATAAATATACCTATACAAATAAATAATAAAAAAATTAAAATACAAAAACTAATTAAATGCAATTAAATCAAACAAATGGCAAAGAACAACATTATGTTTGTACAGCTAGCATTCAAAGAGATAAGAATAGTTTGATATGATACAGATATGTAGTATAAGGGCGTTTTTGCACTTGCGACGACACGACACGACAAAATGCGGTCACTCCGACTCCGACGCCATATATTTATATGTGCCGTTTACTCACGCAACGACACCGCACAGCACCTCACACGTTTTGCAAACGACTTTTCGGCTATGTCGTCCGTGCCGCTATGTCGTTACAGTTTTTTGCGGTGACGACTTAGCGGCTGTACGAAACAAGTTGGAACTTGCTGACGACGCACCGCACGACACGACGACGATGAGCGTGCTCACGTGAAGACTACAAACAAGCCGCGACTGCCGTGTAGTTGCTGAATCGTCACTAGTGGAAAAACGTACGAACGACATGTCGTGTGCGGTGCGTCGTGTGTTGAGAAACGTGACCGCAAAATGTGTCGTGTCGTGCGGTCGCAAGTGCAAAAACGCCCTAACTTTGACCAAAAAACCGAAAAATTAAAAATTATTATAAAATTTGATATAGCCGATATTCTAACCCTCGCGACATATTATGCATCCTGTTCAATTTTTATTTCTTTCTAACCGTCCGTACACTAACAATACTTTAATAACCCTAATTAAGTACACTCTGCCGAAATAAGCCGACTAGGTTAACGAGAGAACTCAAATCTATCCCGTTTCCATATGACTTATTAATTATAAATTATTTTTCAGTTGCATTAGCTATAATATATTAATATATTATGTAAAAGACATTCATAATTTGTATTTTCCATCCATTCAATGCCGGCGAACCGACCGTACAGAAGGAAGCGCTGACATGGTACCTACCTAGTCCGAAATGAATAAGGAAGTAGCTAACCAACGTCAAGGTAGCATAAAAATATTGAAAAAAAAAACTTTTTAAATATTTTTTTTAAGATTCCTTTTTGGGATGTGCATGCAAGGATCCGTGATGATCATACAGCCTTACGCATAATATGATACGCCAGAGATTTTTTTTAGTTTTAGCTTGGATTCCAGGTCCTTTTACCATACGCCAGCGATCGACAAACACAATTTTTTTTTTCTGGAAACTGATACGGTTGCCTCCCTCACCTACTACATTCGTGGTCAGCCCATAATACCTTGGTGAACTATGTTCCATGTCAGTGCTTCCCTTCGGTCTTGCCGGCCACACTGAAAACTATTTAAATGGCCGTTACAACCGACCTTTCATTCAGTGCGGTGATAACAACCCGGGCGGGTTAAACCCTACCTATGAAACATTCCATATGGAATCGGGATTTAAGAGTCATCCCGCGTTTGGCCTGGTCGCATTATTAAACAGAACAAACAAATGCACCAAGAGCAGTTGCGAAGAGTTTGGGGAAGTAGATCAGTTGGCACCTCTAGAGAGTTTTCGTGGTTTTTTTAGGGTTCCGTACGTACGGGTACCTATTACTAAGGCTACGCCGTCTGTCCTAACTTTAAACGGCTGTCTTTTGAACCGCAATAGGTCGCCGGTTGCAATTTTCACAAAATATGTGGCGGATATACTAACAAATAAAAAAAATATAAAAAAAAAGTTAAAAATTTATGAACCCCACACAAGATAAAAAAAAATTTTTTTCTTTATTTTTTGCTCTATCGTAAAAACGGTAATACCTACACACAAGCGTCAAACTTGGTGTGATTATAGTGCAAACTCTAAAGTAAAACAAAATAAATAATAAAAACCAGCCAAATGTGAGTCGGGCTCGCGCTCGAACTGAATGAAAAAAACCAAAAATTTTTTGGTAAATACTTTGGCCGCTTTTGTTGTTTTTGCAGTCAGAAACCGGAAGAACATTTTGCGCTATTACTATACCTTTGTATTTTCACAAATATGACATAATATTTAACTTTTATTCTAGAAAATGTAGCAAAACAAAAATGTACTCGTAGATAATTAGTTCGGTTTCATGTATAGACGCCTACATTAAATTTTATACAACTTTTTTTATAAAACACTTTATACTTAGTTACCTGAGTAGTGTGGGAAGATCAGAAGTTTCTAACCTAAAATTTTTTGGAGGATAATTATAAATGGCGGATCTGGTTGCACCAAAAACGTTTCATACTCATTTTGCAACTATCGAAAAAAGGGCTGTGACTACATACATCTCTCTCGCTCTTCTCTTCGGTAGAATAGAGAGAGGACTATACACAGCTTTAGAAAGAGATCATCCTGTTGTAGAGCGCCGTCCCTGTAGCAGAAACTCGCATGACGCTCTACAACCGGACTGTCTTTTTTTTATTGCTTCTGAGCTGGGCGGCTGTGCCCGAGGTTGAAGCCTCAGGCGCAAACAATTTCACCCCCGAGGAGGTGCCAGTCCGGCTTGGAGGCGTACTAATGTCGCTGGGGAAAGACTATTATTAACCCGCGATTTGAAGATCAGTGGATTGTAGGAGTGGGAAAAGCACAGAGCACGGAATACCCCCCGCGCGCGCCCCCTCCTAGAGACGCCCTAAGCGATAATATTTGAAACCCAATAACTGGACGCAGTGCTACTAGCGCTTCGTATGTGTGTGTGTGTGTGTGTTAGTATCGACACTACACACAAAGAGGAGTAAGTTAGGCACACGAACAAAACCAATGCACACGCAGAACACACATATGTAAGTCATAGGCCACGCCTACAGGCTTCAACGCCGTTGTAGAGAAATCGCGCTCAGGGCGCCTCTAGGAAGCGCGGCGCGCGGCATTTCGTGCTCTGTGGGGAAAAGATATTCCCCGGAAGCCCGTTCCACACCTTTGCAGTGTGTCTCTTTCTAAAGCTCGACATGCATTTGCTGCCGGGGACTGTACTTCGTCGTCATGGAACACATTCCTTTTGACAGTTGATAAGTGAGTGATAAGTTCTGTTGTCACCTGATCTGTCACTTAAATAAATAAAATTGTAGCGAAGATGTTGAAGAAAAGTAATTTGGTTTGAGAAAAAAATCTCAGCTAGGATTTGTTCAGGCTATTTATAACCGATGAACATGCATTTTACATAGGCCATATAGTTAAAGCCCCACTGAAGGAATTCAATTAAGTTTGGTAACCAATAAAAATTATAATTTCTACAATCGATTAAACCTAGACTTTATCGCCCTACTAGCTTAAATCGTAGCACACCGTTTCGAAACACCCTATATAACAGCCATCCTGAGTTTAAGATGCCTACGTCAAATGTCAAAGTATGCATAAAAATTGTTATTATTCGAGGCAAATCAGAACCTTGTCTCAGTTGTCAACTTTCAAATTAACATCAATAGGGATGTGCGTCACAACAACAACTTAGTCCTGAATCGTTCTCCACAGAAGTGAAGAATTTTGTGAAGCTATACTTCTTGTTATGAAATAAATGAGGAGTCAACTCAGAAAAAAGTCACCGTCACCGGTCAACACATACAAATTATTTGTTTAGGAGGGAATAGGGGGAGGGGGAGGCGGGAGAAGGTGGAAGGAGGGGGAGGAGAGAGAAGTATAACTTCTAACGCGCATACAAAGTACACACACCCTTTTTAGGGTTCCGTATCAGGTACGGGACCCTATTACCAAGCCTACGCCGTCTGTCTGTCCGAGGGCTGTATCTCTTTAACCGTAATAGGTAGCCCGTTGAAATTTTCACAGAATGTGTTATTATGGCCGATATAACAAATAAGAAAAAGTAAAAAATACACGGGGGTTCCCATAGAAGAAACCAAAAAGTGTATGCGCGCGCGCCATCTACCCAATAGATTATGAAGCATTTTAACTAATCATGACATTTAACTAATATGAAGCATTTCATAACACGCCATAGATGGCGTGAGTGGCGCTAGCCATGACATGGCGATACGGAACCCTCGGTGCGCGAGTTCGACTCGCACTTGGCCGGTTTTTTTTCCTTTCAGCACTGCAATCTGTCAGCAAGTAGACATTCATCAGGAGCTGAGTATTTGGAATTGGTCTTGTGTGGGAAGTGTCCATTGACAGTTACACGTAACATTCTCACAGATGATCACTCTGCGATAAGATCTCGATGTGGTCTTCTTTTCAGTCGGGTGAAAACTTTATTCGGAAGAGTGAAGCGTGAGAGAGGACACTGAGTGACATTAGCTTTGACAGTTGACAAGCGAATGTGACAAGGTCTTCTGACCCGCCACGAGTAATACATATTGCAATAGCCGCCTTCAAAAGTGTTACAAAAGAGATCTCTCAGTAGTAATATTACAAGAGGGTTCGTAAGTCTACGGTAGTATCCAGTGGAAAAAACTGTCGTCCGATTATACCTATCCTTTCGCATTATTTAAAACATAACACAAAGTATGTATGACAGATTACAGTCTTGTCAACTGACAGTTTTGACAGCTGACAGTTTTTTCGCACTGGCTAACGGTTCCCGGTCCCCATGCCCGCCCCTCCCCTCCGCGGCCCCCACGGCCCCTAGCCAAGCCCATGGTCCTCGAAGAAGCCCTGCGGCGTCTCCTCCTGAAACAACAGACATCTTACTGAGCCAGTGTCGCTCGTATCGTCAGCATTAGCTTACATACTATGCTTCTCAAAGTACACACTTACATACTAGCAACTAGCAAACAATTCAAAGGAACAGTAACCAGCTACTGTCGACATAAAGTCGTGTAGCAGGCGAATTTTTATTTTTTTAATTTTTTCACCTATTTCAAAACACAAAAAATAAAAACAAAACATACATAAAACTTTATAATTCTGCCTTATTCTGTGACAGTTTGTTGGGACGACCTGCTCTTTATTTATTTTTATATATATATTTTTTTTTTTTAATAAAATACTTTAACTTACATTTTGACTTCTCCAGAGATGAGAATAAACTTTATCAAATGGACGTGCACATTAATGAACATTGTGTGCGAGCCATCTGATACTTAGTATTCATGTTTTTAGGTTATGCTGGGGTTGAAGAAATTTTAATTGAGCAGATGTTTTAACTCACAAAGGGTCGGGCGGGCGATACATGTAGTTGTTAAATATAATATCATTGTGTAGTTGTGACGCGTGGCTCGGGCGATACTGAGCGATCTCGAGCTTACGCACACACAAATGCGCTTGTCCAACTACACTCACGACTAAAACCAATCCGCCTTCGCGAGATAAAACAACCTGTACCTAGATAAGCAATCACCGACCACTGAGCCTGTGAGGCACGCAACAAAGTGCCTTATTTATATTGATACAGAGTGGGCCAAAAATACAAGGTGTGCAGAGGGAAGTCAGGGAGGGAGCGACCCGAGCGACCGCCAATCGAACGCGGCGCCCGGCGACGGCGAAGTTTTGTATCACAAAATGTAAATTGGAAATGTGTGAGCTCTAAATGGTGCGAACAATGTCCGGACAGAAGAAGCATCCAGACAAATCCCGGACGGAAGGCCAAAAATATGTTTCAATGTTTTGACCATTTAGGTTTATTTCAATTGTAAATGTTGGATTTTTAGTAATTTTTTTGTTTATTTTTTTTTTTATTGTAAATTGTTGTTTTGACGATGGACGATTTTTGCTTGGATAGAAAAGAATATGAATAATTTTTATACAATATTTGACTTGTCTAAGTGTATAAAATGTACAAAAGATACAAATAAAAGAATTTAATTCTATGGTAACCCTAGGCTGGCTGATGCTTGGTCCCTAGGCTCAGAGGTCGGTGAATGTATGACATCAGTGCTATTTTTTATAAATTTTTTGCACAGAACATTTCTGTCGATCAACTGACTAAAAAGGGTTTCTTTATTTGCTTGTTCGCACAATAATTTTTCTAGAGTTTGAACGACAATGTACATATGATAGTATTTAAGTTTGCAGTCATTCATGTGTTTCAAAAGGTGTTAACGGTTAGATATTCAAGCAAAAGAAAACCTTTTTTATGCATGTTGGGGCTGAAATAAGTTTATTACCCATCATGACACTTGTTTTTTTTTTTACAAAACTTCCTTACAGTTAAAGAAAACAGCGCCATCTATTGACAGTAAACAATCTCCTTTCAGTGAAAGAAAACAGCGCCATCTATTGACAGTAAGCAATTTCCTTTCAGTGATAGAGAAAGAAACTCATTTGAAAAAGTCAATAAATAAAAATTGCAAGTAAACATAGTCAAATTTATTTGTCAATGATTTTGCAAGAAATGACACATATTATATTTAAAACACTTAGGACGTAAAACCACATTTGTATGCACTTACAACAAATGGATAACATTAAAATGTATTGCACCTGAATATAAGGAGTACAAACCTTCATTTCAATCCTGTATTGATAATGTTATAATAACAGTCACATTATAATATCTACAATTAAAATAAGTGCGAACGTTGTACGCTGTTCAAGTACAAAGGGTTCTGTAGCCATTTTCTTCTCACACGCATGTATTGTTTATTTACTAAATAAAAGAATTGGAAGCATCGATCGGTAGCACCGTGCGCAGCCCGCGATCCGCCCGTGTCGCGCAAATTCACAAAAATGCTACTTTCCCAATAACGATTTGACAAATTCACAAAAGAATATTGAAGTTATACTTATTTAACCGCGTTATGAAAATGGGGATTTTTTTTTATGGAATCTGACACGGTTGGCTACATCACCTAGAACATCCGTGATGTCAGCCCATAACACCGGGTGTACTTGGTGCCACGTCAGTGCTTCCCTTCGGTCGTGCCGGCTACACCGAACTGGACGGAAAACACAAACTATTTACATAGCCGTTTCGACTGACCTTTCATTCAGTGCGGTGGTACCAACCCGGGCGGGTCAAACCCTACCACCTAGTAATATAGGAAGGGAGTCATATCCCTTAGTCGCATTTTACGACATACACGGGAAGAGATGCGGTGGGGCTATTCTTTTAAAGTACCTATTTGTATTTATGTAGGTATTGTGCGGTGCTGCCCGAGGGGGAGGTCAGAGAAGAGGGGGGGAGGGAGGGGCAGAGAAGAGCAGGGGAGGGGGAGGGAAGGTATAACTTCTATATTTTATTAACTAAATGGACTTTATATTATAATTTTTTATTTATTGAGCTTTTCGTTCCGACACAACTCATCATCTCGGACACAAACGGACAGACAGACAGAACGCTGAGCGATTTTATTAGGGTACCTACCAGTATTTCTGGCTACAGAACCCTATAAGAAGGAATGACACAATGGAATATAAAACTGTATAGGTCGTTATTTGTATTACAAAAGTGTAATATTATGTATGTTGACACAGAAAATATTTCTTAATTCCTTTGGCACAGAATTCATAAAAAATTTAATATGGTTATTTAAACATGCGGAATGTAATTTTGTGAAGTACGTACAAGCACCAGTAATGTTGGCAATGCAAAGTCAGTTTTGACCGGTTCAAATATAAGGTGTTTCGTTAGTCATGTCAAAAATTTCGGGAAGGTTACATACACACTCAAATAAACACACATTACTTTTCGAGAAATTTAACAAAACATGTTTGCTACCTAAAGATTAACCTGTGTGTAACAGTAGGTAATTTGCATTGTACGGGGTCAATGGCCGTACTATGTTCAAGCGCAGAACAGCTGTTTGTTGTAAGTAAGTCACAAGGTCACTATGATTGGTTTTTACAGAGACTTATTTGATTTGATTTTTTTTGTTAGGAGAAAAAATGCTCCTATAAACATATGTTTTTTTTACGTGTGTAAGTGTTTAT
This sequence comes from Nematopogon swammerdamellus, assembly GCA_946902875.1. NCBI lineage: Eukaryota > Metazoa > Arthropoda > Insecta > Lepidoptera > Adelidae > Nematopogon > Nematopogon swammerdamellus. The sequence continues at coordinate 3,060,445 of OX336344.1, forward strand.
TTGAGTGTGTATGTAACCCTCCCGAAATTTTTGACATGACTAACGAAACACCTTAATATATAAATTGGTTTCCCTTGTGCAGGGACATTTTTTTGTATATGTTTATAGAACACTGTCTATACATTGTATACAACGGTGAAGATATTTAAAAAAATTCAATGTGCACGTTAAAAAGTGAAATGATTTTATTAAAATATTTAATTTTTTAATATAGATCAAAAAGTGTAAAAGTACATCATCAATAGTATCTAGTTGTGCTTGAAATTTTTCTAAAACGTAAATAAAATTAGTAGTAAAATAATATAAAAATTATCAACACCGTCTCGTGAATACCTACCTACCACCAACTAGCATAACTTATTACGTTTACGGATACCAGTTCCCCTAAATAAAGATTAGGGAATCAAAGAGTTAAATAGTGTTTGACCTCATAACCAAACTGAAGAAAAAATCATATAAGATATTTTAAACATAATAACTTTAAATAATACCTCTACTATTCCGTTAAAAAACAATTTAAAATAAATAATTTTAAAATACAACAAACAAAAAACAAAACATAAGATAGATTGCTCTTGCATACATTTAAAAATCGCACACACACATTTAAAGACATGTTTGTTCAAACAGACTTTCGACCAAAGTTTGAACGTTTAAGGCGGAAACAAGACTCAAACCGTGCTACCCGAGCACTGATGATTTAAACACAAACCGTATGCAGATGTAAATAGGTGCGAAATTCATTCTACTCGTGCGGCGGCTGATACGTCGCGCCGACGATGAACGTTTGCGCGAAAATCACACTATATATTAAATTTCACGTGTTGGAAAGATGGAAAAAAAAAATATTTTTTAACTATACGATTGCAGGGAAAACTATTATCTATATTTCTATGAAGGTCTTGTATTGAAACAATTTATGCTTCTCAAGAGAAATTAACTTGAAAGTACAATTTTTGTACTTTTCGTGAATTTTTGGAGACTTATTTAACACCTTTCCAAAGTAGTAAAATATATATATTTTTTAGCTAAGTTTGTTAATTAAAGACCAATACACAACATATATTTTTTACACATTTTTTATCTTTACCAATAGCTCAACAATTTCGTTTAAAGTTGACCTTTTGAGTCCTATTTGCGCCTTAATTTAAACACAAGCTGAAGGGCCAATTTCTCAGTCGTATTGCATATTATGTCACTGTCTTCAATGAAATTGCACCTTCAGACGATGCTCTTTATTTAATTTTTGTTTTTTAAACTAACAACAATATAATAATGAATTAGATTTAGTGAAAAATATATGGAATTAGGTCAGGATCCTATTCCTATTGATTAATTTTATGTAATCTTTTACCGTCTGTATTTGTTGAAAGTATAATGGGAAAAATTGTTATGGGACGCGTCACCAACCGACCAATAATGACAGGACATACTGTGTCAGTCGCGGTCAGTTTGAAATCATAGTGGGAAAAAATTTGTTATTGTAGGTATGTAAAAAAAAGTGTATTATAGTAAAACATCATATTGCAGAAAATAGTAAATACAAATAGGTTTTTAGGGTTCCGTACCTCAAAAGAGGAAAAAACGGAACTCGTATAGGATCAATCTTGTGTCTGTCTATCTGTCTGTCCGTCTGTCCCAGCCTATTTTCTCCTAATCTACTGGAACAAAAATGTTGAAATTCAGTACATATATGTATAGAGTTTCATGACCCAATCCTATTTTAAAATGCATAGTTAAAGCTATTAAAGAAAAAAATTTAAAAATCGAGCAGATAATCAGAACCCCCCCCCCCCCCCTGCTTATCTCTGAAATTACAAAATCTAAAATTTTGAAAAAAAAAATTGTGGATATGTGGCCTCTCTTATAGTTTACAGGAAAACCTAAGCGAAAATCCTACGTCTCAAAGTTCTCACGGTAAACGGTATGGTAAGGACCCTCTCTACGCGAGTTCGACTTGCTTGACCGCTTTTTGTTTTAGCTGTAACTTCTTTCCCCACAATGATTTGAAACCGACCGTCATAGTGAAGCATGACAGACACGAAAAGAGATTTCCAACGAGATATATCCGGTTCTCATTGATCGGTGGGCACGTTTTGTTGATCTCCCATTTGTGGTGATTGTGACTCCGATGACAAAAATCAAGGACTACATTTCGAAAGGCATTCACCAATACATACACGTGTTTTAAAGCGGCATTTCTTACATAGCACTAAATGCAACGTCTGCTATCGTGTGCTTATTTGCTCTTATAACTCGAAAATGGCACGACAAATTGACATGCCATATTCTCCACTGCAATCGCGCATAACTTGGGATCAATGTAAGCTACACAAGATCATTTTATTATTAAGAAGAGACGGAAGTTCACTTTCTCCATACAAAATCGTCTTTCGGAATTTATATTTTCTAGGCCCCTAAACCTTAACCCATTTAAAAAAAAAAAATCTCATCTTAAGGCCAGTCCAATCTACGTTCCTGTAATTTTTTTGTTTAGATGAAACATACCTACAACACTTTACAACAATTTATTGTTTTATGAAGTAATGAAGTTCATTAAGGTTTATTGAGTCATCCCACTTTAGTTAGATATTCAAAAAATAAAAAAAATAAAATGTAGATTCGACTGTCCTTATTACAACAAATTGTAAAAATCGGATAAACTTTAGGGGGGTAAAAAACATAAATGCCGAAAGATGATTTTATATAGAGAAAGTTAACTTCCGTCTCGTCATAAAAATAGCGACAGAGTAGAACAGGCACGAAAATGACGAAAATGAGAGAAAAATCAAGTCGAGCCGTTATATCTTTAAAAGGAGAAAGAGGTTGTCACGTGATAAAACAGAGGTTATTTTTCTCCGTACAAAATTATCTTACGGTGTCATGTTTTCCCAACCCCTAACCTTGACTGATTTTATAATTTATTTTTTCTTGTAATCTGTTATTTTTTTGTTTAGATTAAATATACGAGGCCAGAGTTGAAAAATGGGTTTTCGAACGAAATGTTTAATTTATTGATGTCATGGATTTCATTAAGCTTTATTGAATCATTACTTTGGATAGCAAAAACATTAAAAAGACAGGCATGTAGATTGAACTGTCCTTATTACAACAAAAAAAGAATTGTAAAACATTGGAGGTGAAATCGGATAAGCTTCATCATCTTATAGGTGCCTATTATGTATTTATCTTTAAATTAAGCCTAATTTTTGTCATCAGAACCGCGTCAATTATTGTGATCTGATGTTGATTTACAAATTTATACAGGGTGATTCTGTGAATTCCTGCAGGGCTTCAGGGAGCGATTTTATGTACATCAAACTGACAACTTTTCCGAAAAAAAAAACAAGGAACGGTAATTCGAAAAAAAAATGCTCTTTCCGTACATTTTAAACTACCCTCAAAATATATTTTTTTTATTTTGTTACAATTTTTCGCTAAATATGTTCAGTTTGATATGCAGATCACTCCCAGATGCGCGCAGCTATTCACAAAATCAACCTGTATAATGTTCTCTTCTAATGTTCGCGCAGGACGGTGATTCAGCAGGACGTCTGGTTCACAGCAGGCCCACCTCACGCAGCGCCGCGTCCACGGTCTCGTCCTAAACACATCTGCACAGTCATCCTCCGGGACCAAAAAGTGCTTCAATAACCTCAAATTACCAAACTTCACTCATCTGTCATTTAAATAATAGTTATTAGTATCGCCAATGCTCTAAAATGCCGGCGAGATGGCCGCGACGTGCGCGCACGTCCCTCTCTACCGCCAATATTCGACTACTGCGACGGACTTGGGCCAAGTTCAGAGCCTTTTACATCCGTGGCGGTAGGAATACGTCGATGAAAAATTGAGAAATAAAGAGGAAACGTGCCCCGCCCAATCACAATTTCAACATGGACAATAAAATCAACAGAACTGCCTGTCATATACACGGTGTTACACAATGATATTATATGTTAAAAAGGAGGTAGATAGGTTATACGAGCTCCCAAACTGGCACATTAAATACAAGACCACAGTCCTGTTTGAAGTTAGTCGCGCACCAACTACGCACGTGTTCAGACGTGCGTCGTCCTTCCTAAGTAGTTATCAGTTATACCAACCGCCACATAACTTGAATTCCCTCCCTTAATAATTGGAATAAGACTATTCGAGTCGGCGCATCACTTTATAGTTCTTTCTGTCAACGTTTCAAGTTCGTGCCGTGTGTGAGCACCGAATGTCGTATAGACAACGTATCTTTCTTAAAATATCATTGGTGTTACAGGTGATACTCTTTATATTTCGCCGTAAACTTATTCTTGAAGCGAAAATGTAAAATAAATTTAAGTATAGTATAACTTTTTTTAATATCAGAATTAGCCATTTTTTTCGTATTTCAAAATAAAGAGTCCTAGAACAAAAGCTCTTCAGTTACAGATTTCCCCCTTTCGGTTACTACCACCTATGTAACACTGTGTATTGAAACGTCGTCAACAACAGAAACAACAAATACAGAGTGTGTGTGTGACACAGATACATTTGTAATTTCTTTTGTGCACACCGATTCTATCACAGACGCATTTCCTCAAAATTTCCTGTTTTCATTTAGTGTTTTTTTTTTATTTAAGAATAGGTAACAGGTATTGAAGTTTCCCACCGGTTTCCTGATATCCCAAACCAATCAACACAAGTTGAAATTAAAATCGATGACCTGAATCCACGGCTCGCTCTTCACGAGCTGACGGCAAACCCGCTGAGCTGATGTGACACACCAGGAGAGGACCGGGGGAGAAGGATCGAGGGCATGCAAGAAAACATTTCAGTAGAGTTATGCAAAAAGCTGTATTCATGAAAGTACATAGTTCGAGCCCAAGTTACAACAAGATGCATTTAATGGGCGACGGAGCGACGGGTCCTTCTGTAAAATTACCGCCTATTTCACCCAATGAATACATTTCTAATGTTTTATGAACCAAAAGATTAAAGTTCCCAATGAAAATACATCAAAATTCCAACCTCAATGACATCAAGAGGGTCCAATTTAGACATGCGAACTCAACGAAAGCGCAAAGACTGGTGTGAATATTACACATTTATGAAAATGCCACAAAGAATAGGTAATATGACAAAACCATAACTTATATTTTGCAGTGATGATGAAATATCCTTAATTCCTATAGCAATCGTTTCCTAAATCACTAACCTGTTCAGCAACAATTTACACTCGAAAATGTGTTTTTATTTTAAGAAAATACGCACATTTTCGAGTTATAATATTTACGTTCAATGTTTTAAGGAAACCATTACTACAGATAGCTACTGAATTTCATCAACAAAACGAATACACTATTGTTTTGGAATTATCTAGTATCTCATAGAATTCACAAAGATCTATAATAGTCACACCAATCATCGTGCGATTCGCCTAGTCGGTTCATCTAAATGGCCTCTCCTATGGTAAGTAGTCCCAAAAACCTCAAAAACCCCGTCGCCCCGCGCACTTCCAATCCCGACACAACATCTTCAAGATCTAGCCTTTACATCGAGATATCGGAACTAACCTCACGTTTACATTTACACTCGGAGATGCGAGCCGACATTTCACTAACACCGTGAATATTGTGTTGACAGAGAATTATCTGTGAGTGAGTGAGCGCATGCAGCCTAAACCTCCCTCCCGTCTTAGTTAGCAAACCCAACCGATGCCGGATGATTTGTGATGAAAATTTGGGGTCAGTTTGTCTCGCTGGTGAAGGATATTACTTGTGGCGGATAAGAGGCATCGAAACCTCGCCGCTGTTAACTGTCAAACTAATTACAAAATGGATGTGACTAGAGACAACGCCTCACCCTTCTGCGGAGAGCGAGACAAGATTGCGTCTTTACATTCATTTTGTAGTTAATTTGACAGATGGTAAGAGAGGGTGATGAGGTTCTGGTGCTTCGCATCCGCCACGAGGAACATATGCAATGCAAGAGGCAGATGACTGCAACTTTGTGATTTCAGACCTTCCCTTCGTTCAGATGATTACAATAACTCGATTATAGCCTTTTAATCAAACTGTAAGGGATCTGAGTTTGTATGCAAGCAAATAATGAAACCACTTAATGACTTCATCATCATCATAGACAATTTCTCTATGCTCAAAACTCTGCAGAGTAGTTTTGTTTTTATATCAAAATTCGGGTCACACCGAAATTGCCCCAATAAAGACAAACTGACCAATGAGGTGCAAATAATGATTGTCAATTTCAAATTGATGCTTTTGTGAAATAATTTTGTGATTTGTAAAGTTTAAAAATGATCTTTTTCATAGATGAATTTGCTACTACTGCATTAACCAAAAACTGTCACAAGAGCATGGTAGATATTATATATTTTTTTAACTCCTGATCCTAAGTTCACGAACAGTATACTACAAGTTACCTTGGTGCGATCCTTCCATATAGTTGGCAATATTGCGAACATTTGGCAACTCTATGCAGATTTTAACAACAAATTATTTCAAAGGCGCATGCAGAAGTTATTCCTACCGCCATCTTGGTGTGGTGTGGGCATATTGTGAATCAACTGAAGAAGTTGTTTCCCCAATATTTACACTTTTAGATTGAACTATCAATGCTAAAATCAACTTTAAAAGCCCCGTTTCTCACGCACACTGCATAGCACAGCTACCGGGCTGTGCATAGGACCCGCACGTGAGAAACGGGGCTAAAACCTCACTATCAAATGGTGGTACGAGCTGCAGAATGACACACAAAGCATGCACAACACAAACTAGGCCACAAACAATAGGACCAAGGCAAGGCCGAGAAAGTTCTATGCACAAAAGCAAACAATTAGGTCGGCCCTACGCCTAACCTGGTTCTCACACGCAAAATATTTTCAAAAATAGATCGGTCTGTATTGACAACATACTGAGCGTGTGAAACCCGTGTTAGTCCCAAGTCAAACTTTCCCCAATGTGTTAGGCCCAATTTCGAGATATGGAGGATTATCCTCTGATTGTCTTTGGTTCCACTAATTGTCACGGATACAAAAGAAGAGATTATACATTTCCACGAGATAATCCAATCAGAGGACAATCTTCCCTTGATGCAATTGGGTCTTAATCACAAGTCCAACTTTCCCCCATGTGTTAGTTCCAAGTCCAAATTTCCCCCATGTGTTAGTCCCGAGTTCAAGTTTCCCCCATCTCGACATGTGCATTACCCATTTCAAGTTACACATATCGTAAGTATGAATTATGTCAAAAATAAATAATACACTAATTGAGAAGACAACATTTGCATCAACCCCTTCAGTATTTGCTTCGTTTCGACTACAACAATGAGGTTAAAGCGTAAAGCTCGACAAGGCTAAGCGAAGGCGGGCTAGGTTTATAGTCGGAAGTGGTGAGAAGACGCGGTGAGCGGGAAGTAGCGCGTGCCGCTTGCAGCTTCTCAGTTGGCCACACTGTCATTCAGGTCCTGACCCACACCGACACACACACAACGGTTAACCCACACCTTCTCCCGATGTGGACAAACACGGACGGATAAGACAACGATCTCTTTACAGATTGTGGAGAAATTCATACGAAGGAAGTTGTGGATCTTATATGGTCGAGCGCGGACTAATTCTGCTTCACGTCCTGGTCAATGCAGACTAGCTGACGAGGGCTCGATGCGAGTCGAAACGTTTAGCGCGCAATAAGAGAGCAAGATTGGCCAATCGCTGGTCACATGCTCAGCTCAGTTGAAACCTTCTCATACTTAAATTTTTTTTTATGGAAACTGACACGATTGGCTACATGACCTACAACATCCGTGATGTCAGCACATAGTAACGTTAGAAGCTGACCGTGGTTCGGATTCCACGTAAAACTGTAGGTCCCTTCCGTTCTTACCTTACTAGGTGGCAAGGTTTAATCCACCCGGGTTGGTACCACCGCACTGAATGAAAGGTCGGTCGAAATGGCCATATAAATAGTTTGTGTTTTCCGTCCAGTTCAGTGTAGCCGGAACGACCTAAGGGAGGCACTGACGTGGCACCAAGTTCACACGGTGTTATGGGCTGACATCACGGATGTTGTAGGTGATGTAAGCCAACCGTGTCAGTTTCCATAAAAAAAAAAATCGTTTGGGGAATCTTTTCACTTAAAGTTCCTTCCAACACCAAGTGCAAGTTGAAATACCAAGGTTTAGCGGCTAAACTAACTTCACAGTAGCAAATTAATGTAACACGGCACGGGAGTATCGTTAAAATGCATTCATACCACCACCCATCGACCGATCAACGCCAGTCCCACCACCATGCGAGAAGAGTTTGCACACGAAAGAGACAGAAACTAGAAGAGACAGGGAAGGATTGCTTTGGATAGTGCGGGGTCGTAGTCAGTTTATGTCAGAAGGATGAACAATTCAACACGCTGGAAAGGCAAAGGTCTGTAACAATCAGGGATCGGAATAGTTGGCGAGAAGACATAACATGGAATGGTTAAAGAGCGGGGAAGGCGGTTCGGAGAGGCGCGGTTGGGGAGGGAGGTTGCGGTGCATTATCTATGTGCCGTGTGCATCTACAGTACCGGACCCGAGGTGTGAAAAAAAATTTGTGAACTAATTTGCTATGTCGTAACCGCCACAAACAGAGCACGATCAACAAAAAAGGTGAGAATGTAGTCTCAGGGTGCATTTATGTTGACTATCTTATTTGTGACAGCGAATGTGGTAAAATAAGAACACGACAGAGCGCGTGTAAACTGTCAAAAGTGATTTGACAGGTGGGCACAAAAAGTTGCTTTAATGTTACCCGCTGTCGTAAACTTATTTTAATTACATAGAATGTCGAAATATGCTGCCACTGGTCAAAATTTTTTTATTTTTGCTTACAAATTATTTCCAATATTGGAATTTAATGTTCATTGGAATAAATATATACAATTTATCCGTTGCTTAATTTGGGGAAAGAATAAAATACAGGCGGGATTAGGGTATCAAATTTGTCCCACAAAAGTATTACCCCATATATCAGTTTTGCATGTAATTGGTAACACTTCTTAGGTTGTCTGTCCACCCAGCCGGGGCGTCACACGCTACGTTTGCTTCTACGTGGCCTCAATTCAAGCAACCGTCTACCCAGAGGCGGACTAGCAGCCTTAGCTGCCCTAGGCCGTTTAGTACCAGCCGCCCCAATTCAATGCGGCCGCCCCTTTCAAGTTTACAGCATAGATACAAATGTGAAGTTGTACGAAAATCAGTATTGCGTTCGGTTCAACCTGCCAGAAGTATATTATTTCTCGGCTTATTTTACATATAGAAAAAGCATTTTTATAAGTTTTGCAGCAATATTTACCTTATCGTCATAGCTAAATTATTTTGTCCGCGTAAATAGTGCGTCGTCTCCGCTGCCGCGCTCACCACTCCCGCGCGTCGCACGCACTTGCTCCGGCCGGCACCCTTTCTATTCTGTGCCTGCGCTCACTGCTTCCAGCAGCAGGAGTAGATTGGCCGCCCCTAATATCTGGCCGCGCCCTAGGCCCGGGCCTAGTCGGCCTTAAGGAAAGTCTGCCTCTGCGTCTACCCCAGGAGTTGTCGTGTCTGTGACAGATGAGCCCGGCGCACTGCCACTTTAATTTGCTATTTTTTTACCGGCTAGGTGGACAGACAACCTAAAAAAGGTAGCCGGGAGTGGATGGATGAGACGAGCGGAAGACCGTGCGTGATGGCCTTGGGAGAAGCCTACGTCCGGCAGTGGAACGATACGGGCCGATTATGATGATAACACTTTTGTAAAGACAAATTTGTGAATTGTAATACGCCTATATAATTATATTGCTGCTTGATCGATTGAATCTTGTTCCAATACTTTGCGAAACGTGGTGGTCGGTGTTGTGCTGTAATTTACCAGAGTTCTTGCAGCACAACACCGATTACTCTGCTTACCCCGATTGTCGGGATTCAGCGTGTGTGGTATGTATGTACATATTTATGTAAGACACCTGTCTTTATTTTTTCCTCAAAGGCTGCTTACGAAAAGTGATGAAATGTCTGATGCAACTATCATCACATTCGTTCTGACATTCTTGTTTCTGGTTCATTCTCGCATAGCAAAATTAGTTAATCAGTTTTCTTCCGATCTCGTGGTCCAAACTGTTGTTCGAGACAGTTTGTCATTCGTTGATAACACTTTGGTGTCCGCATTTATGCAGCGTATACATAGGTAGATGAGTACATATAACAAAACAATATTTTACGACTAGGCATTTTGGTCAATATCTTAATATATCTACCCGTTTACTTAAATAACAAGAGGCCTAGACCGGTAATCTTGCTCGGAGGACACACTAGCAAAAAATTGTGAAATAGAATATTGCGCAAAGAGCTAAGTCATTGCAAATTGGAGTGAATAATTAAAATATTGTGCAACAATTGCGCAAAATTTGTATGCAATTATACAGGATATGTCAACATTGCTTGTCGATGTAGACCTACTTACGTCAAGCACATATTTGATAGTTTGCATTGAAAACGGCACTGTAACGTTATAATGTAATATTTTGAAAGCATTTTTTGGTTTTTTATAAATATGTACATATTTTTAAACAAGAGAACTAAACATTTTTAAAAGGCATTGCATTGGACATATTTCTTTTTTTCATTACTGTACATATTTCGTGACCACTGACCACTCAGCCTTGGAACGCAGGGAAGCGTCATTTGCAATATTGAAAAAAAATATATTATTATAAATTTTTTTATGTAATCCGGTATGGGTGGCTGATTTGGAGGGGCCAAAGCACATGCACCGACCAGCCAAGATCACCTCCGAGAACGTAGGTGCCTTACCGGAGACTTCCCTGGATTGCTGGCTATACGGGACTAGAGGAGAACACAACCGAGGCTGCTATGCGGCCATCTTACATCCAGTACGGTTGTCCCCAGGGCTCAGCGGTCACGGTGGTCACAGATCATATCGTATACTATTAATTATTAAAAAATTAACACAATAGAAGGAGAGAATGTGTAATGTGTATGCGTACTGTGTAATTAATGCTACAGTGTAATTGACTTGAAGGCACGATGCATTAAAATTTCCTACCTAACGCTACACGCCACAGAGCATCAAATACCTACCGCGCGCGCCCCCCCTACTAGAGACGCCCTAAGCGATAATATTTGAAACCCAAAAACTACACGCAGTGCTGCTAGCGCTTCGTATGTGTGTGTGTGTGTGTGCTAGTATCGACACTACACCCAAAGAGGAGCAAGTTAGGCACACGCACAAAACAAATGCACACGCACAACACACATATGTAAGTCATAGGCCACGCCCACAGGCTTCGACGGTATTGTAGCGAAATCGCGCTCAGGGCGCCTCTAGGAGGGGCGCGCGCATTTGATGCTCTGTGCTACACGCTAATATCCCAGTAATCTGGACCGCTACCCGATCATAATACTGAATATCGAATGAGCCGCCTATAAACCTATGTGATTTGCAAAATTTGATATGCTATTAAATACCCTCTAGAAATGCCTAAATATATTTTTCGTATAGTTTTTGTGCGTGTAAGTTAAACTTACTTTTAATTAATTATTGAAACATCTAGTCATTTATTGTAGGTGAACTTTAAAACGATACCTACTTCTTGAGATAAAAAAACCTAATGATTTAAAATTAATTTTCCAGTATTAAAATTCCCACTTAGGGCTAGAATCACTTCTGACACTAAGTAAAATTTAAAAATTAAAATACCACAGCTAATCTATAATATTTATAAGTAAATGCTGAACGACTATGAAAAAAAACATCTCTGAGGTATATTTTTTTGCAGTGAAAGCTCTAAAGTGACAATCAGTGCGATTATATTAGTTACATTAACCGCCGATTTCACTACCTTCGGTTAAAATTTAGCTGCTGTTTAACTGCTGTCAACCGTAAAAGAAATGGCACTTTCACTGACAGATCAAGTGACATTTATCATACAGTTGACAGCTGGTAACCGCGAGATAAATTTCAACCGAATGTGGTTAAATAAGCCCTAAAAGTTACAAAACAATATAAATTAGTTAATTCGCTTGATAATTATTTGTTGTTAATAAACCAAGTTTTAAGATTAATTTTTTTATTTGAATAAAAGTGGGAATTTTTGAAGATTTTCAAAATACTGATGGTCACGGTTAAATCAATAATTCAGGTATACTTAATGTAACTCACGCCTACGGTCCCACGGCCCACGATAAAAATGGAATATTACTAATATTACTACTATTTTTTTGTGTTCCAACTAGTTGCGGCAAATTGTATGTTACCTACTTGATTAATAAATAAATTTGGATTTGAATATTATTATTGATCCTTCCAGTTTTTGTTGTATATTTTTATATATATAATATAAACCACTCCTCAGTGGGACAACCCGAATGAGGTTAGTCAGTTATTAGTGGATATTATGGAACTGTTGACTAATGCCCATGGACATAAATGATACCTCATCCAGAAGGTTACATTGTAAAAAAATTGTCTGGCGTTAAACTCGCCTTTTGTAACTCTGTCACACACAGTAAGTGCACCCATACATGTAATTTGCATTCGCCAAACATTCCATAATATCATACTATTACGCTGTGTATGTGTGTTGTATAAATATGGATTTGCCAAAATCTGGATGAAATTTATCCATGTATTGTTAAAAAGGTAAATCGATTCGATTTTGTCAAGTGGGCAGGTCTTTTAACCCATGAAAGGCGTGAAAACCCATTTTGTTAAATGGTACCTATATTCACAGTTTTCAGAAAACATCACTGACTTATACGGTACGCTGTGGTCGCCTTTTTCAAAGAAAAAAAATTGGTTTTAAAAAAATTATTTTTAAACAAAAACATATAATAAAACGTAAGCATCACACAGGATAAAGAAACGTGGGTACTTGTGTTGGCGCCCCGGCCTGGCGTATGGCCGAGACGCGCCATCGGTTGGCTCGCCCCCCGTAACCAGTGGCGTACTTCAGCCGTGCATTGGCACCGCGGAACAAGGACTAGGCTGGAACGGCCGTACAGATAGCGGGACCGATCTTTCACGGGATCACCCAAACGGTGCTCAGAAACCAAAACTCGAATTGAACCGGAACGCACTGGAACGCTGCACTATATGGAAAATGGTAGAACAAGCCCAGATTAAAACTTGTTTTTACAAACATGGACTAAAAAAATCCACTCAATTAGGGTTTTTGTAAAAATCATTTTTAATCTGGGCATGTTCTATCATTTTCCATAGTCCGGCGTTGGGGTTCAATTCGAGCACTGGATTTGTTTTTTTTATGGAAACTTGCACGGTTGGCTCCATCACCTACAATATCCGTGATGTCAGCCCATAACACCGGATGAACTAGGTGCCATGTCAGTGATTATCTTCTTGATTGGGGGTAAAGAAAAAGACAAAGGGGGGACGGGCTACCCCCGTCAGTCTCACCGCGACCTTCCTTCCCCCCCCCCCCCCCCCCCCCCGCACCGTATTCGTCATAACATTTCTCTCGCGCCCGCTCTGTGCTCATATTACGTCTCTCCATCGCACCCGCACCGTACTCGTACAGTCTATGCTTCGCACCAACGACGACATGCCAGTGTACATATGCGCGTGGCGATCCGCCACCGCAGAGGCGACCCGCCAAGATCGGTCCCGCTATTTGTACTGTCGACTTGTCGCGAGATCACTTACGACGTTTTAATCCGTAGTATGACAAAAGTAGTCTACTCAAGACATGTTTCTACTGAGTCATGCGATGTCGCGTCTAGTATGAAATGAGACGCGCCGTCCACGCCTCCTTATCCTGATGAACCTAATCAAATTGTCTATGGGTGGCACTATAGTCTGTGTCAAATGTAAGATCATTAAAATGATAGCTGACAATTCCTCAAATAGTCTTCCTTTGATTACCGTTTTATATAATATTTATATAGTATTCGTTTGTAGTTTATCTTATCATATTACTGTATTGCTTAATACATTGCCACCAACTATTATTGTTCGCCTACATATACTTCTCATATCCCAAAGGTTAGTTAGAATAAAATGCCTCGGGGCATTAAGCTCGCCTATTGTGCCTAATTTGTATAAACTGGTGTTCAATAAAGAATATATACATACATACATTTTTTTAAACATCATTCCCTGGTTCCGCTTGACGTTGAGTTTTGGGACACGTTGTATAGATTACCTTGTTGTTCTAGATGTAAATTCCCGTTTGTTATTCCAAATTCGAAAAATGAAATAAAGACAGTCTCGACCGACCGCACCATTCAGCTATCGAGGCTAAATATTTTTACAAATATTATATTAATGTTAAAAATCTCCAAAAGCCAAACCCGCCATACTCTCGCGGAAGACCCCTTTGTAGTCGACAGAAGAGTCCTTCGCACTGCACGATTCTCTAAATCGTTCTTGTGCCGCACTGTAAAGGTGTGGAACGGGCTCCCAGGGAATATCTTCCCCTACTCCTACAATCCACGGATCTTCAAATCGCGGGTTAATAGCCTTTCCCCAGCAACATTAGTCCACCTCCAAGCCGGACTGGCACACCCTCGAGGGTGAAATTGGCTGCGCCTGAGGTTGCGACCTCGGACAGAGCCACCCAGTTCGGTAGCAATAAAAAATTAAATAAATAAATAAAAAAAACCATATTCCACCAGTTTATCAGCAATAACCATTATTTGAGGCATTCTTTGTCAGCTTGCATTTTAATGATCTTACATTTCAGAGACTATAAGAAAACACCCAGTCAGTCACCATCGTCCCGCGTGTTCTACGCTCAACTGTGTGTTCAAACGAGTTCGTTATCCTGGCTACTGACCTCCTGCAGCAGATCCTGGGCCGCGATCGCCTTCAGGACGTTCTTCTTGGATGTCTCCTGCAGCTCCCCGCCCACCACCAGCTCGTCCAGGATGAAGTAAGCCTTCTCGAAGTTGAAGATTATGTCCAGCTCGCATACCTGCGTGCAACACGTTATATATATATTTTGTAATGAATTATTTTACAAATTTACTGGTCATGAAGTGGCTACGGTGGCATAATCGAGGTAGGAGAAATGGAAAAGACGAAAGTATCAAATGAAATAAAACATGAAATAAAGTTATGAATGAAGAATAAAGATGAATAAATAAAGTATGAAAAGAAATGATGAATAAAGATAAAATAAAGTATGTTTCGTTTTGTGAAATAGAAATAGTGAGGAACTTGCATCCCTTATGAATTCCTTCAATCAAGTACCTACCAATCAATTCAATAATAGCCTATATAAATACCTAATAAAATAAAAATAGTTCTTAAAAAAGGAGTGCTCACGAAGGTTGTTTAAAAATAAATAAAAAATAATAATCATAAAACCAACAACTTAACCCTAAAATAAATAAATAAATAATAAAACTAATACCACCGTCGTCCGTACTGGATAAAAGCTTGCCCCCTAGCAGCCTCGGCTGTGTAAAATGAAAAGGAGTAATGGTATGCGGGTACTTACGCTGCCAAAGTACTTGTCGAGGAGCTCCACGTAGCGGTGGATGAGCTCCAGCGTCAGCAGCTCGTTGTCGTCCTGCTCCATCGCGCAGCAGAAGTACAGCGAAGCGTACCTCAACACACAACAGCACTATCGTTCCGATGTCCTCTCAACATAATTTATGTTTATCAAAATTATGCCGGAGTCGGTCCCAGGAAATCTGTACCACAGCATTATGACCGGATATACTCATATTCTTAAAAGCGACAGAGCATGTAGTACTTGTTGAACTTGCCGTTCCATGGGAAAGTAACATAGTATAGTATAGTCCAGTATATCCAGAAATCCAGGGAAGTCTCCGGTAAGGCACCTGTCTACGTTCTCAAAGGTGATATAGGCTGGTCAGATCATATGCTTTGGCCCTTCCAAATCAGACAATCATAACGGATTACATAAAAAAAAAATTATCCCATTGCAGGGTACATTAAGTAAGTTGGGAATATAATGATCATCCTAAATCTCACCTCTTGTAAACGACCTTAACGTCCTTCCACTCTAAGAAGGAGCACATCTTGGGCTTGCGCGCCAGTATTGTTGTGATCAGCTCACGAGTTATCTTCTTCTTCAGCTTGTCTGGGTGGGCAGCGTACCACTTCTGCAGTCGCAGCTTGCCTTGCCGGCTGAACAGCAACATAAACTGCATCTGAAAGAAATTATTATTATTTATTACTAGCTTTCGCCCGCGGCTTCGCTCGCGTGAAATTGGTATTTAAAAAGAAGAAAGTACATAAGTAAGCCCGCTACCGTACCTTTATTTTGGCTCGTGCAACAATTTGATTTGTATGAGAGCCACATCTTAGCGTCACCGGAACTGAATTTTATTTAGCCTATCCTGTGTCCCGTATAGTTAAATGTGCTTGTACTAAGTTTCATCAAATTTGGATGATCGATTTAAGAGTTATGGAGGAACATACATACACACAGAAATGATTTTCTAAAAATCGACAATTTAGTTTTAGTATCATACATAGTGTCTACAAACGCAGTATCCCATAAAACAAAGTAACTAACTCCATGAACATCCCTTACAGATTTATTATTAGTATTGATTGATGATGATTGATTGATGATTGATGATTTTATTGTAATGAATGAGGATCCGAAGCTAGTGTGTTCATACGGCTTTTTTTTACATAGGTACATACATACATACCACACACTGTATCCCGATAATCGGGGTAAGTAAAGTAATCGCTGTTGTGCCGCAAGGACTCCGGTAAAATACAGCACAACATCGGCACCACGTGTAGCAAAGTATTCGGACAAGAAACTATCAAGCAGCAAGTATATTCTTCTTACCTTAATAGTTTGTGTTTTCCGTCCAGTTCAGTTTAGCCGACACAAACTGAAGGGAAGCACTGACATGGCATCTAGTTCACCCGGTGTTATGGGCTGACATCACGGATGTTGTAGGTGATGTAGCCTACGGTGTCAGATTCCATAAAAAAACAAGAATGGCACAAAGACCCACCTGCTGCATGAATCGGTGGAAGGACCGCGCCAAGGTGAGTGGTGGCTAGCCTATAGCCTTTTAGCATCGCACCTAGTCCTTGTCCCTTTGTGGCCTATTGCCTATTGCACGGAGAGAGATGCAGTGGGGCTATTATTTTTAAATTCCAGTCTCACACTTTACCATACCTATTGTCAGTGGCGTGCACAGACATTCGAGACCGGGTAGGCAGGCAGCAATGAAGATTCAAACTAAGTACTTAGGTGATTTAAAAACAAGTTCAATTGTATTTCTCTTACCCTTCCATTATCAGCGTGGTTATTATCTGTCACATCATCATTTCCACATGAAAATGTTCAACCAGATAAAAATTTTTTCAATGCCAATCGATTACTGCATTGCGAACCAGCCAACCCAGAAAATTTACTGTAATACTGCTCGTTGAAATGGCAGAGCAGACCTTTCTTTTGGGTGAGTTCAATTTCGGCAGTGGGCCTGCCGATTGATACTATTTTTATGGGTTTTTAAATTACGGTGGTTGTTAGACATTATTTTAAATCAATCAGCTTTACTCACGGTTTCACTCCGAGCTATGTGGCTCGTCAGCGCCTTCTGTCTCTCCACCGAGATCCGGAACGCACCTGAACCCTCGTCTACGGAAACTACCCGCACTGGCCACGGCTACAATCTTCGTCAACGACGGACGAAGATGTGACAGTTCTCTGCCAACCGTCGCACAAGGCAGGGTGGTCCATGAATATGGGCCATACGCTTGGCCCGAAACGTCGAGCCACATAGCTCGGAGTGAAACCGTGAGTAAATCTGATTGATTTAAAATAATGTGATACTATTTTTGCTTTATCGGTGTAAGAGAACTTTGAAAAACATAAATGTATTAACTTTATCAAACATATCAGACCACACACTTGACATTCCAGACTCTAGACCCTCCATTCTACTTTTGTGAGAAAAACACTTGAACACACTCACTGGTTACCCACAAGTTATCGAGATCGAGTCTGCTAAAACACTGAAATACAAATTAATTGAAAATTAAACCGTAAATTTGTGAGCGACACATACAGTGTAATTCTACACAATGCATGCATAGTACTTGTGTTCGTATGTGTGTCGTTCGGGTTAAGTCGTGTTGTCAAGTGCACGGCCGAAGCGCACGCGAGAACGATGCCAGCTAGACCAGCCAGCTACACCTACGTTACGAGGCATTGTTGTGGTGTTAGTGAAAGGCAGTCTTGCCCTGGCCTACTAAATCGCGCATCGAAACACGCATACAAACGCACAATTCCAGCGTATACTACGGATTACTATGCAGGATTTGTGTAATAGTGTGAGTGACCACCAGGCAGTCGTGTTTTGTGCCTTCTCCGCGGGGCGGCGTTGCGTCCGCGCGGACGGCGCGGCAGACACTTGAGTGCTGACGGCGCGGCAAATTTTAATTATTAGTTTGTAGTGAAGTCGAGTAGTTCTATACGTTTTAATTAGATTGTTTGGGTGGATGGAATTTGAACTAAACTCAGGGTAGGCAGTGCTTTTCTGCCTCTATGGGATGCACGCCCCTGCTTATTGTCATGTACAAAGAGAAACAGAATGTAATTAAAAAAAAACTTCATGTCATACTTAGCTCCAGGCACCATAACCCTGGTTAGAGATAAATAATTTATCTAGGTGTTCTTTGTTCAGACCGCCGCCTAACCCATTACACTACCCGCCACCGGTTAGTTATTAGCTGTATACACGTTCAAAAGGATAATAGAATTAATATAAGAAACTCACCATCTTGTCGGCTTGTTTAAAATTCCTTGCGATGTCAGCTCTATGGAGGTACCTACTCCTTCAATCAATCACTAACTTGGCCGCAACGCCCAGTGCACATAGCGTACGTAGCCTCACACTTCATGCAGTGAGTGACTGCATAGTTGATGTAAAATTGTGTTAGCTGGACGATTTGCGTGAAGAACTGATTAAAAGTTAGTTAGAAAATAGAAAAGTGTGACGCCCAGAAATTTTCAAGAAGGAAGAAGAAATTTATTACACTTTGGCAAGCCCCACTCAATCCAGCCAGCCAGATTCCAGCCAAGCACCCAGTGTTACCAACTATTTTTTCAAAAGGTGCTAAAACGCAATGGAAAATGTGCTAAGAAAGAAGCATTGAACTAATAAAACAACAAGAAGCGCCATCAGGTTTCCCCCCTGCGTGTCAAGTCAGGTTGGTACAAAGAATATAATACTACTAGGGCGTAGAAGAAGCACAAGCCCATACAAAATTTGTTTGCCTATGTTTTAACCTTGGTGGCGCAAAATGCGGCCACTGGCGATTTTCAGAACTAGCACTAGGCGGGAATTTTGAATTTAATTTATTTTTAGTAGGTACTGCACATTTAGCCAAACTGTGACCATTTCACAATGATATTTCTAAAATTGTCAGCCCACTCTGACTGAGCAGGCAGAACTGACAATTTTAGAACTATCAATGTGAGATGGTCACAGTTTAGCTAAACGTGCCAAATAAATAACATCATGAGTACACAGCAAATGCTCTTTTATTACGAAATGAAGTGTTTGTACAAGTAAACTATTACACAAGTAAATATTAAAGTAAATAAGCAATTTCATCCAAATAATTGGCACAAACCGTACAACATAGGAAACTGTACATAATAAGTTTGTTTTTCTCTTAACAATTTTTTATATGGTGAAATTCGCCTACAACAACTTGGCTTATAACAAGTATGTACATAATAAAATAACTCATAAATCAATGCTTATATATAATGAACATCCTCATATTACTACATACTTACAATATTACCGTTACATACAATTACAAATGCACGATTTCCTTGAACATTTCATAAAACAATTCGTCTTTATCTGTTTGAGCTGGGGCGCTTTACAAATGAAGTTTTCTAAATTATTTATTAAATGTGACTGACCATGTAAGATACATTTTGTACTACGACTGTGCGCCACTATGCCACTAATCGTCACAGTTTTTAGTCCAGCAAGAATTGCTGGACTGTGGGATTGTTGTTATTTCCACAGCTCGATCTTACGCCCCCAAACATGTTTTCTAAATTGTCTTGATTTAGACAGTTCGTTGAGACTAAATAAAAGTCTAGACGTTGTAACATTTTAAACAAACGCTCAAGTGCTTCTATTGTAGCAATCCACTCATTTTGGGAAGGTGGAATGGCCCTCGCTCCTTACCACTTTCAATGTTTAATGGCTTGCTTGTGTTGTTGCCCAAAGAGCTGGTCCACATCTTCTACGAGGTTCGCCGTTGTCACTGCTTGCAGGGGCAGCTCACCTGTAACATATTAGGAGTAATGAGCATGTATGTATATAATACTAGCATTTACCCGTGACTGCGTGCACATTTGTATTAACTGTTCAGCCCGCTGGCTGACGGCATGCCGTGGCGTAGAAGTAAATTGATTGATTGGTTTCGGATTGATTGATTGATTGATTTTCAGTGGTAAGTGTTACCACCTTGTAAGGATGGAAAGGATTTCCTTGCAGTGTTTTCCTTCACTCGCCGGAGCGACGACGGGCAAATTCTAAAGACTTTTACAAGGACTGGGATTCAAACCCACAACCTCGCACTTGAGAGGCCAGTAAAGCCCCAGAAACTGAGTGACTCATAGCTTATGCTGTCAATTTCACTCACATATTTTCTTTACCGTTCGGATTGACTTCCATAAGTATTGTACGTACCATTGGTCTTACCTTTCAAAATTGTTCAAGTTAGGTGAAGGAAATCTGTGATATGATCGTGCTGCTTCGACCGCGTGTTTTGCAGAAGACGCCCCACATTTTACGGACTTCCATGGTGTTATCTGGGAAACAACACACCAAGATTTTATTTATAAGATTATTAGTACCTACATAC
The DNA here is from genome assembly GCA_946902875.1 of Nematopogon swammerdamellus. Lineage (NCBI taxonomy): Eukaryota > Metazoa > Arthropoda > Insecta > Lepidoptera > Adelidae > Nematopogon > Nematopogon swammerdamellus. The sequence goes on from OX336344.1 coordinate 3,081,320, forward strand.
TTTGATTTGTGGTCGGCCGTTGTAGACAGTAACCTAAATTGGTTTGCTACTGCAGGAGTTGAATGAGAGGGGAGTCATAAATATATTCTAAGGCTGCAGTACATTTATCGGATAGGACTGAGTCAATAAAAACCTTACCTAATTAACCAGCAGCATTGTTTTTTTTTTCATTGTGTTTCTCTAGTAATAGAGAACTAGAGGCGTATTTCAATTTCCTGTACACAAAGGCGTGCGGCATACATAATTTAATGGATGATATGATACTGCACATTTTCAGGTTATGTTTATTTTGACAATTTTCACTACAACCCTACTTGGGTAATATAATAACTTACTCTGTATTACAGACAAAGGCAAGCATTGCTCTAACATTATGTTATTTGGAAAATATAGGAGATATCGTGGAAAAATATGAAATATTGACAAGTATCAAAAGCACTTTTCTTACCTCCGTGAAGCTGTAGGTACACTGCACTTCACCCAAATACTTTTACTGTTTGCTGCAAGCTTGGTGCATTCGTTTTCGAACGAAAAATGATAGTAAAAGGCATAACTCGTGTTTTTACGTAGCTAGTTGATTCTTTTCTTTGGGTAAAATTTCCTAAATGCTGGAATCCATAATGTTACCAGGTAAAAAATTTAAAAATGCTCAATTCAATTTTAATTGAATAAAAAAACTTTCTTACCACTGTCTGAAATTACTGATTAAGCAATTAGTGGAGAAAATATTATATTTTACTGTTCCGTATTTTTTTACAGATGTATAACTGTTAAAATCGTGCTTACTTCGTGTAATTACTTTGATAAATTTCCCCATAAAACCCTGGAACTGGCAATTCATAATAGCAGGGAAGTGCAGTGTTGTCTCTTTCATTTTGCATGAATTTTCTGTAGAACTGTTCCTCTCCAAATGTGGCCACTGACCTTCAAAACCAAAGAATATAATTAAAAACATAGGCCACGACAGCCGGACTGGACTTGGCTTCCCGTGGGTTGGTATTCTAAATCGAACAACTTAGAGTACCTGAGCTGTCAGTTTCGATACATCCGTCACTGCGTTCGCACGTGTTTGCCCAATATATAGGTTAGTACCTACGTACTGCTCTATGGTCTTGGAATTATGCCGTCGTGTGTGGTGAACAATTTTAAAAACTATTACGGGAAAGCATAGAAGGAAAATGAAATCACATTAATCACAGATAATCGATCAAAATTTTATGAAATGCCATTTTGTTTTATTGTGCTTACCTCGAAACAAATATGGCCGTGGCCGGTCCGACATTGAACGACACAACTAACGGAAAAGCCGGTATCTCTTTCTAGCATACGTATATCCTATTGAAGTACCTCACTATCGGTCTCTGTCAGTCATGCATTTCTGGTATGAGTGTGTGTGTGTATCGTGTTCACCGGTGTAGATTCTCTCGTCTTCCAAGCTAACCCTGTCGATCATCTACATACAATATTGTAGCATTCCGCCCAGTTAATTGGTTGTGGTGTAGAGTAGACTGATAGCTCAGCTGTCACTAAATGACAGCCAGCGACGTGTATATGTGCGACCAAGACGGGGAGCGTAAAATCGCAAGCGCGCCATCCGTGACCGAGAACGAGATGCCGATAGTTGGTGTTGCAAGGGCGGAAAAACAACAATCTGCATGAAGGAATTTGTTAATTTTCGTGAGTTGTGATGGGAAAATAATTGTTTAATGAAGACATTTTCTTTATTGCTTTGATGTGAGAACGATTTACAGTGAAGTGTTTATTATAGTTATACCTAAAAGATAATTTGTACGGTGATAAAATACTAAACAAATACTCGAATGATGGAAAATTCAAATCGCGTGGTAGCAACCCTAGCAGCAGGAGGCTTGCACATTTCTTGGGAGTTTTGGCCTGATGACGGTTTATTTTCTCAAAATCTTGCATTTTGGCAAAATAATAATAATATATATATAAACCAGCAAAATAATTCCAAAGCCGTACAAGCAAGCTTCAAATACAACGTGAAAGAAAAACTGTTGTATGTAATCGGCACCACTAGAATAATAATTAAATACTGTTTATAATGTACCAATGTAAGGTTTCCCAATAAAATATATAATACATTTAGAATATCTTTCTTTACATTAATCAGATATATAAAATATTATAGTTTTCGGATGAAGTGGCACAAAAACCTTGTCATATTAACTTTAAAATTTTGTTGTTGCTAAACCTGTACAAAATATTCTAAATTTAGCACCTAAAGTGCAAAATTGGCAATACTCCCAGCGGCCATCCGAAGATTTGACTTGACTTGACACTTTGGAGCTTTATGGTTTTTTTAATGATTGATTAGGGAAAGGAGAGGGTTGTTTGACCGTACATACAGCCATTGCCACTTGACAGTTTATTGACAGATCTTAGTCAGGCAGGGCGCGTTCCGAATTTCAGCAACAGCAATATTTTATAATTTTTTTTTATGGACACTGCCACGGTTGCCTACATCACCTACAACATCCGTGATGTCAGCCCATAACACCGGGTGAACTAGACTTGTTTTGTAATAAGTATAATAAAATTACTAGCATGTTCAATCAATCCATCTTTTATTAAGATAAGATAAGATAAGATAAGATAAGATAAACGTTTATTAAGTAAACAATGCTCCATCCCCATGACAACAACCACAGATGTCCTCACCAAGATTATATATTTTAATTTTTAAACATAGAACATATACAACATCTCCCCTCTTTTAATTTAGTCGGTAATATAATCATTAAGGTATTTAGGTTTAACTATTGGCCTGCCACATCTGGTCCTTGCTTCCGTGGTATGATCTGCTGAGGTTGACAACGGTAACTGTCTATTAATGTTTGCGTCAGGTTCTGCAGTGGTATCTTCAAGCGTGTTTGACAAGGGTAACTCAGGAACAATATTTGGAGCAGAACTGTTCTGCTTCCAATCTTGAATATGTTCACTTGTATTGGCAGATGGCCTTATATGCTCAGCATTACGTCTTACAATATTACCTTTTTCATTCTTTACAAGATATGACCTGGGATGCTCACTTTGACCTACTATACATCCAGGTAGCCAGGTTTTATCTGGTCTATTCTGAATAACTACATCATCTCCCTTCCCAAATGTTGGCCTTGGCCTTCTCGCCGATTTATTGTAATATGTTTTGGAATAATACTGTTTGGCTTGTAGCTGTTTGTGGGCGTTTGTTGTAATTTTAGGTTTTAATATTAGCGACGAGCAGGGAACTTTAGACCGTAGTAATCTGCTCATCAACATTTGCGAGGGAGAATAATCTATACCACAGACAGGGGTGTTTCTATAAGCTAGTAGTGCTAAATCTATATCATCATTACTATCATGACATTTTTTAATCATATTTTTAGCGATTCCCACTGACTTTTCAGCCAGACCATTCGACTTAGGGTACCGAGGGCTCGATGTAACAATTTGAATGCCCCAGTCCCTTGCAAATTCCCTAAACTTAATGCTATCAAATGGCATATTATCACACACAATAGTTTTGGGTATACCATGACAGGCAAACATAGGTTTGATCACCTCAATTACATCGTCAGCTGTTTTGTGTATCATTTTTTTTACTTCTATCCATTTAGAAAAATAATCAGCCAATACTAAGTAGTCACTATTCATACAAGTACATATATCCATAGCAATTTTTTGGAATGGTAGCTCCGGTATCTCATGGGATATGATAGGTTCTTTGATGTTAGATGGTCTGAATTTTTCACAACTCTTGCATGTGTTGACATAAGTTTCAATATCATGAGAAATACCAGGCCAGTACATATATAACCTTGCTTGTGCTTTATCTTTTACAACACCTTGATGTGCGGAGTGAATTATACACAACATATCCCTCCTAAGATTTTTAGGGACAACTATTTTGTTATTATGGTAAACAATGCCTTTTTGTACTGATATTTTATTTCTAAGATGCCACAACTGTTTTAATTCGTATTCTTCTAGTTTATGACTGCTTTTGGGCCATCCTACTTTATTCCAGCTTAAAATCTGGCTGAGAACCTTGTCGCGTTTGGTTTCCTCTCTGAGGTCAATGAATTGTTTTTCGTTCACTGGTGACTCCCTGTCTATGCAGTGAACATGCTCTAAGAGGCTCTTATCTTCCTTTGCATTATTAGTTATATAGTTCCTAGATAAGAAATCAGCAATGAACATTTTTGTTCCCGGAATGTATGTAATATTTAAATCATATTTTAATAATTTTAGTAGCATTCTCTGCAATCTAGGGCTCACTTTGTTGATATCTTTTTTAATGATACTGATTAAGGGCTTATGATCTGTTTCTATTATTATTTTGCGGCCATATACAAATTGGTGAAATTTTTCTAGTGCGGCACAGATGGCAAACATTTCTTTTTCTATTGTGGCCCATCGCTTTTGTGTTTCTGTGTAACTCCTAGAGTAAAACGATACAGGTTTGTTATTCTGTAATAGGCAAGCACCGAGCCCATCCTTTGAACTGTCAGACTGAATAGTAAAAGGGATAGCATTATTTATCATATTTAAAGTGGGTGCACACAAGAGTTTTCGTTTTAATAAGTTGAAAGCGTCTGTATGAACATTATCCCAGTGCCAGTGTACTGCTGTGCTATTTGAATAATGTGGAATGAATTTACTCAAGTAATTCGTCATACCTAGAAATTTTTGTAGCTCTTTTATATTTTGAGGTTCCTTAATCTCCATAATCGCACTGACATGCTCTGGGTCTGGTTGTATACCGTTTGCTGATATAATATACCCAATGTACTTCACTTCACTTGAGTTGATAAATATCAAACGCCAGTATGTCCTTGATAAGTGTAAAGGAGATAATAAGCATTTTCATGTTTTGTGTAATATAGACCGTATAACCTAAATGTTTAGATTTATTTTACGTTGTTTAGTTATTATAACGTCTCTGTCAAAATATAATAATAGGTGATCATAGAAAAACTCGTTGAAACCTTTAAATCGGGTGTGGACATACAAGGTTTTGAAATACACCAGTGGACGTATAGGGTTTTGAAAAAATATAAAGCGGGACTTACTTGATTTTGATACAGAACTGTCATAGACTGACACCAAACACGCCTCCGCTTCTAACAGTAATGGCCGCCATAATGGCCGACTGCTCGATGTTGATTGGCTGGTTTGGACGTATGGGATTTTGATATGAATGTATATGTGGACCTACTGGCTTCTGAATTGAAACAGAGTTTTTTGACAACGTTTTCATAGCAATAATGAGGACGTATTTGAATTTGAATAGTACGGGAATGGTCAGAATTAGCTTTTCTATATTTCATAGAAAAAATGTCAAAATGTGGTCTGGGGTGGACATACCGGCGTTTGATATTTATCAACTCACTTACTTTGTACTGAAGTTTTTTAGGATTAAATATTACCCCACAGTCTCTAGATCTTTCAATAACTTTCTTTAGTATTTTATCATGTTCTCGTTCATCCTCACCTGCTATAATGAGATCATCAAAATATACCTCAAGGCCTTGAATATCACCAAATATTTGAGAATGAATTTTTTGAAAGACCTCAGGAGCAGAGCAGATACCAAAAGGCATACGTACAAATCGGTACCTTCCAAAAACAGTCCCAAACGTGCATACTCTACTACTCGACTCCTCCAATCGAACCTGAAAAAACCCATCCTTCATATCCATTACAGTGAACACTTTTTTACCAGCCAGCCTATTACTGATCTCTGACGGAGAGGGTATTAGATAATGTTCCCTCATTATGCTCGGATTTAATGATTGTGGATCTAAGCAAATTCGCAAAGATTTATCTGGCTTTTCGACAATCACTAAGTTGTGACACCACTCAACTGGCTCATTGACCTTACAAATGATGTGCTTCTTTTCCAATTCATCAAGTTTTTCTTTGAGCTTAGACTTTATGCTCTCCGGTATCCTTCTAATTGACTTAACGACTGGCTGGGTACCTTGTTTTAACTTTATTTTGTACTCCCCAATGTTGCCTAATCCTGTGAATATGTCTTTATTTTTGTTTATAAATTTATCTTTTTCACTTAGAGGGATACCACTGAGCTTACCCACATCATCAATTTTTTTAACAAGATTGAATCTAACACAATCCTTAAGCCCTAGAATGGGTGTACAGTCTGAATCAACTACCACAAAAGTAGCAAATGAATTTAAATTATTAGTGGTTGAACAGCTTAGTTCCACTTTTCCTACTGGTTTTATTTGTTGTCCTCCATACACTAACAACATACAGTTAGTGTCTTTTAATACAATTTTTCCTTGACCATTGCGCTCAATGTGCTTGTAAAGTCTCAACGGTAACAATTGCACTCTGCACCCGTATCTAATTTAAAATTTACACCTACTTTTGCAACTCTAATCTTACTTTGCCAGCACAAATCAGTACGTTTATTAACTGAGTATAAATAATAAACCTCACCGTCACTATCTTCTAATACCTCGTGCGCTCGACGTCGCTGACCAGTCTTGGTTCTACGACACATTTTTGCGAAATGGTTTTCACCACCGCAAGCATTACATTTTTTTTTAAATGCAGGGCACTGAGCGAAATTGTGATTCATGCCGCATTTTGAGCATACACGTTTCTTAACTTCTTCCGATTTCTTCTGAACAGCGAGTACCCTTGCGCCGCTCTGCACAGCTGCTGCATGCACCTTTCCTATTTCTGCACTTTTACAGATTGACGCGGCTTCATATAGAGTCAGTTCGCTGAGGCGCAACAATCGCTCCTGTAAATCTGCATCCTTGACACCTAGTATGACCCTGTCTCTTATTAGTGATTCTTCTTGGTCCTTAAAGCCACAACTTTTAGCAAGTATTTTCAATGACGTCAGGTATGCATCAAAATTTTCGCCCTCTTGTTGACTTCGGGAGAAAAACTTGTACCGATTGAACACTACATTACTCCTTGGCATAAAATGTTTTTCAAATGCTGCTCTTACCTCCTTGTACGTTTCACAAGGCGCGAATGTATTATAAATCTCAATTGCATCTTCCCCTGCAACAATCCCACTTCTGACACCATGTTTTGTAATAAGTATAATAAAATTACTAGCATGTTCAATCAATCCATCTTTTATTAAGTAAACAATGCTCCATCCCCATGACAACAACCACAGATGTCCTCACCAAGATTATATATTTTAATTTTTAAACATAGAACATATACAACAAGACTAGGTGCCATGTCGTGCCGGCTTTACTGAACTGGGCGGAAAACACGAATTATTTACCTACATAGCCGTTTCAACCGACCTTTCATTCAGTGCGGTGGTACCTACCAAACCGGTCGGATTAAATCCTACCACCCAGTGAGGTAAGAAGCGGGTAAGAAGGGAAGGGACCTACTATTTTACGTGGAATCTGAACCACAATCAGCCTCCAACGGTCGAGCGGTCACCCAACCAAGCACCAACCAAGTAACGACCGCACCCAGGTGTGCTTATGATCATGATAGACAGTCGACCAACCTCACCTCTGAGCTACCGAGGCTGACTCTTGAGTTTACATTCACTTAGTTTTGCCAGATTGTTTAGATTGTTATAACTTCTCAATCTTGTCCGTCTCCAGACTGTAGGTAGGTAGTCAGTACGCATTGAAAAAAAAACCGGCCGAGTCGGACTCGCACACCGAGGTTTCCGTATTACTAAAACAAAACAAAAAAACCTTGAATAAAACATGTTTATTGTATGGGGCCCCCTCTTAATTTTTTTTACTTTTTCTTTTTTGACGTGATGATGTCAGAAGGTGTGGACCTAAGCTTACGATGGCTTCACCGAACATATCCGGGCCCATCGGCAGTAGAGGAGGGTATTAATCGAGGTCGGGACTAGCGAGTGGCCACTCTAAATTTCCCGCGCATGCTTCACGTTTCGGCTCGCTTCAAGCCCTCGTCAGCTAGTCTGCGTTGACTAGGACGCGGGGAAACCACCAGTCCCGCTCTCGACCTCCCTCTCTCTACCTATCCATATTCTGTAGGATGCTTCCAGTGACGTTTTCGAAGCTCTCTCCATATATGAGCTTAGCGTCGATCTTGGGAGCCCTAGATTCTTGAAGAGACTGTAGAGCGACTTCGCTGGTAGTCCTCTTGCTCCGACTTCCACAGCGAAGAGATCAGTCTTGAATCCGTTTCTCACAATCCGGTCTACTAAGTTGCAGTACTTGTTAAGTTTGATGTTGTGGTCCTTCGGTATGTTACTTTCCCATGGAACTTGTCACGTAGTGTGGGGCCCTGACCCATCGCTACGTATGATCGTCTTCCATTTAGGCCAAGCTCCCCTGTAAAAACTAACTTACTATGTATTATACCGTCAACCTCCGGCGGCACCGACCTATCGTAGGATCCCGTCGCCTAACGTCGACCACTCCGGTTCGCGCGGACGTACGGATCCCCCGCCGCCGTGCGCATGGAGTGATGGCGGGAGGCGAGGTTATATAAACTCGGGCGCGCGGCTGTCGGACTTTAGTCCTACCGCAGCCGCCCCGACTACACCTCCTGCCATCTACTCCAGCGCCCGCGGCGGAGGCCGCCTGCTGCCCCGCCGCGGGTGCTTCGGCGGGGGCTCGCCTCAGGGCTCGCCGCCGCTCTTCTGTGTGAATGCTGCTTCGGCGGGGGCTCGCCTCAGGGCTCGCCGCTGCTCATCTGCAAACAAATGCTTCGGCGGGGGCTCGCCTCAGGGCTCGCCGCCGCTCTTCTGTGAATGCTGCTTCGGCGGGGGGCTCGCCTTAGAGCTCGCCGCCGCTCATCTGTGAACTACTACCGCTTTGGTGGAGGCTCGCCTCTCGGCTCGCCTGCTGCGCTGCTGTACGTCGCTGCGGCCCGGGCTTGCCTTCTTGGTTCGCCCCGCCGCTACTGCCTGCCGGTGCCGGGACTCTGTCTGGCCCGGCCACGTGTGAGACCGCGTCCACACAGTCTTGCCGACCTACGGCAAGGCCTTCTGCTGCTCCAGAAGAGGCCGCTGCACGGCCTACGGCGGGTGCGCCTACCGCTCCCACCGCACCTCGAAGCCTGGCTTCACATACCTGCAACTTTCCCGGACCTACCGGGGAGATCCTCGCCACAGCATTGAAGATAAGTGCTGTGCAACGGACTCGGATACTCTCGCTTCGATTGCTTAGCCGTCAAATCAGGCCCCATCAAGACAAGAACTAAACTCAATAACTGTACTATGATAACTACCGCCTCACGGTCTAGCTCTGTAATTAGAACATAAGAACTATACTTAGTAAAATTGTTACAATAGAACTAGATCGTCTCGTCATTGACTTCTCCGTTCCCAAGATCCAGATACCATGCGGGGTCAGAACCCGAGCCTGTAACCACTGAGAGACTAATTGCGCACCTAACCAGGGTCACGCTCTGTAAGGTGTGACAAACTGTAAGTTCAACAAGTACTACATGCTTTGTCGCTTTTGAGAATATGAGTATATCCGGTCTTAATGCTGTGGTACAGATTTCCGAAGGCATTTGGTAATGCTTCTCATGTGTGTCCATCAACAATTCCCAATCCTTTGCTGCTCCCAAAATTGAAGAAGGTTTAGTCCTATCTTTGGGCAGCTTATTGGCTCCAGGTTTCACAAAGTTGACCTTCTGGAAGCCGCTACTGGTTTGCCCTTTCCTGGTCCGTGCAATTGACAGGTTGATGGCCTCTCTGATGATTTGGAGGACTTTATCATGACGGTAGGAATACTGGCCTCGCTCAAGTAGTATTTTGCATCCGCATAACAAATGTTTGGCCGTGCCTACGAACTCCTTACATGACGGGCATAGTCTATTTGTAGATTTCCCCCATCTAACTAGGTTACTCGGGTCGGGGAGAGTAAGCTGGATGGAATGCATTTAAGTAGAACTTAAGCAGCTCAGGGGACCAGTTGTAATTATGGATTTCCACTTCAATGCAGGAGGGATGCAGAAGTCACCCACTGTTAGCCAATCATTCTGCATTTCTAGGTTTAAGGCGTGAAGTTTGAAGCCTTGTTCCATGTCCTCCTGAGCAAAACCTTTCAGTATTTCTTTATCAGACTTTGCTGTTTCTATGCCCAATCCAGATCTATTGGTGCGTGTACCAACTTGGAATGATTTGTAGAAGTCGAGTCTCGATTCCAGTTCATCTGATAGTGATGTGTTGGGTAAGGCTTGAATAGCGCTATCATTGGAGTCTTTGAGTATACACATCGTTTGGCTATTCTCGCCTTTTGATAAAATATCGACGGTTTCTTAATGTTCAGTCCAAAGTTATTGTGAGATCTGTATAGCGTTGACGAGTCAGCCGGGTGAGCCAGTCCAAACCATGATTTCAGGAATCTGGTCACATACGAGTCTAATTTAGTCAGGTTTTGCTTTGTGAAGTCGTAGACGAGAAATGGCCATGAAAGTTTTGATGTCAGGTAGTTATCGTAAATCCATGCCTTTTGTGTACCCAGGAGGGGAAGATTGTCAGTTTGGCGGAGGCTCTCTTCGAAAAGTTGGACAATATCATCAGTAGGATGCTCCTTTCCTCTGCTGGTGATCCTTTTGCCCCAAGAATTTAAAAGGAGCTTCATCAGCCACGGTTGCGATTGGTTTTCCGGCTACTGTCAGACCTGGATTGCTCGAGGTAAACTTTGAACCTTTCCTGGTTAAGCTCAAACAGTAGCACTTCGCTGGTTTTATCTTCATCCCTTTGGTCCATTCACAATAGTCATCCACCACCTTAAGAAGCGCCTGATTTTGTTTTGGATTGCGGGTTAACAATGTAATATCATCCGCAAATGCCAGGATGGCCGCCATATATGTGTCTCCATATTTGAACCTGTATCCCCATTTGTTTTCTTTTACGACAAGCGTATCAATTAGAATGTTGATAACAATGTTAAATGTGACAGGAGAGAGGCAGCAACCCTGGAAAAGTCCTATGCCGTAACGAATTTTTTTTTTTTTTTTTTTTTTTTTTTTATGGAACCTGACACGGTTGGCTACATCACCTACAACATCCGTGATGTCAGCCCATAACACAGGGTGAACTAGGTGCCATGTCAGTGCTTCCCTTCATTTCATGTCGGCTACAATAAACTGGACGGAAAACACGAACTATTTACATAGCCGTTTCGACCGACGTTTCGTTCAGTGCGGTGGTACCAACCCGGCCGGGATAAACCCTACCACCTAGTAAGGTAAGAAGGGAAGGGACCTACAGTTTAACGTGGAATCCGAACCACGGTCAGCCTCCAACGGTCGAGCGGTCACCCATCCAATCACTGACCGCGCTCAGCGTTTCTTAATAACAGTTGACTAACCAACCGCGCCACTGAGCTACCGAGGCTGACGAATTTTCTTATCCCTTAGTCGACTTTTACGACATGCGACGGGGAGAGATGCAGTGGGGCTATTCTTTTTAAGTACCGACCCCACACGGTACAATTTCTGGTGTCTTCTCCGTTTCGCCTTTTACTTGTATTACAAAGGAAAGTTTTTTGTAGTAGGAGGCTATTATATTACAGATCAGAGGTGGCACATTATACCACTCTAGCGCCTTTAATAGTAACTCATGGCGCACCGAACCGAAGGCGTTTTCAAAGTCTAATTGTAATAAATACTAATAATAAATGTAATAATAAATTGATTAACACCGGCTGCACGCACGAAGAAGTGTAACGTTCCATCTAAACCTGTGTGTGCAAGCGAGAGCGCGATAGAGAGTCATATACAATAGTAGGAAATACAAAATATATTTCTCCGTCTTTTGCGAGCCTCGAACCCGCGGTCCCTGCCACCATCACTGACCAGACGTGTTATCCACGCGGGCTATCGACCGTCTACTTATCGCTGCAAATTTTCTCAACAGTATGTGAATTTCATGGAGCGACATCTAGCGTCCACATTAATTAGCGTCAATATTAAATTAAATACTTCAGCCAGCGGTATACTTGATTTAGCAGTTAGGTAATTGTTGCAACGTTGAACATGTAGATGGCGTTAAGTAGGTTTTTTTAAATATAAATAAAAAAATAATAGTCGTTATTTTCTCATATTTTTTATTAGTTATTATCACATCTTTATCATGTACTTAAATTAATTTTACAAGATAAATATCCGCCGGAACTGATTTACTTTATGACATCATCACGTAAAACTATCGTCCGTAAACCAACTTTACAGACAACCAATTTTTTTTGATTAGGTATTTGTTAGGATATCTGCAATAGTAACACATATTCTGTGAAAATTTCAACCGGCTACCTATTACGGTTCAAAATATGGACCACGGACAGATGGACAGACGAACGGCGTAGGCTTAGTAACAATTACAAATTTAATTTAGGGTACAAATTGTTTTCTGCATTGCAAAAGTTCAAAGAACGTATCCACGAACAATTTCTGACACCACATGGCAATGAGTAGGTAACATTAATATAAATACCCGTAATCCTTTTATACAGGGTGTTGTAACGGCCACTACATTAAATTTAAGAAATGATTATTGGGATCAATAGTAACAAAAGAATCAAGTAACTTTTTTCTGAATTCCCTTTAAATAAAAAGTTAGAGTTTTGATACAAACTAATTGATTAATTTAGTGTAAAAAGGATCTAATGTTCCGCACGAACGTGGGAATGAAAGGCGCGCGGTGAGTGAGCGAGCAGGAACGAGTACGTGGAGAGAGGAGATGCGCGGTGGTGGCGCGGCATGAGTTTTTCGACCCCGACCGCTCCCGCTCGAGCACCCTCCACCCTCGCGCGTCAAATTACGCGTTAATTATTTATTGACTTTTTTGTCTGGGAAAAACATAAGAGGTTCTCAACCGCTAAGTGACAGGCCACACTCACTCACTCCACGCCTGGTCTCGTATATCTTAGTCTCGCTGTTCTAGGTCTCGCTAGCTAATGCAATACTTTGTCTCGTAGTTTTAAATTCCTAATGTAATATCTTGTAACTGTAGTCTCCTATTTTAACTTTAATTTCTTATCATCTAATTAACTCCCTAAACCGCTGTTGAATCACTCATCGTAGGCCCCCACATTAGGTAGACGCTTACCATCTTATCAATGTTCTTAGGTGGACCTACTCACGATCAACAGACGGTAACTTCCCTACCCTAGGATATCTATGACTCGATTTTGTCTGCGTCCACCGAACCCTCGTTCTGATAAAATCTGTTACCGTACTGGAGAGAAATAAACAAATACACGGATCTAGTTGAGTCTCATTTCTCTCCGCCTGAGCTACCCGGTGGCGAAATTAATGTACTGGCCACTACAACAGCCTGTATATTGGCGTAGGTACATTAAAGTATATTTTCATTCCATTTCAAGTGTTGTAAAGTTGAATCAGTGATATGGGGTAAATACTACTTTTTATCTGAATAAAATACTACTTTTATTCGCGCGTGCATGTGTTGCGACTTGGGGCGTTTCCGTTCCGACGAGTCTGACTCTAATGTTGCCGCATAATACAGGCAGGGTTATATTATATTATAACATACATACCTACCTACATACCACACGCTGTATCTCGAAAATCGGGGTAAGCAGAGTAGTCGGTGTTGTGCTGCAAGTACTGTTGTAAATAACAGCACAACACCGACCACCACATTTAGCAAAATTCGAGATAACTCGAAGATAACTCGAGCAGCAAGTGAGGCACGAAGACCGACCTGCCTCACGACTCGGTGGAAGGACCGTGCCAAGGTGAGAGGTTGCTAGCATGTCGCCCTGTTGTTGTTGTTTGGTTTGGGGTTGGCTCTAGGCCTGCAAACTAATCCCGCTTGGTTGGGAACCTTCGTGCAAAACCCCGCAATCTACAGCTACCCCAGCCAGCCTATGTATTCCATGAAAGCCACAAGTCGACCGGGGCGTCTGCAGACCCTTGTCTGGCGCCCTTATACACGGCATCTTGTCCTTATTATCCCTTAGTCGCCATTTACGACATGCACGGGGAGAGATTGGGGTTAGAGAGTAGTGGGGCTACCTATTCTATAGGTACTTTAAACAGGGTTCTTTCCTGGTTTTACTATAAAACGGAATATGAAACCCTAAAAATAATATTTCATTTCAATGTCCTGCCGAAAGCTAGCTTTAGTAAGTATTGGAGTCTTGGAGTGTTGGCCAAAAGAATTTCTTTCAAGGAACATTAGAATTTGTTGAGGTCCACACTCCGATTGGAGTTATCCATTGTATTGTTTCATCTAAGGTTCAGGGGGGATTCTATTCAGATTATCTACGAAATAAAAGATCAAGTAAAATTAAACAGGTTTTAATCTATAAATTTTTATTAATTATAAGTTTTATATATTACTTTTGTTTAATAATTTATTTACATATTATAATTATAGTTATTTTCTCTAAACGACTAACGCAATAATTTATAAAATGCGTGTGTGGTTGAGTGTGTTGAGGCGCGGCGCGGCGCGGCGAGCGCGCTCCCCGCGGGTCGGCGCGGTGCGGCGCCGGGGCGGCCGGGCGCCGGGCGCCCCCCCTGAGCCCGGGGGCGGCGCGGGCGCGGGCGCGGGCTCCGGCGCGGCGCTCTAGATGAGCCGCTCGCTCAGCCAGATTCAGAAGTCGTCGCGCTCGTCTGCGCCTGGGCCGGGAGCGTGCGGCGAGTGAGGCGACAGCGCCGCGCCGCCCGCCATCGACGGCTCCGTGTTGCGGCGCCGCATCTTGCTCTTCAGCTTCTTCAGCATGGTGGCCTGCCGGAAGCGGGGGCGGGGCGCGCGGGTGAGTGGGAGGGGTCACTGTGCCGCCGCCGCCGCCGCCGCGGCCGCCGCGGCCGCCGCCGCGCCGCGCTCTCCGCGCTTCGTTTTCTTCAGCATGGTCGCCTGCGGGGGCCACAAACAGCGGTGTGGGTGAGTCGCGCTACAACACACGAGCGGCCGGCGCGGCGGCGGCGGCGGGGAGCGCGGGGCGAGCGGGGCGCGGGGAGCGGGAGGGCGGGACGTACCGTGGCGTGGCGGGGACGCGGCGGCGCGGCGGCGGCGTCAGCGGCTCTCACTCCCTCCCGCTCCCCGCACTTCCTACTACTGCTCGTCAAACATTGACCATCGTCATAGGTCGTCCACATCTGGGAGCGCGCGGTCATTCCGGACGAGATACATTTATCCATCACGTCTGAAGATCAAAGTTTGACGAGCCAAGCAGCGATGCAACAGTCGTAAACATCACAAACACTCCCAAGTCAGCAGCCCATTTCGGTTGAACATCATCAGAGCAATGAATGGTACTTCTGGCTTCGAGAGCGTCGTGATAATGCCACTGGAGAAAGAATGCTATGATTGGAAAACCCTAAGCAGCCAGCGATGGAATAAAGTAGGGATTCACAAATTATCTCTCAGTGACGAATGAGAAGGCACTAGAACCTTATCGCACTCACTTGACCACTGCCAAACAACCGAAAAAAAACTTTACTAGGCACGCTAGGTGGCCCTAGCGGTGGGATCGGCAGACGTCGCTCTCACTCACTCCCTGAAGACAAAGTAAGAGCAGAAATTTCAAGATGGCACGTTTAGTGACGGGCCGGGCGCCTAGTAAAGCATATCTGTAACGTCAAGATGGATATGAAGACGTAGTCCTATCTCGCTCTTCACTTCCGCGGAGAGCCAGTTAGGATTACGTCTTCAAATCTATTTTGATATTAGTGTTACAGTGAGTGTGCCAAGGTTCTGGTTCAGTGGATTAGTGTAACCACAGACAATCAGGGAATAATATTCTCATTTCTGCAATTGAGACAAAGTGGCCAGTGAAAAGAAGCCAAATAGAGTTTGGGACTTTAGAATACAATGCAATGAGCCAAATCAAATAGATAGTCAGATGGTTGCCTATGGGGCGAATCCACCACCTTCGGTTATGTCTTAACCGACATTTATCTGTCAAAGTGAAATTTCTCATACAGTTGACAAAACTTCACCAGCACCTCCTATTTAGCCGAAGGTGATGAACTCGACCCTTTGTTACTTTAGTTACGAGAAGGTGAACCAGTGGGCTTAGCAAATCGGTCTATCTTTATGCAGGTGTAACTAGTCTATAACCAAATGGTTTGTTATGGCAAGATTACCCAAGTAACATTAGACCTAGTGGCATATGCCTAACGAGCTCAAAAAAGTTTTCGGGGTTCAACGGCACGTAGCCGATTTAGTTCTTATGTAGTGAGAACAATACTAATGATCCCGAGAGGCATTACTCAGATTTCTTTACAAACGTTTTGCCTTTAGTTGTTGTTGTTGTTGTTGATTTGGGGTTGGCTCTAGGCCTGCAAACTAATCCCGCTTGGTTGGGGACCTTCGTGCAAAACCCCTATCCCTTAGTCGACTTTTACGACATGCGACGGGGAGAGATGCAGTGGGGCTATTATTTTTAAGTACCGACCCTACACGGTACCATTTTGCCTGTAGTGCGCCGTCTTCCAATCGTTCCCGCCTAGATTGACAGATGACCTGCCTGAAGCCAGTCACAATCTTCTCTTGTTTTAAATTGTATGTAGCTTGAGGTATATTAATAATGTTACCATGTAGATGCAACATTACACCACTAGAGCTTCTGAGCATATAATGAGGGGGAATAACATTTAAGAGGACTAAATGGAAGAATATCCTGGCAAGACATGATCAAATACAAGGAGAACCAGACCTATTGTCCTATACAAAGAGAGATTTTAAATGTTCGAATGCTCGATTCATCCTTATCAATCGAATTGCTGAACGGGACAAAACAAAAAATGATAACAGACCATACTTGTATAAATGAAATCTTGTTAAACATTGAATGCTCTTCAGGAAAGTCTTTTGCATAAGGGCACACGGGGCACGAGCCCAGGGTACCCGACTTGACGAGGGCCTAAAGTGCCAACGTCCTCGTATCTCCGAAAAAGGGGAGCTACATTTTTTGTGTATTTTACTAAGAATTGCCATTAAAATTTCTAAGTTTCAAATTTTTAAAGTGAACAAAATTTTACTGAATTAAAAAAAAACTCAATATACATAGCGTAAAATTTCTTAATGAATTCTATAAAATGTATAACTACAAATATTGAAATAACTTTAAAATATTCAAGCCACTAACTAAATAAATATACATACTGACGTTTTCATGTCTACATTTTCTAAAGGGGCCCCAAATGTGCCCAAGAACCCCTGCATGGCCTACGGTCCTGGTGCTCTTTATGGCAAGGCAAAGTGTATCTGATCGGAATTGGGAAATAGCACGAGGAGGTTACGCCAGGCCTCATTCACTCTATGTACTTGCGCGGTAACTACCTACCGCCCAGCGGACCGCCGGCGGTCTAATTCAGTGGTAATTCGTCAGCCGCGCGAAGCATACCTACACGCTCGCCAACGCAACTGCGCGCAGCTGTAAAGCACTTTACACTCGATCGTTTAGGTACATTTTCGCACGCAGCGATTGGCGACGTAAAATAGTAGGCTATTAAAGCCGAAGGTATGGAACTTTTTCTATGGAGTGATTTATCTGTTACGAAGTAACTATTAAGTAATCTGTGGTTACGTGACCTATTTGAGCTCCAAAGGCATATAACACAAAGGCTAATGTTACTTGAGGAAACATTCAGTATTTATTATACCTTGAGGGCAGACTTGAGCACCACCACCTCGCTGGGCGCCGCCACCCACGGTTCACCGTCCACCTGCACCGGAATCTCGCTCTTCAGGTTTATCTTTATATGGCCGCCCTGCAACATCCACGCCCCTATTGTTATCACATCCTCTACTTCATTCACTTGCATTGCATACGATGACGACAAACGTTTCATTCTGTATGGGTGGCTGATTCAGAGGAGCCAGAGCGTGTGCTCCGACCAGCCAATATCACCTCCGAGAAGACACCATACCGGAGACTTCACTTTTCCTGGCTACACTACTGGATGTAAAATGGCCGCATAGCAGCTTCGGTTGTGTTCTCCTCTAGTCCAGTATACCCAGCAATCTATCTTTTCGGAGGTGATATTGGCTGGTCGGAGCATGTGCTTTGGCCCCTCCGACTCCGAGCCACCCATCGCGGATTACACAAAAAAAACACTGGACTAGAGGAGAACATAGCCTAGGCTGCTATGCGGCAATCTTACGTGCAATCCGATGGTGTCAACCCAGTCGGCTACAATTCTTAAGGGAACCAGTATGAGTAGCTATGCCAAGGAACCGAAGGTGTTCGAAGCGGCCAATTTACCTGGTTCTCGTGAAACCACACTCAGTGAGATACCATACCAGCAGCAGACTAGCGGACTATTGTGGGGCTGTCCAGCCTGTTGATAAGAGGTTCAAAGACCCTAGGGTAAAGGAATCGGAGAAAAACATCGCAGGCAGACAATTTCACAACTTAGTGGTGCGACATAAAATCAACTTCGAGCAACGATGGGCAGTGCCGGACTTGTACTGTTCTTAAGTTTATGCCACTTGACTTTCGCCGCCCGCGCAAAACACAAATAACATAGAATAGGAGTATTACTAACTCGCCATGGGGACTTAAAACCTTTACCTAAATGATATTTAGCATTTAATAGATCGAAAACTCTATCCACAAGAGACTTGCTCGAGTATTGCGCCCATAATCGCGCACGACTTGACGGCTTACACAAACATACCAAAACGCAAATGTTACTTTTTTTTTATGTAATCCGGTATGGGTGGCTGAGGTGGAGGGGCTAAAGCGCATGCTCCGACCAGCCAATATCACCTCCGAGAAGGTAGGTGCCACACCGGAGACTTCCCTGGATTGCTGGCTATACTGGACTAGAGGAGAACACAGCCGAGGCTGCTATGCGGCCATCTTACATCCAGTACGGTGGTACCAACTCAGTTACACTAGGCTACAATTTGAGCCTACCACCTAGTAAGGGGGAAGGGAATGTAATATTCTTTAGTGCCTTCGGAAATCTGCCGCCCCCTGAAGTTTGCCACCCCTAGGCCGCGGCCTATACGGCTTAATGGGAAATCCAGGACTGACGATGGGTTCTCAAAAGCCCGATGTCAACAACGAAGGGCGTTCGGTTTCTCTACGAAGATTGCTGCGGAGATAAGTTGTCCAGGATGGAAGTGTTGAGGTTATGTCAGCTTACCTGGGCTATCCGCATAGCGGAGCGCATGCCGGACTGGATCTGGCCCAGGTGCACGACGCCGGTGACCCCGACCACCTCCAGCACTCCGTCCCAGTGGTTTGGCTTGCTGAAGTGGTCCTCCTTCTCAGGACCCCAGGGATTCGCGCCGGAGCCCCAGCTGTAAGAAGAAAGCAATGTTTTTATTTTTATTTTTTTTATGGAAACTGACACGGTTGGCTACATCACCTACAACATCCGTGATGTCAGCCCATAACACCGGGTGACTTGGTACCACGTCTGTGCTTCCCTTCGGTCGCGCCGTCTACACTGAACTGGATGGAAAACTTAAACTATTTACATAGCCGTTCCGACCGACCTTTCATTCAGTGCGGTGGTACCAACCCGGGCGGGTTAAGCCCTACCACCTAGTAATATAAGAAGGGAGTAATATCCCTTAGTCGCCTTTTACGACATATACGGGGAGCAGTAGCAGGGATGCAGTGGGGCTATTCTTTTAAAGTACCTGCCCCACTACCGGGTAGTCCTAGCTAGAACCAAGTTGTTTATACAATCGTGGTTATGAAGAAATTATTTATCATTATTTATTAGCAGTTGAGAGCCCTACACACGCAACGTAGCATTTTTTAAGAGTTTTTTTTATGTAATCTGTTATAGGTAGGTCAGAGGCCAAATCACAAGCTCAGACCAGCCAATGTCACCTCCGAGAAGGTAGGTGCCATACCGGAGACTTCCCTTTGGCTGCTGACTATACTGGACTAGAGAACACAGCCGAGGCTGCTTAGCGGCCATCTTACATCCAGTACGGTGGTACCAACCCAGTCGGCTACAATTTGAGCCTACTATTTAGTAAGGGGCAAGGGAAGGGACCTACAGTTTTACACCGGTTCCGAACGGTGAAGCACCCTTGGCTTCGTCAGAGTGGATTTTTGAGCCGACGACGCCCAAAAGCATTGTGTTTAGAAAGGGGGCTGCGAAAGCCATGTAGGCTTGACAGAGGCCCTTTACCCTTCTCTTGAAAAATCCTAAGTCATACACTGAAGGAAACACATCAGAAGGCAGTGCATTCCAGAGTTTCGCAGAGTGGAAGATAAAAGAAATACTGGAGCGCTTAGTCAGCTCTACAGTAAAGGATGCCTTCCCTGTCTGCTACGCGTGGACCTATGGTGAAACGGTGAGGTCGGAAAGAATCGAGAGAGCATTTTACCTGAGTATGTTGAGTATAATGATGCCCTCGACGGCCGGCAACTCGACGAGCCGCCCGTCCACCTCGAGCCGCACCGACTTGTGCAGGTCCTTGCAGAGCTTGCGGCCCACCATCTTGCGCAGGCCCATCTTCACGTACACCTTCTTGTTGTGCAGCCTGGCGACCACATTCACAACACTAATTTATTTATTTATTTTAGACAGGCAGCCTAGGCTGATACGTCTAAATCCAGTTAAAATTTGTTGTTTTTCGTCATTATCTGAGATTTTTTTATTATTATTATTTTTTATTATCGTTCTTGAGCACTCTTTTTGAGATGATGTTTTATTTGTTAGATATTTATCTAGTCTATTTTTGAATTGGTTGGTACTAAATGCGCTTATTACTTCCTCTGGAAGTCGGTTCCAGTCGTCCACCACTCTGTTTGTTATGAAATGTTTGCGAGTATTGCTGTTAAAGATTGTTCGACTTAGTTTCATGCTGTGGCCTCGAAGATGAACGTTTTGGTTCAATGTGAAAATTTGGATCAGCTCAGGGCAATCGTATTTACACGTCAGAATTTTGTACACCTCTATTAGATCCCCTCTCTGGCTAATGCCGGAATTATACCAGGGCAACATAGTACGACATTGTAGCATGCTACATTTTGTCACCTGCGACAAGTGTGGTATGCTACAAAAGGAGACGCTTTGCGGCTTTTGTGGCATGTGGAATTTTCATTTAAACCAAAGCAATGACATTGTGCATACCCGGCTCGATTTCTTTGTTTGATGCCTGTTCAAACAACTGCACCTCCGCAAATCTTCAATGAAATCAAATCTTCAATGAAGTCGATATATTTTTGGTTTGTCCAGTCCATTTTATAACCTCAAAATGTTTTTGCCGCATGCGACCTGCAAAACGAATCCAAGCAAGTCGGAAACGCGTGCGGAGGCTTGCGGCATCGTGCGACACAGTGCATATGTCGCACGATGCCGCACAAATCGTGCAACCTCTTGCGACACCGTGGCATGCGGCACGCCGCATGCCACGGTGTCGCACTATGTTGCTCTGGTGTAATTCTGGCTTAATGCAAATACCTTCGGGGAACCCATCATCCGCAACATCATCATCATATCACACACGCTGAACCCCGATAATCGGGGTAAGCAGAGTAATCGGTGTTGCGCTGCAAGAACTCTGTTAAATTACAGCACAACACCGACCACCATGTTTCGCAAAGTATTCGAATAAGATTCAATCGATCAAGCAGCAAGTAAGGCACGTAGACCCACCTCCTGCATGACTCGGTGGAAGTACCGTGCCAAGGTGAGAGGTGGCGAGCCTGTCGCCCTTTAGCACGGCATCTTGTCCTTATCCCTTAGTCGCCTTTTACGACATGCATGGGGAGAGATGCAGTGGGGCTATTCTTTTTAAGTACCGGCCCACACGGTATCCGCAATACTTTTTGGGATTATCAATTTTCAGAGATTTACCGGCGAAATCTTGATGACCTACTGCACAAACATTATGAAGTGTCAAACAGCTTTAAACCTGACAGTTTCATGTTTTGGTCGTGTCCTTAGTTAAGTATAGAAACGTGGAGAGAGACTTTCTCATGTCTGAACTAACAACAAATTCCTGCTTATTCCAATATCCACCGTGTCTGCTACGATTTGGTGAAGTCTTCAGCTAAGGATAGCGAGAAACGCGGAAATGTGCTCCAAAATCGCGATTCAAAGTCACCTTAATTAAATCCAGTATCTACCCTGGTACAGCCGATCATATAATTGTATGCGAGGAACAAAATCGGGCCGTTTGAAGGATGTTTTAAACTTTGATTGAAATAAATGAGAAAATACCTAATCTTCAGACGTCTTGTAAGACCAGGCAGGAGAATTTGTTAATGGCGTATGAACAAGAAATCTGAAAATAAGTGCAGGGCAAAATGAAAGTAGATTCAAAACACAAGACATACCTTCAAAATAATAACATAAAGAACAGAGATAGTGAAAAGAATGTTATGCAAAAGAAAGAGACAACTCATAAGAATAATAAAGAAGAAGCACTAGAGATAGATGTTGAAAGCAGACCTGCTGTTGAATTTGTTAGGATTCTCTTCCCGCGCATTGTGGAAGTCCAGACAGAGGTCTGCGTCGATGCCGATCCCAAAATAGTTGTTCATGACTAGAATCTGCGAGTTGTCCTCGCTCTGGGAGCCCGCTTGCACCGCAGCTGTGGGAGAAAACATCACATGAATACACCGACCAGTCAAAAATATAATACTCTCTAAGATACTGTTTAAGATCATGCTGCACGCCTGGACTTCCTTGGACGAAATAGCTCGCCCCCAAACTAACATAATCGAACGATTGCTTCAAACCAGCATTGCCATGTGTTCACGTTTACCATGGACAGTCCATAATTTCGATGTTCTTGTCCTTGTTTTTTTAAATTTTGGTGTGCTCTCAAGCGATTGTTCAAATTATTGTTGAAAGCAGTTGCAGATGATTTAAAACAAAAAAATATATTTAATACTATGTCTATAAATTATTTATCCCCTATTTCCTTCCTGCCCCGTATTGGTGATTTTAATAAAAGGGTCTCCCAAAAAATCAAAGGTAATCAAAGGTAAAGGCAAAATTTATGAATTTTTTTTTATAGTATTCTATGTTTATATGTTAGTACTAGGCACGTACTCGCTTTATATATATTTTTATTAGAAAAATGCAAATCGAAAATCATTGGAAAAAATACATCCCGGCCAGGATTCGAACCTGGGTCTTTGGCTTGAGCCGCCAACGCGATAAACAACTACGCCACCGGACCGTTACGTATTATCTCCAAATTTTCAATCTATTGCACCTTCATGATGTCGCATAATTTTTGCGAACAGTCAACTTGCACGGTTCAATATTGAACCTTATTAAAATTCGAATCCTGGCCGGGATGTATTTTTTCCAATGATTTTCGCTTTGCATTTTTCTAATAAAAATATATATAAAGCGAGTACATGCCTAGTACTAACATATAAACATAGAATACTATTAAAAAACCTCACGTTAACTTCTAGTGTCCGATGCCAAATACGACTTTGGTGACGACAGCATAAGGTTCAATATTGAACCGTGCAAGTTGACTGTTCGCAAAAATTATGCGACATCATGAAGGTGCAATAGATTGAAAATTTGGAGATAATACGTAACGGTCCGGTGGCGTAGTTGGTTATCGCGTTGGCGGCTCAAGCCAAAGACCCAGGTTCGAATCCTGGCCGGGATGTATTTTTTTCCAATGATTTTCGCTTTGCATTTTTCTAATAAAAATATAATTTTTTTTGGTTTTTTATGGATACTGACACAGTTAGCTACATCACCTAAAACATCCACGATGTCAGCCCATAACACCGGGTGAAGTAGGTGCCATGTCAGTGCTTCCCTTCATTTCACGTCGGCTACACTGAACTGGACGAAAAACAAACTATTTACATAGCCGTTTCGACCGACGTTTCATTCAGAGCAGTGGTATCAACCCGGTCGGGATAAACCCTACCACCTAGTAATGTAAGAAGAAGGTACATGAGCAAGAAGGACCAGTTTGCAGGGCTAGAGCAGCCCCCCCCCCCCCCCCCCCACAAAAAAAACAACAAACCTACAAACAACAACAACAACGAGTACACACCAGGGATCTGCTTGGCCAGGTCCTTAGGGTCCTCCTGCTTGTCCTCCGGATGGAAGACGACCGTCCAGCGGTCGAGGCGGATCTCCTCGGCCTCGATGACGTCGCGCAGCAGCGACATGGGGTCCTCGCACCCCGTGTAGCCGGAGCCCCAGCGCAGCACGCGCGCCAGGTCGTTGCCTGGGGGCATACACCGAGTTGCCGCTTTGGCTTAATGTCCTAATGTCAATGGCTTAATGTCACTTCAAACTTCTCCTTTCCTTACCGAAGTAAATGAAATTTATAATATTAGATACATATCTTTACTCCCCTTCTCTTACTCTCCTGTCATTCAGTTGATTGTGTTGCACAAGGATACCACCGATCGATGTACATAATATGTAAGTTTATTATATACATATATATGATTATTAAAGTATTTATGTAGTATTCGTATGTAGTTTATATATCATACATATTTCTTTACAGTCTTAACACATTGCCACTATTCTTGTTCGCCTGCATGTACTTCTCCCACATCCCAAAGGTTAGTTAGAATAGAATGTCTCGCGGCATTAAGCTCGCCTGTTATACAAAATTTTTATAAATTGGTGTTCAATAAAGAATATATACATACATACATACACTTCTGCCTTTCAATTTGGTTGAAGCAACCAAATTGAATAGTGTAAACATAAAAGTGAACCATTCAATGTCAATTTTCAATCACGGGCAACCACGTTCAACCGCATTGAAAGGATTGAGCTTGCTCAATATTTTCACTTTTCCTATTCAACGTTCAATGCGATTGAATGAGAGTTGAACGTGTAAACACACGCATTGAACGGTTCACTCGCTGTTCGCCGCTGTGATCTCCACGGTGTCAAGTAAACGGTGTACTGCCTCGTGCGAAGACATCTTCTTGAGCAATGTGCATTGAATGGTTAACTTTTCAGTTCACTTCTGATTACATGTAAACAGCAATAGCTTTCACTTCTGCTCCTTTCAACCGCATTGAATCAAGGTTGAACCGTGTAATATCCATTGGCGTATATAGAGGGGGGGCCGGGTGGGCACGGCCCACCCCTGAAGTGTCTGGTGCCCACCCCAGGATGTTGGGTTGCCAACCCAAAATTCTAGGGTGGGCGCACATATAATTTCACACAAAAACACTTAAATAATTTACAACTGAGGAATCAACATAAAATTCCATTTCCACCCAGGTTATCATAATATAAACTTTAAAAAAAATGTTTTTGTTTAAGTTTATTTAGGTAAAGAACCTTTCCGAAATCAATGGTCGAAATACGGCTCAACACTTCAAGTTCAAATTAGGTACCTACTTTTATTGCGTAGATACATCGGTTTTCGGCTTCATCAGCTATCGCTTTTCAGGGGCCAGGCCCACCCTGGAAAATAACCCTAGATACGCCAATGGTAATATCGCCATAAGACTACTGCGACTCGCACACGGCCGTATTTTTTTTTAATTGATAAACGGTAGGCCGCTGGTTACGTCATAAATTAGGAAATTACACCGTGCTGATGTTACAATGTTGGGAAGCAATCTATTTATAGAATATAACGACGAAGTCATAAAATTTGCATCATCCACAGTGTTTTTGGGCTTCACACTAGACTCAAATTTACGCTGGGGGGAGCATATTGACAAAGTTTGCAACAAACTCAGTAAGGCCTGCTACTGTCTAAAGACTTTATCAAAAAACTGTGACCTTAATACTCTGACTAGTGCGTATTTCGGGTACTTCTACTCGATAATGAGTTACGGAATTGAGTTCTGGGGTGCCTCGGGGGATGCCATCAGAGTATTCAGATTGCAGAAAAAAGCTCTTCGAATAATAACTCACTCAAAATGGGATGCACACTGCACACCATTATTAAAAAAACTTAAGGTTTTAACCATGTACGATCTATATGTACAAAGAGTATCTTTATATGTCAGAAACAACCCTGGGGAGTATAATTGCTTGAAGCTTGAGTATTGACTCAACTAGGAACAAGAGGAACATTCAAGAGAAATGCCACAAAACTGAAAAATTAAAAAAAAAGTGTAATGTTCAATAGCATTAATATCTACAATAAATTGCCAAAAGAATTGCGCGAGAGTGACAATAACGTAAAAATATTTCAATCGCAATTGAATAGATGGCTACAAGGTCAAACATTTTATGACTTGAAATTTTTTAATATTATTACATAGATTAATACACTGCAATAAAATGTACTTAACAAACTGACGATGCCGCAAGCATATATAAGTTTACGCTGGATGTAAAACTGTATTTCAATGTGTGCTAATAAATGAATTTGAATTTTATACAAGGATGTGGTAAGGAGCACATCCTTGTAACATCAACACCTTGTATCATACACACTGCTGTGCTGCTACGTTTTGTGGAAGAACTTGGCTGGCTACAGTGATCCTATAACCCGGTTACTGAGCGCAATGGCTCTATGTGTTAGGTTAGGTTAGGTTGGGTTAGGTTAGGTTAGCTTAGGTTAGGTTAACTTTGAAATGTTGTATGGAGCACCAATCTGGATTAGCGCCCTTAAGGTGGCCAAGTAGCTTGAAAAAATTCAAAGACAGCTTGCCATTAGGATAAGAGGGGCTTATCGGAAAATCTCACTGGAAGCGGCTCAGGTGATACCTGTAGAAAGGTTGGCCGAAGAGCGTTACCAAAAGCATTACAACCCAAACCATCTGACGCCTAGAGAAATAAGAGACTTATGACATCCATGAGGATTTCCTCCTTCCCACGAGAAAAAAAAGGTTAGGTTAACTTAGGTTAGGTTAGCTTAGGTTATGTTAGCTTAGGTTAGGTTAGCTTAGGTTAGGTTAACTTAGGTTAGGTTAGGTTAGATGTGTTCAAAGCATCGGTGGCTGTCAGTCGACTCTCGACAACAACAAAAACGTGGTTAAGAGCGGCATACCTGTTCCCAGCGGTACGATAGCGCACGGAGGGTTGGAGCACTGCGAGTCCTGGCCGGCGTTGTCGAGGCACTGCAGCACCCAGCCGATGGTGCCATCGCCTCCGCACACCAGGATCTTGTAGTTTGGAATGTGCCGGAACACGTACAGTCTACGCGTTGACAACACATCGGTTTTAATTTTATCTTAGCGTTCCGTACTTCAAAAGGAAAAAAAAACGGAACCCTTATAGGATCACTTTGTTGTCCGTTCGTCTGTTAAGACTCTTTTTCTCAGGAACGGGTAGAGGTATCAAGTTGAAATTAATATTAAATACTAGGGTCTACGGTCCCTTGCAGACTTGCAAATTCAAGTTGCTGTATAGTACGCAATCAAACAATACGGTCATTTATGTCACATATTTTGATACTCAGAACAGACTCATCAAAACCTATAGGGTACTTCCCGTTGACATAGAATCGTGAAATTTGGCAAGAAGCAAGGTTTCACAGCATAAGTAAAGGAAAAAATCCGAAAATCGTTCATTTGTAGTTTTAAATGACATAAGAAAATATTTTTTCAAAGTATGGTTTTGCTCAATGGTAAAGACTAATACATACAGGCGTCAACCTTGGTGTGATTTTAGTGTAAACTCTAAACCCGTGATGTCAGCCCACGACACCTTGGTGAACTAGGTGCCTCGTCAAGTGCTTCCTCTTGTTCGGTTCGGCTACACT
The DNA here is from genome assembly GCA_946902875.1 of Nematopogon swammerdamellus. NCBI lineage: Eukaryota > Metazoa > Arthropoda > Insecta > Lepidoptera > Adelidae > Nematopogon > Nematopogon swammerdamellus. Next base: position 3,108,909 of record OX336344.1, read on the forward strand.
GGTACTGGACCGAGTATTTGATTCACTTGCAGATAGAGAAAGCGGAAGAGTACTCACCCCGGCAGTGGGCCCCCGATGTCCAGATCGAAGACCTGGTAGGGGTTGAGCAGCTTGCGGTATGAGGAGATGAGCTCGAGACCCTGGCAGCCGCCGGACTTGACGTTCACGAACACCAGCAGCGGCTTCACGCCCGCCGGCACCATCGCCGGCTCGATGCTCGGCAGCAGCAGCACTGTTCCCACCATAGACATAGTATATTCCTCCCCGCAGCAGCACTCTTCCTATCATAGACATAGTATATTCGAACATCAGCAGCGGCTTCACGCATTCCAGCTCGATGCTCGACAGCAGCAGCACTGTTCCCACCATAGACATAGTATATTCCTCCCCGCAGCAGCACTCTTCCTACCATACACATAGTATATTCCTCCCCGCAGCAGCGCTCTTCCTACCATAGACATCGTATATTCGAACATCAGCAACGGCTTCACGCACTCCAGCTCGATGCTCGGCAGCTGCAGCACTGTTCCCACCATAGACATAGTATATTCCTCCCCGCAGCAGTACTCTTCCTATCATAGACATAGTATATTCCTCCCCGCAGCAGCGCTCTTCCTACCATAGACATAGTATATTTGAACATCAGCAACGGCTTCACGCACTCCAGCTCGATGCTCGGCAGCTGCAGCACTGTTCCCACCATAGACATAGCATATTCCTCCCCGCAGCAGTACTCTTCCTACCATAGACATAGTATATTGCTCCTTGCAGCAGCACTGTTCCCACCATGGACATAGTATATTCCTCCCCGCAGCAGTACTCTTCCTATCATAGACATAGTATATTCCTCCCCGCAGCAGCGCTCTTCCTACCATAGACATAGTATATTTGAACATCAGCAACGGCTTCACGCACTCCAGCTCGATGCTCGGCAGCTGCAGCACTGTTCCCACCATAGACATAGTATATTCCTCCCCGCAGCAGTACTCTTCCTACCATAGACATAGTATATTGCTCCTTGCAGCAGCACTGTTCCCACCATAGACATAGTATATTCCTCCCCGCAGCAGTACTCTTCCTATCATAGACATAGTATATTCCTCCCCGCAGCAGCGCTCTTCCTACCATAGACATAGTATATTTGAACATCAGCAACGGCTTCATGCACTCCAGCTCGATGCTCGGCAGCTGCAGCACTGTTCCCACCATAGACATAGTATATTCCTCCCCGCAGCAGTACTCTTCCCACCATGGACATAGTATATTCAAACATAACCATTAACATAGTTTATTTCTCCCCGCAGCAGCACTCTTCCTACCATAGACATAGTATATTGCTCCTTGCAGCAGCACTGTAGAGCACACGTAGACAGTTCACGCACACTAAAACAATTGATTTTAGTCTCGTTTGACAATTTGGAATACCAGTCTATGGATACTAGGTCTATGATTCGCACTCATCTCATTTATGTACTTACCTCTCTCAAAGTTGCCACTTCGCCCAAGGTTTTCCTTCACTATTCAGTCGATTGTGGAAATATTGTGATATTAATATACTAAAATCATAGTAAGATGCCATTACTGAAAACTGCTTGTAAGCAGTGGCGGCTGGTGACTTCAGTGACCGGTAGTGCGCTAAGTACCTACCTACATACCACCCAACACATTCCCAATGTTATTTTAAGATCGCGACTTCCGAATTTTTTTGGAAACGCCTGCCTTGTAGTCTGCGTTGTATTATGTACGTACCTAGTATGAATATTCTCAAGACACTCTATGAGTTACAAAAACAAGAAAATAAATCCAAACAAGTTTTTTAACTCATTTTTAGTACCTTTATGAACACACCCATAGACCACACACAACACTACTGCAGCTTTCAAAAAGAAAACAATAGCAATGTCTCAAAAATACTTAAAAAAATATCTATACATATAATAAAATCGTAGAGGTAAGAAAGTCTGTACATTGAATGTATTCGGAAAAAAACTAACCAGGGTGGCTTAAAATGAGATACTGAACATGTTAGAACAGTTTTTAAAATTTTTGTTTGTTTGTTTGTTTGTTTGTCTGTACGCGCATCACGCAAAAACCACTGAACGGAATTAGACGAAACTTTGTATAGTGGCAGTTTATATGCCGGGTTAACATAATACGTAAAAAAAAATTAACAAAAATAAAAAAAAATTAACAATTATAAACATTATTGCGCGTTTAAAATCACGTAGTCCAAAGTAAAGGTAAAAACAATTTTAAATGTCATGTTGACAACGGAGAACTGTCATCTCGACGTGAGCTGGCCGGTGACAAATTGTTTCATTATATAAAAATAATAATTGAAAGTCGAAGTTATGTCGCTGTCATTGGTGCAATAAAATTTATATATCTGTTGCCCGCGGCTTCGCTCGCGTGAAATTCGTATTTAAAAAAAAGAAAGTAAGTAACTAAAGACGGGCCCGAAGGCGGAACTGCGCTCACGTAAACGATATTCTTTCTCGATGAAAGTAACTAAGGGCGAGGCGAAAGGCGGAGCTGATTTCAGGAAGAAGAAAAACATTCTTGAAGAAAATAAGTAACTAAGGGCGAGGCCGAAGGCCAAGCTCTATTCTGGAAGACCATAAACCTTCTCGAAGAAAGCAAGTAACTAAGGGCGAGGCCGAAGGCCGAGCTGCGTTCAGGAAGAAGCTAAACCATCATGAAGAAAGTAAGCAACTAAGGCGAGGCCGAAGGCCGAGCTACGTTCTGACAAATGATAAACCATCTCGAAGAAAGCAAGTAACTAAGGGCGAGGCCGAAGGCCGAGCTGCGTTCAGGAAGAAGCTAAACCATCTCGAATAAAGTTAATTAATATTAAGATTGAGTTAATTTAATTTAAATTTTATTATAAAGTCCACGCTTCTAACGGCAAATATACCGTGCATCCTAGAACCTCGCGGTTATTCCCGGCTGGATGGCAAGAGGCCCGATGCTAGAGACCTTAGTGCCATGGACTAAGGGTAGTTCTGTGATGTGGGACGCCACTTTTGTTCTCACATTGGCTCCAAGTCACGTTAGGACATCTTCAAGAGCGGCTGGCGCGGCCGAGGCAGGGGCGGAGAGCCTCCAACGCAGCAAATATAGAAATATAATTCAAGATTTCGAATTTGTTGCGTTTGCGGTTGAAACCCTCGGTCTGTGGAGCAGTGAAGCCAAAAGAGGCTTGAGCTGGTTGACGCAACTGGTGTCCCGTCATCAAGGGCTTATGTACTTCATTCAAAGGGTAAGCCTTGCCATCCAGCGGGGTAATGCCGCAAGTGCTCTAAGAACATTTGAAAATGCCTGTTTGTATAGTTATTTTAATGTTTGTTAGGTAGGTTTAATTATTTAGTTATTAATATTACTTTTTTATTTATATGAAATAAATAGATTGAGTAAACGATATTATATTCTATCGAAGAAAGGAAGTCTTTAAGGGCGAGGCCCGAAGGCGGAAGAGGATTTTTGGTTTACCTGAACGCAGCTCGGCCTTCGGCCTCGCACTTAGTTCCTTCCTTTCTTCCAGAAGGTTTGTCGTCTTCCTGAACGCAGCTCGGCCTTCGGCCTCGCCCTTACTTCCTTTATTTGAGAAAGGTTTATCGTTTACCTGAAAGCAGCTCGGCCTTCGGCCTCGCCCTTAGTTAGTTACTTTCTTTAAGAAGGTTTATCGATTACCTGAAGGCAGCTCGGCCTTCGGCCTCGCCCTTAGTTACTTACATTCTTCTTTGGAATACGAATTTCACGCGAGCGGAGCCGCGGGCTCAGCTAGTATAAAAATAAAAGCATTTCAAAAGTAGGAATTGAACCCGGGATCACCTGGTTGTAAAGCCTTACCTTTAACCAACGCTTAGGCAAATATCGGCACCACTTAATTCACAGTATCACGTGGCAGAAAGCACAAAACCTAACCATATCCCATTTTAAATATTCGCGCGCTAACGGGTATGTGACATCACATGACAGCGCGCTGACTCTAGTCTAGGTAGACGGACTCGTGCAAAACGAAACGAATCGCCCGAGACGTGTCGCACGCGCGGCTATTCACGATATAGCGCCCTTGTTTGGCGCTCGTACGCCGCACGCAGAACTCCATTTCGGCCCATACTGTTTCTATGAAGTATCTTCTGTCTCACGCGCCATCGGTGTTTTGTCGATCTCCATACATTCAGTATGGGAGACCCGCGTGCGTTTTCGATTGCGCACGGGGCGCGCTAGCGATGTAATGGCACGGGTTTACTCGCAAAAACGTGCCTTGTGATCTATAAAATAAGGTCGAATTCATATTCGTACTTATTTGGAGTACGATCTTTACGGTTTTAATTTAGGTATGTTGTATTGTAAGATATTATTTATTTTGAGTGAAGTGAAGACTTCTCGTGGTATGGTAGTGCGGCGCACGAGCGCACTTTAGGACCAGCCGCCAGTGCTTGTAAGTACACCGGTTTAGTCGTTTTCAAGATGAATCATTAAAGGTGCAAATTGGAAATTGGATGCACCGGCACATCAGGGATGTTCCAAATTCTATCTTAACAAAAAATCGAGGGAGTCTGCATGTACACATGCAGCCGTCAAATTAAGTTCGTGAATTTGATGTTTGTGCAGATTGAAAAAAAAATTTCGTAAGAAAAATTTTCAACTTTGGTAGCCCATATTGCCTTTTGTTTGAAGTATCGAATTGCCTTTGTCTGTTCGTTAGAGTTTGTCTCGATTATGCAGCGTTAACGACTAAAGCGCGAGAGGTGTTTGAAGTTTGCGTGTTTTTCAAAATATTCACAACTTGAAGGGCTGATTTGGGCCAGAAGGGATGGAATGACAAAATAAAAATGTATTACTTATTTGAAGTCGTCAGATGGATCTTTCATCCGACATATTTAGAATTGTTGTACGTAGTATAGTTGCTGAGTACTAAGCGTCGAAAAGTACAAAAAAAGTCTAAATTTTTTTTAGTCGCACCCCCTTACCCGAGCCCAAAGACGTTTCATCAAATTCACGTCAAAAGACATTGCATTGAGACATAGTATAGATAGAAGTAGAGGTGAACGGAAGAGTTAGATGTTTGAGAAGGTCTATCTCACTCAACTCACCCAAGAGATGCTTGTCTTCGTACTTGGCCTCGCGCAGCGCGTACAGAGCCCGCACCGCCTTGCTGGCGTCCTCGTACGTTATCACCATCGAGCCGTACTCGTAGTAGATCGGCCCAATTGATGTGAATTTGTTATCTGCGCACAACAAAATGTACCCTAAACCATTGCACTAAGGTTCCTAATCATAATGTACTTCACTCACAAAATTAAGTCACTTCCTTAAGGCGGAAACAAGACTCAAACCGTGCTACCCGAGCATCGATGATGAAACACGAACCGTATGCAGATGTAAATAGGTGCGAGACTCATTCTACTCGTGCGGTGGCTGATACGTCGCGCCGACGATGAACGTTTGCGCGAAAATCACACGTGTCAGAAAGATAGAAAAAAATATTATCTATATTTCTATGATACACCAGTCAGTAGAGGTTTAGGGCTGAGAGGTATGTTACAAAAGGTGGTGTAGTAGATTTTATTTTTTTATCTTGTATATATCGGTGCAACAGAGTAAATATCAAAAATGGTAACACGAGATATGTCGGGACAACTTTTGGCAGCCTACAAACCTCAAAATGTTGGGACTTTTTTTGGTTAAAAACCAAAAAAAGTCCCAAAATTTCGAGGTTTGTTGGCCGCCAAAAGTTGTCCCGACATAATATGTCTCGTCTCTAGATATTATCTCGTGTTACCATTTTTGATATTTACTCAGTTGCACCGATATATACAAGATAAAAAAATTAAATCTACTACACCACCTTTTGTAAAAAGAATTACTCTACTGACTGGCCTATGAGGGTCTTGTATTGAAACAATTTATGCTTCTCAAGAGAATTTAACTTGAATGTACAATTTTCGTACTTTTCCTCATTTTTTGGAGATTTATTTAACACCTTTCCAAAGTAGTAAAATACAATTTTTTTTAGCTATTTTTGCTAAATAAAGACCAATACATGACATATATTTTTTACCGGTTTTTTATCTTTACCAATAGCTCAACAATTTCGTTTAAAGTTGACCTGTTGACTCTTATTTGCGCCTTGACGCATTTCCGCTTCACTCACAGAATTACTACCCATACGCAGTTGCTAAGATGCTATATGATGAGATGATACCTTGGCCGAGGAACTCGACGAGAATGTTCTCGTAGTTGCGCTCGGAGAGGTTGATGGGGAGCGAGCCCACGAAGAGCGCGAGCGTGGGTCCGTGCGGGTCGCGCGCCGGCTGCAGGTAGAACCGCGCCAGCTCCATCCGGCGCACCGACTCGCGCGCCAGCCGCACCACGATGCGCCACGGCCGCTCGTCCTCCTCCAGCACCCGCTCCGACACTGCGAGAATATATGAAAATTATGAATGAATGTACCGTGTGGGGCTGGTACTTTAAAAGAATAGCCCCACTGCATCTCTCCCGTGTATGTCGTAAAAGGCGACTAAGGGATATGACTCCCTTCTTATTATTACTAGGTGGTAGGGTTTAACCCGCCCGGGTTGGTACCACCGCACTGAATGAGAGGTCGGTCGAAACGGCTATGTAAGTAGTTTGTGTTTTCCGTCCAGTTCAGTGTAGCCGGCACAACCGAAAGGAAGCACTGCCGTGGCACCAAGTTCACCCGGTGTTATGGACTGACATCACGGATGTTGTAGGTGATGTAGCCAACCGTGTCAGTTTCCATAAAAATAAAAAAAATAAGAAAACCTAAGTGAAAATCTCACATAACACAGGGAGTTCGAAACGGAATACTAATACGGCAGGTTGTTGTAGTTGTTGTTGGTTTGGGGGTTGGCTCTGGGCCTGCAAACTAGTCCCGCTTCAGGGTTGCCAGGTGGTTCAGTTGAAAAAAAAACCAGGCATTTTTCATCCAAGGGGCCTTTGATTTCAAGTACGAAATGTTACATGTTACCTTTACTTTCGAAAATGAAAGAAAATTGATCGAACTTATTGCAAAATCGAAGAACACGAAAAAAGTAAATAATATTTGCATTATATGAAGAAAAACCCGGACGTTTTGATCAATCCAAGAAAAATTCGGTTTTTCATTATGTTAGAGACCGGACACAAGCCTCAAAAACCGGACTGTCCAGTCCGAAACCGGCCATCTGGCAAGCCTGTGTCGCTTGGTTGGGGACCTTCGCGCAAAACACTGAGATCTCCAGCTACCCCAGCCAGCCTATGTCCTCCGTGAAGGCCATAAGTCGACTGGGCAGGAGAACGGAGTATGTCCCTTCGTTGGTTGTCGAGCACACTGCAACGAAATACGATAGGTGTAAATAGGCCAACAATTTACCCTAAAACATTGCAATAAGGTTCCTAATCCTTTGGGTCAGGGACCATTCAGCCCGAACTAACTATCGCGTTCTCTCGCAGCACAACACAGAACTTTCTGTTTTTTTTTTTATAGACAGCCGGCGCGAGTGTCTGTGCCCAATACTTCAACGGAAGATCAGACACAGCCAATAACACCATTCCTCGCGAAAGCACGCTCAGAGAGGCGCCATGCCGGCTATGAGGCGGACAAAAAGGTTGTCGTCTAATTTATTGACACACTATATACTCTTTTCGAGCCGCCTGCAAGCCTTGGTTGTTGCAGTGCCAACGTTCTGACCTCTTGGGTTGAATCTCATTCATAGTAATTAATTTCCTTTCTTTTGTAATAAATAATGTCCTTAAAATTGTAATACGAAATGGCGATTAATAAACGTTTTCATTTCATTTCATTTGAAGATTCCCAGGTTATAGGTGGTGGGGAACACACTCACCGGAAGACCGTTCCATATTTTCGCCGTTCGCCACAGGTGAGATTTCGAAAAACGATGTGTTCTTAGAAGTTTGGTGTCAACAACAGATGGATGATATGCTTACCTATTGTCGGGGTTGTCCCTAATGCAGCGTGAGCAGTTAACAAAGAAGAGCTCACCTCCTCTGTCGAGCAGTATCTCCGAGCAGCGGTAGTCGTGGGTGGCGCGCGAGGGGTCGAGACCGAAGCGCTCGAGCGCGGACGCCATGAGGTCAGCCACGGTCGAGTCGCCGCTCACCTCCACCGTCACGTAGGTCTCGCCGGCGCCGGCGATGCGCCCCGGGTACACGCCCACCTGCCCGCTCCCGGACTCCGTCTCCCTGTGAGGGGGAGGCAACCGTCGTCATACAATCTTTCAACAGAGTTGGGACGAAAGAAATTCCTCAAGCTGTCATATCAACGTAGTTCAAAGTAGGTACTGCTTTTGTCAATCTCGGTATCTCGGTGGTGCAATGGATCGACGTGCGATCGTGAATGGATGGGCGACCGTTCGACCGTTGAGGCTGACCGTGGTTCGGATTCACATAATGTTTTTGTTGTTTTGTTGTTGTTGTTTGCTGCCCAGCCTCTTGGGAAGGCGGGTGAGCCATTCTCCGCACTGAAACCACAAGGCGGTCCGTTGTACGTTGGCGCCCAGGTAGTGTTACTCCAGCCACCCGAGCTCTATGAAGTGGAGCATTCTTCTCGGTCGCTTCCACACTCCATGGGCAGTTCCCACGTTCCCAAGAAACTGCAGTCGTTGGATTCACATAATATGAAAATGTATAAATATACTGACTTGAAGCGCAAAAACAGCGCCGGGCGCTTGTTGGGGAGCCGCGTGACGCGATGCAGGGGCGCGGGGTCCCTCAGCGGCGGCTCGTCCCCCGCCAGCGCGTCCGTCAGCTCGAACTGGTCCGGCGGGCGCGCCACGTGGAAGGCCCGCAGCGCGGCCGCCACCAGCTGCTCGGCGCTCCAGCCGCGGCCGACCACCACGCCGCGGTACAGCCGCCGCGACCACGCCGCCTCGCCGTCGTACACTTTCACCACCTCTGCGCAGACAGAAGCACGAGTAAACACAGAGGCGACGCAAGGCGTGGGCGACGTGGGTGACCGCCCATGGCCTCGCGGCCCAAGGGGCCTCGCACCTCGAAAGTTCATGCTGCACAGCGAAAATCCATTTCGACAGTGAAAATCCATAAAATCCATCCTCTAGTGCCACCAGAGAGGGCCCCGAAATATGTATCTTGCCCACATCAAATTTAGGTCTTGCCCCGCCACTGAGTAAACCGATTAGTCTGATGTCTCGAATCCTTGACAACTTGTCACTGAAATACAAGTGAGAATCAAGTGCACTCAACATGCAAAGTACACTCGTCAACTTAAAGCTGCTGGTGTATACTACAACAATAATAATAAATAAGCAAGTGGCGCTCGCTAGAGCCACTTGCTTGGATCAAGGGTCAGATGCAGAAGGCGGTCTTGCTCGACACCGCTCGAATTGTCCGGATGTTTCTCTCTCTCGGGTCCGACCATCGGTAGCCTGGGTTCGCCCCGCCGCCGGTGGTGGAAACTCCATTTTGTTATTTTGTATTAATTTTAGATTTAAGTTTTATATGTAAAATTAATATAAAAAATAAAATGTATAAATAAACGAATAATAATGACATATTTCATGATTCACATAATTAATCTAGGAGGTGTCGCAGTAAACATCAAATGGTTATATAAAAAAGCTATCTATCAAATGCCTAACAATGGTGAGGTTTTAACGAATAAGCAATAGTGGTACCCTCATCGCGTTCCTCCCGCTCGCGCTCCCTATTCTTGTGGTCCTGGCGGTGGTGCGGCTGCGACTCGGCGTCGGCGGGCACGCCCGACGAGCCGCCCGCGCCGCTCGAGCTCCCGCTGCCGCCGCCCTGTCGCCCCTGCTCGCAGCCGCTGCTGAACTCCTCGCTGATGCTGCGCGCTGCGCCATCACATCACGTTAACGCCGCGTGTAGGGTTGCCATATCCAAATTCTTGAAAGGAGGACCAGCAAACTAAAAAACCCTGAGTATTGGAGCAAAACCCCGGACGCAAATGAAAATGCGAAGATTTAATACCGAATTATGTCCTAGGCACTCGGCACAGCGTTCGTATATTTATCACTGCTGCCAATTTTGCTCAAAGTTCTCCTTGTCCAAGTAAGTAATAAAAGTGTACACAGTTGTACTTTTTAAATATATATTTAGTAAGAATAATGCTTGTAACAGTTTTTTATTGACAACTTGTACTTCTCATCGATCCCCTGAACAAAACAAAACGATTTGTCCTCCCCGGTCATCCCCGGACACACTAGAAAAACCTGACCCTGTTCGGGAAAACCCGGACGAATGGCAACCCTAGCCGCGTGTAACACCGCTCACTATCACTTACGCCGGAGACACCCGACGATATAGTATCCTCTAACTCTGCTGCCGAGTACGGAGTTTAGTCACACCGCCCAGTTGTTGTTGTTGCTTTGGTTTGGGGGTTGGCTCTAGGCCTGCAAACTAGTCCCGCTTGGTTGGGGACCTACGTGCAAAACTCCCGCGATCTCCAGCTACCCCAGCCAGCTTATGCCCTGCATGAAGGCCACAAGACGACTGGGGCGTCTGCAGACCTCCGCAACGGAAGATGGAGAACGGAACGGAGGAAACCACCCAGTTTCCGTAGGCAGAGTTAGAGTAGAAGCATTTTAGCATGGGCTGATCTTGGAGACATGAGAAATTCGACTTCTGGCCGTTTTGACCGCCTCCGATAAATTCTAGTCCAACAGTTATTTATTTATTTGAAAGGAGTTGACTGGGAACATTGTAGCTAAAGATGGTGAAATTGGCTGTTGGTCGAGAATTCATTATATTACAGCGAATTCCTAAGCAAGATGTCGAAAAGACATACTATTTCATTAGGATAAGAGTTCACTAGTCAAAGGCCATCAATATTAATTTTAAACCATCAAACAATCCAATGAAATTAGTTAAAAGTTCCGTCTGTGCAATTGTCCAAGTTGTACCAAGTAGTAAAGCAGTGATAGTTTGATGAATGATTCCTGAATGAACTTTTAACCGATCAAACACATCCAACATCACACCGTGTGGTGGCGCTAGCCAAAGAAGCATTAGTGATGACTTCAGACCACCGGCGCCGCCACTGAGACCATCTGTCAATTCTGTGCTCTATGAAGATACTATAGTCAGCGGCGGCGACGGAGTATAACATATTTCACGAGCTGAAAACATCCTTTACCAACACACATATGTGGACACTGCTACAGCCAATAAGCAAGCCTTATTACCACACTCGCCAACACAAACCACTAAAACTATTAACTAGAAACGACGATGCCGACTATATGACGACACTTGGCCCCCTTGTGCAGTCCCCTGTAGAGAGTTCAGATGTGAGGAAGAGAAAGGACTGGAAAGATAGGAAGGGGACAGGGAGGTTTTGCCGAAGGCAACTACAATATCTGATTTATGGACCCTAAAAACTATGTGGTTACTATAAGCAATGTCCGTAACTTTCTGTAATTTTTTAATAGCGAGGTTTATTCAATGTTTGAATTTTAACATTTATTTTTGTAACTCCGAAGTGCGATGGAAGCTTGTAAAATAATCTGAAAATAAATCAAACAATAAAATATGAATCCTTTTAAAAGGCGTTCCGCATGGTAAAGTAAAACTATAATAACAAATTGGGTACTTACGACATTGTAAAAATAATACTATTTTTTCGACTATTTTTTCTCAAACTATTTTAGCTATTCCTCAAATTTATAGAAATTATTTCATATTTCAGATTAGGAACAGGATTGGACCTAGGACACTCCCTTGTGCAACTCCTGGCACACATAGAACTACAACACTATGACGCGGTATTTAATGCGTGCATCCTACAATAACATACACTATAGATCTACTAATATGTATTCTTATTAGCAGATAGCACCCAATTAATTTTTTCCTGGAAATAAATTTGAACCAACGAAGTCGAAGGCCTTCGAAGGGTCTTCCCACAGTAAACCCTCGTTGTTACTCAAATTCAGTTCAAGTAAGTATACTTTCTACTATTTTCGACATCGTTCACCAGTTTGTGTTTGTTATTGATGGCGACATGTTGGCACGCAGCACACGGAGGTAGGTCATGCAGTGACTGGACGGACAGCGAACACGGAACACCGACATGCAGGGGGGGAGGGGCGCGCACGGACGGCACAGGCGGCTGCGGGTGGCCGGGGGGAGCGCGAGGGCGGCGGCGGGTACCTCTGGAGTACGGGGGGGAGTAGTGCGCGTGCGGGGCGCAGGCGGCGGGGAGCACGCGGCGCGCGAGCCGGACGAGCCGCGGCCGCGCGCGCTGCCTCCACGCGCCGCTCCACCTGGTGCGCTGGGCCGGCGCCGCCTCGGCTGCCGGGCAACAACAGTGTGCGGTGGGCGCGCGCGGCCGCGGCGCCCGCGGTGTGCGCGGAGGCGGCGGCTGCGGCTGCGGGCGGTACTTACGGCAGCCGAAGTCGCGGTGCGCGGGCATCGGGCGCGCCGCGTGCACGCCGATGATGGCCTCCATGGGCACTTCGGTGCGCGGGATCGATACCGCGGACGGCGGCAGGTAGATGGGCTGCAGCGGGCCGAAGTTGCATTCGTCCGCTAGCAGCGCCCGGCAGCCCGCGTGGCACTGTGTCAATCAAGCAGAACCAACTTACTTCACACATTCATAACTATATGACAAAAGCGGGATAGTGAACTTATTGCAAATACCACAGCAACTGGGCAAGTTGGAAAGCATGATTTTAATTCATAAAAGCTGGCAAAACTAGGTTAGGCGAGGTTCACGGTAAATTTTTTCTCCAATGCTTGAGTAAGTCTATTTTGTCACAAAAAGGAACCAAGAGAAACTCATACGGGTTGCTTAATTAAAAGCATGCTGTACAGTGTACACGTTGGCTTCTTTGCACGAAATAGCCGGCTAAAATACTGAAAGATCGCTTCATACCTTTTCGCATAAGGTAAATAAAATGTTTACTCTGTATAGACTTTTGTATGGGAGCCGAGGTTTACAGCACGTACTTTTAAGTGTCGCAGTGAGCAGGTCCGAGTGAGCAGATCCGAGTGAGCGGCTCCGAGTGAGCGGCTCCGAGTGAGCGGAGTTGGATGGATGAAATTATACAATAAACAATAAACTGACCGTGGTGCCGCACCACTCGCAGCGGTAGCCGGTGAGGCATTCGGCCGACCAGCAGGCACGCCTGCACGCCGCGCACTTGGAGTTGGCGGGCAGGTTGCCCTCCCGCCAGTGGTGCACGTGCCGCACCTCGCCGCCCGCCGTGTACGACGCATTCTCCTTGCAGTCCGCCGCCGCGAAGTCCACGCACTCACCGTGTACGTAGTACTCGCATACTGTACACACACATGACCATAGACAATATTATAGACATAGTATGATGTCGTCGCGCACATTGTGCACAAATGAACAAACAATCTCGATCTCTGGCTACTGTTAGGTCAATTTATTTTTTGAACTCAAAGTTTGAGAACAAAGAATTTCACCCCCGAGGTGGTGAAAATCTGGTTGGCAAGTTGACTTAGATATCCGGGGAAGACGCAGGAAAGACTGGAGGCTGTACAGAACGACTGGAAGGGAAACTGGAGGCTATACAAAAGGATAGGAAGGGACGCTGGAGGTTGTACAGGACGTGAAGGGAGACTGGAGGCTATACAGAAGGAGGAGAGGGGAGACGTGAGGCTGTACAGAAGGACGGGAAGGGAGACTGGAAGCTGTACAGAACGACTGGAAGGGAGACAGGAGGCTGTATAGAAGGACGGGAAGGGGTACTGGAGGCCTTACAGGACAGGAAGGGAGACTGGAGGCTTTACAGAAGGACGGGAAGGGACACTGGAGGCTGTACTCACTGAGGCAGTGCAGGCCGAGCACCTCATCCAGCCGCTTGCGACACACAGTGCAGAACTTGCGCTTGTGGTGCGTTGGCTCCGACCAGCAGTGGGCGACTGGATTCTGGACACACAGACACACACACACTTAGGAACTCCCTTATCTTCAGTCGTATCCGTGTGGGTTCCGGTAGGTAAATAAAAAGAATAGCCCCACTCATCTCTCCCCGTGCATATTTCACATTTGTGTTATTCCAAACTCTGTGTTCAGTCAAAACGTTATTAATTGACCTCACATGCATGACCATGAATAAGCACTATCCTTGACACTGGCCGAAATGTCTCAAAAAGATAATTCACAAATGAAAAAAAAGGACAGCATGCAGTGCTAAAAGGAGACAGGCCGGCCATCTGCCACAGTGGCACACCAGCAGGTGGGTCTTCGCGCCTTACTTACTGTTTGATAGTTATCTTGTCGCTAAACGTGATGGTCGGTGTTGTGCGGTATTTCGCCGAGTTCTTGCAGTACAACGCCGATTACTCCTCCGCTTACCTCATCGTCTGGATACAGTGTGATGGGCAGTGCTCGAATCGAACCAGAATGCACCGGAACGCCGCACTATGGAAATGGTAGAACCAGCCCAGATTAAAAATATTTTTTACTAAACCCCTAATTTACTTGATTTTTTAGTCCATTTTTAGGTTTCCGTATCCCGTACGGAAGCCTATTACTAAGCCTCCGCTGTCTGTCTGTCCGAGGGCTGTATCTCTTGAACCGTAATAGGTAGCCCGTTGAAATTTTCACAGAATATGTATTATGCATAATAGATGGCGCCACAGGCTTTTATACATTGCATTGTTGAACGACAAAATATAGGCGGATATTATTGATAGCGGATAGATACCGAAACCTCCGTGCGCGAGTAAAACTCGCACTTGACAGATTTTTTTAGTCGGTTTTTGTAAAAATCATTTTTAATGTGGGCTTGTTCTACCATTTCCATAGTGCGACGTTCCGGTGCGTTCCGGTTCGATTCGAGCACTGGTGACGGGTACGTGTACGTCTACTCACTTTAATGAGACTGGGCGCGACCCCGCAGCACGGCGTGACCACCGCGCCCACACACCGCTCGTGCACTATGAAGTTGCACACTGTAACATAAGCAAACATTGCATGTTAGTACACAACACAGTCAATATACACCGCACATTCATAATAAGCATTAGTCGCAACAATAACAACAGCAAAAGAGCATACGACCAAAAGAAACCCATAAAATGCTAAAAGAATGCTACGATGTACCAAGTCTACAGTCAATGTACGAAAGGAGCACTGAAGATCGTCTTCGCGGTCACTCATTAAAACTAAAATGGCCCACACATAGAACCAACCCCAGGAAACCAGGATTCTCTGACGCACCGGGTCGTAAGGGCCTGGAACAAATTATCTGAGGACACCATCAGCGCACCCTCGGTTAATTCTTTAAAAAAACAATTAGATAAAAGAAAACAAACCAAAAGACTAAAAAACAATTACAACTGCACTCATAAATTAATAACACCCCTCAGTTTTTTTCGTCGGGGGTTAAAAAACAGAATACACGCACCAGCTGTCAGCCGTCAGTGTTTAAAATAGATAAATAAATAAATACATAAAAATTCTGCGTTATATACAATATTGAAGGAGAATTTGGTATTCAATAGAAAACATTGCCATCTAGCGGTAAGCTAATGCAACGCTTTGTGAAGTAGCACGCTGGGCAATGACCGCACTGTTGAAGTGAAGGATAACTAGAGTATTACCAACGAACGTTCTGCGAACAGTCGTCGGCCCGTTCGGCGATTTGTAAATATTTTGGAAATTACGTGATATACGTGCACTTATTTGTGATATGTGACGCCGTCATTCTTGTTTCCCTTCCCGGTACGATTTTTACAGTGTCGCAAGGCACACGTAGGCATTATATTTGTAGAAAACTACGATCGACGCGCCTGCGCTCGTCGAGCGTGCGACTGACCGACCCTCAACTCGAGATCCACCGTTTGGCTTATGTCAGTAGTAACCGATCGAGCGTATTTGATGTGAAGTCTATTATGCAGTAATACATAAGTCAATGCATACGACGGACTAAGGTTAGAATACAATAACTCTTTTAGGTATACCTATTGAATACGTCTGCCTCGCTTCTGTAGCGCGTCAACGATGTTTGCCGAGGCGAGGGTAGACGATTTCTACGCTATTATGAGAAAGTGTATCGAATAATTCCGGGAAAGGCTATCACGCGGCGGGTGGCCGAGTGGTTTGGGCATCGGCTTCTCATGCGGGAGGTCCGAGGTTCGAATCCGGTCGGCGTGTACCAATGAGTTTTTTCTGACGAAAAAATTTACGTGCATACTTACACCTGCTGCTTCACCGTTCGGAACCGGTGTAAAACTGTAGGTCCCTTCCTTGCCCCTTACTAGGCTCAAATTGTAGCCGACTGGGTTGGTACCACCGTACTGGATGTAAGATGGCCGCATAGCAACCTCGGTTGTGTTCTCCTCTAGTCCTGTATAGCCAGCAATCCAGGGAAGTCTCCGGTATGGCACCTACCTTCTCGGAGGTGAAATCGGCTGGTCGGAGCATGCGCTTTGGCCCCTCCGACTCAGCCATCCATACCGGATTACATAAAAAAAAAAAAAAAAAACGCAGTGAAAATGAAATTATAATATACATTGAACAATGGATGTATAGCAGTAATTAGATGCACTGGGCAATATAGTATGTCAAGGAATAAATAGGTGCTACTTATAATTTAAAATAGTAACATATATTTGTCTTTAGGTACTTAGGTATTTTACATTATAATTGTTTTGTTGTTTTTTTTTTTATAATATTTTGGTTGTTTTTTTTTTCTATGGATCTTGTGTCTGATGAAAAAATATATTTCATTTTAATTTTAATATTATTTGATTAGAAATACCAACATAACCAATGATTAGAAATTACGAGGCTTTCATTATACTATGTAAATTACATACATCATGCATATACTACAAGTGATATCCCTACAATAGGGGTAAGCAGAGTAGTCGGTGTTGTGCTGCAAGTACTCTTGT
Organism: Nematopogon swammerdamellus; assembly: GCA_946902875.1. Classification (NCBI taxonomy): domain Eukaryota; kingdom Metazoa; phylum Arthropoda; class Insecta; order Lepidoptera; family Adelidae; genus Nematopogon; species Nematopogon swammerdamellus. The sequence continues at coordinate 3,125,784 of OX336344.1, forward strand.
AAATTGCAGCACAACACCGACCACCACGTTTAACATTAAGTAGGTATTAGGATAACTATCAAGCAGCAAGTAAGGCACTAAAACCCACTGCTGCATGACTCGGTGGCAGGACTCTGCCAAGGTGCGAGGTGGCCAACCTGTCGCCATTTAGCACGGCAACTCATCCTCATCCCTTTGTTGCCTTTTACGACATGCATGAGAAGAGATGCAGCAGTGCCATTATTTTTTTTATATAAGTTATTATTTTTTTGTATAAATTGTTGTACATAATTTTAAATAACAATAATTTGTTGATAAAAATACCCACAAGACAATTATACTAAGTATACTTGGTGGGACGACGACATCAAGTAAGTCGACGGAAAGCATTGTTTCCATACCGCTGAAGGTCGGGTGGACTGGAGGAAAATTGAAGAGGTGTATGTCCAGCATTGGACGCACACACGCTGACTGATTGACTTAATATAAAACTAGCTAAAACTAACAAATAAAAACCCCTAAATACTACTTACAAAATAAATACCTCCTCCATTCTCTCCTCCGAGAGGGCGCTGAGTGTGCCCATCACCCCGGCTACGTTCCCGCGCTGGATACTATTCCATTAAGTAGTTGGTAGATTTTTTTTATGTAATCCGGTATGGGTGGATGAGTCGGAGGGGCCAAAGCGCATGCCCTGACCAGCCAATATCACCTCCGAGAAGGTAGGTGCCATACCGGAGACTTCCCTGGATTGCAGGCTATATTAGATTAGAGTTTTTCTCCTGGTTAGAAGGCGGCCGTAAATCTTAATGCAATGTTCTAGTATAGGCGGTGAGGACCTACAAAAGTCAAAAAAACTACGTTTTCTCCAAGTTTTTCTCAACATTTCAAATATTCAAATGACATTTCGCGTAGAGTGACACCTTCCTTGGTGACACCACCCACACACTTCAATCACACGTCGTCAACACGACACATGTCGGTCGAGCATATTTGCCAAATAAGACGTATATTTTAGTTTTTTCTCACTCTAATGAAGCCATTATAGTGAGACGAAACCATAACTTTTCCTAAATATGGTGGGGTGGAGAAGGTGAAGGCATAGACGTATATGACTCTATGGTGAAGAGCCAGCCATGGACAATGGTTTTTTCTTTTTTTTATTCTTACGGAAAGGCGAAGTCGTTTGCCCATACAGCCTCGGCTGTATAAGCAAACGACTCTTTTGTTTGTCGTTTTTTCTTCTTCATTTTCATGTTGCTTCTTCAACCCTTCTAGTCCCACCTGGAGCGCGCGCTCCAGTTTTCGTCGACGACCGTTGGCTCCCAGATGGAGCGCGCGCCCCACTTATTGCGCGTCTTTTGCGCGCCGCTAGTTTTAATTCATTATCTAATTCTACCAATTTTCTACCAAAACACTCAATACTAGTATCATTTCTTGGTTAAACTTACTAATTAATATTCTCAGACACGACAGGGCAACACAATCACCTTCACACAGAAAATATTTTTGAAGTTGACAGAAAATAAAATGTCACTTTTGGCAGCTGACATTTCCATTGACCCTGGAATAGACAAAGATGTACCCGTAAACGTAGTTCGGTATTCGATAGTTCGTTTCAATGCGCTTATTTCGGTATGCGACATGTAAGACGAAATTGTACAGTTTTGGTCAGAAAAAAAAAAAAAAATGTCGAGTGTGTTTTGTTTTGCCTGGAGTTCAAAAAATCGGTCTGTGCTTCTAAATAAGTGAATCCTGTAGAGTTTACGCGAAGAGTGAACGCGTAATTTCAGTACAAACAAGACTGAATAACGAGTATTGATGGATCGATCGATTGAGGCGGGATATTCGAATTAGTGCGGGAGCGCGCGCGCCAAAATTTTGCGTTTTTGAGCGCCGCTAAAAGGGCCTGGTGGGAGCCAAGGGGAGTAGTACCATTTTGAGTCAAAGGGACTCAAAGGGTCCGACTTCAAAAAAAGCAGGAGGTTCTCAATTAGACTGTATTTTTTAATTTTTTTTCTTGCCGTGACGGCTCTCTGAACAAATCCACAGATTACTAATATAAATTATAACCAATGCGGATTACGGGTTATGTGCAATAGTTACGCGTGTTGTGCAAAAATACGTTAGGTACTTTATTTCTAGATCCTCTATCTAATCGATAGTTTTAGTAGGTAGCTAAGTAGTTATTAGCCAGGTAGTACTTACCTGATATTTATTTCTTGTGTATTCTGCAGAGTTCAAGGACAAGGATCACTTCTAGGAGAATAGTTCATCCACGTGCTATTTATTTTGGGACAGCAATCACAACGGCAACGGGTGCATCTGCCGTTGCGGTACAAAAATAGAAACGAAACAAAACTACCTACTAGTACCATCGATGACTAGTACATAAACTTAAAATACCGACTTGAATTTTATATAGTTAGGTACAAAGAAAGTAGACATTTTATATGCATTTAGAAGGGACTAGTTAGGCATTGTATGATGTATCTAAAATACGCTGGAAAAACGTAGTTTTATAGAAATTCTCTATTTTATTTTATTATGTTACCTTGATATTATTTAGGGCATCGGTAGCTCGTTCGTTGGTGACTACTGGCACAGAATAGAAAAGAGTTAGTGGTTTCGGTGTTATGGATCGACGTCCGATTGTGAAATTTTACACACCCGGGCGCGGTCACAATTTTTTTATCTATACCTTCTACTTACCTACATACACTATCTACTTATCTACATCGTGATTTACATAAAATTACGTAGGTACCTTTACCTGTGTAATCTGTCGCAGTAGCATTGGTAAGATTGGGGTTGTAGGGAGGGGTGCGCTCACGTTGCTTTGCGTTGATCATCTAGTCAGCGTTTTGGAACGGGGTGGTAAGGATAATAAGGGAAGGTACCACAACAGTAAGCTACCACTAAGCTACGCTGCTACCCGGTAAGGGGTGGTAAGGGGCAGGGGAAGGTACAGTTGCTTTCACGAATCATGAGCACACTTTCCATTGGTCGGTTGGACGGGATGTGACGTCGACGGCGGCGCCAACGCTTCATGCGATTGGTTCGTCAGTCAGCGTCGGTCAACGCTCGTCGCTTATTGGGCTCACGCGCTTCGTTCGACTACTTACTATACACTTGCGTGCAATGTTAGTCTACTGTCCATTTCTATGCTCATGCATGACTCGTGAAAGCAACTGTACCTACAGTTTTACACCAGTTCCGAACGGTGAAGCAGTAGGTGTAGGCATGCGGCGCCAAGTGGTATGAATGCGCGCGCACGTAGCCAGGCGTCGCGACGCCACCGACGACGCCAGCGCTGCTGCAGCGTCGCGACGGCTATCACACCTGCGTGTCCGGCTAAATATGGGAGATCCTTGACCTCGTGCGGCTGAACAGTTCGGCGTGTCAACACGCTTTTGTCAATGACGGAGGTGAAAATTTCTTTTCCATTTTTTTTGACGTGAATTTGATGAAACGTCTTTGGGCTCGGGTAAGGGGGTGCGACTAAAAAAAATTTGGACTTTTTTTGTACTTTGCGACGCTTAGTACTCAGCAACCAGACTACGTTCAACAATTCTAAATATGCCGGATGAAAGATCCATCTGACGACTTCAAATACGTAATACATTTTTATTTTGTCATTCCATCCCTTCTGGCCCAAATCACCCCTTCAAGTTGGCATGTCGCTTTAGTCGTTAACGCTGCATAATCGAGACAAACTCTAACCGGACTGTCTCTTTCTAAACTCGATGTGCACTTACTGCCTGTATAGACTTATGTACTTAAATACGTTTATATATGTACATACCACACGCTGTATCCCGAAATCCCGGCAATCGGAGCAAGCAGAGTAATCGGTGTTGTGCTGCAAGGACCCACCTGCTGCATGACTCGGTGGAAGGACCGTGCCAAGGTGAGAGGTGGCTAAAGGGCGACACCCTTTAGCACGGCACGGAACATTAGGTATGGAAGGAAAATTAAGGATAACGTAGGTAATTTTAGCATTGAATCGTTAGTTCTACTTTTTTTATGGAAACTGACACGGTTTGCTACATCACATCTGCACCTACAACATCCGTAATGTCAGCCCATAATACCGGGTGAACTTAGGTGCCATGTCAGTGCTTCCCTTCATTTCATGTCATTTACTTGTAACACTTCAGCTACCACGCTGTCATAGCGGTATTAATTAACTATAACTGCGCTAGCGAAGCCGCAGCATTTTTTTTAATGTAATCCAGTATGGGTGGCTGAGTTAGAGGGGCCGAAGCGCATGCTCCGACCAGCCAATATCACCTCCGAGAAGGTAGGTGCCATACCGGAGACTTCCCTAGATTGCTGGCTATACTGGACTAGAGGAGAACACAACCGAGGCTGTTATGCGGTCATCTTACATCCAGTACGGTGGTACCAACCCAGTCGGCTACAATTTGATCCTACCATCTAGTAAGGGGCAAGGGAAGGGACCTACAGTTTTACACCGGTTCCGAACGATGAAGCAGCAGGTGCAGGTATGCATATAAATTTTTTCGTCAGAAAAAAACTCATAGGTACACGCCGACGGGATTCGAACCGCGGACCTCTCGCATGAGAAGCCGATGCCCAAACCACTCGGCCAACCGCCGAGCATAGAATACTTAGCCGCAGTCAACAAGTTTGTATTATTTCTATTTATAGTGTACATAATAGTATATTATTGTACGCACGAATCCGGGGGGTCGATGCACTTGTTGCAGTGTAGCGAGATCAGCCTACACACATTCGGTGTTTACTCATTTTGTGACAGAGACGAGATCAGTTTTTTTATGGACACTGGCTCGGATCATCTACACTACAACATCCGTGATGTAAGCCCATAACACCGGGTGAATTAGGTGCCATGTCAATGCTTCCCTTCATTTCATTTCACGTCGGCTACACTGAACTGGACGGAAAACATGAACTATTTGCAAAGCCGTTTCGACCGACGACGTTTCATTCGGTGCGGTGGTTTCAACCCGGGCGGGATAAACCCTACCACCTAGTAAGGTGTGCCTTAGAACCGCTGCAACTCCGTAGGGACGTCGCCGGCTCCCTAAGTGTTCTATCGTCTATTTCACGGGGAGCGTTCGGAGGAGCTGTTTAATGCGATTCCGTCGTCCCCATTCCACCTCCGCACTACGCGTACTGGGCAGGGGATGCACCCCTATAAAATCGACCCACCGAGGATGCGCACCAACCGGTTCTGTAGGTCTTTCATTCACAGAACCGGGAAAATGTGGAACGCACTCCCTGCCCATAAATCCTCCCAAGTACAGCCTGGGGTTTTTCAAAAGGGGCGTGAAAAGGCTCCTGTCAGGCCGGCATGGCATTCGCAATCCCCGTGCATCACAGAATGTCCATGGGCATCGTAAGTCACCTACTCGTCTCGTAAGTGAAACGGTGCCACATGTCGCGCTTTCTATAAAAAAAAAGGTAAAAGTTAAGTAAAAATATATAAATAAAGAGCTAAGATAAGATAATAATAATACACTTTATGCCACTTAATTCGTGGCAAGGGCGGGTTTATTGCCTTAGGAAATTTCCTCCAGTCAACCCGGCGGACCTACATTTTTACATGGAATCCGAACCATGGAGCAGTGGGAGAAGGTGCACGTATTTTGTTTTTTTTTTTTTCAAATCAGAAAAAACTCATTGGTACACGTCTGCCGGATTCGAACCTCGGACCTCTCGCAAGAGAAACCGACCCCCAGACCACTCGGCCATCTACCGCCAACTATGTTTTCAAATATCTCCTCTCTCAACTTCAACAAAATGTTCCAAACCCGATCCAGTATAGTTCGAGACACATAAATAGAGCTCTCGCCGCCATACAAAACATATTATGGCGACGAGAACTCTATTTGCGTGCCTCGAAACTAGGTTATAAGTTATAACACTCGGAACTAAAAACCGAGATCGTAAAACCGGGATGGCCTAGGTCAGGGGTGGGCACACCGCGGCTCGCGTGCGTGCACGACACACTTTTCTCAGCCTCGGTAGCTAAGTGGTGCGTTTGCAACAGGACCGTTGTTAAGCACACCTGGGCGCGGTCAGTACTTGGATGGGTGACCGCTCGACCGTTGGGGGATGAGCGTGGTTCGGATTCCACGTAAAACTGTAGGAACCTAACAGACCTTCTTACCTTACTAGTGGTGTATATGGTTTATCCCGCCAAGATTGATACCGGTTTCCGGACCAAAAATAAAAACGTTTAAAAAAATATGTTTCTTACCTTTTTTTATTACACCCACACACACACCACACGCCGTATCCCGACAATCGGGTTAAGCAGAATAATCGTTGTTGCACTGCAACTACTCTGGTAAATTACAGCACAACACCGACCACCACGTTTAGCAAGTATTCGGACAAGATAACTATCAGGCAGCGAGCAAGGCACGAAGACCCACCCGCTGCACGACTCGGTGAAAAGACCGCGCCAAGACTGTCGCCCTTATGCACGGCATCTTGTCCTTATCCCTTAGTCGCCTTTTACGACCTGCACGGGGAGAGATGCAGTGGGACTATTCTTATTAAGTGCCAACCCCACACAGTATTTTTTTTTATTATTTGTTGTTATATCCGCAATAATTACACATATTTTGTGAAAGACAGACAGACGGCCGGCGGCGCGGCGGCGGCATAAGCTTTGTACGGCTTACGTGCACGGGGTACGGAAACCTAAAAATGGAAGAAAATTAATTTTAGCACTGTGACAATTTTTGAAGTTTTACATCTTAGGCGCGTTATGAAAATGGGGAGCGAATTCAGAAAAAACGTCGCCATCATCATCGTAATAGTCACCGCACACAAATAATTATTTTTAAGTAGCTATTGTGCGGTACTGCCCGATAGATAAATCAGAGAGTGCCAGAGAGTGGGGGGAGGGGAGGGGAATTGGGAGGGGAAAGGATAGGAGAGGGGGTAGGGAAGGGGGGGGGGGGGGGTGGCCACGTCAAAGAAGTATAGCGTTTGACGCGCTTACATGAATACACACGCACCAATTTTTTTCGCACGCCCGGCCCGAAGGGAAGCACTGGCATGGCACCTAGTCCACCAAGGTGTTGTGGGCTGACGTCACGGATATATTAGGTGATGTAGCCAACCGTGTCAGATTACATAAAAAAATCGAGCTAAGATATAATTTGGAACTCATCTCGCGAATGTTTGACGATGTTTCCAACCCCTGGCCTAGGTGACGAAAGAATGACGCAGCCAACTGTGCCGTGCGGAAGGTCAGCTCGCCACCGTGACGCTTTCAGAGACGCAGATTTTGTGTTTACTTGGCACACGTCCAGATATTTACAGCTACGAACCGTTTATGGAACACTTGAGATTGATAGCCAGGAAACTTGGTCAAATTTTAACTACTAAATACTTTTCGACAATTTGTACAATGTATGCCCGCGATCAAAGATTCAAATCTATAGATAGAGCAAAACGCTCAGGAGTTCGTCCCTGATTAGATATAACGGTGTGTGTGATTTCATTGCACAGTAGTAATCAGGAATCGCATCAAAAGCTGCCCCATGTTAATAAAACGCTAACGCTCTGCACTCGCGCATCGGCGCGTTCCGTTTCGTTCCGTGGAACGACCTCTCAACACGCGCGTGTCGCTGCGTCTGATGCGAAGTAGCCTCATGCGGCCCTTTCATTGGTGACATTGTATGTAGTGCGCCATGTTAGACTATGCCCTATCTATCGATTTAAATCTTTGCCTGCGATGCTATACGTACATGCTATAGCAAGTACCGCCGAGTAGGTACATTAATAGCAAAAAATACTAAAAAAAACTGTGAAATAGTTTTTTAACTATTTAAAAAAATATAGAAACCGCCTTCAAAAATGTATGAAATAAAAAAAATCGAACAATAGAGTTGAAGGCGGTGCTAAAGCAAGCAAAAATAACCGTCCGCCTTCAACTCTAGGGTTCGATTTTTTTTATTTCATACATTTTTGAAGGCGGTTTTTATATTTTTTTAAATAGTTTTTTGTTAGGTAATAAATAAGTAATAATTATTCAAAGTGGAGATTTTTGTTATTTTACCATAAATAAACCACACGTACTGTTTCGAAATTACAATGAGAACAATTTTATAATTGACTAGCTGTGCCCGCGGCTCCGCCCGCTCTCATATTTCACTTCACTGCTAACCTCATAAGCCATTTAGCGTGATAGTAAGTAGCCTATAGTTGATGGGAAGAATCAAGCTATCCGTAGAATTTTGTTTTATTAAAATCGGTTCAGTGGTTCTCGAGTTATAAGCGGACAGACAGACATACACTCAGACACTCAGACAGAAAGCAGACGTTGGATTTTATTATAGGTAAGGAAACTGCATTAAGTGTAATTTATTATTTTAATTAATATAATTAAACTAATCTTGCTCCAATTAAATTCACACCTTGAAAGCTAAGCTCATTATGTCCTTTATATTTGTTACTATTGCAGTCCTTGCGGAAGACGACACCACCGGGAAAATGTTAGTAACATCAAATATAAAATAAATAAATAAATAATGAACCATTTATTTCACACGTTAATTATAGGTTGTTACAAACAATTTAATTATTATAGGTAACTTAAAATGAATGAAAAAGGATGTAGGCACATATTTTTTTACAATGTTATGACCACGGGTTATAACCAGGATTGCCAGATGGTCCAGATAAAAAAGAGGACATTTTTCACCAAAGGGTTTGATTTTTCGGTTAAAACTTTTACGAAAAATCTATCCCTTCCTTGTTTTGTTTTGCGGATGTCTAAAACTTTTCCGCGGACAAGACTTCAAAAAAGAGGACTGTCCGCGATAAAAGCGGACACCTGGCAACCCTAGTATAAAATTGTTTCTGATTTTAAGCCTACCCTAGCACACATATTTGACAATCGAAGAACAAAAATATTTAAAGAAAAAAAAAACCCTACTTTAAGAACGAGAATACAATATTATTTAATTCTTTGATTTGATTTTTCTAAGAGTCACTTCTTCTTGCTCTACATATTTTCAGCGACCTAAATGTGTGTTGGGATCGACCGTTCGATCGCAATCGACCGTTTGGGTACCACACCAATGGTGTCCTGTTGCCACAGGATTATTCATTTAAAGTCAAACATCGAATAAGAGTGACCTTATAATGGCGATTATCTCGTAAAAAAAGGGGTCCTAGAAAAAAAATTACTGATTATTTTTAAAGCTTATTCAACGAGCAATCGCGTGGTGAATTGTTTGAACAAGAAAATTACAGAACAAAAAAATCAGTAGGAAAGAGATATTGATTTTATTAAGTACACAATCAATCTTGGTATTCTTGGTAGATCAAGGCATTCTCTTGGTCATTCCATACTATAAACCTTTGTTCGGCTTCATAAACGGAAAATTGCTTCATAAACTAAAATGGTAGTATTGGCAGGAACTTTTTGTGATTTTTAGGGTTCCGTATCCATGCGGAACGGAACGAAAATTGGGCGACCCGGTAGCGGAATCGGTAACGCGCTGGCGGATCAAGCCGGAGTTCCAGGTTCGAATCCTGTTCGGGACGTATTTTTTCTATTCATTTTCGGCTTTGAATTTTATCTAATGAAGAAAAATAATATTATATCTGTTTTCTCTGCCTTATGGCCAGTTTTGGCCACTACGGCGACGACAGGCGCCCCGCGTGATTTCACATCTCACCGTATTTGGATATCAAAGTTGGACCAACAATCCCATCGTGTGCAGACTGCAGAAGTGCCAATGATACCAATAACGCCTATCATACATAAGGGTCGATCTCGGGCGTAGCACTGCCAGACGTACCATAATTATTACAACAACAACTATTCTTGTTCGCCTGCATGTACTTCTCCCACATCCCAAAGGTTAGTTAGAATAGAATGCCTCGCGGCATTAAGCTCGCCTGCTGTACCTAATTTTTATAAATTGGTGTTCAATAAAGAATATATACATACACACATACATATACAATTATGGTATTCATACCATATTTTTATGCCCTGGACTGTCTCTCTTAAGGTCGCATTTTACAGTAGATAAGCTCTACTACAACGCTTGCCGTCGGTCGGCGCCCCCGTTGTAAATAAATGTATGGTATTTTGACCGCACAATTACATTACAGCGCATGAATATATGGTAGGAATATCATAATTATGGTACGTCTGGCAACGCTAAACCCGATATCGGCTCTGTTTGCAGAGATATGAAAAGCTTTAAATAATATACTAATTACTGTGGTAAATATTTTAATAATTCCATGAACGGCAATCACGAAGTGTATACTATACATACCTAATACAAATTCCTCATGCAAATTGCAAAAGTCACTTTGGATATGGAGCGCAAAATTGATGTTGACAAAAATCCTTCTATAGAAACTCTCGCCACAAATGAAAGAAAAACAGTACTTGAAAAGAACAAGTGATTTCTTCCAGTCAACTTTTGGGTGATCAGAAATAAAAGTAAAGAGAGAAATATGGGCGGGTAGTGCAAAGTGAATGGTCGGGTCACTTTGATGATGCCCAATCTTTTCTAAATTAAAAGCGAAACTCCAAATCTGTCACAGCGCCAGTAAAGTGTATATTGTATTGTAACTGGAGACCTTTTGGGGTTTTGTCATCACAACGTCTCCGCGTCTACCGAACCAACATCCCAGGAAGCGGGCGAAGGAAATGTATTTACGCTCTCTTATATATAAATAACACGATAAAATTAAATGGCCTTTGGTAGCGAGGCCGACGCCCAAATAGACGGGACGGCACCGTATCACGACGCGCTTGCAACATTTCGACTTATTTTTCGACCTGCAAGTGGCATTATGCATTTTAATCGATTTCATGTTCTTCTTATTTTGTTAAATTCCTGTCAATTAGCTGTTTTATCTTCGGCTTATTTTTGCCAAAGTCAAGTCTTGAAAGATCCACGGAATTTTATGTTTTCTGTGACTATGTTTCAAATTATTTAAGAAATTTGATGAGAACTGTAGAAGAACTCTAATTAAATGTAATAGTATACAAATCATAAACATACTTTAAAATATAAAAAAATATAAATTATATAGTAGTGATAGATTATTTATTACTATTATACTGTAAAAAATACTCAACCGAACCAATACATTGAACTGAACCATCCAGTTCAGTGTAGCCGACACAATGGAAGCATTGATGTGGCACAGTTCAGCAAGGTGTTATAGGCTGAAAACCCGGATGTAGTAGTTGATGTGGCCAACCGTGTCAATTACCATAAAAAAGAACTGAACTAAACATGCCATTTTTTCTTTAACACCGATGACTGTCCACAAAAGTCCTGTGGAAGATCAGACACGGCCAATAACACCACTCCTCGCGAGAGCGCGGTCAGCGAGCCACACCAGGCTGTGGAGCGGAAAAAGGTCGTAGACGAAGAATGGGCTGATATCATGGGCGTAGCGGATGTCGGATGATGTAGCCATCATGTCAAGTTCCATAAAACGAGGGCTAAGATATGAATTAAAATATAAAATGATCATGAAAGATATAAAATGCGTCATGTAAAATCTGTGGATATCGTGACGAAAAAAGGAGATTTTGAATAAATTAATCGACGTATTTAAGAAAGTTTATCCCGGGGACGCTTCCAAGATGAGTAGTGCAATAGTGTCCAATATGCCAGAAGGAATTAAGGATAGTTTAATAGTGCATTTAACGGGCGATTTGACTGTTGGCAAACATCCCAATGAGAGCTTTCTCTAAGATGATCGTGAGCCTAGTGAGTAAGCCAAAAACAACTATTTCTGATACAGAAGAGGATTGGGAAGCAAGACTCATATTTGTACGATCCGGCAAGATTTTAATAAATTGGTTATCAACAAAAATACATTATCTACTGCGCACGTGCCTTTCGGACTTTTAAATGCACCATTTAATTTTAATCTCTTATCAATGAATTGACTTGGACTTTGTACTGACAGGTGAAAAGTGTAATGGAAATATTCAGGGTGTTGCAGTCTGCAGTGATTTAGCCAACTACATATTATGTCAGTTTTGAACTGACAAGATTGGTATGAACAGATGGTGAGAAGGGCCGACAGAGGTGTGTCAGACAGGCAGTAGATTCGTTGTATCTGTCTACTCCATAGGGAAAAAGGCGTGACGTTATGAGGTATTGTATAGGACACCCAACCCATCCTCCTTGGTAAAGGCGTAAGGCAGGGGGATGTGATCTCACCCAAGCTCTTCACAAACGCATTGGAAGATGTGTTCAAGACGCTTGAGTGGGACAACATGGGTATAAACGTGAATGGAGATCTTCTCAGTCATCTGCTTTTCGCCGATGACATTGTTCTTCTGTCGAATTCCCGGGATCAGCTTCAGATCATGCTGGAAGACCTTTATACAGCGTCGATGAAGGTGGGTCTGAAGATGAACCGGGACAAAACCAAGTTTTTTTTTTTAAACTGACACGGTTGGCTACATCATCTACAACATCCAAGGCAATATTGCCAAGGCATTTGACCGGGTCTGGCATAAAGCGCTTCTGGGCAAGCTGCCGGCGTACGGAATCCCCTCTGGCCTTTGTGACTGGGTCACCGACTTCCTACATGGGCGTAGCATTCAGGTCCTCGTGGACGGCTGCTCGTCGGACGCCATGTCAGTGAATGCCGGTGTACCGCAGGGTTCTGTGTTGTCTCCCACGCTGTTTCTTCTGCATATCAATGATATGCTGTCACTTGGCAACATACATTGTTATGCAGACGACAGTACGGCACACGGATCCTACACCAGTCACCCTTCAGCCGGACGGAACGTTGTGGACGAGAAGAGGCTAGCACTTGTGTCTGAACTCGAGCAAACCCTCCGGTATATTGCCGAATGGGGCCGGAGCAACTTGGTCGTGTTCAACGCATCGAAGACACAAGTGTGTGCGTTCAGTGCGAAGAGAACGGCGTTTACGCCAGCTCCTTCCTTCCAAAACACGTCGCTGAAATTAAGCGACCACCTCGGGGTCCTCGGTGTCGAACTGTCGCACGACTTGAACTTCCGGCGCCATATTGAGGGCAAAGCCAAGCTTGCCTCAAAAAAGCTGGGCGTACTGAACAAGGTGCGACGGTACTTCACGCCGGGCCAAAAACTGACGTTGTACAAAACACAGGTTAGGTCCTGCTTGGAGTACTGCTCGCACTTGTGGGATGGCTCGGCTAAATACCAGCTTGCGCCGCTAGACTCAATCCAGCGTCGTGCCGTGCGACTGGTGGGTGACCCCGTGGTGTCCCGCGACTTAGAACCACTGCAACTCCGTAGGGACGTCGGCTCCCTGAGTGTGTTCTATCGTTTATTTCATGGGGAGTGTTCGGAGGAGCTGTTTAACGCGATTCCGTCATCCCCATTCCACCTCCGCACTACGCGTACTGGGCAGGGGATGCACCCCTATTCAATCGACCTACCACGCCTACCGGACCTACCTCCTGTCAGGCCGGCATGACATTCGCAATCCCCGTGCATCACAGAATGTCCATGGGCATCGTTAGACACCTACTTGTAGGTGTAACGATGCCACATGCCGCGCTATCGATAAAAAAAAAAAAAAAACATTCATGATGTCAGTCCATAACACCGAACTTGGTGCCACCACCACCACCATATCACGTAGCGATATTCCCAGCATGGCTCGCTCCATTACTCGCTGGGCAACTTTCAACATTTGGATAACACCGACCGTCCACGGTCCACGTTTCACACCCGTACGTCATAACCGGAAGGAGACACTGGTAATTTTTTTCATGAATCACGTTTTTGGACACGTTTTTCATGAATTATTAATCATTAAAATGTCTCCTTAACAGTCTAGACAAACAGGCCAATCTGCTGGTATGGCACCTCACTGAGCGTTGTTTCGTAAAGAAATATGACTTTGACTCTTTCTACTGCACCATTTGTCTAAGTTCGACATGCTAGTTTTCATTTGAAAAAATGGCCAGAACTTAACAAGAACACACGATTTTACCATCATATAATTTTTTTAAATCAAATCAAATCAAAATATATTTATTGCCTAATACAATTTTGCAAAAGGTACAACTCAACGCCGTAGGCGTTCTCCTCCAGCCAACCTTTGGGTTATCATGAATGAGTGTGGAGTGGCAGAGAAGTTATACTGGGTCATATTTAATAACGCGCTATTTTATCCCAATGCCAAAAAATATATATTCTATTTTTACTTTTACGGAAGCTTTCGTACGAAGATCGAGATTCAGATTTTTATTTCGCCATAAAACACACAATCTTAATTGTGTGCACTCGGCAATTATTGAGTCTTTTTTTAAAGAGAGCGCGACATCTGGCGCCCGGTCACACATTAGGTGTCTAACGACGCCCATGGACATTCAGTCGCATGCGGGGGTTGCGAATGCCATGCCATGCCGGGCTGACAGGTGCCTATTCACACCCATCTTACTTGAAGGACCCGATACTGTATTTGGGAAGAAATGTGTGGGCAGAGAGAACGTTCCAGAGTTTACCAGTTCTGTTGGTCTACAGCTTAGAAACTAGATTGAAGTGCATAAGACATAAGACGTCCCTTCGTGCACCATAATTCTTGCAGCATCTGACCATAATATTGAATTCGTTTTAAAGCTCAGGGTGCCTGCCCCCCGCCGCGCGCATAAATTACCGGAGTGTCGTGTCTATGGCGCAGCGGCGGGGGCGGGGCGCGCGGGGGACGGAGGGAACGCGCGGGCGGGAGGGACGGTCGTGTTGTTGTAGTGAAGTAGGACAGCGAGGAGGAGCGGCGAGAGGGAGGTCGACATTGACGTCATCGGTGGCCGCGAGCGACGCGCGTGCGCGCCGCCCCGCCCCCTCCCCTCCCCCCTCTCCCTCCTGCATCTCGGTGCCGCCCGCCCGGATACTGTCACAGAGACGAAAGCTCCGGCTCTCGCCCCTAGAGCCGCCCATTCACTACCCAGACCGACTAGTTGGGCTGTCATTAAATTGGGACCGGAAGGTTGGTATCTCTGGACGTCTATAAACAAAACGTACCTAAATCAAACATAATGATAGTAAAGAAGTTGTCATTAAATTGCTCGGTGATATGTAAATTGTTTTTTTTTACTGTAGGTACTGTAATAAGTGCACAGACCACAATCTGTCTGTCTAAATCCAATAAATATACTTTTTCAATGCGATCACTTTTAGAAGACTTCGTGCTCAACACAGTGTATCATTGTTACTTTTCTCTCAGTTAATGTGGTCAGATTTTCTGGCGTTTCTGTGTTTTACTTATTTATCTTTTCCCCATAATTTTTTTTGAAAATTCGAAATCTCATTCTTTGTAAATCTGAACCTAATTCGAAACATTTGCACGAAATACATGTTATCCGTCACTACTTACCTACGCACATTTATGATAGAGAAACACATATCTATAATTTGTACCTATAAATATGTACGTTATTTATTACACACTGAAACACTACATAATCGAATAAATAAAACATTCAGAATTATTATGTACTTACCTACAATGACGGACACCACACCACACAGAGTGACTTCCTCTTATCGACCTTGCTATTGGCGAAGCATCCTACGCGACCTCGCGGGCAGTCGCGTAGTGAATGCCTTGCCTTAGACAGCGGAGTACGGCGACTACGCGCCCTCATGACACACCCCTTTTCGAGTGATATCGACGCGCGATGAGAGCGTGCACGCGGTCTAGATTCTAAATAGAACCTCCCAGAGCTACATTTATAGCGAATGTTCCAGAGGTTAGACAGAACCTGACCGTGGCCAGAGCTATAGTGAAGGTTTTAGATTCTAGACAGAACCTGACCGAGGCCAGAGCTATTGCGATGGTTCCATAGTCTAGACAGAACCTGACCGAGGCCAGAGCTATTGCGATGGTTCCAGATTCTAGGCAGAACCTGACCGTGGCCAGAGCTATAGCGAAGGTTCCAGGTTCTAGACAGAACCAGACAGAGGCCAGAATTATAACGATGGTTACAGAGTCGAGACAGAACCTGACAGAGGCCAGAGCTATAGCAAAGGTTCAAGGCACTGATGTGTGGCTGTGCTGGCTGACCAATGACGCAGTATTGGCCAATCGTTGGCCCGTCGTCGTCGCCACAGCCCAATTCACCTCACGCTGTTGCCAGCGACTACGGCGATGTCTGGTATTTTTTAAAATATTTATTCATATGTAATTTGTTTTATGTAATCTAATGTGTCTATTTATGTTTCCTAAAAAAATTTAATAAAATAAAACGGATGAAAAGCACAGCCCATTTACTTATGCAGGTACGTAAATAAATAGAGCAAGATTTGCACTGACTCAAAATGTTAATACGAAAAAGTCGTTCCAGTTTATGTAATTGTTTTTTTCCATAAACTGAACATTACATAAAAAAAAATTTTTTTCAGCACACAAGCAAGGTACGATGAGGTCTTCAATTTCAGTTTAGCCTTCGTTAAAGAGATTTTATCAATGGTAATTTAGTGCCGGAAGGTTGCCTATATCTTCTCCAACCCCTCAGTTATTCCCACTACGAACGATATAGCCTCAATGCATAAGCTGAACGCCGAACCGCGCCAGTCGTAAGACTAGGGGCGTCTCGCGTCGCAAAGCCCATTTCTCGCCGCCCCGCGCCGTCGAGCGGACGTAAACTCTATGCTTTAGCGATATCTAGCCACGGAACATTAAATCGAGTACAATTAGATCGATGACATAATAGTATGAAAACCAGTGCAACCAACTTTCCACCAAAAAAATAGTGCGTAACGGACTCGTGCACGGAGGGTTCCGTACTATCACGTCAGTGGTCGGTTTTTATTATTTTGTAGCTGCAACCAGGGTAGATATCGCGGTAGCATTGACAGACTTATAAAAATTATGGTATTACCATTTTTAATTTCCTGCACTGTGTGTGTATTTTGAGCTCGTACTTTAAAATAGTGAACTACTACAATGGTTCTTTTCGGTCGACGCGCCCATTGTATGTTTACCGTACCCGTACAGGACATTAAAGTATGGTATAAATATCATAATTATGGTACGTCTGGCAACGCTACCTCCGATATCAGCCCTCCCTCTTGCAGGGACGTGAGTAGGCCGCTTTACCTTATTAGGCGGTAGAGTTTATAAACTCTATCACAGGTAAGGGAAGGGACATAAAGTTTTACGTGGAACCCGAACCACGGCCATCCTCCTCGGTCAGTTCGACTGCGTCCGACGTTGTTTAAATTCAACGTTCGCATAATTAATCGTATAATTTTATTAAAGAAGAAAATGTATGTATACATAGTTTTCATTTAGGAAATCATCAGTACAATATTAAATTATTTAGTCAACGTTAGGTAAACAATTTGATTCCACACACCACAGAGCAGAGTCCGGCGGCGCGGCGGCGGCGGCGATCCCCCAGCCGACCACCTCTATTTATTGTTCTGTGCCGTCTGTATTTTTTTTATTGAAACTGACACGGTTGGCTCCATCACCAACTACATCCGTGATGTCAGCCCATAATACCTTGGTGAACTAGGTGCCATGTCAATGCTTTCCTTCGGTCGTGCCGGCTACACTGAACTGGACGGAAAACGCGAACAATTTACATAGCCGTTTCAACCGACCTTTCATTCAGTACGGTAGTACCAACCCGGGCGGGATAAACCCTACCACCTAGTAAAGTAATAAGTGAAGGGACCTACAGTTTTACGTGGAATCCGAACAACGGTCAGCCTGCAACGGTCGAGCGGTCAACGATCCAACCGCTGACCGCGCCAAGTGTGCTTATGATCCGACCGACAGTCGACCGACCGCACCATTGAGCTGCCGAGGCCTTCGATCATAAAACCGACGCTGACAAAGGTCTGTGCCACAGACACAAACCGAGTTCGACGTCGTTAGAGGTAGAGAGCGTTTCAACTAAAAGTTCCCTTCGCCGTTATGTTGGCTCCACTGTCTATCTGTCAAAACAGTGTTGAGGGTTGCTATGTGTACAGATTTACCCGTAATTATCGGTATTAACCGTATTTATTATACGGTAAATACCGATTACATTATTAGTTAAGTAATAATAGTGCCTGAAATAAACGTTATATTATTATATTATTATACTAGCTGAGCCCGCGGCTCCGCTCGCGTGAAATTCGTATTCCAAAGAAGAATGTAAGTAACTAAGGGCGAGGCCGAAGGCCGAGCTGCGTTCAGGTAATCGATAAACCTTCTTAAAGAAAGTAACTAACTAAGGGCGAGGCCGAAGGCCGAGCTGCTTTCAGGTAAACGATAAACCTTTCTAAAATAAAGGAAGTAAGTAAGGGCGAGGCCGAAGGCCGAGCTGCGTTCAGGAAGACGATAAACCTTCTGGAAGAAAGGAAGGAACTAAGTGTGAGGCCGAAGGCCGAGCTGCGTTCAGGTAAACCAAAAACCCTCTTCCGCCTTCGGGCCTCGCCCTTAAAGACTTCCTTTCTTCGATAGAATATAATATCGTTTACTCAATCTATTTATTTCATAAAAATAAAAAAGTAATATTAATAACTAAAGAATTAAACCTACCTAACAAACATTAAAATAACTATCAAAACGGGCATTTTCAAATGTTCTTAGAACACTTGCGGCATTACCCCGCTGGATGGCAAGGCTTACCCTTTGAATGAAGTACATAAGCCCTTCATGGCGGGACACCAGTTGCGTCAACCAGCTCAAGCCTCTTTTGGCTTCACTGCTCCACGGACCGAGGGTTTCAACCGCAAACGCAACAAATTCGAAATCTTGAATTATATTTCTATATTTGCTGCGTTTGAGGCTCTC
Source organism: Nematopogon swammerdamellus (assembly GCA_946902875.1). NCBI lineage: Eukaryota > Metazoa > Arthropoda > Insecta > Lepidoptera > Adelidae > Nematopogon > Nematopogon swammerdamellus. The sequence continues at coordinate 3,144,557 of OX336344.1, forward strand.
CGCCCCAGCCTCGGCCGCGACAGCCGCTCTTGAAGATGTCCTAACGTGACTTGGAGCCAATATGAGAACAAAAGTGGCGTCCCACATCAAAGAACTACCCTTAGTCCATGGCACTAACTAAGGTGATAGCATCGGGCCTCTTGCCATCCGGCCGGGAATAACCGCGAGGTTCTAGAATGCACGGTATATTTGCCGTTAGAAGCGTGGACTTTATAATAAAATAAAATTTAAATGAAATTAACTCAATCTTAATATTAATTAACTTTATTCGAGATGGTTTAGCTTCTTCCTGAACGCAGCTCGGCCTTCGGCCTCGCCCTTAGTTACTTGCTTTCTTCGAGACGGTTTATCATTTGTCAGAACGTAGCTCGGCCTTCGGCCTCGCCTTAGTTGCTTACTTTCTTCAAGATAGTTTAGCTTCTTCCTGAACGCAGCTCGGCCTTCGGCCTCGCCCTTAGTTACTTGCTTTCTTCGAGATGGTTTTTCAATTATCCGAACGTAGCTCGGCCTTCGGCCTCGCCTTAGTTACTTACTTTCTTCTAGATGGTTTAGCTTCTTCCTGAACGCAGCTCGGCCTGCGGCCTCGCCCATAGTTACTTACTTTCATCGAGAAGGTTTATGGTCTTCCAGAATAGAGCTCGCCCTTCGGCCTCGCCCTTAGTTACTTACTTTCTTCAATAATGTTTTTCTTCTTCCTGAACTCAGCTCCGCCTTCCGCCTCGCCCTTAGTTACTTTCATCGAGAAAGAATATCGTTTACGTGAGCGCAGATCCGCCTTCAGACCCGCCTTTAGTTACTTACTTTCTTTTTTTTAAATACGAATTTCACGCGAGCGAAGCCGCGGGCAACAGATATATAAATTTTATTGCACCAATGACAGCGACATAACTTCGACTTTCAATTATTATTTTTATTTATCAAACAATTTGTCACCGGCCAGCTCACGTCGAGATGACAGTTCTCCGTTGTCAACATGACATTTAAAATTGTTTTTTACCTTTACTTTGGATTACGTGATTTTTATTATATTTTTTAATTATTATGTTCATCCGGGATATACACTGTCACTATAAAAAGTTTCGCCAAATTCCGTTCAGTGGTTTTTGCGAGATGCGCGTACAAATAGACATTTTTGCATTTACGATTTTATGATATGTATAGAAAGAATAGATATGTATAGACTATTGTGTTCAAGTTATAAAAAAGAAGAACTGTCATTTTCGTTGTATCTACTTATTTTTTAATTTCGAATGAATATTTTATTCAAATTGTATTTGCTGCCAGTTCTCAAGATATAATTATGTACTTTGGACTACGTGATTTTAAACGCGCAATAATGTTTATAATTGTTAATTTTTTTTTTATTTTTGTTATTTTTTTTTACGTATTATGTTAACCCGGCATATAAACTGCCACTATACAAAGTTTCGTCTAATTCCTTTCAGTGGTTTTTGCGTGATGCGCGTACAGACAAACAAACAAACAAACAAAAATTTTAAAAACTGTTCTAACATGTTCAGTATCTCATTTTAAGCCACCCTGGTTAGTTTTTTTCCGAATACATTCAATGTACAGACTTTCTTACCTCTACGATTTTATTATATGTATAGATATTCGTTTATTGGCACATTTCTTTTTTTTTATATTAATTTTACATAAAAAACTTAAATCTAAAATTAATATAAAATAACAAAATGGAATTTCCACCACCGGAGGCGGCGGGGCGAACCCAGGCTACCGATGGTCGGACCCGAGAGAGAGAAACCTTCGGACGGTCGAGGCTCTTCGCTATCAGCCCATGCTTCGCTATCATTATTATATAATCTTCACAATCTGGCAACACGAATTAGGGCTCTGACAGTGACACTGACAATGGAGCCAACATAACGGCGAAGGGAACTTTTAGTTGAAACGCTCTCTACCTACTCTCATCTCTTCACCGGCTAAGAGAAAGGAAAGATAAGAGAGCTCACAGCGAGTCGCTCATTACTCGCCCCGTCCGAGCTTGCATGTTTAATCGTTGTTTGTGTGCCGGCCTCCTTCAGACGTCTCTGTTGGCGCTGAATGTGAAGACTGCACACTTAACGGGGGTATGACACTCGCGTCTCTCTTGACTGAGAACTATACATACAGACAGACTATAATATACTGAATGTTTCAGGATAGGGTTTTGTAACTTTAGTGTTCGAAAGGGATCCATATTTGAAGACGAAAAGCTCTGAAACTTTTTTCCAGATTCGGTAATTTTATAGTACTTTTTGGTGGAAATCGTTTTATCAAAATTTGGCGGACGGTTAACGTTGAACTTTATTAAATAAAAATAAAATCAATAATTCATGGCTATAAATGGGTATGTTGCATGCTTATACTGCATCTACATAGGTAACATCAAAACACTGAAAGTTCAATGACATCAAAAGAAAAAGGGGGCTGGACTAGGTCATTGCACTCCCTAGACAGAACTAGACAGCATTATTGCCACAGACTTACAACTACCCAGACTTACAATTTCCAATTTTCGTATGAAAAAAAATACAGTATTTCGATTTGTGTGATGATAAGGATTGATTTTCTTCTAATAATGAGTACTTTCTATTCCTGAAGTTTCTCAAACCTATCCTGAAACTCCCTGTATAAAGAGATGCCGTACCTTTCACAGAGTTTGGCTGGAAGAAATCATCTGCAGTGATAAGCCCGCCTTTGCGCACTCCTGCATTTATTGTTTCTTTTCGTGTACTGTTTGTTATTCTTTTAATTGTCGGTAATAAAGATTTTCGATGTTATTCTACACTATACTCAAATCAAAACAAACGTGCAGTTCGCACAACAAAATTTTATGGCTTAGTGAAGGGAGATTCCCTTCACTAAGCCATAAAACTTTATTATGCGAACTGCACGTTTGTTTCGATTTGAGAATAAGTAATTTTAAGCAATTTCGTTCTCACCGTTTCTCTATCGCCCTATCTCGCTCTTTTCAGCTTAATTTCATATGCAGCGTTAATTGTTTTTTTTATTTTTTGTTATTGAAAGCCGGCCGATTCATCCATATGGTGTCGACGCCCATGAACATTCGGTCTCGGTAGCTTAGTGGTGCGATCGGTCGACTGTTATTAAGCAACCCTGGGCGCGGTCAGTACTTGTGACCGCTCGACCGTTGAAGGCTGACCGTGTTTCGGATTCCAGGTTAAACGGTAGGTCCATTCCCTTCTTACCTTACTACTAGGTGGTAGGGTTTATCCCGTCCGGGTTGATACCACCGCACTAAATGAATCGGTCGAAACGGCTATGTAATAAATATTTCGCAATGAAGCACTGACATGGCACCTAGTTCACCCGGTGTTATGGGCTGACATCAGGGATGTTGTAGGCCAACCGTGTCAGTTTCCATAAAAAAAAATCCATTAGGATTCGATATATACCTACAAGCCCTCTTCTATCTCCATTGCCGTACAATTAGGTGAACATGACAAGATGACTTTGAATACATGGTTTCGAAATATTTTCGAGTACCACCTAACAATTATATAGTCAGTCAGCGTGTAAGCGTCCACTGCTGGACATACGCCTCTCCAATTTTCCTCCAGTCCTCCCGGCCTTCAGCGATACGGAACCACTGCTTTCCGCCGACGTACTTGATGTCGTCGTCCCACCTGGCGGGTGGTCTTCCCACACTCCGTTTTCCTGTCCACGGCCGCCAGTGTAGGACACGGTTACTCCAACGGTCGTCGTCTCTTCGGCTAACGTGCCGAGCCCACTGCCACTTGAGCTTAGCCACCCGGTGTCCAATATCGACTACTTTGGTGCGTCGGCGGATTGCCTCATTAATTACGCACCATATCACGTAGCGATATTCCCATAATTTTTTTTAGTAAAAACATCGCATCGTTGCACACCGGGGATTCGAACCCGCGACCGTTCGCATGACAACCTACTTACACCAGTCAGTTCCGTGACATGATATATTTTCGTACTTAAAATAATACTTATCACATTTTTCCGAGCATTTTGCACTTTAATTTTATGTAAACACCTATGATTTTACTTTCAGGAATTTCCGACTCAATACGTAGGTACTCATTAATTCTGCGAAAAATCGTATCCATGAATGAATGACTCAATGAGAAATTGCGTCTTAAGCAGATCTACTTGAGGAAAACTCCAAGATTACGAAGCTTCCTGAAGAAAACAAACGGAAATATTACATGTACATATTTCCGTAACCGTACCGTTTTAAAGGTTTATTTTAACACTAGCTGAGCCCGCGGCTCCGCTCGCGTGAAATTCGTATTCCAAAGAAGAATGTAAGTAACTAAGGGCGAGGCCGAAGGCCGAGCTGCGTTCAGGTAATCGATAAACCTTCTTAAAGAAAGTAACTAACTAAGGGCGAGGCCGAAGGCCGAGCTGCTTTCAGGTAAACGATAAACCTTTCTAAAATAAAGGAAGTAAGTAAGGGCGAGGCCGAAGGCCGAGCTGCGTTCAGGAAGACGATAAACCTTCTGGAAGAAAGGAAGGAACTAAGTGTGAGGCCGAAGGCCGAGCTGCGTTCAGGTAAACCAAAAACCCTCTTCCGCCTTCGGGCCTCGCCCTTAAAGACTTCCTTTCTTCGATAGAATATAATATCGTTTACTCAATCTATTTATTTCATAAAAATAAAAAAGTAATATTAATAACTAAAGAATTAAACCTACCTAACAAACATTAAAATAACTATCAAAACGGGCATTTTCAAATGTTCTTAGAACACTTGCGGCATTACCCCGCTGGATGGCAAGGCTTACCCTTTGAATGAAGTACATAAGCCCTTCATGGCGGGACACCAGTTGCGTCAACCAGCTCAAGCCTCTTTTGGCTTCACTGCTCCACGGACCGAGGGTTTCAACCGCAAACGCAACAAATTCGAAATCTTGAATTATATTTCTATATTTGCTGCGTTTGAGGCTCTCCGCCCCAGCCTCGGCCGCGACAGCCGCTCTTGAAGATGTCCTAACGTGACTTGGAGCCAATATGAGAACAAAAGTGGCGTCCCACATCAAAGAACTACCCTTAGTCCATGGCACTAACTAAGGTGATAGCATCGGGCCTCTTGCCATCCGGCCGGGAATAACCGCGAGGTTCTAGAATGCACGGTATATTTGCCGTTAGAAGCGTGGACTTTATAATAAAATAAAATTTAAATGAAATTAACTCAATCTTAATATTAATTAACTTTATTCGAGATGGTTTAGCTTCTTCCTGAACGCAGCTCGGCCTTCGGCCTCGCCCTTAGTTACTTGCTTTCTTCGAGACGGTTTATCATTTGTCAGAACGTAGCTCGGCCTTCGGCCTCGCCTTAGTTGCTTACTTTCTTCAAGATAGTTTAGCTTCTTCCTGAACGCAGCTCGGCCTTCGGCCTCGCCCTTAGTTACTTGCTTTCTTCGAGATGGTTTTTCAATTATCCGAACGTAGCTCGGCCTTCGGCCTCGCCTTAGTTACTTACTTTCTTCTAGATGGTTTAGCTTCTTCCTGAACGCAGCTCGGCCTGCGGCCTCGCCCATAGTTACTTACTTTCATCGAGAAGGTTTATGGTCTTCCAGAATAGAGCTCGCCCTTCGGCCTCGCCCTTAGTTACTTACTTTCTTCAATAATGTTTTTCTTCTTCCTGAACTCAGCTCCGCCTTCCGCCTCGCCCTTAGTTACTTTCATCGAGAAAGAATATCGTTTACGTGAGCGCAGATCCGCCTTCAGACCCGCCTTTAGTTACTTACTTTCTTTTTTTTAAATACGAATTTCACGCGAGCGAAACCGCGGGCAACAGATATATAAATTTTATTGCACCAATGACAGCGACATAACTTCGACTTTCAATTATTATTTTTATTTATCAAACAATTTGTCACCGGCCAGCTCACGTCGAGATGACAGTTCTCCGTTGTCAACATGACATTTAAAATTGTTTTTTACCTTTACTTTGGATTACGTGATTTTTATTATATTTTTTAATTATTATGTTCATCCGGGATATACACTGTCACTATAAAAAGTTTCGCCAAATTCCGTTCAGTGGTTTTTGCGAGATGCGCGTACAAATAGACATTTTTGCATTTACGATTTTATGATATGTATAGAAAGAATAGATATGTATAGACTATTGTGTTCAAGTTATAAAAAAGAAGAACTGTCATTTTCGTTGTATCTACTTATTTTTTAATTTCGAATGAATATTTTATTCAAATTGTATTTGCTGCCAGTTCTCAAGATATAATTATGTACTTTGGACTACGTGATTTTAAACGCGCAATAATGTTTATAATTGTTAATTTTTTTTTTATTTTTGTTATTTTTTTTTACGTATTATGTTAACCCGGCATATAAACTGCCACTATACAAAGTTTCGTCTAATTCCTTTCGGTGGTTTTTGCGTGATGCGCGTACAGACAAACAAACAAACAAACAAAAATTTTAAAAACTGTTCTAACATGTTCAGTATCTCATTTTAAGCCACCCTGGTTAGTTTTTTTCCGAATACATTCAATGTACAGACTTTCTTACCTCTACGATTTTATTATATGTATAGATGTATAGATAGATTGAAAATGTTTGTGTTTTCGTGATCGAGTATTATTGCCCCGATTTATGAAATTGTGACATTTGCCTGTAGTTTCGCAGATATTAGAGGTACGCGGATGGTAACTTTATGAGATTTTCCAAATTTTTTCAAAAAATTCGTCGGTGAAAAAAATTTTCACCGACTTGGATTGAGAATTTCCCAATAACTTTTTTTTAAGCTCGCTATTCAAGAAACGGAAAAAAATTTAATTTCGGGATTGAATTAAGCTACAGTTTGAGCCACAGAGCATCAAATGCGCGCGCCCGCCCCTCCTAGAGGCGCCCTGAACGCGATTTCCCTACAACGGCGTTGAAGCCTGTGGGCGTGGCCTATGACTTACATATGTGTGTTGTGCGTGTGCATTTGTTTTGTGCGTGTGCCTAACTTGCTCCTCTTTGTGTGTAGTGTCGATACTAGCACACACACACACACATACGAAGCGCTAGCAGCACTGCGTGTAGTTTTTGGGTTTCAAATATTATCGCTTAGGGCACCTCTAGTAGGGGGCGCGCGCGGTAGGTATTTGATGCTCTGTGGTTTGAGCCATCTTAGGATGCGGGCGGACAAAAACTGTAGGCGGTAGCCGGTCCCTTACGCGCGAGCGGTCAGTCTGCGCTCCGTTCACTTATTAAAGAATGATTCCTAAATTCCTAATAACAAATTTTTCAAATTTTATCGTGTGCTATACATATTTCAAAATTACATTTTCAATGCCTTTGATAGTTGCGCGTAGTGTGAGATCTGTAGATTTTTTTTATGGAAACTGCCACGGTTGGCTATACGTCACCTACTAACTCCGTGATGTGATAACACCTTGCTGAACTAGGTGCCACGTCTGCGCTTCCCTTCGGTCGTGCTGGCTGCACTATAAACTGTATTAACAATTTGTTTCAGCGTTTGCGGTATTTTTACAAACATTTTGTAGCGTACCGTGTGGGGTCGGTACTGTACCGTGTGGGGTCGGTACTTGTACCGTGTGGGGTCGGTACTTAAAAAGAATAGCCCCACTGCATCTCTCCCCGTCGCATGTCGTAAAAGTCGACTAAGGGATCGTCAGCCTCGTCAGCTCAGTGGTGCGGTCAGTTATTGGATGGGTGACCGCCCGACCGTTGGAGGCTGACCGTGGTTCGGATTCCACGTTAAACTGTAGGTCCCTTCCCTTCTTACCTTACTGGGTGGTAGGGTTTATCCCGGCCGGGTTGGTACCACCGCACTGAGCGAAACGTCGGTCGAAACGGCTATGTAAATAGTTCGTGTTTTCCGTCCAGTTCAGTGTAGCCGGCGCGAAATGAAGGGAAGCACTGACATAGCACCTAGTTCACCCGGTGTTATGGGCTAACATCACGGATGTTGTAGGTGATGTAGCCAACCGTGTCAGTTTCCATAAAAAAAAATAAAAAAAAAAATTATTAAGGCGGGGCCAGTGTGTCTGTGAAAATGTGATTGTCGGAAAAAAAATGATGTGCTGAATTTGTTTGGTGAGAGTGTCCTGTCGTCGTGGTAGTGTCTTGTGTGTGTGTGTAATGGAACACAGAACCGTTAAACTCTGGAACGCTCTCCATGCCACACATTTCCCCCCAAGTGCAGTCTTGGGGCCTTCAAGAGAGGCGTGAATGGGCACCTGTCAGGCCTGAATAGCATTCACAGCCCCAGCATGCGACCGAATACCTATAGGCGTCGTTAGACACCTTATGGGTTGCTAGGCGCCATATGCCAGGCTTTCAATAAAAACAATTGCTTTGATTTTTTTTATGGAAACTGACACGGTTGGCTACATCACCTACAACATCCGTGATGTCAGCCCATACATAACACCGGGTGAACTAGGTGCCATGTCAGTACTTCCCTTCATTTCAATGCGGCTACACTGAACTGGATGGAAAACACGAACTATTATATTTACATAGCCGTTTCGACCGACGTTTCGTTCAGTGCGGTGGTATTAACCCGGCCGGGATAAACCCTACCACCTAGTAAGGTAAGAAGGGAAGGGACCTACATTTTACGTGGAATCCGAACCACGGTCAGCCTCCAACGGTCGAATGGTCACAAGTACTGACCGCGCCCAGGATTGCTTAATAACAGTCGACCGATCGCACCACTGAGCTACCGAGGCTGACGATTTTTCCTTTGAATTTGCGTACTATGAAAAAAAAAAACTAAATACATTATGCGCTTTGATTGTAACCATATTTAGAGGACGGAACCCTCGGATATCGTCACGTGTAGTAGGTTTGTTGATGTTGTCTAGCGTTTCGGGTTCTCTCCACTGCCGGCAGATGTTCAACAGTGTTCTGTTTTAGATTGTTTGTAAACGATTCGAGTGGCACAGGAGACCCGTCGTGGTGCGATCTGTCGCCGAACAGGGTTATCGCGAGTTTCAGTTATTCTTTCATAATTATATTCTTCCAATCCGTTTTTTTTTTATGGAAACTGACACGGTTGGCTACATGACCTGCAACATCCGTGATGTCAGCCCCTAACACCGGGTGAACTAGGCGCCATGTCAGTGCTTCCCTTCGATCGTGCCGGCTACACTGAACTGGACGGAAAACAGAAACTATTTACATAGCTAGTAAGGTAAGAAGCGAAGGGACCTACAGTTTTTCAAGCTTTTTAAAAAACCGCATGCCAATCGGTAAATCTTTTATTATTACCTACTTAATTATTTGATGACAAACCTTAGCTAACAACACGAGTCAGTAACAACCATCCCGATTAAGCCTTCCAATAAAAAAAAAACGCATCCAAATCTGTCCGTCCGTTCGGGAGCTACGATGCCACAGACAGACACACCCTTACGCACACACACACGTTAACCTTATAACACCCCTCTTTTTTCGTCGAGGGTTTAAAAGATACGTGTGCAGATGAAAATCGTTTCACTTTCTAGCGAGATACCGTCTCTGCAGCACTGTATCTCTTTGACTAAAATGCGGAAAAGGTTTTTGAAGTGAAAACTTCTTTAGCGCGCTTTTTTTAGATCGGTAAAAAATGTTAAACTCGCGTCAGGACTCGCGTCAGATCCGTAGCCTGATCGAACAAGCGTACGATTCGTTGAAATTATGGATGAAAGTTGATTTTTCTGAGAAATAAACTTTTTGATGTAAAATAATTATAATAGTTCTGTAGTGTTAAATTTTTATGTAATATAAATTGTCATGATTGTCTACGATAGCGCAATAAATGAATATTGTATTTTACCACATAAATGATAGTACTTTTTTTATGTAAATCAGCAGGGGTAGGTACCAATTATGGTGCAATCGAAAGATTCAATGTAGTGGTATCAACAGAGGCGGCGCAAGGCGTCGGCGACGTGGGAGACCGCCCACGCCTCGCGGCCCGAGGGGCCTTGCGCCTCGAAAGTTCATGCAGCTTTGATTCATGAAAAATATTCAGCTAGATGTATTAAAAGAGACCCCGAGTAAACATGTTTAGACTTAATCAAAGGCAAACTAAACCATACAATAAAGCCTTTATCCGACACAAGATGGGTAAGCAGGACAGAGGCAGTGAATATTGAAATAATACAGTATAGTGGCTGTATTATTCCGATTTGATGATGTTGTTGAATGTATTGAGTATTGGCATAATTGAGAGAGCCTCGCAAAATTTACCTTGCCAACATCAAATTAAGTTCATGCCCCGCCACTGGGTATCAATTCGGACAGATTTACCTACCACCTAGCTAGTAGGTAATTAGGTTCTACATTTTTACAGTATTCGCTCGCCCAATCCCACCTTTCACATTCGCCAAACCCGCCATAATCTCGCGGCGTAACACCCCTTTGTATTGACTGAATAGTTCTTTGAAAAGCGCGAAACTCTAAATCAGATAATTTATTATTTCGAAATTCCTATAATCCACATAACATACTATATTATACAGGCGGACAGACAGACAGACATTCAGGCGGTATAGACTTAGTAATAGGGTCCCGTACAAAGGATACGGAACCCTAAAAAACTACTTGGAAACTGAATATTGCTATTTAGCATGTTAATTTGAGACTAATTTGAATGAATAATTTTATAAGCATTATTTTTGACTACCACGTCAATACTTTCCCCAGCAACTTTGATCCGTCTACAAGCCGGGCTGACGCCTCCTCGGTGGCGAAATTGGCCATGCCTGTGTCTCCGACCTCGAGCACAGCCACCCATTTCAGTTGCAATAAAAATGTAACAGATCTCATTCGTTCGTTTCCCATTTATCAAGAGAAAAGCTTGTATAGGACATCGTTCACCGACAACGCGTAGCCCTGGGCACCAGCTGTCTATAGCCTTGTATGTGGGTCATCCGTGACGTCACTGCTTCACCTAGTTGGGCCGGGCGGCGCGAGGGGCGGCGGCGGCGGCGGAGCGCAGACGCGTGAGCTAGAGACAAGACGCTCAAGATATCGTCGAGGACAAAAGGTTTGATGGGTCATCGTTTCCCTTCTTACCTTACTAGGTGGTAGGGTTTATCCCGCCCGGATTGATACCACCGCACTGAATGAAACGTTCGGTCGAAACGGCTGCGTAAATAGTTTTCCGTCCAGTTCAGTGTAGCCGATATGAAATGAAGGGAAGCACTGACAATGGCACCTCGTTCACCCGGTGTTATGGGCCGACATCACGCATGTTATGGGTGATGTAGCCAACCGTGTCAGTTTCCATAAACAATAAAAATGTAACCATAAGCGAAACTGTTACATTATGGAGCACAAATCCAAAGGTTGACTGAAAGAATATCTGTAAAGGATAAGTTTAGCTTTGCACCTCATGTAAATTTTACATGTAAAACTTATAACGTGATTTTGTTTCTGTAAAATGTATTTTTTTTATAGTAAGCGCGAAATGTGGCTCCTATTCAGGCCTCTCTTGAAGGACCCGAGACAATATTTGGGGGAAAATATTATGTGGGCAGGGAGAGCGTCCCAGAGTTTATCGGTTCTGTGGAGGAAGGATCTGTAGAGCCAATTTTTACGCGTCTGCGGTAACCCTTTCTATTGATATGCCACATGATGATCCGCCGAAATTGAAAACCTTTTTTTTTAACATTCTAATTTGTCCCAAAAATTTAACCCAAAATTTGAAATTCGTTCGTTTACGCTCTAAGTCCGTTATTGGGTCATCAAACTCTGTACTTACATGTAACAAATTTAAACAGACAGACATACAGACAGACACGAGAGTAATCCTATAAGGGTTCCATTTTTAGGGTTTCGTATTCGTCGTACTCCTACGCCGTCTGTCCGAGGGCCGTATCTCTTGAACCGTAATATGTAGCCCGCTGAAATTTTCACAGAATATATGTTACTATGGCCGATATAACAACAAATAATAAAAATAAGAAAAAGTAAAAAAATCACGGGGGTCCTCATAAAGAAACTAAAAAGTGTATGCGCGCCATCTACCGAAAAGAGTATGAAGCATTTTAACTAATCATGAATTTTAACTAATAAGACGCATTTCATAAAACACGCCATAGATCGCGTGAGTGGCGCTGACACGGCGATACGGAACCCTCGGTGCGCGAGTTCGACTCGCACTTGGCGGGTTATTGGGTCATTTTAAGCGTTCTTACTATGGTTTATCCACCAATTTAGTGAGGACATCAATTGAGTTCGTATAGACATGTCCTAACGTTAATATTATATTTATGTCCATTATAGGATTTTCTAAATAATAAATTCTCTGGTTGGGACACAAGAACGATTTAGAGTTTCGTGCTTTTCAAAGAACTGTGAGTGAACGCGTGAGTGGCGGTAACCATGACATGGCGATACGGAACCCTCGCCTCGGTGCGCGAGTTCGACTCGCACTTGGCCGGTTTTTTTCCTCTTTTGAGGTCCGCAACCCTATAAAATATTACAAAACAAACCGCTCGCATGCATGTGGATGGAATGCATGCATGCCCCCCGCGAAGGCTATATCTTAATTTATGCATATTCACACAGGTAGCGACCGCGCGTGCTACCTGTAGGGCGGCTAGGCTGGGCGGGCCGCCCTGGCGAGGCCATTGACGCAGCCTACTCAATGGGGAGCTCATGGTAAGAAGTACTCAGAAGCGAGATTGCCCATACATTATGTGCTTTTCCCATCTTTCTTCATTTTTTTTTAAATGGAAACTGACACGGTTGGCTACATCACCTACAACATCCGTGATGTCAGCCCGTAACACCGGGTGAACTTGGTGCCACGCCAGTGCTTCCCTTCAGTCGTGCCGGCTACACTGAACTGGACGGAAAACACTAACTATTTACACAGCCGTTTCGACCGACCTTTCATTCAGTGCGGTGGTACCAACCCGGGCGGGTTAAACCCTACCACCTAGTAATATAAGAAGGGAGTCATACATATCCCTTAGTCTTCCCTTCTTTCTTCATATTTTCGATCCTCATAACGCTATGAGGAGGAGGTTTATATACATTTCATTATCTTTTTAGGGTTCCGTATCTGTCTGAAACGGAACCCTTATAGGATCACTCTTGTGTCTGTCTGTCTATCTGTCCGTCTGTCACAGCCTATTTTCTTCGAATATACTGGACCAAAAAAATTTTTTTTTTCGGTACGTACTTAAATAGAGTTTGACGAATCACGAACGTTCTAGCGGAAATAAACGAATTTAGATCTTGGGGTTATATTTTTGGGGACAAATCATATTATAAATTTTTTTAAGTTCATTATGTAGCAAATCGTTGAAAAGGGCTCTATGTAATTTGCTAAATCGGCTAAAAATAGGAAAAAAAAATTGGGAATATAGGTTCTCTCTTATAGTTTACAGGAAAACGTAACCGAAAATGATGCGTCTTAAAGTTCTGTCGGAAAACGGTATGGTACGGATCCTCATCCCCACGCGAGTTCGACTAACTTAACCGCTTTTATATTCAGATGTAAGTAGTGTGTTATATTCAATGTAATTATAGTTTAGAATGGCACTTAAATATTTGGAAAGAACTCCTTGAGTTTTCTTGCCCACGATCCATCCTGTATATATGCGGTGTCAATGAAATATTGTTAAAGTTTTTTTTTTATGGAAACTGACACGGTTGGCTACATCTCCTACAACATCCGTGATGTCAGCCCATAACACCGGGTGAACTTGGTGCCACGTCAGCTTGCTTCCCTTCGGTCGTGCCGGCTACACTGAACTGGACGGAAAACACAAACTATTTACATAGCCGTTTCGACCGACCTTTCATTCAGTGCGGTGGTACCAACCCAGGCGGGTTAAACGCTACCACCTAGTAATATAAGAAGGGAGTCATATCTCTTAGTCGCCTTTTACGACATACACGGGGAGAGATGCAGTGGGGCTATTCTTTTAAAGTACCGGCCCCACACGTTTTCGGCGAAATAGTGTCTGAATCTAACTCGCAAGGTTTGACTGGAAGAAATCACTTTACATAAATGTCCGCTTTGCTAATTTCTGTATTTTCTTTGTTTCTTCCACTTATACTGTTTTCGGTCAACTGGTGCGCAATAAGCAGTTTATATTATATTCACTATTGTTACGATGGACATCCGTTTGTCGTTGACATTGGGTTTTTGAGAACCCATCGGTTCTCAAAATCGTTTCTTTGTCGCTCCGCCATCGTGTGGAAATGTCTTCCTGAGAGTGTGTTTCCCGAATCCTTTAACCTGGGTGTCTTACTTAACACGTCGTACGAAGAGGCTAGATAGCCTAGCAACAGTCTGCAAATCTGTTGGCATGGCATCTGTGTGAGTGTGGTTTCGCGAGGAGAGGTGTTTTTGGCTCTGTCGACTGCACCAATGTCCCTCGGTACAGCTACCCATGTAATTGTTTTTATGGAAACTGACTGACACGGTTGGCAACATCACCTACAACATCCGTGCATGTTAGCCCGTAGCAACGGGTGAACTAGGTGCCATGTCAGTGTTTCCCTTCATTTCATGTCGGCTACACTGAACTGGACGGAAAACACGTCGTTAATTTTCATAAGAAAATATATGGATACGTGGAAACGTAGAGCACTGTGATCAGAATCCACATATCAGCGTGTTCCCGAAGAAGGTCCGGAGAAGACAATGTAATCGATTTTTTTTATAAACCTAATACTTATATAATATTAATTGTATATTGTACATTGAAGATTCATAATATGACAGTGAAACTACTCTTGAACTTGTGACAATTTGTCGACATAACACACAGGAGGGGACGGAAAAAGGATCGCAGGGGTTTTTATTTTTATTTCGTATGAAAAATTTACAATTTTGTATGTATTTTTAACTTTTGTACGATGAAGTCATCTTACCATCATTTAATCGAGTTGTTCATACTTTTTATTTTTTATTTAAGTTTCTATGTTATACTATATTGCACTTATTCTATTGTTTCTTTCTTATGTAAATCAATTCTTAGTTCATGTATTGTTATCATTTGATAGATAAATCGGGTGTTAAATATTTCAAAGTTTTACCTAGTAATAGGGTAAACATTTTGTAAAAAGAGAAAAATCTAAAATCAATGAATGATCGGTTACTTCAATATATAAGTTCTTTCTTTTATTTGTAATGTTACATTTAATAAGATTTATTTATAAAAAATATTAAAATTAATTATAGTAATTAATTTGCCAAAACTGCCATATAGATTGTTTACTGAATTGTGAAAGGTGCATGATCCGTCTTCAAGCCTTAGTGCACTTTAACTATCTCTAATGCGCGGTCCAGGTGTTTATTTCCACGGCGGAGCTCAATGGCGTTGTATGTGGGTCACGGGGTCGTGCACCGATGACGTCATCGCTCGTCTGCGTCATACCTCCCCCCCCTGCCTTTCTTCCTGCCGCGCGCCGCCCCCCGCGCCGCCCTAGTTGCCGCGCGGCGGAAGCCAAGGCGGAAAGCAAGGCGGAAAGCTCAGAACCGCACGGGCGCGCGGAGAAATGTATGTAGGCACGTGTAGGTGTAGTGTTGGCGTTTGATTGTCAGGTGTGAAATTGTTCGATTGATTTTTTTTTATTGATTTCATATCATGATTTTTTTTTTCTTTTATGGAAACTGACACGGTTTGCTACATTACCTACAACATCCGTGATGTCAGCCCATAACACCGGGTGAACTTGGTGCCACGTCAGTGCTTCCCTTCGGTCGTGCCGGCTACACCGAACTGGACGAAAAACACAAACTATTTACGTAGCCGTTTCGACCAACCTTTCATTTAGTGCGGTGGTATCAACCCGGACGGGTTAAACCCTACCACCTAGAAATATAAGAAGGGAGTCATATCCCTTAGTCGCCTTTTACGACATACACGGGGAGAGATGCAGTGGGGCTATTATTTTAAAGTACCGGCCCCACACGCTACTTTATAAGAATAGTTGTAGGTATAATTTAATTATGTTAATTAAATTATACAATTAAGATATTTATGTAAATCTGCAATTCTAGAATTGTATTGTTTTTAGGGGTTTTAACAATAATTTGCAGCATACGTTTGTTATATTATTTTTATTTCATTTAGAAGGATAGATGATAATATGGTCTGTTCCAAATAAACCCGGATAAAAAGTCATTGACCTTTGAGTGCTATCTCCCTTGCACAAACGTGAAACGCTAAGCGCCGTCTCTCTCCTGCGCCGGTGTCGTGGCACAAGAAAGAGACGGCGTTTAGCGTTTCACGTTTGTGCAAGGGAGCTAGCACTCAAAGGTCAATGACATTTTATCCAGGCGTATTTGGAACAGACTATAGATACAAATGATTTAGTGCGCCAAGAACATTTTACAGAAACACCGATATACAGGATGTTTGATGACTATAGGTCATAAAGTAAACCAGGTACTCCTGAGCCTCTTTGGAGCATTTTTTTTTCCATACTAAACTAAATAAAATTATTTAGTTTAGTATGGAAAAAAAAAGTTCACCGTAGAACAAAATGTCATCTAAATTTTTTGCTCCAAATAGGCTCAGGAGTACCTCGTTTGCTTTATTTTTTTTTTACTTTTTTTTCCATACTAAACCTAATAAAATTATTTAGGGTAGTATGGAAAAAAAAAGTTCACCGTAGAACAAAATGTCATCTAACGTTTTTGCTCCAAATAGGTTCAGGAGTACCTGGTTTGCTTAATTTTTTTTTACTTTTTTTTCCATACTAAACCTAATAAAATTATTTAGTTTGGTATGGAAAAAAAAAGTTCACCGTAGAAAAAAATGTCATCTAAATTTTTTGCTCCAAATATAGGCTCAGGAGTACCTCGTTTGCTTTATTTTTTTTTTACTTTTTTTTCCATACTAAACCTAATAAAATTATTTAGGTTAGTACGAAAAAAAAAAGTTCACCGTAGAACAAAATGTCATCTAACTTTTATGCTCCAAATAGGCTCAGGAGTACCTGGTTTGCTTTATGACTTATAGTCATCAAACACCCTATATAATTTACATGAGGGGCATAGGCGGAATTATCCCTTACAGGAATTTCTTCCAGTCAACCTTTGGATGTTAGAGAGTCGTATGTTGTGAAACGTTAGAACGTGGAAATTAAATTTCCAACCAGTCCAGCTTTTTAGAGACACTTTTGACAAGCGCGCACCTCTTTGTCTTCCTTATCTTTAAACACGCACAGACGAGACAACGCTTTGGAAACGCAGGGTATAGTTACACCACAACGGGCCGCTACACCGGTGTGATAAGTAGGGCGAGGGACAACTGGACAGTGGAAACCGAACAATCTCGTAGGGAGAGGGAACAACGAGGCTCGCCGGAAGTCAGGAAGTTGTATGAGATGTGTATTGTTAGAGCGCGTCGCACCGCGAAGACTTGACGGGTCGGTCGACTGGTTGTTAAGCAACCCTGAGCGCGGACAGTACTTGGATGGGTGACCGCTCGACCGTTGGAGGCAGACCGTGGTTCGGATTCCACGTTAAACTGTAGGTCCTTTTCCTTCTTACCTTACTAGGTTGTAGGGCCTATCCCGCCCGGGTTGGTACCACCGCACTGAATGAAACGTCTTCGGTCGAAACGGCTATGTAAATAGTTCGCGTTTTCCGTCCAGTTCAGTATAGCCGACATGAAATGAAGGGAAGCACTGACAATGGCACATAGCTCACCCGGTGTTATGTGCTGACATCACGGATGTTGTAGGTGATGGAGCCAAGCGTGTCAGTATAAAAAAAAACTTATGCGACAAGCGAGAGGGTGCACAGAAGTAACCTAGTGAGACATTTCTTTATTCAGTCAGTCAGTTAGTCAGCGCATATGCGTTCACTACAAATTATTGAACAACGAAAACCTTTGGTACAAGTGTCCATCTCCCAACCTTTTTTGTAGGTAGATCTTCATAGAAAAAAGTATGGGCACCACTGGTATATATTTACATTGGTGCAAACCGCATCAAAATATGTTAAGTGGTTCCAGAGTTTACCTCAAACATACATACATACATACATACAGAAAGACGTTCCCTTTTATAAGAAAAGAGTAGATAAAGATAGAGATAGAGAGAGATAGAGATTCTACATACTTAAATATACATTTATACGCTGTCAAAGTTATACATAACACTCCTTTTTATGTAATGACATTTTTTAATTAAGGGGTTTATTGTTAGGGGTTTATTGTTAGGTTTAATTTCATATGTTAATTTTATTGCTCGGATCGAAATAGAATTATTGTTATACATCTGACATGTCTAAGTGTATAAAATGTAGCAAAGAGACCAATAAAAGAATTCAATTGAATTTTGGCTTCGCCGTAGTCGGGTAAAGATGAAAAAATAAATGCATAGAATAGAATAGAATAGAATAGAATAGAATAGAATATAATATAATAGAATAGAATAGAATATCCTTTATTTACCGGACTTATTACCTATGGCAATCTCTGCCAGTCAACCTTCTTAATTGAAAACATAATATGAAGGTAGCAACAAAAGAAGAGAAAATGAAAGAAACTTAATACTAACGAAAGTTAATTAATAAAAGTATACAAGCAGACGTGAGGCATAATATATACAGTTACAGTAATATAATATATTACATAAATATAGGGCATATTAACATACTAAATAAGAATACATAGACACATACTTATACATGTATTATGTACTAACAATAGATACTCGATGCATAGGTAGTTAGACAAACATAATACGTATGTATGGTCATTGGTCGTTTTTATGTTTACACGCCCGCCTTCACTGCAGCGCGCCCCGCCCGCCTAAGTTCTGTGCGAGCCGCCTAACAGTAGAGTTACCATCCGTCACTGTACGAACCGGATAACCTGGGAGCACCTTGCCCGGGAGTCTAGGTGATAAAAAAACATTTCCGGATATGTAATTTTTTGTTGGCTTTGCTGCAAAAATAGAAATGTTGGCATGGCGGGGCGCGCCGCTAGATCGAATAAAACAACAAATTTATTTTATACCTAGTAAGGAATTAAAGAGATTTATTTGATATAAAATGAATACAAAATTAAAATGCTAAACAAACTACTTACATAACTATATAAAATATTTCACTGAAATTTTGCCTGGGGATGGAGCTGAGTGTTCCCAGCATACTCGCGGCATTCCCACGCTGGATGGCGATGCTGACCCTCTGTTTGAGATAAACTCCTGAACGAGGGTCGCCCGATATAATTTTTAATTTTGAGCCTAAAGTGTGCGCAAGATTTTTTGCTTCCTTACTCCAGGGGCCTAAAGTTTCGACGGAGAAAGCCAAAAAGGAATATAAATTGTACGTACTATATTGAAGATTTAGATAGTAGTTAAGTTCAAGGTAACCAACAGTGTCACGCTGCTTTTTAGGGTACCGTATCCATATGGAAGCCTATTACTATGCCTGTGCCGCCGTCTGTCTGTATACCCGTCCGTCGTCCGTCCGTTCTGTCCGCCCTAGGGCTGTATCTTTTGAACCGTGATAGGCAGCCGGTTGAAATTTTCACAGAATTCTCGTATGTGTTATTATGGCGGATATGCCAGGACTCCGAACCGTGGAGCAATTTTTTCAAATCAGAAAAAAACTCATTGATACGAGTACAGTGTACACGCCGCCGGTTGGATTCGAACCTCGGACTTCTCGCAAAAGAAGCCGACGCACGCCGAGGCAACTCGGCCATCCGCCGCCTAGCCGTCCTAGTAATAAATAATATTGTTGTATATTGTATATTGTTTATTAAGCATTCATTAGACAGCATGACTGTACTCGAATTTGTCACAATTTGTTCTATCCGATTCGATTACACCCACGAAGAAGAACCGGTAAGAAACTTCGCAGGGTTTTTTTTTCATAATAATTTTTACAAGCATTTAGTGACTATCCACATAATAACACCGCCTACAGTGGATTGAAAATACAGCTTGAGAGCAAGATCAAAAACAGATTTTTGTTTTGTTTTTGAAGTTCTGACTGCAAGGACTTAATTTAGTGGATCAGGTGTAAAGAGCCTTTGTCAAATTTTTGATACGTCATTTGTATCAACTCAATAATGTTAGTAATAAGTATACATACTACAACGTAGTATTGTCAAATAATAATAAAAAAATTATATTAAAAATATTAAGATATATTAAGATAATAGAGGAATAATAATAAAAATAACGATCGTCGATATCGCCGTGCCGCACGATGGTAACCTCGTCAGTAAGGAAGCTGAGAAGATTTTAAATAATCTGGATCTGCAGCACGAGGTTACCAAAATGTGGCCCGTCGACTCGACGATCGTTGTGCGGTGTGCCCATAGTCGTATCAGCGCATGGGCTGATAGTGAAGAGCCTCGACGATCACCTTGAGAGGCTCTCGCTGAGTGGTTGGGTCAAGGGCTAGCAGGTCTATTCTTGTAAATTCTGACAGCGGAATCAGCGCTGTTGTGGCGCTGAGAGCCACTTACCAAAGTGGCTCTCAGCGCCACAACAGCGCTGATTCCGCTGTCAGAATTTACAAGAATAGACCTGCTGATCCAGAAGGCAGCCCTGCTGGACACTGCACGGAGTCCGGAGATTTCTCTCTTTGGGACCCGACCATCATCGGTAGCTTGGGTTCGCCCCGCCGCCGCGCCGCCGCACGCGCCGCCGGTGGTGGAAACTCCGTTTGTTTTTGTATCAATTTTAGGTTTTAATTTTGTAAAAATGTAAAATTTATATAAAAATAAATGTGTAAATAAATAATAATGATAAAAAATATAAAAAACAAAAATTATATAGGTATACAGACGTAAAACGAAAGGAAAATATATAGTTTGGCTCTCAAAAGGTTGAAAGTCACTGTCGTCAGTCTACTGCAATCTACTTGAATAAATCAGTGCTTTAGGGTAGCGCCCCTGAAGATAAAGGGCAGTTTACGCTCGCTATTCAAGTTTATGGTGGCGTGAGGGCGTCGGGCGTGGCACCGGCGTCCGACAGGAAAGGACTAACTACATCGGATTCGATCGATTATGCAAATGTATTAATGTTAATTTTTTTATTTTTATGGTTTCGTACCTCAAAAGGAAAACAACTGAACCCTTATAGGATCACTTAGTTGTCCTTCCGTCAGTCTGTCTGGACTATTTTTCTCAGGAACGGGTAGAGGTATCAAGTTGACATTATATCAAAAACTACAATTTAAAAAAAAAATATTGATATAGGATGACAAGCTGTGCCCGCGGCTCCGCCCGCTCTCATATTTCACTTCACTGCTAACCTCATAAGCTATTTAGCGTGATAGTAAGTAGCCTATAGTTGATGGGAAGAATCAAGCTATCCGTAGAATTTTGTTTTATTAAAATCGGTTCAGTGGTTCTCGAGTTATAAGCGGACAGACAGACACTCAGACAGAAAGCAGACGTTGGATTTTATTATAGGTAAGGAAGGAAGGAAGGAAGAGAATTTATGAGGGGGCAAGGAATATTTATAACTATAAAACATTATAGAATTATTAATCAAAAGTATCAAATAAATAATTTTAAAATGTATTTATTTTGTTTTGTTTTATTATTAACAATTTATATTTTTATTTTTGGTATTTGTATGTTACTCGCAAGTCAACACAATCAAAAGACACATCCATTTATGTCACATAATTTGATACTCGCAAACAGACTCATCAAAAACCTATAGGATACTTTCCGTTGACTTAGAATCATGAAATTTGGCAAGAAGCAAGGTCTCACAGCACAAGTAAAATTAAGACACAGCCAATAACACCACTCCTCGCGAAAAGACGATCAGCGAAACGGTTTACGGTAATAACTAGACGAAAAACTTCAGATTTCCCACCACTTAGATGTAGTGCAGCCGACATGAAATAAAGGGAAGGACTGACATGGCACCTAGTTCACCCGGTGTTAATGGGATGACATCACAGATGTTGTAGGTGAGGTAGCCAACCGTGTCAGTTTCCATAAAAAAAAAAGATTTCAGTGACCACTCCGCACTTAGTTTTCAGCGCGGTGGTATCACTATCAACACGGGTTAAACTCTACCACCTAGTAAGGTAACGGGAAGCAGCCCCGTTTCCCAGTGTATATCCTTTGTCTCACTCCACGGGCATACTTCATCTATGATTTCTCTCGTAACGAAGTTACCACCGACGCTTGTACTGGTCCATTGTTCGCGACGCTGCTGTAGCCACGAGGCTGTAGCCAACTCGGCGACGCTTTTGTGCCGGCCGTCGCGACGACGGCGGCGTCGCGCCGGAACCGAGCGGGCACAATGGAGTTTGCCGAGGGAACTCACACGGCCGTTTCAGAGGACACCGCCAGTGTCAATCTCGCGAGAGATGGGCCGGTTGATATTGATACAGTCTTTATCGCTTGTTCAACGATTCCCGCCGCTTCGCTTGACTTTAAAAGGCCCCCGAACCTTAAAAAGTCAAAAATAATTTCCGTTTACTTACTTAATATTTTTTTAGATAATATTTTAAATAGTTTTCCATATAAAAAATATGAAAGTTAGGCATAAAATTGCTATATTTTAACATTTTTATAATCAAATAAGTATATTTAATTTAAAATGAAATAACGAAAACGGGACAACATATTATCTTTTACACACAACAATTTTAAAATGGTAGTGCAAGATTTACGGGTTGGAAAGAGAATTTCCCTGGCGTATGAGAAAAGTGGAATTCCCGGTTCTCTTATGAACTAAATAAGTGTTGTGGTATAGGCGCATCAGCTAATAGCCTATTCATAATAATAAAATAATCTTTGGGTATTTCGGTATTTGGACATTTCTTGGGTTTACGAAGGTTCTAACGATTTTTGAGTTGTAGGTTTTGCGATATCTAGTGAAAAATCTATTTCAATTCAACAATGTTAAACCTCTTCACACAAGCAAGACATTTCATGTAAAAAAATGTGAAGAATAATTTATGAATGTTTCAGGATAGGCTTGAAAAACTTCAGGAACAGAAAGTACTCATTACTAGAAGATAAAAATTCTTATCAGTTATCATATCACTTATCACTCAAATCGAAATTCCGTATATCTTTTTTCATACAAAAATTTAAAATTAAACTCGATGGACAGTGAGTATGGGGAGATTTGGCAACAGTGCTGTCTAGGTCTAGGGAGTGCAATGACCTAGTCCAGTGCCCTTTTATCTTTTGATGTCATTCAAATTTAAGTGTTTGGATTTTACCTACATGCAGTTCAATTCTACTAGTTATCATGTAAATTAGTCATTTAAATTTTTATTTAATAAAGGCGGCCGTTGAAACGAATTTCACCAAAGATATAAAATGACCGAAGTGGGAAAACGTTTCAGAGCTTTTCGTCTTCAAATATTCGAAAGGGGTCCACCCTTTCGAAACCCGAAGTTACGAAACCCTATCCTGAAACACCCAAGTTTTTTCATTAAATATTTCAATACAACATCATTAAAACAATATAAAGTGATTAGGCTTTCAGTAACATATAAATAAAACGACACAGCAACAAACTACGTGCAACAAGGACATAATAATTAGTGCCTAAACTATTTCAGGAAGGATGGAGGAGGGGAGGGAGGAGGAAGGAAACAGGATAAAATCTCACCACACCCGCACACGAGTCATGCGTTTCACCTTCACATTAAAATTTTCCTTATTGTAGCCCATCTTTGAATGTTCGACCTGCAGTCGTCAAGGAACAAAATACATTTGAATAGGTAATTCCTAAGCTTTATCTTTGGGTAAATAACATTTTGCTACGTGCACGCGTGTGCAAAGAGGATATCAAAGAGGATATAACCACGAGGATATCGCGTGTGTATGTCATGGAATTCTATTTTTAAATTTGTAGACGATCTCTGAAGATGTCAAGATTCAATCGCCAGGTAGTGATTGGTTTTTTTTAATTCATGGCTTGGATGCCAGATATCCTTCTGTCATTTATGTTTTTTCATTATAGTTACATCTTTTCCATTGTGCGTATTCTTGTTATTTCGAATAGGTAGGTACCTACTCTCATACATACATAAGTCATAATGTCATATTTTCAAATCAATATATGAATTGGCGGATTTTTTCTCCCTGACGTTTTCACCTGTTGATGTTGTGTTGATGTGTCTTTTCTGTAGATAGTTGCATTTTTAGGTATACGCTTACAGGTTTCTCCAAAACATCGTAGGTAGGAATTTACCGGCACAATAGCACCATGAATGAAGCCGCCCTTGCGAACTCCCAAAATGAGGAGATAAACTCAAATCATTGAGTGGTGTCAAGGCAGTGACTGCACTGGCATAATTTTGTTCGCGACTTGGACGCCATAAGACGACGAATCCTCGTCTGTTACCTGAAACGGATCTCCGTCTATGTCACGTAGATTTGATATTTGGAAGTCAACGCTACCTTCACACCCTAACGAAATAGAGCATTCATGATTCCACTTTGCCACTATACATTGCACTTCATTTCGATCCGTCTCTGCCAATGGCATATACTGGTATTTTTTAAATTTTCTCTATAAAGGCTTATAGGTTTTCTTGAGTCAAGATTGCATATTACGCGTGCGTAGCATTTTTTATAAGCCTCAAATTATCATCTTTCCTTAGAAAAGAACTTCGGCACTTTGTATAAATATTCTATTTTTATTTTAGTGTTAAAATTTTCTTGTGCTGGCAGCTTCATAGTTATGCTGGCAGTTGGCAGGCTCTTTTTTCTTATTTTTTCCTGGGTATGGCCTATTCGCTGGTTCCCACTTGACGTTGAGTTTTGGAGCACGTTGTGTATATATATTTTAGTTTTGCCAATTTCAGAATGCTTTTGGTTTTCTAGAACATTTTCACACAAACCATAGGACTCCTTTTTGGGTTTTGATGCAGTGTTGTTAAATGCTTTTACAGGATTTCATACAGTTTCATTAATTAATCGAGCATTTACTGCAACAAGATATTATGCCACAAAACTGTTTTGTCAACCTCCATTATTTAGGTTTTATGTCATGGTACGGTAGCAAACGATCCGTTCAGCTGTAAATCTTGCAAACTGGTATCCGTTTTGTTACACATTTGATCATCGTTAACGTGCGAGGAATCACCGTTCACAAAATACTAATTACTTCACCATTTCCAAAAAAATATATAATTCCACATTTCAGTCACACGTCGTCTTTCTTTGACATTTTGTTCAACACCATCAACAACATTGGTGATTGATTCATCATTAATGATATGCTCAAATGAAAGAGATTTTGTTTCGTTTACATGGGTAGGTACTTGTATTACGCAGTCGGCGTCAATTGCGAGCGGCTTCTCAGTACTACGCAGTTTCGTTGTTCAAAACTTTAGGTGCAATGTAAACATTTTAAAAGCACAACACGGTTCCTGTGATACTAAGACGAGGTGATTATCTTTTAGGTTTTACGAAAATAACCGGAATCAGTCACAGTTTGATCCCAATTCCTTTCTTGCATACGCCAATCTACGCATAGGTACGCATTCCATTTTCAAATCGCTATT
This sequence comes from Nematopogon swammerdamellus, assembly GCA_946902875.1. NCBI lineage: Eukaryota > Metazoa > Arthropoda > Insecta > Lepidoptera > Adelidae > Nematopogon > Nematopogon swammerdamellus. The sequence continues at coordinate 3,170,007 of OX336344.1, forward strand.
ACAGCGAACAACGATGATCTCGTGTGTAAATGGTCGCATATGCTCCTTTTTGACGAATTCAACCTTAGGAGACGGTGACTTCAGAAGAATCTGTTTCAAGGTCTCCACCGCAGGGAGGTAATCAAATCAATGATTAACGTCGTACGCTTGCACGTAGACAGTTCGAGTGCATAAGGATGCATTTTTCACTAGATTCCACATGATTATAGACTGCCAGGCAAGTCCCCTAAAGAAAGTACAGGTGCATGCTAGGATTCTCCCTTGGTATCTTATGATTGAATATTTCGTTGATTTATTCGCAGGCCTAGGAAATTACGAGATACGATTTTCGCAATCAACAGCATTCTTTAAAAGGAAAACGAACTGGTCACCGTAAACAATCATGTCCCAGATTTCGAAGATGTGATCATTAGCGTGATTTAGCGGAGAAACTCCGTGTAACGTGACGTGTAGGAGATCGATCGATGTCGGTACGCGCCTTCAGCGTGCAGCGCCGTGCGAAGGGGGCGGCGGAGGCGGCGATGCCGCCGTCACGCCGCCTCCGTGCGGCCTGCACCCGTGGATGAGGACCTCTTCGGAGGCTTTCGTCGTGTTGTTGAGAGACACGCACTTGTCTGCTGGCGCGGCGGAGGGGCGCGGGGCGCGAGCGCGCGGGGCGGGGTGGCGGGGTGGGGTGCGGCGCGCGGGGAGCGGCGGGACGGGAGGTGTCGGAGGCTGCGGGGCGCGTGTTGCATAACAGCTATTGATCTCGCGCGCGCCGCCCCGAGCCGGGCACGAGCACGCCGCAGCACGACCAGCAGGATGTGTAGGTCTGAAGGAGGGTCCGCCTCCGGCCGAGGAGGGGTCTCCGTTGCCCCGCGGAGGGAGTCGGGCGGGACGGGCGGGCATCTAGGCGGAGGCGCTGGGCGGCCGGTGGCGGCGCCCGGCGTCGACGTGCGAGCGGCGATGGCCCGCCGAGTCGGCCGGGGCGGACGGCGGCCGGCGTGGCGTATCGACGGGCGGCGACGCATGCGCGCGGCCGCGCCCGAGCCCGCCGCGCCGCCGTCCGCCGCCGCGGGAGCCGCTCGTGCTCACCTTCGCAGCCGTAGCCCTGGCCGATGAGCCCCCACAGCATGTCTGAGCAGTGGTGGCAGTAGGTCGGCTTGTGGAAGGTCTTCTTGGCGAAGGTGTGGGAGCGCGCGATCGTCGGTGGCGGCGTGGAGAGCGCGGGGTCGGCGGGTTCGCGGTGCGCCATGTCGGCGCGGTGCCGCTGCCGCGCGCCGCGGACGCTCGGCTCGGCCGCTCGGGGCGGGCGCGCTAGCGGTCATGGCGGGGCGCCGGGGCGCGCGCCGCGCTCGCAGAGCGGCTGTCGCGGCCCACCATCGCGGCGCATCTGACGCGGCGCGGGGCGCGGCGCACGCGCGCTGCCGGCCCCCCCGCGCCGCGACCCGCCGCCGCCGCCGCCGGCTCCGCGCCGGTAGCCTCGCTCCTGCGTCCGATCGATACTCCTCTCGCTCCTCTCATCTGTTCAGTCTGCGACACTACCCGCGCCGCCCGCCCCGCCGCGCCGCCCGGCTACCAACGCTTCAGGAGCTTTCTGCCATTAGCTTTCGGCATTGCTTCCTTATCAATGTGACTATCTCAGACCAAGGCGACCATGCACAATAATATGTAAGACTACTATGCACAGGTGAATGTCTTAAACCTAGCCACCGACACGCAGATGCTCAGCCAGCATTATTCGTCCTGACCTGATATCGCATTTAACTAACCATTTTCCAACGCCTTCGTCATAAACCATACAGCTTCGATCCATACAGCCAATCCGCTTCGCGAAACTAACAGGTACATATCGCTATCAGTTGAACGGAGTTGCTGCAGCTTTCATGCAGTGTTTATAAAACTGATGAACGCTCGCGCGAGGCCACTTCGCCGCGCAGGCGCACTGCCGCCGCCAATCGAAAAAGCTATTGTTTACAATAACGAGAGGACCGGCCCCCTATCTCGCCGCCTCCCCCGCCCCGGAGGAGCTTGGAGCAAAGTATATCTCTAGTAAGTATGAACCGGAGCTTCGTCCGCCGCCGCCCGCCGCTTACTCGGGCGACCGCGGCGGCGGCGGAGGCGGTGCCGCTCCAGCGTCGACTGTCGACTCTGAGGGGTCCTGCCGACTATGGTGCAGTCACTGCAATGTGTGCAGTGTGGAAAGGTTAATAACCCAGCAGCGTCAGGCGCCAGTTGTCTATTTTGTAAGAAAATAGAATAGAATATAATAGAAACTCTTAGTATTGGATAGTGCAAGCGAAATGGAGGAAGAATACATGTTTTATTTTTTTATGAATATACCTACATACATGTAACATACATACCTATTATTAAAATACGTAAATTACAAAGAGCATAAACAGCATCAACTCTCGGCAAGCTGAGAGCTCGTCCTGCCGGCTACGGGGTTTTTCCAGGTTGGGGTCAACTCTCGGCTCCTGCAAGCTGAAAGCTCGTCTTCCCGGCTACGGGGTTTTACCAGGTTGGGGTCAACTCTCGGCTCCTGCGAGTTGAGAGCTCGTCTTCCCGGCTACGGGATTTTTCCAGGTTGGGGTCAACTCTCGGCTCCTGCAAGCTGAGAGCTCGTCTTCCCGGCTACGGGGTTGTTCTAGGTTGGAGAAAATTCTGGTGCAAGGTCCACTGGCACTTCGTTATACTATATCCTGTAAGTATAATCTTTCAGAATTGTGTTCAATAGCGGAGTAATGCGGTCGAATTCGATGTAAAACTGTAGATTCCTTCCTATAGCTTACTAACATACAATTTTTTTAATGGAAACTGACACGGTTGGCTTCTTCGCCTTCAGCATCCGTGATATCAGCCCACAACATCTTAGTGAACTGGGTGCCATTTCAGTGTTTCCCTTTGGGCGTCGAAACTACGAAACTATATACATAATAGTTTCGACCGACCTTTCATTCAGTGCGGTGGTACCAACCCGGGCGGATTAATCCATTCCACCTAGTAAGGTAAGAAGGGAAGGAGCTTTACAGTTTTACATGGAATCCGAACCATAAGGTCAACCTCCAGTGATCGGACGGTCACCCAACCAAGTTCTGACCGCAGGTGTGCTAATGATCATGAATGACAGTCGACCGATCGCACCACTGAGCTATCGAGGCTGAGAGAAAGTACTCTCCATCTTTTCGGCGATAGGCATCGTCGCGTATCCCGATTGCGGCAAATATTTTTGTAAATTTTAGAAATGAAAATTCAAAATGAAATGAAATGTAATTGTACAACAAAAACAAATGAATTAGACATAGAACCTGATGTTTGTTTCCATACGTAGTTATAAAGATATTTTTAACATATAACATTCTCGGATAAATTGGGAAAACTTTTAGTAGATAAATCTGGTGACCGCCGTGCCAAAGCTTTCTTTGTTCGGCGAATCGCCATTGAGATTCAGAGGTGTAACGCGGCGTGCGTACTTGGCACTTGCACCGGTGCAGCGACTCTGTCAAATTTAAATGAAATATTTTATTTATAGGTAGTTTTAATTTTTATTCATTTATTTTTTAGGTTTAGTTTATAAGTCATTTTAGTTTAATTTTATTGTATTAGGTTATTTTGATTAATTTAAATAAAAACTAACATATCATAAAACTGCATAAACAAGGAGACAATAAACTATTATTAGCTGATGTCCCCGTCTAACTGTTTGCAAACACTGCCCCCCTAAACTAGTCCGAAGACTGTATTATAGGTGGCAGTACTTCCACAGGAAACAAACTGAGCGGTTAAAAAGTTAATATGAAAATCAAAATCAAAAGAAAAGAAAAACAATAAACAAACTAGAGATACAACATAACTATACAAAGTATATGTACGAGTGAGCGAGCGTGTGTGAGAGAGTGTGGTGTGAAAATAGGTGCACATTGAAAAAAATTCCAGTGAAGTTTCTTGTCAGTTCATGTGTATAATGTACTTTATTACTAGTGAATGAGGAAATAAACGCTATTCTATTCTATTCTATTCTATACTCATTTTTAAGTTTCCGGATTAACAGAGTAGGTTTAAAGACTTACATATTAAGTCGACGTTTCGCCCGCTACGTCACGGGCTTCTTCAGGTTAATCCGGAAACTTAAAAATTAGTATATATAATAACCACAGAAATAGTACTTCTCTGATCTGTGATAATAACAAAGAAAACTTAAAAATATTCTATTCTATACTTCTTCGCTGTGATAAATCGAACTGGCGGTGTTATGGGCTGACATCGCGGATTTTGTAGGTGTTGCAGCCGAGCGTTCAGTGACCACAAATTTAAAAAAAAGAGAGAGGGAGAGAGAGAGAGAGAGAGAGAGAGAGAGAGAGAGAGAGAGAGAGAGAGAGAGAGAGATTTCTGTAACGCGTTGATGACTGCTTCATCATCTTCCAATTTCTGGCCTCTCAGATAGTCCTTTAGACTCGGAAATGAATAGAAAACACAGGGGTGAGTCTGGTGAATATGGAGGATGTTCAAGTGTTTGAAAGCCAGCATCATCAATAGCAGCCATATTATTGCAACTGCGGACTTTTGTGCCGGGGCGTCATCCTGGTGAAACAGAATAAACTTTCGCGACTTTGCAAATGAATGACTCAAGTAAAAAAAAATTCAATCTCCTCATTCATACTTTTTCAGGGTTCCGTATCCGTCGTACGGGACCCTATTACTAAACCTACGCCGTCTGTCTGTCTGTCCGTCTGTCTGTCTGTCCGTCTGTCTGTCCGAGGGCTGTATCTCATGAGCCGTAATAGGTAGCCCGTTGAAATTTTCACAGAATATATGATATTATGGCCGATATAACAACAATTAATAAAAATAAGAAAAAGTAAAAAATTCACGGGGTCCCCATACAAGAAACTAAAAAGTGTATGCGCGCCATCTACCGAAAACAGTATGAAGCATTTTAACTAATCAAAACACGCCGGTGTGCCGACTCGTACTTGGCCGGTTTTTTTTATCTAACATATGGTTTTAGGTAGCCCTACCAGAATTTAATTTGTTTAGTTCCAAGGAGTACCTGTTTACCTAACTCTCACTTTTATTTGAACGCCCTTCGTACATAATAATATGTGTTAATGTGCGGTGTGGACGAACTAAATAAAATAAAAACGCAATGACCCAATTTTTCATTACCTCCTTTTGATAACAAGAACTGCTCAATTCGCTCACCTAGCCTATCGCCGCAACCCTCTAGGCGTGCTACCGGGGTGGGAAGCGTTGTGAGGTGACACGCCACACCCCGCTGGAGGCGTGGTAAAAATAGCCAACACAGTTTCCACTTTCCACCTGATTAGGCACTCCGCCTGATCCTGCTCCCTTGTGCCTATAGTCTGTGTAGACCTCTCTATATTGGGTTGCGGGTTCAAACGAAATATATGCGGAAGAGGCATTCGTTCGCACCGTGGCGTGGGGTTTGATACTTAAATAATATTATCACTGAATCTCTCCACGTGCATGCATGTCGTAACACGTAAAAGGCGACTTCGGAATAAGGATAAGGTGCCGTGCTAAAGAGCGACGTGCTAGCCACTTCTCACCTAGGCACGCTACTTCCACCGAGTCATGCAGTAGGTAAACTTTCGTGCCTTAGGTACTTACTGCTTGATAGTTAAACCTGTCATAGCACTTTATTTATTGGTTTGCAGAAGGTGGATAGGTAGAGTCCCTTGCAGTAGATTAGTCCTTGTGCCTTGTGCTGCTTGTTAGTTAATTTGTCCTAATACTTTGCTGAAGGTGGATAGGTAGAGTTCCTTGCAGTAGGTTAGTCTTTATGCCTGACTTGCTGCTTGATAGTCAACTTGTCCTAATACTTTGCTGAAGGTGGATAGGTAGAGTTCCTTGCAGTAGGTTAGTCTTTATGCCTGACTTGCTGCTTGATAGTTATTTTGTCCTAATACTTTGCTGAAGGTGGATAGGTAGAGTCCCTTGCAGTAGGTTAGTCCTTGTGCCAGACTTGCTGCTTGATAGTCAACTTGTCCTAATACTTTGCTGAAGGTGGATAGGTAGAGTCCCTTGCAGTAGATTAGTCCTTGTGCCCTACTTGCTGCTTGTTAGTTAATTTGTCCTAATACTTTGATGAAGGTGGATAGGTAGAGTTCCTTGCAGTAGGTTAGTCTTTATGCCTGACTTGCTGCTTGATAGTTAATTTGTCCTAATACTTTGATGAAGGTGGATAGGTAGAGTTCCTTGCAGTAGGTTAGTCTTTATGCCTGACTTGCTGCTTGATAGTTCATTTGTCCTAATACTTTGCTGAAGGTGGATAGGTAGAGTTCCTTGCAGTAGGTTAGTCTTTATGCCTGACTTGCTGCTTGATAGTTAATTTGTCCTAATACTTTGCTGAAGGTGGATAGGTAGAGTTCCTTGCAGTAGGTTAGTCTTTATGCCTGACTTGCTGCTTGATAGTTAATTTGTCCTAATACTTTGCTGAAGGTGAATAGGTAGAGTTCCTTGCAGTAGGTTAGTCTTTATGCCTGACTTGCTGCTTGTTAGTTAATTTGTCCTAATACTTTGATGAAGGTGGATAGGTAGAGTTCCTTGCAGTAGGTTAGTCTTTATGCCTAACTTGCTGCTTGATAGTTAATTTGTCCTAATACTTTGCTGAAGGTGGATAGGTAGAGTCCCTTGCAGTAGGTTAGTCTTTATGCCTGACTTGCTGCTTGATAGTTAATTTGTCCTAATACTTTGCTCAAGGTGGATAGGTAGAGTCCCTTGCAGTAGGTTAGTCCTTGTGCCCTACTTGCTGCTTGATAGTTAATTTGTCCTAATACTTTGCTGAAGGTGGATAGGTAGAGTCCCTTGCAGTAGGTTAGTCCTTGTGCCTGACTTGCTGCTTGATAGTTATAACTTGTCATAATACTCTGCTGAACGTGGATAGGTAGAGTCTCTTGCAGTAGGTTAGTCCTTGTGCCTTACTTGCTGCTTGATAATTAACTTGTCCTAATACTTTGCTTTAGGTGGATAGGTAGAGTCTCTTGCAGTAGGTTAGTCCTTGTGCCTTACTTGCTGCTTGATAGTCAACTTGTCCTAATACTTTGATGAAGGTGGATAGATAGAGTCCCTTGCAGTAGGTTAGTCCTTGTGCCTGACTTGCTGCTTGATAGTTAATTTGTCCTAATACTTTGCTGAAGGTGGATAGGTAGAGTCCCTTGCAGTAGGTTAGTCCTTGTGCCTTACTTGGTGCTTGATAGTTAACTTGTCCTAATATATAATTTGCTTAAGGTGGATAGGTAGAGTCCCTTGCAGTAGGTTAGTCCTTGTGCCTGACTTGCTGCTTGATAGTTAATTTGTCCTAATACTTTGCTGAAGGTGAATAGGTAGAGTCCCTTGACTTGCTGCTTGATAGTTATTTTGTCCTAATACTTTGCTGAAGGTGAATAGGTAGAGTCCCTTGCAGTAGGTTAGTCTTTGTGCTTGACTTGCTGCTTGATAGTTATTTTGTCCTAATACTTTGCTGAAGGTGGATAGGTAGAGTCCCTTGCAGTAGGTTAGTCCTTGTGCCAGACTTGCTGCTTGATAGTCAACTTGTCCTAATACTTCGCTGAAGGTGGATAGGTAGTCCCTTGCAGTAGGTTAGTCCTTGTGCCTGACTTGCTGCTTGATAGTTATAACTTGTCATAATACTCTGCTGAACGTGGATAGGTAGAGTCTCTTGCAGTAGGTTAGTCCTTGTGCCTTACTTGCTGCTTGATAATTAACTTGTCCTAATACTTTGCTTTAGGTGGATAGGTAGAGTCTCTTGCAGTAGGTTAGTCCTTGTGCCTTACTTGCTGCTTGATAGTTAACTTGTCCTAATACTTTGTTGAAGGTGGATAGGTAGAGTCTCTTGCAGTAGGTTAGTCCTTGTGCCTTACTTGCTGCTTGATAGTTAACTTGTCCTAATACTTGGTTGAAGGTGGATAGGTAGAGTCTCTTGCAGTAGGTTAGTCCTTGTGCCTTACTTGCTGCTTGATAGTTAACTTGTCCTAATACTTTGTTGAAGGTGGATAGGTAGAGTCTCTTGCAGTAGGTTAGTCCTTGTGCCTTACTTGCTGCTTGATAGTTAACTTGTCCTAATACTTTGTTGAAGGTGGATAGGTAGAGTCTCTTGCAGTAGGTTAGTCCTTGTGCCTTACTTGCTGCTTGATAGTTAACTTGTCCTAATACTTTGTTGAAGGTGGATAGGTAGAGTCTCTTGCAGTAGGTTAGTCCTTGTGCCTTACTTGCTGCTTGATAGTTAACTTGTCCTAATACTTGGTTGAAGGTGGATAGGTAGAGTCTCTTGCAGTAGGTTAGTCCTTGTGCCTTACTTGCTGCTTGATAGTTAACTTGTCCTAATACTTTGTTGAAGGTGGATAGGTAGAGTCTCTTGCAGTAGGTTAGTCCTTGTGCCTTACTTGCTGCTTGATAGTTAACTTGTCCTAATACTTTGTTGAAGGTGGATAGGTAGAGTCTCTTGCAGTAGGTTAGTCCTTGTGCCTTACTTGCTGCTTGATAGTTAACTTGTCCTAATACTTTGTTGAAGGTGGATAGGTAGAGTCTCTTGCAGTAGGTTAGTCCTTGTGCCTTACTTGCTGCTTGATAGTTAACTTGTCATAATACTTTGTTGAAGGTGGATAGGTAGAGTCTCTTGCAGTAAGTTAGTCCTTGTGCCTTACTTGCTGCTTGATAGTTAACTTGTCATAATACTTTGTTGAAGGTGGATAGGTAGAGTCTCTTGCAGTAGGTTAGTCCTTGTGCCTTACTTGCTGCTTGATAGTTAACTTGTCCTAATACTTTGTTGAAGGTGGATAGGTAGAGTCTCTTGCAGTAGGTTAGTCCTTGTGCCTTACTTGCTGCTTGATAGTTAACTTGTCATAATACTTTGTTGAAGGTGGATAGGTAGAGTCTCTTGCAGTAGGTTAGTCCTTGTGCCTTACTTGCTGCTTGATAGTTAACTTGTCCTAATACTTTGTTGAAGGTGGATAGGTAGAGTCTCTTGCAGTAGGTTAGTCCTTGTGCCTTACTTGCTGCTTGATAGTTAACTTGTCCTAATACTTTGTTGAAGGTGGATAGGTAGAGTCTCTTGCAGTAGGTTAGTCCTTGTGCCTTACTTGCTGCTTGATAGTTAACTTGTCATAATACTTTGTTGAAGGTGGATAGGTAGAGTCTCTTGCAGTAGGTTAGTCCTTGTGCCTTACTTGCTGCTTGATAGTTAACTTGTCCTAATACTTTGTTGAAGGTGGATAGGTAGAGTCTCTTGCAGAAGGTTAGTCCTTGTGCCTTACTTGCTGCTTGATAGTTAACTTGTCCTAATACTTTGTTGAAGGTGGATAGGTAGAGTCTCTTGCAGTAGGTTAGTCCTTGTGCCTTACTTGCTGCTTGATAGTTAACTTGTCCTAATACTTTGTTGAAGGTGGATAGGTAGAGTCTCTTGCAGTAGGTTAGTCCTTGTGCCTTACTTGCTGCTTGATAGTTAACTTGTCATAATACTTTGCTGAAGGTGGATAGGTAGAGTCTCTTGCAGTAGGTTAGTCCTTGTGCCTTACTTGCTGCTTGATAGTTAACTTGTCATAATACTTTGCTGAAGGTGGATAGGTAGAGTCTCTTGCAGTAGGTTAGTCCTTGTGCCTTACTTGCTGCTTGATAGTCAACTTGTCATAATACTTTGCTGAAGGTGGATAGGTAGAGTCTCTTGCAGTAGGTTAGTCCTTGTGCCTTACTTGCTGCTTGATAGTTAACTTGTCATAATACTTTGCTGAAGGTGGATAGGTAGAGTCTCTTGCAGTAGGTTAGTCCTTGTGCCTTACTTGCTGCTTGATAGTTAACTTGTCATAATACTTTGCTGAAGGTGGATAGGTAGAGTCTCTTGCAGTAGGTTAGTCCTTGTGCCTTACTTGCTGCTTGATAGTTAACTTGTCATAATACTTTGCTGAAGGTGGATAGGTAGAGTCTCTTGCAGTAGGTTAGTCCTTGTGCCTTACTTGCTGCTTGATAGTTAACTTGTCATAATACTTTGCTGAAGGTGGATAGGTAGAGTCTCTTGCAGTAGGTTAGTCCTTGTGCCTTACTTGCTGCTTGATAGTTAACTTGTCATAATACTTTGCTGAAGGTGGATAGGTAGAGTCTCTTGCAGTAGGTTAGTCCTTGTGCCTTACTTGCTGCTTGATAGTTAACTTGTCCTAATACTTTGTTGAAGGTGGATAGGTAGAGTCTCTTGCAGTAGGGTAGTCCTTGTGCCTTACTTGCTGCTTGATAGTTAACTTGTCATAATACTTTGCTGAAGGTGGATAGGTAGAGTCTCTTGCAGTAGGTTAGTCCTTGTGCCTTACTTGCTGCTTGATAGTTAACTTGTCATAATACTTTGCTGAAGGTGGATAGGTAGAGTCTCTTGCAGTAGGTTAGTCCTTGTGCCTTACTTGCTGCTTGATAGTTAACTTGTCATAATACTTTGCTGAAGGTGGATAGGTAGAGCCTCTTGCAGTAGGTTAGTCCTTGTGCCTTACTTGCTGCTTGATAGTTAACTTGTCATAATACTTTGTTGAAGGTGAATAGGTAGAGTCTCTTGCAGTAGGTTAGTCCTTGTGCCTTACTTGCTGCTTGATAGTTAACTTGTCATAATACTTTGTTGAAGGTGAATAGGTAGAGTCTCTTGCAGTAGGTTAGTCCTTGTGCCTTACTTGCTGCTTGATAGTTAACTTGTCCTAATACTTTGTTGAAGGTGGATAGCTAGAGTCTCTTGCAGTAGGTTAGTCCTTGTGCCTTACTTGCTGCTTGATAGTTAACTTGTCATAATACTTTGTTGAAGGTGAATAGGTAGAGTCTCTTGCAGTAGGTTAGTCCTTGTGCCTTACTTGCTGCTTGATAGTTAACTTGTCATAATACTTTGTTGAAGGTGAATAGGTAGAGTCTCTTGCAGTAGGTTAGTCCTTGTGCCCTACTTCCTGCTTGATAGTTAACTTGTCTTAATACTTTGCTTTAGGTGAATAGGTAGAGTCTCTTGCAGTAGGTTAGTCCTTGTGCCCTACTTCCTGCTTGATAGTTAACTTGTCTTAATACTTTGCTTTAGGTGGATAGGTAGAGTCTCTTGCAGTAGGGTAGTCCTTGTGCCTTACTTGCTGCTTGATAGTTAACTTGTCTTAATACTTTGCTTTAGGTGGATAGGTAGAGTCTCTTCCAGTAGGTTAGTCCTTGTGCCAGACTTGCTGCTTGGTAGTCAACTTGTCCTAATACTTTGCTGAAGGTGGATAGATAGTCTCTTTTTTTTATTGAAACTGACACGGCTGGCTACATCACCTACAACATCCGTGATGTCAGCCCATAACACCGTGTGAACTTGGTGCCACGTCAGTGCTTCCCTTCGGTCGTGCCGGCTACACTGAACTGGGCGGAAAACACAAACTATTTACATAGCCGTTTCGACCGACCTTTCATTCAGTGCGGTGGTACCAGCCCGGGCGGGTTATACCCTACCACCTAGTAATATAAGAAGGGACTTATATCCCTTAGTCGCCTTTTACGACATACACGGGGAGAGATGCAGTCTCTTGCAGTAGGTTAGTCCTTGTGCCTGACTTGCTGCTTGATAGTAAAATTGTCCTAATACTATGTTGAAGGTGGATAGGTAGAGTCCCTTGGAGTATTAGGTTATGGTTATATAATTTGTATGTATATAAACTGGTTTCTCGGAAACAGTTCTAGACAGGTGTAATTTTTTTATAATAAGCGCGATTGTGACGCCGAATCACCCATAAGGTATCTAACGACGCCCATCGACATTCGTCGCATGCGGTGGTTACGAATGCCCTGCCGGCCTGACAGGTGCCTATTCACGCCTCTCTTGAAGGACCAGAGACTGTACTTGGGGGGAATTATGCCATAACAAAGAAAATCAATTTTTTTATGTGGTGCCATCTCTTGTACACCGAGCGAAGCTCGGTCGCCCAGGTATAATAATGGTACCAATGCCGCATTGACATGGCAATGCATCTCGCAGAGTCTCGCTCCAGAGGCGGCGCAAGGCGTGGGCGACGACGTGGGCGGCTGCCCACGGCCTCGCCGCCCGAGGGGCCTCGCGCCTCGAAAGTTCATGCAGCTTTGAATCATGAAAAATATTCAGCTAGATCTATTAAAAGAGACCCCGAGTAAACATGTTTAAACTTAATCAAAGGCAAACTAAAGCTTATTAGAAAGCCTTTGTCCGACACAAGATGGGAAAGCAGGACAGAGGCAGTGAATATTGCAATAATACAGTGGCTGTATTATTGCGATTTGATGATGTTGTTGAATGTATTGAGTATTGGCAAAATTGATAGGGCCTCGCAAAATGTATCTTGCCCACATAAAATTAACTTCATGCTCCGCCACTGCTCTCGTCTTGCGATGGTCCGCCGTGTGTACAAATATGGGTGTATACCTGAAATAAACGTTTAATAATAATAGGAAACACATAATGAAGGACGGTACCATTGACATCTGCCGCGCCTGCCACCAACCTGGCGAGTCCCTCAGACATGTGATTTCCGGTTGTTCGCAGCTTGCCAACACCGAGTATCTGCATAGACACAACCTAGTAGCCAGGATTATCCACCAGCAACTTGCCTTAAAGTTCAACCTTGTGGGTACCGAGGTGCCTTACTATAAGTACAATCCACCGCCAGTTCTCGAGAACGGTCATGTCACACTCTACTGGGACCGGTCCATTATTACAGATAGGACTATTCTTGCGAATAGACCTGATATTGTGATAGTGGACCGGGAGGCGAGGCGTGCAACGCTCGTCGATATCGCCGTGCCGCACGATGGTAACCTCGTCAGTAAGGAAGCAGAGAAGATGCTGAAGTATCTGGATCTGCAGCACGAGGTTACCAAAATGTGGCCCGTCGACTCGACGATCGTTGTGCCCATAGTCGTATCAGCGCATGGGCTGATAGCGAAGAGCCTCGATGACCACCTTAAGAGGCTCTCGCTGAGTGGTTGGGTCAAGGGCCAGATCCAGAAGGCAGCCCTGCTCGACACTGCACGCATCGTCCGGAGGTTCCTCTCTTTGGGACCCGACCATCGGTAGCCTGGGCTCGCCCCGCCGCCGGTGGTGGAAACTCGGTTTGTTTTTATATTAATTTTAGGTTTTAATTAAAAAAAAAAAATGTAAAATTTGTATAAAAAGAAATGTGGAAATAAATGGATAAAATAATAATAATAATTGCCCACAGCTTGAACGGCGCGCCGCGCCGCCGCGCGCCGCCCTGCCGCGCGTTGTCGTAACCGCGCCGTGTCGTCTTTATCGGCACGCGCTGCTGACTCCACTCAGGTCGGTAAGTCAAATGAGATACTACCCTAAACGCTGGGTTGAGTACTGCGGGGTTCCGTTAAAAGCCCCAGAATGCTTCGTGCTTCTGCACGGAACACTGGAGTTGGTCTCGCAGGGGTTGTGGCTTAGAGTTGATTCCCTGGTGCTTCCGTACTTGTATGTAAAGCATCAAACACGGGAATAAGTAGCGAAAGCTGCGAGTGGTGAGCCACTTAGAGCTCCGTAACCAATGTGGAGAATTGGTAGACATGCGAATAATGTAGATCGGTATGTCGGTGCAACACACACATACATGTGGAAGTGGGATGGATTTCTCACGAGCTAATGACGCTGGACGAGAGTCAGTCATTCGAGACCGGTGGATCCCCGATACACATTAGGTGGTGGTCATATGCACTTCCACGCATATACATAGCTGGTGAAAACAAAAGCCGTTAGGCTAGTACAAAACGCTGAGGCCCTGGGCACAGGTTGTGGTTGGATAGGGTGCGGACCCCAGTGGCAGTGAAGGCTTCACCCCCGGCTCTCGACTTCGGTCGGGGGTTCCTTCGGGTGGACGGGTGGTGGCTCGGATCGGCTGGGGAAAGGTCACAGCCTGTGTTTCCCATGGGATTTTTTCGGAAGAACGGATGTTCGACAGAGCAGCTATGGGGACAGAGCAGCTATGGCAGCTACATGATCACTGTACTCGCAAGAGTGCAGGTTTAGACGTCTGGATTTTGTAACTGGAAGGTTGGTATCTCTGGACGTCTATAAACCAAACGTAAATCAATAATGATAGTAAGAAGGTGTACTGGACTAGAGGAGAACACAGCCGAGGCTGCTATGCGGCCATGTTACATCCAGTACGGTGGTACCAACCCAGTCGGCTACAATTTGAGCCAACCACCTAGTAAGGGGCAAGGGAAGGGACCTACATACTTTTAGCCTCCGTACCCGTAATAGTTGATCGTATCAAGGTGAAATTTGGTGATATTATTAATGGTATGGAATATTATTTTGCATAAACTCTAGAAGACATTTTATAAATGTATTTGAAAATGTCTTCTAGCCCACCCTAAACCCCCGGGGGGTAGGGTGGACTAAAATTTTAAATTCAAAATAATACAAATATTGTTTATATCGTAGGTAAGTGTAAAGTGACACATCATTGGAACCGGGTCGACTAGCAAAATAAAAAAAAAAAATTTAATTTAAACTTTTTTAAATGCCTCATTTTCTAAAAAACTGCATAAAATCGTGCCCGCGGGGAGAGTTTCTATACTGTGTTCTGAATGTTGAGCTGTGACAAGACAAGATGTTTTACAGCTGAAAAGGTTCACGCAACAAAGTTCTATATTATATCATTTTCGCTTCTTGCTTTTCATACATACATATAACCATTGACTTATATATTACCATATAACGCGCACTCCGAAATCCTTGCGAAGCCCCTCTCCGGAGGAAAATCTGAAAGGACCTGATTCGCTGATTGTAGTAACTACATAAAAATGTCGTACAGCGGACAGGGAGATATCTAACCTACCTACCGACTGAGACAAAATGGTTTACTTATTTTTACTACATAGCTCTTATCACTTTATAATCGCGCCGTTATTAGTATTATAACGAAGATTATAACCCGTCATTACGTAATAAGCACGAGTAATAATAAGTTACAGAGGACTGATTAATCGCGCAGCACGTAGTAAGAAACAGTCGACCAGAGTTCATCGTTTGGTAAAGTCGTGTCTACTGCTCTGAGTTTTACGAGTTTTTGAACGCACCTTTTATTTGACGTTTTCTGAATTTGACAGCTGCCAGGTGTTATTTTATATTTTTATTTTGCGAGTGAGTGCGTGTTGTGTGTTGACGCGGCTTGACGGGCGTTGGGGAGTGCCGGCCGGGAAAGGCAAGGGTGGTCGAGGGTTGAACCGGCAAAGTACTGAAGATGAGCGCTCCCAATGGAGGGGTTGGCATTGGAGACTCAGAGGTAGAAAAGCGGACTTTTCTCGGGCTCGACTTTAGCACACAACGGGTGAGAATTGTAACAGTTGTACCTATCTTCTGCTTCATTTGAACTACAGTTTCACATAGTTAAATGCCCAATTAGTCGGTTATTTATGGACATCATCACATTTCACACGCACGTTGAGTCACACGCTATGCATGATGATCACCATATATCGTGATAGATCTGCTTTCGACCTTTCTAGGGTTCCGTAGTAAAATCAGGAAAGAAAGTAGTAGCGTAGTAAATGAGTGCTCAAATAAGGTGTGTAGCCGGAAAGCTCGAAAGCAGAAAGTTTGACTTCGGAACTTTGTTCTGACTAGTTATGAGGTAGGTAAACATACTAAAAGTCCCCACCACTGGGGGGTTTTCGAGATATAAGCGAAAAACCGAACAAAAAAGCGAGAATTGGACCTTCTTTGTGACCCCCCTAGGGCGCACCCCCTGTGGTGGGGACTTTTAGTATGTTTACCTCATAACTAGTCAAAACAAGGTTCCGAAGTCAAACTTTCTGCTTTCGAGCTTTCCGGCTACAATCATTCGTTTCCTCACCTACAGGTACAAAAAACAGTTTTAAATTGAGGAAACGCATGACGATAACCAAATCCGGTCCGGTATTCTGCAGTTGCTCAATTATAATTTATAGGTAGGTAATATATAGGTAATATATAGAGCGGAAGACCGCGTGTGGTGGCGTGCCTTGGGAGAGGCCTATGTCCAGCAGTGGACCGATACAGGCTGATGATGATGATGATGATGATGAATATATAGGTAATGTATTTATGAAACAATAATTTGTTTCAGCTGAAAGCGGTGGTGGTGAACGATGCCTGCGCCGTACAACAGGAGGCCGAGGTGGAGTTTGACTCTGATCTGCCGGAGTTCAGGTCTCCTCTCATTATATTTACATATTTGTTCGGCAGTCGAAACCTTTCGTTAACTAAAAAAAAAAAAACTTTTTAGGATTCGATATCTGTATGGAAACCTATTACTAAGCTTACGCTATCTGTCAGTCTGTCATCAGAGCAGCTATGGGCCTCGATCTGGCATACATGATCACTGTACTCGCAAGAGTGCAGGTTGTAGACGTCTGGATTTTGTAACCGGCAGGTTGGTATCTCTGGACGCCTATAAACAAAACGTAATCAATAAATGATAGTTAAAGGTGTCAGTCTGTCATCACTCCATCCTGTCATCTCCATGGGAAACAAAGGTCACAGCCTGTGTTTCCCATGGCATTTTTTCGGAAGAACGGTACGGCTATGGGGCCTCGATCTGGCATACATGATCACTGTACTCGCAAGAGTGCAGGGATGGACGTCTGGATTTTGTAACCGGAAGGTTGGTATCTCTGGACGTCTATAAACAAAACGTAAAGAAATCTGTCTGATAGCACTTCCATTTGTCAGTCTGTCTGTCAGTCAGAGGGCTGCAGCTTGAAACGTAATAGGTAACTACCCGGTTGAAATTTTTTTATATAATAATTTATTTTTATTTTATACAAAAAACACCCCACCACCCTTTCCCCAGGAGCCACTCAGCTTTTTTACATTTTCCTAATAACAGCATAATAATGACAAAGACAACCAATTTTAACCAGATTTAGACATGTACATCTCTGCCTCTTTCCCCGTGTATGTCGTAAAAGGTGACTAAGGGATAAGACTCCCTTCTTATATTACTAGGTGGTAGGGTTTAACCGGCCAGGGCTGGTACCACCGCACTGAATGAAACGTAGGTCGAAACGACTATGTAAATAGTTCGCGTTTTCCGTCCTGTTCAGTATAGCGGACATCAAATGAAGGGAAGCAACTGACACGGCACCTAGTTCACCCGGTGTTATGGGCTGACATCACGGATGTTGTAGGTGATGTAGTCAACAACCGTGTCAGTTTCCATAAAAAAAAACTTTTTTATTATAATAATTCGTTAAATATGAAGATGATTAAATAATAAAGATTTAAGAACAAAGGAAATATTCAAAACACAGCAATATTTAATTGCAAATATTGAAAATCGACAACATTTGTTCACAGAAACAAAATCTTAAGGTGGACTAGGTAACTTACGTTAAGGAGCCAGCTTTAAGGTGTCTAGCGACTCCCATGGACATTCTGTCGCATGCGGGGGCTGCGAATGCCATGTCGGCCTGACAGGTGCCCATTCACACCTCTCTTGAAGATAAGATAAGCATGGTGAGGTGTTGTCCAGAACTGCGGGCGGTGTGGTGAGGCGGGAGGACGGCGCGGTGGAGGCGCCACCGCTCATGTGGGTGAAGGCGCTGGATCTGCTCCTGGAGCGCCTCGTGCTCGCCGGCGCAGACTTCTCCGCCGTGCGGTCACTCTCGGGAGCCGCTCAGGTCTTTTACATTCTCCTAATAACAGCTTGAAAGAACTGAACGGCTGAACGGCAGCTCCATCGATGAGTGTAAAATACATTGTTAAAAGGGAGCTATGTTGTATAGAAAATTAATGGATATAAAAAAAACATTTTAACATAAAATAATCACTAAACACACTAACTTTGATATATGAACGCGGCGGGTGGCCGAGTGGTTTGGGCATCGGCTTCTCATGCTGGAGGTCCGAGGTTCGAATCCGGTCGGCGTGTACCAATGAGTTTTTTCTGACGAAAAAATTTACGTGCATACCTACACCCGCTGCTTCACCGTTCGGAACCGGTGTAAAACTGTAGGTCCCTTCCCTTGCCCCTTACTAGGTGGTAGGCTCAAATTGTAGCCGACTGGGTTGGTACCACCGTACTGGATGTAAGATGGCCGCAAGCAACCTCGGTTGTCTTCTCCTCTAGTCCAGTATAGCCAGCAATCCAGGGTAGTCTCCGGTATGGCACCTACCTTCTCGGAGGTGATATTGGCTGGTTAGAGCATGTGCTTTGGCCCCTCCGACTCAGCCACGCATACCGGATTACATAAAAAAAAAACAAAAAAAATTAACAAATATATTTTTAATATATGTGACTATGTTAGAAATAAAACAGTTTTTTTAAATATCTCGGAAAGTTCAAAATGTACAACATACCCTTAACAATGAGCGATTCAATTCTGCTTTTCTGCTCTTTAGGGTTCCGTACTTTAAAAGGTAAAAACTAAACTCTTATAAGATCACTCCCATGTCCGTCAGTCTGTTACAAAGGTTTTTCTCGAAAACTAAGTAAACTAGAACCTTGAAATCGGGCATTAACCTCTTGGGGTCCAATTCGTTTTCACACTTCGACTCTCTGAGGCCGCGATGGGGGCCCAAAACTTTATTCAAAACATGGTCGCACATTATATCTAACTAAAATATCTGGTACTTGTAAACAAGTAAGCCCACACTTTTTTTCCTTCATTTTATAGGTATTTTCATTAGCTATAAGATGCAAAAGAGTTTATTGCTCTAGCCTCTTTATTTTATGAAATATTTGAGTTTAGGTCAAGGTCGTACCGTGTCTGTACCGTGTGGGGCCGGTACTTAAAAGGAATAGCCCCTCTGCATCTCTCCCCGTGCATGTCGTAAAAGGCGACTAAGGGATATGACTCCCTTCTTATATTACTAGGTGGTAGGGTTTACCCGCCCGGGTTGATACCACCGCACTGAATGAAAGGTCGGTCGAAACGGCTATGTAAATAGTTTGTGTTTTCCGTCCAGTTCAGTGTAGCCGGCACGACCGAAGGGAAGCACTGACGTGGCACCAAGTACCTCAAAGTGTGAAGTCAAAAGCTAAAAAATCCTATAATTCTGAATGGACAAGTATGTATGTATATATTTAGGTATTATGTATTATATAAATTGTAATTCATATGTATTTAATTTAATCTATAAATAGTAATTTATACGTTTAATTAACTAGTATGTACTTATATGTAGTGTATATTATAGTTATTTTCCTTATATTATATTTTACATTCCCACACTCAAGTCTTTTGCTACTACCTACTTATATCTCGCAACATATGACTCTCAAACATCCAAAGGTTGACTGGGAGAAATCCCTGTAAGGGATAAGTCCGCCTTTGCCCCTCATGTAAATTTCTTATTGTGTGTTTATGTTAAATGTTTTTTGGAGCAATAAAGTATTTCTATCTATCTATCTATCTACACCCGGTGTTATGGGCTGACATCACGGATGTTGTAGGTGATGTAGCCAACCGTGTCAGCTTCAATAAAAAAAAAAAAAAAAGGTCGACGGCTTGGACTCAGGGCCCCTCCCCCCCCCCTGGTGGGTATTATTATGTAAGCATTATTATAACGCCGGAATAAACAGGTTAAGATAGCTCTTGATGTTGGATGACTTAAATTTATATAATAAATTTAAGTCATCCATTTATTTATATCTTGTTAATAACTAGGTAGATAAAAATTTATTTTAGATTAATATGCGGATCAGTGGTACCAACAAAAAAAAAGTTGAAATTAACATATCGTGTGGGCTATCATTTGAAATAGCTAACTGTATGGATTCTAATAATATTTTTCGTTTAGTTAATTAATTGATCCATCGCACTATGGAGCTACAGAGGCCGACGAACCTAGCAGTTAGAACTAAGCCTGTGCGGTGTTGAGTTTTCGGAAACCGGTTTTAGGTGTTCGCGACTACCGCTTTTTCAGTCGGTGTACCGGTGTCAACACCAACACCGGTGTTTTGGTTAGCACCGGTGTTTTGCTTAACACCGGTGACATTCACCGGTGGGTGTTTTTATTAATCGGTGTTTGGTTGTAAACAGGTGTTTTTTTTTTTATAAAGAAGTGTTATCTTTCGAATTTAAATCCTAATCCTAATCCTTACCTATAATAAAATCCAACGTCTGCTTTCTGTCTGAGTGTATGTATGTCTGTCTGTATTGTAACTGTCTAATTGTAAAAATGTCCGCTTATAACTCGAGAACCACTGAACCGATTTTAATTTAAAAAAATCTACGGATAGCTTGATTCTTCCCATCAACTATAGGCTACTTACAATGACGCTAAATGGATTATGAGGTTAGCAGTGAAGTGAAATATGAGAGCGGGCAGAGCCGCGGGCACAGCTAGTAATATTATAAATTAGAAAGTGAGTTTGTTTACTTGTTTGTTTGTTTGTTACGCTTTCACGCCTAGATTTCGAAAACACTTGGAAAGGAGTTATATCGCATCCTGGGGAAGTCCCGCCCGCCAGTGCCCGTTACCTAAGCCCGACCCGACTCCCGACCCGACCGACCGACCGACCGACCAACTCCCGCTAAACTACGTTTCGCGCCTCTGTTTTGTGGCATATGAATTGATTTGCACGAAGGCGTCGGTGTCGAACCTGTGCCGTGGTTGAAACCGGTGTAATGGTGGAGAACCGGTTGTGGCTATAACACCGGTACACCGACTAAGGGATATGACTCCCTTCTTATATTACTAGGTGGTAGGGTTTAACCCGTCCGGGTTGCTACCACCGCACTGAATGAAAGGTCGGTCGAAACGGCTATGTAAATAGTTTGTGTTTTCCGTCTAGTTCAGTGTAGCCGGCACGACCGAAGGGAAGCATTGACGTGGCACCAAGTTCACCCGGTGTTATGGGCTGACATCACGGATGTTTATTGTTTATTGTTGTTTATTGTTTATTTAGCATCTATTGGCAGTACACTGCGCTCAGATTTGTCATATTTACATTGTAACATTCCGCCAGTTCGATTATCACAGCGAAGAAGAACTGACAAGAAACTTCACTGGAAATTTTTTCAATGTCCACTTGGTCTATACAAAAATGTTTGCCACTGCCTAGACACGCATGTGCTGATTTGTGACATGCAGCAGTTCATGACAAAGTGAAAACATTTTTACTATGAAATTGTATGGACTACTGGTTTCTGTCACAAACCACCACATGTCGCTATCGCATAACTAATTAATTACATTTATATCGCATCATTAATTATATTTATTTATTATGTTGTAGGTGATGTAGCCAACCATGTCAGTTTCCATAAAAAAAAAAAAAACACCGGGCAGTCCGAATTTTACAACCGGTGTTGACCTAACACCGGTGTTACGTCAACACCGGTTGTATGCTATGCTAAGAGGCCTAGTTAGAACCGCCAGATGCGAACTGTTGCAGCAACACGGCTCGGTGTGGTGGTCGCGCGGTGCCGGCGAGCGGCTCGCGTCGCTCTCTCCCGACGGCTTCCTGCACGAACAGCTGGCAACGTGCTTCGCGAGCGACTCCCCCGTCTGGCTCGACTCCTCCACCACCGAGCACTGCCGAGCGCTAGAGTCCGCTGTGGGTGGACCTGAGGTCAGTTGTTGCGAGTTTTTTTTTATGACCGGACCGGTCCATTATTATTATTACAGATAGGACTATTCTCGCGAATAGACCTGATATTGTGATAGTGGACCGGGAGGCGAGACGCGCAACGCTCTTCGATATCGCCGTGCCGCACGTTGGTATCCTCGTCAGTAAGGAAGCAGAGAAGATGTTGAAGTATCTGGATCTGCAGCACGAGGTTACCAAAATGTGGCTCGTCGACTCGACGATCATTGTGTCCATAGTCGTATCGGCGCATGGGCTGATAGCGAAGAGCCTCGACGACCACCTTAAGAGGCTCTCACTGAGTGGTTGCGTCAAGGGCCGGTGGCAGCCCTGCTCGACACTGCATGCATCATCCCTAGGTTTCTCTCTTTGGGACCCGACCATCGGTAGCTTGGGTTCGCCCCGCCGCCGGTGGTGGAAACTCTGTTTATTTTTATATAAATTTTAGATTTTAAGTTCTTGTTGTTGTATAAATATGTAAAATTAATTTTAAAAAATATGTGTAAATATATAATAATAAAGAAATTTCTATTGAATCTATTTACCGCAGGAGCTGGCTCGGATAACGGGCTCGCGCGCGTACGAGCGCTTCACCGGCCCGCAGATACGCAAAACGTTCACGTGCCGGCGGCGCGTGTACGCGAGCGCGGAGCGGATCTCGCTGGTGTCGTCGTTCGCGGCGTCGCTGCTCCTGGGCCGCGTCGCACCGCTCGACACGTCCGACGCGTCCGGGATGAACCTGCTCGACATCAGCACCAAGACCTGGCACGCGCAGCTGCTGAAGGTGTTTTTATTTAAGGGCTTTTAAAGGTGCCCGTACATGGGGCGATTATCGTAGCGATTGATGTTAAAATCGAACGACTTTATAAAAACCCAGAGGTTTTTTACATAAAAAAAACCCCAGAGAATTTTTTATTTCTTCAACTCTTCCAAATAGGGTATAATGTATTATAAAACAATAGAATAGAATAGAATAGAAATGCTTTATTGCACACAAAAAACACAGATACACAAGACAGAAGATAACATACAGAAGAGCAATAGAAATTAACAATACTTCACATAGAAACAAGAGAACAGTAGCGTGCAAAGGCGGACTTATCATTTTAAGTGATTTCTTCCAGTCAACCTTTGGGTGATGAGAGTAAGTGAGGAAGAAATATGGCAGAAGTAGTGCAGACATTTGGACAGGAAAGTAATATATCGTCGCCTAAGTATCAACACCGAGGAAGTCATTTTTAAACGGAAAAAACATTTTAATATCATTGGATAGAGGATTCAAAGACGCGCCTTCTAATTGGTTGCTTAAATGCCTAACGACCACTCAGATGCCGTAGAGCTCTAAGAATGTACAGCGCGGAAGTCACCCGCTTCGGATTGTTTTGACAAACACAGCGTATGTCATCAGTCCACCATAGTGTTCGCCAAACATACTGAATAAAGGTGAATTTGTCATTTATTTTTCTTTCATGGGATTTCGAATATTACTTTAATACCCTGTAATAATTTAAAATAAAGATGCTTGAAAAACTTGCGAAATAATAGGTTTTTTGTTGTTCCTGTAAAATGGGCAAAAATGACTTCCGCGGTGTTGATACTTAGGCGACGATATATATATCTATATTTATTTATTTATTTTTTAATGAACAAGCAGCTCTAGCTGATGTGTTCATATCAGTTACAATGATGTGTACATACTACATACTTACACAAATATATACATAAACAAATAAAAACATACTTAAAAGTCTAACGACTAATTTAAATCTACATAGTGTCACACGTAACGATGTACTCTGCACCAGGCGTGCGGAGATGAAACGCTAGAAGAGAAGCTCGGAGCGCCGGTGGAGACGTGGACGGAGCTGGGTCCGGTGGCGCCCTACTACGTGTCGCGCTACGGCTTCCGTGCAGACTGCAGCGTGGTCGCGTTCACGGGCGACAACCCTTCTGCGCTCGCCGGTACGTCTTTATAAGCCACTAGCTATTGCCCGCGGCTTCGCTATAGTCTGTGTCCATCCTAAAGGTTCATTCTAAATATTGGTCAAAGAATTTTTAAGATCGGATAAGTGTTTTCGAAGATTACCTCATATAAACTTTATCTCTTAACTAATAATTACTAATTAGATAATACAATTCTAATTTAGCAACTAAATGCTTAACATAAGCATTAGTTTTACGAAAATTAACATCAACATTTTTTTGAGTTTTCTCTTCGTTCTTGCAAAATGGGCTCGTAACATTCAACACTATTTTTCATTATTTGACACACAGTTGAAATACGATCGACAATACTCTCCAAGCTCTGCATCAAGTCCAACCCTAAATAAATAGTTGAGAATGCTTCTTGAATTGGTCGATACCTATTGACTGGGTGTCGGGTCACGCCACGCCGCATTGACCAATCGCATCAAGCCCAAGCCATGCGTCGCATTGGACAATCGCGTAAAGTGGGGCATTTTAGCGCGAAAAATGAAATTCGCGTAATACCGAATCCGCACAAAGCGGGGTCGCGTAAAGCGAGGTATTACTGTACTTGGTTTCTTCTTTTTAAATACGAATTTCACGCGAGCGAAGCCGCGGTCAAAAGCTAGTAAATAATAAAAGAAGGATATGTTCGAATTTAATTATGATTTCTGTGATGATTTTTACCAGAGTAAGTTAAAGAATTTATCGTTGATTAATTTAATTGATTAATTTATTTTTTATCTCTGTACACCGTGATCAGTTTCCAAAATGAATATATTTTATTTGTTGTAGCCACCGATACCGGGGTCAGTGGGTAAAAACATTAATCCGTTTTTTCAATGGAAAGGGATCCCGGTATCAGTGGATACAAATCGGCGTGATCAGTTTCCAATTCAATCTGATCCCGGGATCCGTGGAGACAACCCCGAAAAATATATTGTTTCAACAGCAATATTGATTTTGTCATACAGTTAATAGAAATGACGTCAGTTTTGCGAGGGGGGGGGGGGGGGGGGGGAGGGGGGGCATTACATAATGACGATAGGATAATCGGCAAAAATCTATTACGTAATATATGAACGGGTCCCAATAACGTTCAGGTCTGCGGCTGCGCGCCGGCTGGGTGGGGCTCAGTCTCGGCACGAGCGACACTCTGCTGCTCGGCCTGGCGCGCGCGCGCGCTCCGCCCGCCGGCCACGTGCTGCTAGGCCCGACGCGCGCCGCGCCCTACATGGCGCTCCTGTGCTTCAGCAACGGCTCCCTCACGAGGCAGGCGCAGCGGGACAGGCTCGCCGGTGCCAGCTGGGATAAGTTCAACGAGATGCTGGACTCGACCGTTAGGGGAAATCTGGGTAATATGGGTGAGTTCCATCTCAAATTTACTCTTACTCTTATGGAACGTACAGGTAAAAATATAAAAAAAAAAAACCGAAGTTTCTTGTCGATTCTTCTTCGTGGGTGTTATTGAACCGGATAGCACAAATTGTGACAAGTTCGAGTGCAATTTAACTGCCATATGAATGAATACAATATGTATGTATGTATGTATTTTACTAGAAGACTGATAAACATTTGAGTAAAATTTGGGCAGCAAATTTTTGTTTTAGAACGTTTGTTCCCGGTGAGTATGCTCCTTTACGCATACCGATGTCAAATGTACATTGCACACGTAACGCCGGTCAGTAACCACCTTTACACAATTTAATGTACGTTCGCAGCGAGCATGTCGTTATGCCGTTTGCTAAAAAACAGTGTAAAAACATGCTCGTTGTTCGCCCGTGCTCCAGATTCCTTGCCACTTGCAGTCAAGATGTCGGACTCGCCGCGGCGTACTGACTGAATCGCATAACACTCAAAGGATTCGCCAAAAAACCGACAGCCTGGTGGAGCACTTGAAGCAAGCAACGAGCGGCTCGCTGCTCGTTGCTCGCTTCGAGTTTCCCCGTACTGACTGCACGAATGCTCGCTTTGTAACATGTTACATTACATCGCGTAACGCCGGTCAGTACCCACCTTTAAGCATACTTATTGCCGATATCTTCGCGAAATTTCGGGTACAAAAGCAGGCCAGGGCCCGCCGGACGTTTGGGTTGTCGAAGAACTGCTCGATGCTTTATTCTTTTGAATTGTTTCTCCTAATAATGGTAATGTTTGCGTTGAGGCGTGTACTACGACACGGCGGAGATCGTGCCGCGCGCGCCGCCCACGCGCCGCCTGTGGGACGCGTCGGGCCGCGTGCTCGGCAAGCTCCCGCCGGAGATGGAGGTGCGCGCGCTGCTCGAGACGCAGGCGTTGGCGCGACGCGCGCACGCCGAGGACATGGGCTTCCATATTGGTAAGGTCACCTTCCCTTACCTTTTACTAGGTGAATGCGGTCTGCAGACCCCTGCGAAGTTTCTTGTCGGTTCTTCTTCGTGGGTGTAATCGAACCGGATAGAACAAATTGTGAGAAGTTCGAGCGTACCCTGCGAAGTTTCTTGTCGGTTCTTCTTCGTGGGTGTAATCGAACCGGATAGAACAAATTGTGACGAGTTCGAGCGTACCCTGCGAAGTTTCTGGTCGGTTCTTCTTCGTGGGTGTAATCGAACCGGACAGAACAAATTGTGACGAGTTCGAGCGTACCCTGCGAAGTTTCTTGTCGGTTCTTCTTCGTGGGTGTAATCGAACCGGATAGAACAAATTGTGACGAGTTCGAGCGTACCCTGCGAAGTTTCTTGTTGGTTCTTCTTCGTGGGTGTAATCAAACCGGATAGAACAAATTGTGACGAGTTTGAGCGTACCCTGCGAAGTTTCTTGTCGGTTCTTCTTCGTGGGTGTAATCGAACGAACAAATTGTGACGAGTTCGAGCGTACCCTGCGAAGTTTCTTGTCGGTTCTTCTTCGTAGGTGTAATCGAACGGGATAGAACAAATTGTGACGAGTTCGAGCGTACCCTGCGAAGTTTCTTGTCGGTTCTTCTTCGTGGGTGTAATCGAACCGGATAGAACAAATTGTGACGAGTTTGAGCGTACCCTGCGAAGTTTCTTGCCGGTTCTTCTTCGTGGGTGTAATCGAACCGGATAGAACAAATTGTGACGAGTTCGAGCGTACCCTGCGAAGTTTCTTGTCGGTTCTTCTTCGTGGGTGTAATCGAACGGGATAGAACAAATTGTGACGAATTCGAGCGTACCCTGCGAAGTTTCTTGTCGGTTCTTCTTCGTGGGTGTAATCGAACCGGATAGAACAAATTGTGACAAGTTCGAGCGCAGTCTAACTGCCATATGAATGATCAATAAACAATACAACAATACAATACAAAAGACACCCCGGTCGACTTGTGGCTTTCATGGAAGACATAGGCTGGCTGGGGTAGCTGGAGATTGCGGGGTTTTGCACGATGGTCCCCAACCAAGCGGGATTAGTTTGCAGGCCTAGAGCCAACCCCAAAGCGGGATTAGTTTGCAGGCCTAGAGCCAACCCCAAAGCGGGATTAGTTTGCAGGTCTAGAGCCAACCCCAAAGCGGGATTAGTTTGCAGGCCTAGAGCCAACCCCAAACCAAACAACAACACCAACAACCCTCACTAGGTGGTAGACGCAGATTGTTGCCGACTGGGTTGCTACCACCGTACTGGACGTGAGATGGGGCCGCATAGCAGCCTTGGCTGTTTTCTCCTCTAGTCCAGTATAGCCATCAATCCAGAGGGAAGCTCCCATATGGCACCTGCCATCTCGGAGGTGATATTGGCTGGTACAGCAGCCTTGGCTGTATTCGCTAGTCCAATGTAGCCAGCAATCCAAAGGAAAGTCTCCGGTATGCCACCTTCTTGGATATTGGCTGGTCGGAGCGTGTGTACTGGC
Organism: Nematopogon swammerdamellus; assembly: GCA_946902875.1. NCBI lineage: Eukaryota > Metazoa > Arthropoda > Insecta > Lepidoptera > Adelidae > Nematopogon > Nematopogon swammerdamellus. Next base: position 3,197,355 of record OX336344.1, read on the forward strand.
CCCTTTGACTCAGCCACCATACTGGATTACATAAAATAGGCATTTATATTCTACATCATGTTATTGTTTTTGGAGTTGTTGTTATGGTTATAATTGTGGTCACCGTGTGTATGCATAGTAATGCTGTCATATCTGAATTACAGATTATGGTATAACCTCCTTAGTCCATAATGGACCCCAACATTATTGGGCTCCATATGATGCTTAAAGTGGACCATAAAGTAGGAAAATGGTTAATAGCGAACATTATTGTATTAATTATCTTAGCTTGATATTTTATCTTGTCCCGAGTGCTCAGCGAAACGTGGTGGTCGGTGTTGTGCTGTAATTGTTTATTGTACCATTTCATCCATAGGTAGGTAATCTACGCTTGGACATGTCGAAAATACCGCCAGTTCTAAATTCAATACGAAGAAGAACTGACAAACGAACTTCGCAAGTCACAATGTTCTGTTAGCACCTTAATAAGTATTATATTAAAGTAATTTAGAATAATTAACCCATACTACCGTTCACAAGAACATTAATATTTACAGCATAAACATGAATACTCAAGAATCTGACCAGTCTGCCTATATCTGGTGTATTAGTGCCATCGTCAATTTACCAGAGTCCTCACAGTAAAACACCGGTTACTCTCCTTACCCCGTTTGTCATGATGCAGCTATGTGGTATGTATGGATTATTAGTATTAATTTGCAGACAGCAACAGCCGGCTGGTAGCGACGGGCGGCGCCTCCACCAACAAGGCTCTACTACAGATCTTCGCTGACGTCTTCAATGCACCCGTTTATGTACAGGTATGCATTTCAACCAAAATACGTATTACTGTGAACTTCAATATGCTTCTATAAAATTCGTGCAGGACTTCTAATCTTGGTACTTTGATGAAATCAGTTTTATCACGTTTATTATATTGATTTTATTTTTTACAAGCAATGTCCTTTGTCAGCCTCGATAGCTCAGTGGTGCAGACAGTCGACGGTCGCTATTGATTGTTAAGTAACGCTGGGCCGGTCAGTACTTGGATGGGTGACCGCTCACCGTTGGAGGCTGACCGTGGTTCGGATTCCACGTTAAACTGTAGGTCCCTTCCCTTCTTACCTTACTAGGTGGTAGGGTTCAACCCGCCCGGGTTGGTACCACCGCACTGAATGAAACGACGGTCGAAACGGCTATGTGCATAGTCTGTGTTTTCCGTCCAGTTCAGTGTAGCCGGCACGACCGAAGGGAAGCACTGACATGGCACCTAGTTCATCCGGTGTTATGGGCTGACATCACGGATGTTGTAGCCAACTATGTCAGTTTCCATAAAAAAAAAAATTAAAAAAAAACCCCTTGTGCACGCAATAATAACAAGCTTCTGTATGGATAAGGAACCCTAAAAACGATATTTAAAGTTTTTTTTTGTTTAGTGAAAAATTCTAGTAAGAATGTATGTTGTAATCAGGAAGAGCATGGAAACGCAGCGGTGCTGGGGGCCGCTGTACGCGCCGCCGACGTCTGGAGCCGCCGCGCCGGCGTCACCCTGCCAGGTAACCACGTCCACTCTGTGTTCCATAACTTTCGCAACTATCGTCCATTTAAAAAATATATATATAGTCTCGGTCATATAGACTGATAATCCGCTGATAATGTCTCAATCTCAAATAAATGATAATGTCTCAATTTATAACACTGAAAGTGTTACAAAACTGACGTAATGAAGTTATGAAATTGGTAAAAAATGGTGTATGTATTTATGTACGCAAGTTAGAATTTATACTTCTAAGGCAGGCATGGGCAACCTTTTTGGTCCAGGGGCCACATCATTGTTTTGCTGTCGAGTTGCGGGCCACATTAAGTCTACATTTCTAAAATGTGTACCCTACCTACTTGCATTGATGCCTATTTATGATAAGTAACCGTGAAAGTAAATAGATAACACATTATTAAATATTACAATAATGTCAGAAATTACGCACAACAAGCAAGCCGAGCATCGTCGTCGTCGTACTAGCTGGCTGATCTGCAACTGAACTGAACTGATTGAAGTGAAGCGACTGCTGCGCTCGCCGCAAAAGCGCAGCAGCCCGGCGCGGCGCGATTTTGGATTGAATGTTTCGGCTAGTCGGGCCGGACCCAAATAATTTACAGGAAAGGATCGCGGGCCGGACAAAAATACCTCGCGGGCCGGATGTGGCCTGCGGGCCGTAGGTTGCCCATGCCTGTTCTAAGGCATGACCCTATCTCCCTTAGGGTATCAAACAGGGTCAAGCTAGACTTCTAGACCCTACCTTCCTCCAGGGTCTAGCTAGCCTGCTTCTGAATGATTTTTATTCTTGGATGACATGTTTCGAGTCGTTTCTTTCATAATGTCAACTGTTGTATGCATGAAAAATGATTTCGTGGATCTGTACACTGATCTATAGTACTAAATGAGCCTTCCTCTTGCATCATTGCCGAAAAAACATGTCACCGACCAAATCAGCTTACAAGCTGAATTCACAATGACTAGGTCCTTATCGTCTCATGTCTGCGCAAATACGCGAGTGAGAAACGTTAGCGCATTCATAGTATGAGATTGTATTTAATACTAGCTGTTGCCCGCGGCTTCGCTCGCGTGAAATTCGTATTCCAAAGAAGAATGTAAGTAACTAAGGGCGAGGCCGAAGGCCGAACTGCGTTCAGGAAGACTATAAACCTTCTGGAAGAAAGGTAGGAACTAAGTGCGAGGCCGAAGGCCGAGCTGCGTTCAGGTAAACCAAAAACCCACTTCCGCCTTCGGGCCTCGCCCTTAAAGACTTCCTTTCTTCGATAGAATATAATATCGTATACTCAATCTATTTATTTCATAAAAATAAAAAAGTAATATTAATAACTAAAGAATTAAAACCTACCTAACAAACATTAAAATAACTATCAAAACGGGCATTTTCAAATGTTCTAAGAACACTTGCGGCATTACCTCGCTGGATGGCAAGGCTTACCCTTTGAATGAAGTACATAAGCCCTTGATGGCGGGACACCAGTTGCGTCAACCAGCAGAGGCCCAAGCCTCTTTTAGTTTCACTGCTCCACGGACCGAAGGTTTCAACCGCAAACGCAACAAATTCGAAATTTGAATTATATTTCTATATTTGTTGCGTTTGAGGCTCTCCGCCCCAGCCTCGGCTGCGCCAGCCGCTCTTGAAGATGTCCTAACGTGACTTGGAGCCAATGTGAGAACACAAGTGGCGTCCCACATCAAAAAACTACCCTTAGTCCATGGCACTAAGGTGATAGCATCGGGCCTCTTGCTTGCCATCCAGCCGGGAATAACCGCGAGGTTCTAGGATGCACGGTATATTTGCCGTCAGAAGCGTGGACTTTATAATAAAATTTAAATTAAATTAACCAATCTTAATATTAAATAACTTTATTCGAGATGGTTTAGCTTCTTCCTAAACGCAGCTCGGCCTTAGGCCTCGCCCTTAGTTACTTGCTTTTCTCGAGATGGTTTATCATTTGTGAGAACGTAGCTCGGCCTTCGGCCTCGCCTTAGTTACTTACTTTCTTCAAAAATGTTTACCTTCGTCCTGAACGCAGCTCGGCCTACGGCCTCGCCCTTGGTTACTTGCTTTCTTCGAGATGGTTTATGGTCTTCCCGAATAGAGCACGGCCTTCGGCCTCGCCCTTAGTTACTTACTTTCTTCAAGATGGTTTGGCTTTTTCCTGAACGCAGCTCGGCCTTCGGCCTCGCCCTTAGTTACTTGCTTTCTTCGAGATGGGTTTTCAATTATCAGAACGTCACTCGGCCTTCGGCCTCGCCTTAGTTACTTACTTTCTTCAAGATGGTTTAGCTTCTTGCTGAACGCAGCTCGGCCTTCGGCCTCGCCCTTAGTTACTTGCTTTCTTCGAGAGGGATTTTTCAATTATTCGAACATAGCTCGGCCTTCGGCCTCGCCTTAGTTACTTCCTTTCTTCAAGATGGTTTAGCTTTTTCCTGAACGCAGCTCGGCCTGCGGCCTCGCCCATAGTTACTTACTTTCTTCGAGAAGGTTTATGGTCTTCCAGAATAGAGCTCGGCCTTCGGCCTCGCCCTTAGTTACTTACATTCTCCAAGAATGTTTTTCTTCTTCCTGAACTCAGCTCCGCCTTCCGCCTCGCCCAAAGTTACTTTCATCGAGAAAGCATATCGTTTACGTGAGCGCAGATCCGCCTTCGAGCCCGCCTTTAGTTACTTACTTTCTTTTTTTGAAATACGAATTTCACGCGAGCGAAGCCACGGGCAACAGATATATAAATTTTATTGCACCAATGACAGCGACTTAACTTCGACTTTCAATTATTTTTTTTATTTATCAAACAATTTGTAACCGGCCAGCTCACGTCGAGATGACAGTTCTCCGTTGTCAACATGACATTTAAAATGGGTTTTTACCTTTACTTTGTATTACGTGATTTTTATTATATTTTTTAATTATTATGTTAATCCGGGATATACACTGTCACTATAAAAAGTTTCGTCAAATTCCGTTCAGTGGTTTTTGCGAGATGCGCGTAAAAATAGACATTTTTGCATTTACGATTTTATTATATGTATAGAAAGAATAGATATGTATAGACTAAGTGTTCAAGTTATAAAAAAGAAGAACTGTCATTTTCGTTGTACAGACCGACCAAGTTATCTGTGAACTGAGTGGTGCGCTGCCATCGTTTCATTGTTGCCAGTGTTGTGGATGTCCCCGTTTTATTTGATGTTTCATTATCGAACAGTTCAGTTCGTATGTTGCTTTGTGCAAACAATATTGATACTGATTTATTGATATTCATAATAGAGGAACGGTTCGAGAGTGTAATATCAAATAAAACGGCGGCATTCACGATTGCACCGGAACTTTACTACTACTGCGGTGTTGTCACGGCGCGCGGCGCGGCGCCAGGGCGATGACGGTGCCGCGCCGCCGCGCCGTGGTGATGTGGCCGGGCCCTAAGTCAAGATATTTTACATAATATGTGGTTGACTATTTAGAATAGCTATTTTGCTACAATTATCAGCCAGAAGACGTCTACTGCTGAACCTCCTCCATAGATTTTATTACTTGTTATCAAAACTATGCATGCGAGTATATTATGCTAAAAATAACTAAAAACCAAACATTGGTATAAACAAATATCTTATTCGTAAATAGTGAAATAAATAGAGGATACAATTTCAATGTGAAAAATGTGTATGTACTCAAAAATAATTGTGTTTATTCAAATCCTGGTTTACAATAAGTATGATCACTTGATTTCGCTGTGATTTCAGTTGTACACGTATTATATAGTCGTGATCAATAGGCCACACCCCAGGCATATTGTTTTAGATGGTTTTTTTTTTTTTTTTCTTGTGAATATCTGGCTCTCCAAGCAGTTATTTCGTGTTTTTCCTTGTTTTTCTAGTACATCCAGAAACCATTCGTAGGTCGGTATTTCTTTTCTCACCGAGTACAATTTATGAACTTTTCTTCAGATGACCCCACGGTCAAATGAATCAACATGAATAAAACCATTTTTATTTGTCTGCCATATTATACCAGCTGTTGTAACTTTTGTACGTGTTTCTTCTGCAGCGTTCTTTTCCTTAAAAATTTTGGAAATGAGCCCTTTGCTTACACCTGAAAATTCAATGAATCACAAAACATCAAATTAAAATGTATCTGTTATGTGGGAAAAATTTGGTTTACAACTGACAACACTAAACTGTAGCAGTTTATATTCTTTTGTAAATCTGATGAAATGGAATTATCGGCGCTTGTTGTCGAGGATCCTCTTCAAAAACTATTTTACTTTTAGGATTATATTCCGAGCATCACTGTGAATAGCTTTCGGCATGATAAAATGCTATAAAGAGACAGAAAACTCGAACTGAACACGCTTTGACACATATGACAGCCGAATGACACTTCTGTTAGTTCCTGATCTGCCACTTCACAGATAACTTGGTAGGTCTGTACTTATCTACTTATTTTTAAATTTCGAATGAATATTATTTATTAAAATTGTATTTGCTGTCAGTTCTCAAGATATAATTATGTACTTTGGACTACGTGATTTTAAACGCGCAATAATGTTTATAAATTGTTTAATTTTTTTTTATTTTTGTTATTTTTTGTTACGTGTTATGTTAACCCGGCATATGAACTGCCACTATACAAAGTTTCGTCTAATTCCGTTCAGTGGTTTTTGCGTGATGCGCGTACAGACAAACAAACAAACAAACAAATAAAAATTTTAAAAACTGTTCGAACATGTTCAGTATCTCATTTTAAGCCACCCTGGTTAGTTTTTTTCCGAATACATTCAATGTACAGACTTTCTTACCTTTACGATTTTATTATATGTATAGATGACCCTTTGAATGTATTCGTGATGACTGATGACAACTACACATGTGAAGGCATGCACACTTGTTTGATAAAAGTTTTGCGTCTTAGTATTTAGTTTGGTGAATTTGTGTACATATTTTAGCATCACTTAGCTGCTCCAACTTGTGTGGAAGATTCTGTATTGGAAATATCATTTTATGTTTAATTCTGCCACCACAGAAGCGGAAAGCAACGTATCACCGGTCGCTACTCCATACGCCGACGCCGCTGCCATCTACGGGCCCATGCTGACACGCTACCGGGAGCTCGTGGCGACCCTCCCCACCCTCGACTAGGCGACGCACGCATCGTTATTATACCTGTGTTCTAGCGGCCTAAAATTGCATTTCGAGTGCTGCAAGCACCGTTTGACAGCTGTCAAAGCATTCCGTTTAGCTTAACAAAAAAAAAAGGGTGTGTATTTATGTACGCGCGTTAGAAGCTATACTTCCCCCTGCAGGTTATAGTTTAATTATCAAACCTTCGACCACCTCATAGGTGCTATACTAAACTAAACCTCCGCACAATACCTACACACAAACATTTTTGTATGTTGTGGCCGATGATGATTACGTACCTAACGTTTTTTCTGAGTTTATTCCACATAAACCTAAGGCTCAATTCACACTGGGACGGCAGCGGCCGGCAGTGGCCGGCGCGGCAGGCTCGCGTCGCCGCGCGCTTCCGCGCGTCGCCGCGCATGGCCGCCCGCGTGTCTATGCTAGAGTCGAGTAGGTGAGTAGAGCGGAGAGAGCGGGGAGCGCGCGGCCGCTGGCGGCTGCGCGAGGCGCCGCGCACGGCCGCTCGACCTTTTCGAACTTTTCAAGCGATATTGGTCTTTTTAAGTATTTAGATAAAGTTTAAAATTATTTCACACCGAAAGTGCGCGCCGCGCCGCGCCGCTGCCGTCCCAGTATGGATTGAGCCTTAGGAGTTCAATTTATATTATAACGCCCGTTAAGAAGTATGACTTCAAAACGCTACCCCTCAGCGCTTATACTGCACACACTATCAGGTATGCGCGCTGCTGCTCGAGTAGTCGCAGAGTTAGATGTGTTGAACTGTCGAATTCAAAAGTTAACCGTCCAATTTAGTATGAAGGTCAAAGGAATGATATCTGAGCGCAATAACAGGCGTTCTAGCGACCTCGCGTTACCGCTGTGTTGCGATCGCGGGCGCTCACAAGTCGCTGGATGGCAGCTTTTTCTTTGGAGTAAAAAATGTGTCGCTCTGCTAACGTTTTTCTCGCCTTGACCATTTTTGGCTATGCCAGCCCCCATTGTAACTATATTAATATTTTAATCTACCCCAGCGCAAATCAATGCCTGTGACTTTACAAATATACTAAGTATGAATTAAACATTTTACCCCTGAGCTCGCCCCAAGGCTTTGTGTACTTTGAAAAACAGTTCCGAGCTGTCAGCTCTTAAGTCTCTCAATAGCTTCTGCCTCATTTCACGGTTCCGGGCGCATTCCAACAGTATATGGAGTAGATACTCTTCTATCCCACATGTGCTGAAGTTGGGTGATTGTGCTATCTTCATGAGGTACTGTTAGCGCGCACATTCATGGCCTCTGCGGGCGGAGGCCGATAGATCTTTAAACGATTATCCCTGTTTTGTCTTCGTACTTGAACCACGCAATAAAACCTTATTAGATAAATAATTTAATGCCATAAATAAAAAAGAGGTTTCGCAAATGTCGTTACTTTCAGAGATTGATTCACAACATTATATATTCCATTCTCGCTTTCCTGCCGGAGGCCACGCATGTACGCGCTGACTGTACATTGTCCTATTTGTTGGAATGTGTCCGGATTACTCCGGATCGCAAATATCAGGCCCATTACAATTTTTTTCTCAGTCTTAGCTCTTTGTCTGGAGTGCTTTAGCCACAGCTGCCTAATATATTGCGAATTGAAAGACTAATTTGTTACCTGAGAGAGATTGTATTGTTTGTAGGATTGTTGATGCAATCTGGTTTAGTGTTTTAGGGTTCCGCGTTTTTATTTACATGTATGAAAACAATGTACGTTAACACATTCGGCGGCGTTAAGAAAATACTAGATCTGTGCGCTGCGACACTAACACTTTTCATAAAAATTTTTACTACTGTCATAGGCAAGGTGGCAGTACATGCCTATGTTTTTATTCGATATGTAATAAATATGAGAGTACGGTTATTACCGATACCCGGCTATAGCCGTACTGATGTATCGCATAATGTTTACTAAATACGATGCGACAGTACGGCTATAGAAGTTATAAAATTTGTGAAGAAATAAAATGAAATAATTAGTTATTACGTATATTTATCAAAATGTTTTATCATAATCATACAAACATTAAATGCCTAAATGCAGCAAGTAAACATAGGATTAACCCTTCAGCTCCCACGATTTTAATAAACTTACGTACCGTTGACTCCCAGCCCTTTTCGCCGCGCGCAAAAACCCAAAATTTTGGCGCGCGCGCTCCCGCACAAATTCGAATATCCCGCCTCAATCGATCGATTCATCACTGATCTGTATTCAGTCTTCTTTGTACTGAAATTGCGCGTTCAGTCATACCAAACACTTCAGGATTCACTTATTTAGAAGCACAGACCGATTTTTTGAACTCCAGGCAAAACAAAACACGCTCGACATTTTTTTTTAGTTTTTTCTGACCAAAACTGTATAATTTCCATAGACGAGTCATACCTCTAAATAAAGCTAATAAGACGTACTCTCGAATACGGGTACACAAAATACGGTACAAGATCTGTGTATTCCAGTGTCTGTGGAAATGTCAGTCGTCATGGGAGCCTTTTTTTTTTACATTTTCAAAAAATATTTTCTGTGTGAAGGTGATGTGTTGCCCAGTCATGTTTGATAATAGTTATTAGTAAATTTAACCAAGAATGTATACCAGTAATCAGTTCTTTGATAGGAAATTGGTAGAATTAGTTATGAATTAAATAGAGAGCCGCGCCGCGCCGAGACCCGGCCGGGTCTTCTGGGAGTTATCAGATTGGCGCGTCATAAGACCCGGCCGGGTCTTCTGGGAGCCAAAGGGTGTACCTCTTGGAAAATGACTTAAATTTAATTTAAAGTTCTGTTCAGAAAACTATACCATTCGTAAGGAGAGATATCTTATAGAAAATTACTAAAAGTTATATGAAAACTTATAAAGTACGCAGTGAAGAAACAGTCTTGCATTATGAGTAAACTAATAAAAAAATAATTTTACTGTGCATTAGGCTTGCAGATGGTTAGGTAATGTTGGAATTTTGTGTGGTCTGTTCGTGGTATTCTTCAAAACACGTGGGGCATAGAGGAGGAGTATCATGACATCCCTTACATCTGTACCTAGTTTCTTTTCTAATTTTTTTGGACGTACAAAGCTTGCAGTTCAGGAATGCATGCTTTCTGGTGTTCTGAGTAGACGTTGGAATATCTTCTGGCCAGTGTGCTCCGGGCTGAACGGGTGCTACCGTGGTAGGTGTACTTGTGACTGACTCGTGTCTTCTGCTGCTGTAGATACTGCTGGTTCTCGTTAAATCTAAAATGAAATGAAATATATTTATTAAACCAGTTTAACTCGTTAAGCTAGCACCCGTTGACTGTGGGAACCGCGTTTAAATCCATAACTCGCTACTTAACTCTAAACTCGTGTTGGTGCAAGTGGGCCTTACACATTAAAACTCAAATAAGTAATAAAAAATAAAAATAAAAACGAAATTAGGCAAGAGAGATAGAGAATATACTTCACGAAACCTAGCCGTTAGGGTATCTATAAATCTCAGTATTTTGTTTTCTCCTTTCGCATTCAAATCCGAGACATACAGACATCGTAGAAGCTGCTCGAACCTTCTCCCAGACCTTGTGTAACTGAATATGGGATGGTAGTACAACAATTTAAAATACGAGAATAGTTTGCAAGACTTTAATGACGATATTTGGCTTTTCAGCAAACACAAAGCAAGGAATTTTAGCATTTCGTCACTGTTTGTCTCCCTAAAAGCAAAACAATATAAGTATGTACTTACTTTCTTATAAAACATCGATGAACTCTTCCCGCCAAAAAACCGCGTGCGTGTCCGGTCTCGTCAGCTTCTAGAAGCGCACTACCCCCGCTCCCCTTATATTGTCCATAGCAATACGCCGGCTATAACCGTAGTGTGCGTGCCTGCACACATCTGTCTATGTGTGAGACTATTCTGAACGTAGTGGTCACAAATACTGTCTGTGTGACAGTACGCAAACTATGCAGGCTCATTATGTGACAGTAGAGTGTTTTATACAAAGCGCCGGTACACAGGCGAATGTTATAACCGTAGTGTCTCTAATGAGGCATCCAATACCCACGGCTCCAGCCGTACTGTCACATTTTATTATGAAAATATTACTGCTATAGCAGTACCGCCGCCGAACGTGTTAATGAACGTGTTCTCACTAATTACCTGATTAAATACTAAAGTGGCAGATTAAGAGAAGAGAGAATACAGAATGGTGCTGTGATGCAGAATCGTTTGCTAATCATGTTTTGATTTATTTATGGATACATCACCACACGTGCTGCACCACCTTAACTCACACGTACCAAATTCCAACGACGTCAGAACCACTAAATAGTCGCGTTTCCGTCCTAATGTGAACTCTTCAGACGTGCGAGTTAGTCATTAGACTTATTGACACGTCTGGATTGAGTTGGCTCGTACAGCAGTAAGTTTGCCGCGCCCAATAAGCGGCTTTCGGTAACCAACGCCCAACTTAAGAGCGTTCCGTGCAAAATGACAGGCGACGGTGCTGCCACTCAAGTAAATAATATATATCTCCTAAACAAAGCCATAACTCGAAAAAACAAGCCATGAAACTGTAGTTGATTTTGATTACGATATTCTAAGATACTGGAAACAGTTTTGTATTGCTCAGTTTATGCACAATCATTATAAATGATGACGGTGGCCATCGAAATCCGTTATAATGATTGTGCATAAACTGAGCAATACAAAACTGTTTTCAGTATCTTATCAGTATCAGTATCAGTATCAAATATACCCCCAATATACAAAAAAGGCGACAAAATGACACCATCAAACTATAGACCAATAAGCTTGACAAGTATCACTTGTAAGTGCATGGAGAGATTAATAGTGAATAGTTTGCAAAACTTTCTCAAGTCCGAGCACATTATATCCACTTACCAGCATGGATTTGTCCCCAGGCGCTCTACGATCACGAATTTACTAATATGTCTAGATCACTGGACCCAAGAGTTTGATTCTAAAAACCCAGTTGATGTGATTTACTTAGATTTTGAACGAGCATTTGATAAAGTTCCACATCGACGTCTCCTGGTAAAATTGGAACATCTTGGAATACGAGGCAAGCTACTAACGTGGATAGAAAACTACCTGGTCGGCAGAACATACCAAGTGAGAGTGGGCGACTGCCTATCGGGAGTGAGAGACGTTCTCAGCGGCGTGCCCCAAGGATCAGTTCTGGCACCAACTCTATTTGGTCTCTACATCTCCGCTGTTATCCAAGCCATGTCAAGCCTATTCGCCGATGATGCAAAACTCATTGCCAATCCCATTGTGAGCAGTGGGACACTCAGAGATGACCTGGACAGAATATTGGAATGGACCCGCCATTGGCTAATACGAACTAACCCCTCGAAATGCACAGTTTTGCATATAGGGAATAATAACCCGAGACTCCAGTATAAAATCGGAACAGACATAATATTTTCTACACAGGCTCAGAAAGATCTGGGAATAACTATCTCAGAAGATCTAAAATGGGCAAATCATATAGAGACCATAGTCAAACGAGCAAACGCCATACTCTATGTTGTACGAAAATCATTTCAAAACCTGACTATAGAGACATTAATCAAAATTTACAAATCTCACATTAGACCACTCTTGGAATATGGATTTCAAATATGGAATCCTCACTTCGTCAAAGATATTACTCTCCTAGAAAGAGTTCAAAGAAGAGCGACCAAGATACCAAAATCACTGAAGAGGAAACCATACGAGGAAAGACTAAAAATCCTCAACCTGACAACATTGGAGCAACGTAGAGAAAGGGGTGACCTCATAGAAACATACAAGATTCTCAATCAGCATTATGATTGTCCAGAACTGGAGAACCTCTTTACTAGAAATACAAATAGTCATCTCCGAGGCCATAGCTTGAAGCTGAATGTCACTGTCAGCTCAACAAATCCGAGACGAAACTTCCTGTCAAATAGAGCAGTGGAAATGTGGAACAAACTGCCCGAAGATGTCGTACAAGCACCCACCTCCAATTCCTTTAAAAACAGGCTCGACAAACACCTAAAAAAAACACCAAACTAAACTAACATAAAAATAACAAAGCACCAGTGAACTTAGACATGAACACATCAGCCTAGGCTGTTCGTTCATCAAATAAATAAATAAATAAATAAAAAATCAACTACAGCTTCATGGCTTGTTTTTTCCAGTTATTGGCTTTGTTTAAGAGATATATATTATTTACTTGAGTGGCAGCACCGTCGCCTGTCTTTTTGCACGACACGCTCTTAAAGACTCTTGTGCAGGTCATCCAATTTTATTAATAGGATTAAAATGTAGGATTTGCATTTCATTCGCACACATTCCACGTACATTTATATCTTATCATTCCAATAGCTAGATACTAGTTAACAATATTTGTCTTCTAAACGCCTTTCACACACGCCGACTAAGTTTTATGATGTGAAACATCCATGTATGTGCTCTTAATTAGCATTTGTAAGAATAAAATGTTTACAATGCTATCTCAATATCTACTTTTTATAGGCATTTTGTTTATTAGTATGTAATTTTATAAGATAAACTAACATTATGATGATATAAGCTTTATTTATACATATGTTAAATTATTTAATAAAAATTACACCACTGCGCCTTTCCAGTGCCTTTCCAAGTGCAATTATAGCGTAATCTTTTATTTATTTCTAGTTATTTTTACTTTTGTTGATATTGTTGTGTGTACTTACTGAGTTAAGCTAAGCGCAAACTGCCGCGGTGGTGGCGGTCATAGCGGTGGCGGCCAAAGTAGCGGTGGCGGTGGCGTTCAAAAGTCGCGCAGATCAGAGCGTGCAGATTCGACGGCGTAGGTTGCGTAATTTCGTAATTTTCGTACTTTTAACTACAAAATGGAAGAAATTTTCCTTTTTTTTAAATTTTTTTACTTTATTTTATTTATTTATTTATTTTACTTTTAAAGTTTACTTTTTTTTTATTCCGCGTGAGCAGTATTGTATAGAATTGAGTGATTGTAGACCTCGTTTATAATTATTTCCTCCATTCGTTCGTCAGTTCCTATGATTATCACGCGATCAGATGCTGCAGGCGCGATCTGATCGCCACCGCCGCCACTGCCGCGATCGGACCGCGCACTGACCGCACGCGTGCAGCGATCGGCCGCGCCAGTGTGCGCTTGCACACACAATTGCATATAACCTATCTGATCGCCACCGCCACCGCCGTGATCGCCCTGATCGCGCCAGTTTGCGCTTAGCTTTACTGCCCCTTGTCTCTACTAACATTGTGCAATATTCTCATCACATTCCGAATGTTACATTCCCAAGAATTTTACTGCGATATCTCATCCTTTTTATTGTTAATTAATTTTGTTACTAATTTTTTTTAGAAAGTGAGTTGTTTTTTTACATTTTCTAATAAAATGCTTATATAAAAGATGTTGTGTTTTATTATAGGCAAGCGAAATTACAACGAACAGACTGATGATCTCACACATTTAATAACATAATATTACATTTTGGGATCAGTTCAAACTTTACTTATCCAACATATTGCTAGAGGCAAACAATATACAAAATGTTCCTGTCACTACATTCACTTCCACAGAGTGATCAAAGTCAGTCAGATCAGTGAGAAAAGCCTAACCTGTTTATGGTTAGTTCCGATGGCAGATGGCTACATCAAAAACATTTCATGGGTGCCTATACTTTATGTACGCGTGTTAGAAGTTATACTTCTTTGGCGTTATTAAGAAAAAAAACCCTAATCTCCCCCTCAAAGGCAGCACTGCACACTAATACATATAATATTTTTTATGCGGTGACGATGATGTGACATTTTTTCTGATTTTACTCCCCATTTTTATAACTCGTCTAAAGAAGTTCAATTGTTTTCATAACATGCGTAAAGAAGTGTACCTTCAAATAGTGCCACAGTTAATATTAGCGATGGGTCATTCCGGGTGCCCCCGGATCCTCTGCCGAAGGAGCTCCGCTTCCTCCAGAATAAAATTAATCACTTCACCACCAACAGGCCACAATGAAAAACAAAAAGAAAGAGAAGGGTGCATTGAATTCATGAAAGTGCACGGTTGGCTGGAGTCGCACCACCTGAGTGTCAAAGTACAACGGACCGTTTCGAGGTCTCAGCGCGGAGAATGTCTCCCCCCTCCCCCCCACTGGAGGGTGGGCAGCAAACATCATCACTATGGTTAGTTCGCAGTTGGACTTGAAGCAGAACACCCACTTCGGATCCGCTCCAGACCATCGGTGTGGGCTCCGGAACGACCCATGGCTGGTTTGTTGTTGTTGTTTGGTTTGGGGTTGGCTCTAGGCCTGCAAACTAATCCCGCTTGGTTGGGGACCTTCGTGCAAAACCCCACAATCTCCAGCTACCCCAGCCAGCCTATGTCTTCCATGAAAGCCACAAGTCGACCGGGGTGTCTGCAGACCGCCGCAACGGAAGATGGGGAACGGAGTATGTCCCTTCGTTGGTTTCCAAGCAAACTGCACTCCAACAAAACATGCTCGGCCGTTTCATGTTTTTGTTTGCATGGCTGGTTAATACGTATACTATTACAACAAGATGGTGTAGGCCGGTCTACTTCTTGCGTCCTCCTCTCTCCTTGACCTGCAGCTGAAGCACGGCGCCGGGCGGCACGTTGTAGAACGCCAGCGAGTTGGAGTCCTTCAGGAACATGCCCTGTGCACACAAACATACAATGTTACTACCGACGATGTAATTAACCACTCGCACGTCGCTGGGACCCCGACGAGCCCGTATGTCCCAGCGATAAAATGTTCACAGTGCGTCGCTGGGACATACGTCTATCCCGGCGCGGCAGTCGACCTTTGCCATACAAATATACACTCTTTTAATATGGGGATAAGGCTCTATTTTACCTCTAAAATAAGGTGAAGATATGCTCTTTCGATCTTATTCAATAGTTCAAATGATGACAGCACCGTCTCTCGTTGTAAAAAATATTTGAACCACGCCAATAGTCAGTTCAGTGCCATTGCGGTGAGCGAGTGCCTGTGTTCGAACGATGTTTCCCAAGCGCCGAAGGCAAGATATATTACGTATTTGGTGTTTTTAGAAGCGCAATTGAGTGTGGAGTGCATATTTGGTAGTGCAGTGATCATATTATTGAGATCTTGTTTAGAAAATGCCTCAACACGTTGAGTTGACGTAATAAAACTTCACCTCACCAAGTGCAGCATTCAACCCACGATTTTGAATGAGAAAAAAGGTCAGTACAATTTAAATTATACATAACTTTGTAGGAAATTTTGTAACGATTACAACCATGCTAAACTTGCTATAGGTGTTCACATAATTTTTTCTAAAAGAAGCGTATTTGCCGTAACCTCGTCCTTATGCGGTCGCAGTCGCGAACACTGCGACACTCACGGAATATGCGCGCGCGCGGCGTGCGACGCGTGAGTGGCTAGTGTGGCTGCGGGGAGCACCACCCAAGAGTCGATGTACAACAGACTGTTTCTTGCGAATGGGCCTACCACCCCATAACAAGGGCTAGGGGCTGGACAGCAAACAAAAAAACTACCATCACGCTACTTACAAAGGCACCCTTATTTTACTCTGGTTAGGTTATATATGTAAAGCGAGCAAATTCACTTCT
This sequence comes from Nematopogon swammerdamellus, assembly GCA_946902875.1. Lineage (NCBI taxonomy): Eukaryota > Metazoa > Arthropoda > Insecta > Lepidoptera > Adelidae > Nematopogon > Nematopogon swammerdamellus. The sequence goes on from OX336344.1 coordinate 3,213,648, forward strand.
ATATTTAGTAAAAAAAATTTTCAAGCATTAACAATGCCAACATTTATAAAAATTTACAAAACTTACATTTGTCCTCTACTTGAATATGGTTTTCAAATCTGGAACCCTTATTTTGCCAAGGACATAAATTAATTGAAAGTGTACAGCGTAGAGCAACAAAATTGCCAAAAACTCTAAGAAAAATACCATATGAACAAAGATTAATAATCCTCAAACTTACAACGCTGGAGCAACGAAGACATAGAGGAGATCTTATAGAGACATACAAAAGCGACACTATGACTGCCCAGAGCTGGAAAGCATGTTTGTGTTAAATTCAAACAATCACCTAAGAGGTCACAGCTTGAAATTCAATGTAACAAGCTTCTCAACCGAAGCAAGAAAACACTTCCTGACTACAAATATTCACTAGCGAAAGTTAATATTGCCCATTTCTACTTAAAATAAAATAGCAGGTGACGAATACAGGACTCCCTGGCTACACGGAACACATTCGGGCCTATTGTACGTAGGAGAAGGTTTCAATCGAGCATGAGATTCGATTCGCTAATCTTGCAGCGCTTTACAGCGCTCTCATTGGTCAAATTAAGCAACGAAACTTGAAGCAATGCGAATAGCGACGGGTCTCACCTCATAATTGAGTTTCTGCTTGGCCTGCGGCATGTTGGTGGAGCGGTGGATCTGGTTCTTGAGCTCGGCGATGCTGGTGCCGAGGGAGAGCGAGAACGGCAGCAGCCGGCCGTCGAGACGCCACTCCGCGCGCTCGGGCGCCGCCGGCAGCGCCACCTGCAGCGCCACCGCCGCCGCGCCGTGCCGCCCCAGCCACGCGCGCTCCGGCTCCAGGCTCTCCTCCGTGCGCGCGCGCTTCGACGCCGGCTCGTCCTCGTCCACCGGCGCCGGCACCGCCGCCACCGGCACGGGCGGGAACCCGAACGGCGCCCCGCCCACCGGCGCGGCCATCAGCGGCGGCCGCGGCGCCAGCGGCATCACCATCAGCGGAGGCATCGGCGGCAGCAGCACCGGCGTCGGCGGCGGCGCGGCCACCGGCGGCGCAGGCCGCGAGATAGGCGGCGGCGGAGGAGGCCGCGATGGTGGCGCGGGCGCGCGCGCTCCCGCCGCCGGCTTCGGCCCGATCTTCTCCTTCTCCTCGTCGGGCAGCAACCCCTTCACCTTGTGGATCTGGTGAATCTGGTCCTCGAGCGTGATGTGAGCGCGCGCGGCGCGCGTCGCCGCCTCCACGCTCGACGTGTGTCCGTCCCATGTGACGCGGTCGTCGCGCCGCTTCTCCTCCTCGCCGATCTTCTTACCGATGGCGGTCTCCTCGTCGCCGACGCCGAAGATGTCGGTACGGCGTTCGGCGAGCTGCTTGAGCGAAGCCTCGATGGCGGCGCCGGGCGCGAGCGCCTCGTCGCGGTCTGTGCGCTCAGCGGCAGCGCGGTCGCGCTGCTCGAGCCAGCGCGGATCCAGCAGCCCGATGCGGACGTGCTCCGCCACCTTGTGCGCGGGGATCTTCTCGCCTGTGATCGGCGACACGAGCCACTCGTCGGCCGGCGCGGCGGCCGGCGTGAGACGTCGCTTCGGGTCGTACTTTTTGACGACGACGCGGTCGGGGCGCGGCGGCAGCGGCGCCGGCGCAGTCTCGCCTTCACGCTCATCCTCCGATGCGGAGCTCTCCTCCTCCATGTCCTGGACGCGTGTGTCGTCGGGGCGGGCCGGAGCGCGCTCGGCCGTACGGTCCTCCATAGTGGCGAGCCCCTCCTCGTCTTCGGAGCTCGATTCCTCTTCGGACTCCAGCTGCATCTCGGTGTCGTCGTCGTCAGCGGGTGCGTTGCCACTGACGGTGATGTCCTCGCCGCGCTCCTGCGCCAACACGCGAGCACCGACCTCGTGCGGAGTCGTCGGTGGTGGGAAATCACCGGGTTCACCTGCCGGGTAGTCAACCGTCTCTACGACAACGAAGTCGTGCCAGTCAATGGCGGCATATGCAACACGCTCGCGCTCGACGCGCGCCTCATCCTGAGCACGACGTCGCGCCTGGTGTGCGTGCCACGCTGAGCGGCCGCGCGCCTGCTCCAATGCGCCTCCGCGCACTTCGGCGGCGAGACGAGACACAAGCTCCTTGGGCGGGAGGAGCACCTTAGTGTACTGCTCAAGGAGACGCGTGAAGTACTGGAAGAGGGAGTGCTGTGGCCGCAGGAAGTCGAACTGGTAATTGCGCTGCTCGCGGTTCATGAGGTCGGTGAGGAACTGGCGGCCGTTGCGGGCCACGAACTGGGCGGTCAGCTTAACGACGTCAAGGTCGAGCGCCGAGATGGAGGGCGGGTCGGCGATAAACTCGAAGTCGGGCGGTGGGTCACGCGGGGGCGGCGCCTCGGTGGCGACGGCCGCCTTCAGCAGCTCCTGCTGGCGCGCGGCCGCCGCCGGCGTCACCGCCAATCGCCCGAGCGCGCTGATGGCCCCCGGCACTCCCGCCCCGCCACCGCCTCCGCCTGGCGCCGTCAGCAGGGATCCGGTGTTCACATCTGCAGCTTTCCCCTCGCGTATATCCTTGACTTTGTGCTGGTAGTAAGCATGGTATGGGTCACCGGAGTTGAGGAAGTTGAACTTGGGGTTGCCGAGTTCATTCTGTCGGATGCGAGCCTCAAACTCGGGACCGTTGCGTGCCACGAACGACGCAGTTTTGTCCACAATGTCTGCGTGAAAGAGTTAAGGAGACATTGAAGAAAGCTGGAAACTAGAATTTGATATTTTTATTTACCCTAATTAATAATACTCCACATTTTTTTTTATTGAAACTGACACGGTTGGCTACATCACCTAAAACATCCGTGATGTCAGCCCATAACACCGGGTGAACTTGGTGCCACGTCAGTGCTTCCCTTCGGTCGTGCCGGCTACACTGAACTGGACGGAAAACACGAACTATTTACATAGCCGTTTCGACCGACCTTTCATTCAGTGCGGCAGTACCAACCCGGGCGGGTTACACCCTACCACCTAGTAATATAAGGGAGTCATATCCCGTAGTCGCCTTTTACGACATACACGGGGAGAGATGCAGTGGGGCTATTCTTTTAAAGTACCGGCCCCACACGGCACATACAAACGTTACGTGATAAACTGTTGATAAACGTAGCGCATGCTTGGAGAACTATAAGAGCGGCCGCTCGCTGGTCGCGGTCGCAGAGGCGTTCAGTCGTCCAAGGTGTCGGAGTTGGGTACTAGTATCCGTGACGTTCCCCTATGCAGACCACACGGTGGCTACCCTTAAAACTAGCAGTTGGCTACCCTATCCCGCAACTGGGCGGTGTAACGGGCGTCACTGTTAGAAATAATGTGTGGTAGAGAACTTGTTCTCGACGATTACTCATTAAACGTTGCTAGTCTAACATGAGTACTAAGTTGGGGCTTCGGCCTCCTCTTAGCTCACGCTGCCGATTCCACTCAGGTCGGTGGGTCAAATGAGATACTACCCTAAACGCTGGGTTGAGTACTGCGGGGTTCCGTTAAAAGCCCCAGAATGCTTCGTGCTTCTGCACGGAACACTGGAGTTGGTCTCGCAGGGGTTGTGGTTTAGCGTTGATTCCCTGGTGCTTCCGTACTTGTGTAGTTAAAGCACCTAATACGGGAATAAGTAGCGAAAGCTGCGAGTGGTGAGCCACTTAGAGCTCCGTAACCAATGTGGAGAATTGGTAGACATGCGAATAATGTAGATCGGTGTGTCGGTGCAACACACACTTATATGTGGATGTGGGATGGATTTCTCACGAGCTAATGACGCTGACGTAAGTCTGTCATTCGAGACCGGTGGATCCCCGGTACACATTAGGTGGTGGTCATATGCACTTCCACGCATATACATAGCTGGTGAAAACAAAAGCCTTAAGGCTAGTACAAAACGCTGAGGCCCTGGGCACAGGTTGTGGTTGGATAGGGTGCTGACCCCAGTGGCAGTGAAGGCTTCACCCCCGGCTCTCGACTTCGGTCGGGGGTTCCTTCGGGTGGACGGGTGGTGGCTCGGATCGGCTGGGGAAAGGTCGCAGCCTGTGTTTCCCATGGGATTTTTTCGGAAGAACGAAAGTTCGACAGAGCAGCTATGGGGCCTCGATCTGGCATACATGATCACTGTACTCGCAAGAGTGCAGGTAGTAGACGTCTGGATTTTGTAGCCGAAAGGCTGGTATCTCCGGACGTCTATAAACAAAAAAACGTAAATCAATAAAATGATAGAAAAGAAAGTTGGTCGCGACATTCGCACATCAAAATTCGGTGAAGCCATCGCAAACTGAAGTCTTTCCGTCAACCGGTATCAAAGGGAACTTTTATCAAAGCTAGTTACTTTGTCAAAAGTACTTCGTACAAGCGGACCTCGATTGTGCCAACGAGGCTTTAGGCAGCAGAACCTACGAGCATGGTATATGATGATTGACCAAATTGTCCGCGCGCTCGAATGATTCCAACTGCTGCTTATCCTATTGAAAATCAACGTCTGCAGTTTGAGGTTATCTGTCACTTACCTTCTTAGGTCGGTCAAGACTCAAGACTTGAGACCTTCTTGTCCAACGGCCCAATTACACATATCAGTGGTAATGAAAAGGATACTCCTGACTTCAGGCGGTGGATAGATGATGCCGATAACGGGGCCGGCGGGCGCCGGGGGGCTTTCGTCGATTACTTCCTCTTCGGGCTCCGGCGCCGCCACCTCGTCTATGGACGGCATATTGTCGCCGACACTCTGGGCTTACTTATCACAACACAGTATAACGTCACGAGCAAGCACTGGCGACGAATTGTTGAAAAACACGGGAAAAAACAGCAGACTACACCAGCAAGCAAGACAACCACAGACTAGTAATTAATCAGCCGGCGGCGCGCGTCATTTCATTTGTTTCGTTATTCGTTCGCTCTGTTTTTTTATCTCTTGTGGGGAGGCTACGGTTCTGAGCCATACTTGCTGGTGTTATTTGTTTTCTCAAATTCTTTTTCTTGTTGTTTATATTGTTTTCATATAAGTAATGTAATGTAATCAATAATCATTTATGACGGTGTAGTATTTTTTGCATACCTAGATTGTGGAGTTTCTTTCCTTCAAGACAGAAATCTACCGGACCGGAGGAGCAAGAACACTTTAGTTAGATATAAATCTGAAATCTGAACCGAGAAAATGGCTTTGTCGAGAGGTTGTGTGTGCGCGTTGGTCATATTGTATTGTATTGTATTTTATGTATATATATTTATTGCACTCAATTAAAACATGGCTAAAAGGCAACACTTATGCCTCTAGGCATTTTCTAACAGAGTACTTTTTTGCTAGGTGAGTGGCGGATATAAATATACCAACCGTATAGTGAGCGGGACGGATCTCGGCGTGTCGTCGCCGCAGCGGGCGACCCGCCACGCGAATACACTATACAAGTACGGTGCGGGTGCGAGAGAGAACACTGACGAACCGCTGCGGCGGCGACACGCCGAGATCCGCCCCGGGCATTATACTATCGTTTTCTCACTAATTCTATATGTCGTGTGGGGCATTGTACCGTAAAATTTTACCGGGTGGCATATTTCCAAAGTCCACTAGGCGAAACACTATATGCTCTGCGTTTTGCGGGAAAATTTAAATTTCGGAAGTATTTTCGAAAATAAAGTTTTTTTAGGTGATTATAAAAAAATAACCTTAAACCTAATTTTTTTTTAAACCTAACCTAACCTAACCTAACCTTAACCTAATTTTAACACCCTAACATAACTTAACAAAAAAAAGGAAGAATTTAAACGGAAGTATTTTCGAAAATATTTTCGAAGATAAAGTTTATTTAGGGGGTTTAAAAAAAATAACCTTAACCTAATTTTAACACACTAAAATTGCTTAAAAAAAAAAACAAACAAAATTTGTGGGATTCGAACCCATGGTCATAAAATTGCAATCCTTACACCATACCACTGGGCCACCATATCACAAAAACAAGCTAACGAATATCCTCGGAATGGCTCATAAAGCTTAATGCACAAAAATGCACAGTTCTACATTTGGGCAAGAAAAACCCGAAACTTCCCTACTACCTGGACCAGACACACCTGACACCAGATTCACAAAAGGACCTTGGTATCACCATCTCCTCCGATCTCAAATGGGAACCCCACATCACAGATGTAGTGAAAAGAGCCAACTCCTTGACATATCTCATAAAAAAGAGCTTCCTCATGTTGTCGCCACCTGTAATGCTTAAAATTTACAAGACTAAGCGCGTCTTGCACCAACACGAGTTTAAAGTTAAGTAGCGAGTTATGGATTTAAACGCGGTTCACACATACAACGGGTGCTAGTTTAACGAGTTAAACTGGTTTATATATTAAATTTGTGTTGGTGCAAGTGGGCCTTACGTTCGACCGCTTTTGGAATACGGATTCCAGATATGGCAACCATACTTTGTTAAAGACATCCACCAATTGGAAAAGTTCAAAGAAGATTCACCAAAATTCTCTACGAGCTAAAAAGCTTGAGCTACGAAGAAAGATTAAAACTACTTGAACTGACCACATTAGAAGAACGCCGCGACAGAGGAGACCTCATTGAAGTCTACAAAATACTCACCTCAAAGTATGATTGCCCAGACTTAATTGAAATGTTTGACCTGAACCAGAACTATCACCTTCGTGGTCACAGCAAAAAACTTAACCAGACAGCTTCTAACACAAACATCCGAAAGCACTTCATAACAAATCGAGTGGTGAACGCCTGGAATAAACTCCCACAGGATGTGATTGACTCCCCAAACACAAACACCTTCAAAAACCGATTAGATAAAATTTATCTAATACATAAAAATACATAAAAAGTACATCAACAAACAAATAGCAACAGTGCCCAAGTACGAATACTAAAAAAAAAAAAAAACAAAATAAAAATAATCATTCATTATCAAAAAAAAAAAGACTGATATGAACACATCAGCTATAGCTGCTTGTTCATTAAAAAATAAATAAATAAATATCGAATTCAACTAGGTTCGCTGGGAGTGCCGGAGGCGGAGCCAGACGAAATTTAAATTTTCCGCCAAACTGGCATCGACCAATCAGCATCATTCGCCTAGTGGACTTGGCGAATGATGGATTTATACTGTGATAATATATTATGCTTGGATATATGCTACCGGGTGGGGCCGGTACTATAAAAGAACAGCCTCACTGGATCTCTCCCCGTGTACATCGTAAAAGGCGACTAAGGGATATGACTCCCTTCTTATATTACTAGGTGGTAGGGTTTAACCCGCCCGGGTTGGTACCACCGTACTGAATGAAAGGTCGGTCGAAATGGCTACCTATGTAAATAGTTTGTGTTTTCCGTCCAGTTCAGTGTAGCCGGCACGACCGAAGAGAAGCACCAAAGAATATACAAGCACTGACGTGGAACCAAGTTCACCCGGTGTTATGGGCTCACATCACGGAAGTTGTAGGTGATGTAGTCAGTGTCAGTATCCATAAAAAAAAATCAGATGAATAGAACAGCCTAAATTATGGAATCCCTAATCATCTATGTACCTACGAGGCTTCGAGTCCCTCCCTCATCTGGTGGACCGCAACTGGCGTCCTAATTTATTCCAAGGGTACCCACAGACCTCGAATTTTTAGTACCACACAATACTGAAGTAATAGGTACTATCGTGTAGTACCATCCAGCGGGGTAATGCAGCAAGTGCTCTGGGAACTTTGAAAATGCCTTTTTGATAGTTATTTTAGTGTTTGTTAGATAGGTTTAATTATTTTTATTTATTTTTATAACTTTTTTATATTTTCTTGAATAAAGAACTACATGTACATATACCTACGTTATATATGTAGGTACCTATAGTATGTATCTAACTACAGGTGAAAACATCAATTTGATTGAACAGACTGGCATAACCCAACCACTCCAACGGATAATAATTAGGTAAGTTAAGAAGTTGGAGCCTTCAAATGAGAGCTCTAATTTCTGACTGCCATGTTTACGATGAGCTTATAAAATGGCCAGTACTCTGTTGAGGTAAACAAGACGTGTCTTACGGTCTTAAATCGATCTTGACCTCTGTGAAAACGCGCAAAGTACATGTTTGCCAAACAAGAGCGTGCGAGTAGGGTTACCATTTCGAAATTTGAAAATTCCTGACAAAACGCCTGACATAAAAACCGGTCAAGTGCGAGTCGAACTCGCGCACTGAAGGTTCCGTATCGCTATGTCACGGTAAGCGCCACTCACGCCATCTATGGCGTGTATTATGAAATGCTTCATATTAGTTAAAATTCATGATTAGTTAAAATGCTTCATACTGTTGGTAGATGGCGCGCATATACTTTTTAGGTTATTCTATGGGGACCCCAGTGTTTTTTACTTTTCACATTTTTATTATTTGTTATAATATAATAATATAATAGTTATACACATATTCTGTGAAAATTTCAACGGGCTACCTATACGGTTCGAGAGATACATCCCTCGAACAGACGGACAGACGTACGGACAGACAGACAGACAAATAGACAGACAGACATACGGCGTAGGCTTAGTAATAGGGTCCGGTACAACGGATACGGAACCCTAATAAAAAAGACCGGTTATTTTAATCACAAACGACTTGCAGCTAAGCTGGAGCATTTCGGAATAAGAGGTAATCCTAGAATGGATCCAAGCTTATCTAAACAACAGACAACTACAAGTTAGAATAAGTGAAACACTGTCTGAGCCAAGACCCGTGTGGAGTGGAGTACTACAAGGATCAGTAATTGCAACAACCCTGTACAACATAATATGTTATTATAATATAATATAACAGATCTATACACACAACTACAGAGTGTCAATTCAAGTTCTTCGCAGATGACTCCAAGTATTTCGACAACCCACTCATCAACCACGACAAACTACAAGAAGATCTATCTAACTAAATAGTATTCACCATTGGTCCTAGGAATGGCTCATAAAGCTTAAGCACAAAATGGACAGTTCTACATTTGGGCAAGAAAACCCCGAAATTTCCCCTACTACCTAGACAAGACACAACTGACACCAGTTATTTCACAAATCTCCATCTCCTCCCCTCCGTTCTAAAATGGGAACCCCACACCACAGATATATGAAAAGAGCCAACTCCTTGACATATCTCATAAAAAAGAGCTTCCTCGTGTTGTCGCCACCTGTAATGCTTAAAATTTACAAGACTTACGGGTCATTCTTGAGCCCCTCGATTTTCACTGTCCTGAAGCAAAATTGCTACTTATTACAAAAATTTGCACATGAAGATTTGAAGATTGAAGATTTGAAGATTTTTTTCCTTGAAATTTTAACTATAAACTAACTGGGCAAATACTGAAATAGCGTAAAATATAAAATTAAATAAGGCAAAAAAATTATCAAACCCCCAAAAATTGATCTCACTGGCGCGTCGCGCTGGCGAGATTGTTACACAAAACCATCTATATTTTTTTTTCTGTGCAATTAACTGATATGATATTATTTACCGTGCAAGGTGATTAGTTGTTCATTTCCTAAAAAAGGTTTTATAAAGCGTATTTTATATATATTTTATTTTATTTAGTTTTAAAATTTTGTCCGAGACCTAACAATGATTTCACTGGCGCATCACAAAATCGCGCGTACATCACTAGCGGAACGGTTAAAAGACGCGTGATCGACCGTTTGCCGAAGAACGTCAGTCGTGTTTCAAGCAGCGGGGAGTGGTTGAGCGACTCCTCGCTGCGTTCCCGAAATACGAAGGTAAGAAATTGATTCCACTGGCTTGGTTCTGGTACATCGTTGATTACTCTGGCTGAATTTTATTTATAGTGGCTTGTTCCAAAATCAATTAAATGATCTATATACAATACTCAATGTAGCCATTATCTACTGTGTTAACCTCATTACTCTGATTTTAGTACATTCGCGGTAAATGACAAATTTTCATTAAAAAATGATTCCCTTGGCATTGATTCCACTGGTTTTATAGCCTGGGTAATCAATATTTGCTTAGTTTATCCCAGAAAAAACGTTTGAATTGTGCGGAAAGGCATCTATTACAATTCATTATTATTTTAAAGCAATGTCTATAATCTGACATATATTTATTTATTAAAATTCTTTATTTTTACACCAATACACGGGACAAAAAGGTCAGCTTAACGCTAAACAGCATTTTATTTTAGCTAACCTATGGGTATGATGAAGGTATTGTAGGTGTACAGCAGTGATAGTGCAATGGGCTTGTATGTACAATACAGTTGTATTACGTAAATATAATATGAATACATGAGTACTGTCACATCACACATTACATACACATCAAGGAATCCACTTTTTGCGTCGCATATATAAGGTGCTTCGTTATTCATGTCAAAAACTTCGGGAGGGCTACACACACACTCAAACAAACACGTTACGCAAAAAAAAATGTTTTTAGCATTACTTTTCGGGAAATTTAACAAAACATGTTTGCTACCTAAACATTAAATAGATCAACCTGTGTGTACTAGTAGGTAACTTACAATGTACGGGGTCAATGACCGTACTATGTTCAAACGCAAAACAGCTGTTTGTTGTGTTTTTGAATGGGTGTGCGTGTGTCAGTGTGAGTATGTGTGGGTGAGTACCCACACATACTTACAATGACACACTTCACTTACACTAGTCTAGTAGTTAGGAACTTACATTTTTGTTTTTTTATTTTTTTTATATAGAAAGCGCGACATGTGGCATCGTTTCACTTACGAGTAGGTGACTTACGATGCCCATGGACATTCTGTGATGCACGCGGATTGCAAATGCCATGCCGGCCTGACAGGAGCCTTTTCACGCCCCTTTTGAAAAACCCCAGGCTGTACTTGGGAGGAAATAGATGAGCTCCCTGCTCATCTATTTCCACGCACTAGTTCCACATTTTCCCGGTATGTCGATCATCGCGCATCCACGGTAGGTCGATTGTATAGTGGTGCATACCCTGCCCAGTACGCGTAGTGCGGAGGTGGAATGGGGACGATGGAATCGCCTTAAAGAGCTCCTCCGAACACTCCCCGTGAAATAGATGATAGAACACACTTAGGGAGCCGACGTCCCTACGGAGTTGCAGCGGTTCTAAGTCGCGGGACACCACAGGGTCATCCACAAGTCGCACGGCACAACGCAAGCTGGTATTTAGCTGAGCCATTCCACAGGCGCGAGCAGTACTCCAAGCAAGACCTAACCTGCGTATTATACAACGTCAGTTTTTGGCTCGCCGTGAAGTACCGCTTCACCTTGTTGAGTACACCCAGCTTTTTTGAGGCCAGCTTGGCCTTGCCCTCAATGTGACGTCGGAAGTTTAAGTCGTGCGGCAGTTCGACACCGAAGACCCCGAGGTGGTCGCTTAATTTCAGCGACGTGTTTTGGAAGGAAGGAGCTGGTGTGAACGCCGTTCTTTTCGCACTAAAAGCGCACACTTGTGTCTTCGATGCGTTGAACACGACCAAGTTGCTCCGGCCCCATTCGGCAATCGGCTTTTTTTTTTATATAATCCGGTATGGGTGGCTTAGTTGGAGGGGCTAAAGCGCATGCCCCGACCAGCCAATATCACCTCCGAGAAGGTAGATGCCGGAGACTTCCCTGGATTGCTGGCTATACTGGACTAGAGGAGAACACAACCGAGGCTGCTATGCGGCCATCTTACATCCAGTACGGTGGTACCAACCCAGTCGGCCACAATTTGAGTCTACCACCTAGTAAGGGGCAAGGGAAGGGACCTACAGTTTTACACCGGTTCCGAACGGTGAAGCAGCAGGTGTAGGTATGCACGTAATTTTTTCGTCAGAAAAAACTCATTGGTACACGCCGACGGGATTAGAACCGCGGACCTCTCGCATGAGAAGCCGATGCCCAAACCACTCGGCCACCCGCCTCTAAAAGGCTAAAACCCGACTCGAGGGTTTGCTCGAGTTCGGACACAAGTGTTCGCCTCTTCTCGTCCACATCACTCCGTCTGGCTGAAAGGTGACTAGTGTAGGATCCATGCGCCGTACTGTCGTCTGCATAAAAATGTATGTTGCCGAGTGGCAGCATATCATTGATATGCAGAAGAAACAGTGTGGGAGACAACACAGATCCCTGTGGTACACCGGCATTCACTGACATGGCGTCCGACGAGCATCCGTCCACGAGGACCTGAATGTTACGCCCATGTAGGAAGTCGATTACCCAGTCACAAAGGCCAGAAGGAATTCCGTACGCCGGCAGCTTACCCAAAAGCGCCTTATGCCAGACCCGTCAAATGCCTTGGCAATATCAAGTCCAATTGCCAAGGATTTACCATACCCTTCAAGCGCTTCCCCCCAAAGGTGAGTAACGTACGCTAGGAGATCACCAGCTCACCGGTTTGGCCGGAAGCCGTATTGCCGATCGCTGATGAGATTATTCGTCTCCAGGTACGTCATGAGCTGCGTATTGATAACGCGCTCAATCACCTTGCAGAGGAGGGAGGTAATTGCTATGGGTCGGTAGTTTGACGGGTCAGAGCGATCGCCCTTTTTAGGGACAGACTGAACGAAAGCTGATTTCCAAGCTGCCGGCACGCGGCCAGTAGAGTACGAGAGGCGAAAGAGGCGCGTCAGTACTGGAGCCAGCTCGGGAGCACACTTTTTCAACACCAATGTAGGCACTCTGTCCGGCCCACTCGCTTTCCTGACGTCTAGGGCAAGAAGCTCCTTCCGCACAGTTCTCTGTCGGAACTATACTTCGGGCATGGAGTTCTCACACCGGATTGGGGAGAAGCTCCCCCATCATCCAGGTGGGAGTTCTCCCCAAAAAGAGATACCAGAAGGTCGGCTTTATCTTTTGCGGAGTGAGTCAGTGATCCTCTAGTGCGCTGCAGAGGTGGAAGTCAGGAGCGGCAGAAATTCGACTCGACAGATTTGGCGAGAGACCAGAACTCATGGCTCCCAGTTGGGTACCGGTTCAGCCTATCGCCAATTCTGCCCATATGCTCGAATTTAGCCCTATAGGGCTTACCTACATTTAGGTACTTACCTACATTTACAAAAATTGCTGGAAATAGCCACCTTGCACTCGGATGCAAAGAGTGGCCTTCCTCACGATGCTCTGATTCACACGAACTAGAGTGTCACTGTCATATACCGAATGTGTTTACGATCCGAACACGCAACTCTTCTTCATTCTCCACGGTGGTGTGACCATGCTGGCCATAAACTAGGTCCTTGGCCCATCTGCAGAGTCCCCACACATGAAAATCTAGCGGCCGTACATACGTCATAGTATCTTGCTCATACATCGTCACACACAGCAGCAACTAAGTTCCAGTTTGAGTCTCGGTAACCGGTATTTTGAAATTGCTTGCTATTTTCCTGTAATCGTTTCAAAGATAGTTTATTCATTTCAGGCAATCATCGCACCTCGAAAAAAACAGAATCGGGAAGAGAGACTAGAAAAAAAAGGAATAGCTGAGCGTCTCTACGTGATTGTTATGAGAGTGTGTCGTTTTTAATAATTCTTTAATTTCTTTTTAAATGATTTAATGTTAATGTTGTTATAGCAATGCGCATAAAAAAATAAAATGAGGAGAAGACAGGTAATTATTGTTTTAATCAACCTACAAGTAGGTAATTATTACTAGTGAGTGAGAATCAGCGTTTAAGTGCATTATTGAATATTTGAATTGTGTTTAACATGTTCGAAAAGATTTGTTGGAGGCGATTATTTGCTAAAAATAAAAGCCAAACAATTAAAAATTAACTTTTTTTGATTCCCTTGTCACTCTGTATTGATTCCCCTGGACATGAAATTTTCATATCAAATATCTTTGCATACATACGTTAGAATTTGGTGCCTAATCGAAATTTATGTTTCTTATGCATCTAACTTTAATGTTTGATCACAGGTTTTATAAAATTTTAAGATTTAAAAACTGCCAGTGGAATCAACTGAATACGCCCAATCTCAAGAATGACCCTTACGTTCGACCGCTTTTGGAATACGGATTCCATATATGGCAACCGTACTTTGTTAAAGACATCCACCAATTGAAACAAGTTCAAAGAAGATTCACCAAAATTCCCTACTAGCTAAAAAGCTTGAGCTACGAAGAAAGATTAAAACTACTTGAACTGATCACATTAGAAGAACGCCGCGACAAGGAGACCTCATTGAAGTCTACAAAATACTCACCTCAAAGTATGATTGCCCAAAGTTAATTGAAATGTTTGACCTGAACCAGAATTATCACCTTCGTGGTCACAGCAAATAACTTAACCAGACAGTTTCTAACACAAACATCCGAAAGCACTTCATAATCATAACAAATCGAGTGGTGAACGCCTGGAATAACCTCCCACAGGATGTGATTGACTCCCCAAACACAAAAACCTTCAAAACCCGATTAGGTAAATACATAAAAAGTATATCAACAAACAAATAGCAACAGTGCCCAAGAACGAAAACTAAAAACAAAACAAAACAAAACAAAAAACGAAATCAAAAACATTATAATCATTCATTACTTATCTGAAAAATAAAACTAAAATAAATAAATAAATAAAATGAAATAATAAATCGCACGCGCTGCGCAGCGCACATTTTATAAAGAAACTAGGTAGGTAGTTGAATTACTTGTATATAATTTAATAAAAATGTAATAAAGATGTAATTATTCTGTTTTATTTTAATGTAATTTAATGCGAAAATTCAAAATTGTTCCATGTAAGTATAAAATCCAGACAAACTAAAAAGCCGGACAACGTCCGGACGGAAGTGGTCTGTGGGATGGAAGGTCGAAAGCAGGCCTCCGTCACTCGCTCAAGGTCGCGCGTTAAATGCCTACCGCTTGGCGTACCGGTTAATGTACAAGTTAACAGTGGGCTGTCGCTATCCAGCCAGAGCGAGCGTGCGCCAACGCGCATCTACTACGTTTCGTTTCGAATTTAGAAATGTCGAAATCACGTCATTATTGTGCAGCATTTTGATTTATTTCTAGTAATTTATTTATTCGAGGGTGGGTTTAATGTCTTTGGTAGGAGGTCATAGATTTAAAATAATTTAGCCTAATTCGTATAAGGATAGAAATAGAACATTCATTCGTTCAATGTGGGTTTTTATACAATAAAAACACCAATAAAACAATAGGTACCTACATTGTAGATGATCATTAAATTTATTGATCAAACAAAACTATCACTGGAAGGTTGCACGCTTCCATGTGAGAAACTAATTGTGACGCTAACGCATGCATGAATTTGTTCGCATGAATTTGCCGTAGCTAGATGTCGTATCCATCCACTCCCGGCTACCTTTTTTAGGTCATCTGTCCACCTAGCCGGGGGGCGTCCCACGCTACGTTTGCTTGTACGTGGCCTCCATTCGAGCACCCGTCTACCCCATCGGTTGTCGGGTAGCCGGGAGTGGATGGATGAGAAGAGCGGAAGACCGCGTGTGGTGGCGTGCCTTGGGAGAGGCCTATGTCCAGCAGTGGACCGATACAGGCTGATGATGATGATGATGATGAAGATGTCGTATCGTTGGTAGGTATCATCTTTATTTTATTCCTCACAAAAAGACAGCCCAAAGACACAGCCCTTACACGCGCTGAACGGCGCGCTTTCGAGATAGAGTTACGCGACAGAAAGTGAAGCGAAATGTAGGTGGTTATCGTGGTTAGGCATGCAGCTCTGTGCGAGCCAATTTTTACTTTATCGCGTCGTCGCAGAGTAGCTATTTCTTTGTGAGTGTTTGTACAGAGAAGCTTCTGTACGGAGTACTCTTTTCTATTCTGTGTCGAAAGTCCGACCGTGTCCGGACAAATACGGACGGATGGTAGCCCTGCAAGTGCGAGCCCCCCTGTTATGTAAACTGTTATGTGAGATATCTATTTACATGCGATAACGTCGATAGTGTTTCGCAAAACTTTTCCTTTATCTATCGCGATTGTTTTCGTTTATTTTCTGATGAAACGCGCAGAGAGGACATCTTGAAGTTTATTTGGGACTGGGTCAATGAACTGATGTCATTAGGGAGGTACCTACTGCACTGTCCACAGTACAACTATCTACGTACAATTTAAGCAAAACCCTATGTATCATTTGCTGATGGAGTGTGGTCAGCAGGTCTATTCTTGTAAATTCTGACAGCGGACTCAGCGCTGATGTGGCGCTGAGAGCCACTTTAGAAAGTGGCTCTCAGCGCCACATCAGCGCTGAGTCCGCTGTCAGAATTTACAAGAATATAGACCTGCAGAACGAGGAATTACGGACGGAATTACAGACGTCACTTAGGGTAGACAGACTCAATTTGTTTTTTAGCATACATAAAGTGTTGGCGAGCCCAAGCGAGAGGGATTTTGTAATTGTGTTGAACTTCGTGGAGCGTTCTCTATCCCTTAGGGACTCTGGGCCCTAAGGGATGAAGAAGATGAGCACTATGGGGCTGATATTAACAAATTATTGTTAAAAGCCCTAAAAATTAACTAAATAAAAAAAAATCCTGGCCAGGGGTAAAGAACATGCCAAATTAATAATTAGGTGGTAAAAATTAATAATTAATTTTTAATGAGTGGAAGTTTTTGTAGGTACCTCACCTTGCCCCTTACTAGGTTGTTGGTAGCCTCAATAGCCGACTGGGTTGGTAAAACCGTAATGAACGTAAGGGTTAAGCGGCTGGTGGCCGAGTAGAAAGGGCATCTGCTTCTCATGCGAGAGGTCCGAGGTTCGAATCAGGTCGGCGTGTACCAATGAGTTTTTTCTGACGAAAAAATTTGCGTGCATACCTTCACCTGCTGCTTCACCGTTCGGAACCTATGTAAAACTGTAGGTATCTTCCCTTGCCCCTTATTAGGTGGTAGGCTCAGATTGTAGCCGACTGGGTTGGTACCACCGTACTGGATGTAAGATGGCCGCATAGCAGCCTCGGTTGTGTTCTCCTCTAGTCCATTAATAGTCAGCAATCCAGGGAGTCTACGGTATGGCACCTACCTTCTCGGAGGCGATATTGGCTGGTCGGAGAATGCGCTTTGGCCCCTCTGACTAAGCCACCCATACCGGATTACATAAAAAAAAATACCCCGCATGAGTTCTCCTCTAGCCCAGTAATAGCCAGCAATTCAAAGGAAAATCTCCAGTATGACACATTCACGTACCTATAGGTGATATTGTCTGGGAGCGGGTGTGAGCGTGTGCGCTGGCCCCTCTGGCTCAGCCAAGCGTGCCAGGTTATACAAAGCAAATAATATAATGGTTGTTAGTTTTTTTTTTGTTTTTTTTTAGGAATTTTTATTTTTTTATGTAAACTGACGCGGTTGGCTTCATCACCAACAACATCCGTTATGTCAGCCAATAACACCGGGTGAGCTTGGTGCCACCTCAGTGCCTCCCTTAGGTCGTGCCGGCTACACTGAACTGGACGGAAAACACAAACTATTTACATAGCCGTTTCTACCGACCTCTCATTCAGTGCGGTGATTCGAACCCGGGCGGGTTAAACCCTACCACCTAGTAATGAAGGGAGTCATATCCCTTATTCGCCTTTTACGACATACACGGGGAGAGATGTAGTGGGGCTATAAAAGTACCGGCCCCACACGGTACAATCTCACGGTAAAATATATATCTAAATCCGTAGCTTTTACTTTTTTGTTTCGATCCGTAGTTATGGAATGAAAAAATAAAAACCGATTTTTTATTGAATGATTGTGTTGCATCCTACTCCAACCAGCGAAAGCAGCGCCTTGAAAGAGGAGTACGGGTGAATACGTGTTGACAGGGCCTTAAATACACAACCAGTACGGCAGGAGCCGTTGGTATTGGATGCCTCGTTAGAGACACTACGGTTTTAACAGTCGCCTGTATACCGGCGCTTTACATAAAACACTCTCTCTCTACTGTCACGTAATGAGTCTGCATAGTATGCGTACTGTCATACAGACAGTATTTGTGACCCTATGCAAGGGGACAGTACTGCTATGACCGTAGTCAAAATTTGTATGAAAAGTTTTAGTGTAGCAGCACTCACATCTAGTATTTTCTTACAGCCGATGAACTTGTTAAATTACAAATTTATCGGGACCTTTAAAAAATCACAAGATCATACACGAGGTCACCGCAAGATTACGCATCGGACGATTAAAATGAGACGTAAATTATTGTAAATTGTAATTATTATAAAAAGCGGCCGATAGCGGACGAAGACGCGATAAAAAATATAATAAAACAAAAGAATGCTAGGGGTTATCCATAACAATTGAAGTTTATCTTATTAGTGGGGCCCCGGGCGGCGCGCTCGTTGGATAAACCGATTGCCACACATTCATTTAATTAGGTACCAACTATTCTAGTATTCCCACAGTACTCCTCTATGCACCTTAAGGCCCTGTCAACCCGTATTCACCCGTACTCGTCTTTCAAGGCGCCGCTTTCGCTGGTTGGAGTGGGATGCAACACAATCAATAAATAAAAAATTAGGCTTTTATTTTTTTATTCCAAAACTACGGATCGAAACAAAAAAGTAAGAAGCTACGGATTTAGATACCTACATATCATTCAACAAATAAAATATATTTTTCCAAAGCCTTGACTTGTTCACGTTGCCTTAAATACGTTTTTATAACTAAATTCAGACATTTTCATGATTTTTTTCTACATAGCGAAGTTAATCAAATCGTGTTTTCAAAAAGCTATCGATCTGCGCTGATAGATGAAGTAGATAGATAGATAAAAAATTCTTTATTGCTCCAGTAAACATTAAACAGTACAAATACATTAAAAAATTTACATAAGGTGCAAAGGCGGACTTACCCCTTACAGAGATTTCTTACAGTCAACCTTTCTTTACTTACTGAAGTCGAGGCATTTTATTGGTCGTTAGCTCGGTTGTGAAAGAATAAGTTGTCTTTTTTTGTCGATGTCTGTAGGGTGTCTTTTTTTGTCTTTTTATTTTCGGTTCTGCGTAAAAAAAAATCTTGGTAATTAAATGCAACCCTGTATTACCCCCAAATATTGTTACTGTATTTACTATTAATTTTGTATACATTGTATTTTTATATCTAACAGGTAAAACATCTTAATTTTATTATTAAAAGTAGGAATTAAGACAGTTACAATTTAAACTGCCAACTATAAAATCTAATCATATCCAATTTTATTTAAATTAATCAAAATAACCTAATACAATAAAATTAAGATATATGATAAAACTAAACTAAAATAACTTATAAACTAAACCTAAAAAATAAATAAATAAATAAAAATAAAAACTACCTATAAATAAAATATTTCATTTAAATTTGACAGAGTCGCTGCACCGGTGCAAGTGCCAAGTACGCACGCCGCGTTACACCTCTGAATCTCAATGGCGATTCGCCGAACAAAGAAAGCTTTGGCACGGCGGTCACCAGATTTATCTACTAAAAGTTTTCCCAATTTATCCGAGAATGTTTTGGTGTCTGGCGACCACGGCCTCAAAGTTTAAAATCTAAAATTAACAAATGAAAACCCTAAATGCTACAAAGGAAAAGTTTTATATTCGCTGATATATAAATAATAAAAGGCCATAGAAATAACCTAAATCGTCAATGTACACGGCATAGTATACTTTCAATCAATTAAATACCCACCCTTTAAAAAAGTGATGCAATATAAAATTAGTTTAAAACTATGAACAATGCATTGAACTCTATTGCAAGTAATTTTAAAGAGTGAAGAATATTTGTTTTTATTGAAGGCGCAATATGTGGCGCCGAGCCACCCATAATGTATCTAACGACGCCCATGGACATTCGGTCGTATGCGGTGGTTGCGAATGCCATGTCGGTCCTTCATTCAAGACCCGAGACTGTACTTGACGGGGAAATATATAGGCAGGGAGATGTTATAATTCCGTGCCTCTTAAAATTTTCACGCGTAATAAAAAAAAACGATTTGTTTATCTCAACGAATGATAATTTATGTAGTAGGTATTCCCATGTGTTTCCAATGCCAATATTCTGAGGTGCATCGCGTTGCAATTACGCACGTTCTCGTCGATAATATCCCACACGAATTTATTAAATCTGGATTTTTACAAACTTCTCACTTTACGTAAATGACGTACGTATGTAGTAGTATCGGGGCTGAACGCAGAATTTCATTTTTAGGGTTCTGTATCCATACGGAAGCCTATTACTAAGCCTACGCCGTCTGTCTGTCTGTATGGCCGTCTGTCTGTCCGTCTGTCCGAGGGCTTTATCTCTTGAACTGTAATAGGTAGCCCATTGAAATTTTCACAGAACATGTGCTATTATGGCCGATATAACAACAAATAATAAAAATAAGAGAAAGTAAAAAATTCACGGGGTCTCCATACAAGAAACTAAAAAGTGTATGCGCGCCATCTACCGAAAACAGTGTGAAGCATTTTAACTAATCATGAATTTCATAAAACACGCCGTAGATGGCGTGAGTGACGCTGATCATGACATGGCGTTACGGAACCTAAAATTTAAGGGGGTCCCTATACAAGAAACGTGTTTTTTTCCAAGTTTGTTTGTTTTTGCTCCATCGTAAAAACTGTAATACACACAATCGTCAAACTTAGTGTGATTATAGTGCAAACTCTAAAGTAAAACAATAAAAACTGACTAATTACGTGATGCTACGGAAACCTCCTCGGTGCGAAAATCTGACTCGCACTTGACCGGTTTTTTGAGACGCATCTTTCATTATTGCGAAGTCGGAGGGCAAAAGTTAAGTTTGCACACGCGCCATAATGAATGACGCATGTTGCGATTCTGAATGAATTACGCACGCATGCGCACTGTAGCTAATACCTACTGCATGTGCTTGCTTTTATTATTCTTAATTAGATAGAGACAGAGTTCAATGTACCTATTCAGCAATCGTTTACATAAGTATTTATATAATTAAAGACTCTTCAAGAATCTAGGGCTGCCAAGATCGACGCGAAGCTCATACATGGAGAGAGCTTCGAAAACGTCGCTGGAAGCATCCTACAGAATATGGATAGGTAGAAAGAGGGAGGTCGAGAGCGGGACTGGTGGTTTCCCCGCGTCCTAGTCAACGCAGACTAGCTGACGAGGGCTTGATGCGAGCTGAAACGTGAAGCATGCGCGGGAAATTTAGAGTGGCCACTCGCTAGTCCCGACCTCGATTAACACCCTCCTCTACTGCCGATGGGCCCGGATATGTTCGGTGAAGCCATCGCAAGCTTAGTTCCACACCTTACTTTCTGAAATATGGAAAAGCGTACAGTGGAGAAAATGATCTTAAAAAAACTGTTTTAAAAAAACATTGAACCGACTTTCCTAAAAAGTAATGAAATGAAAATGAAATGAAATGAAAATATACTTTATTGTACACCGTATAAAAAGGTTACAAAAGGCGAGTTTAATGCCTTGCGGCATTCTTTACGAACTAACCTTTGGGATGTGGAACAGACGTAGGGGCGGACAATGCAGTACTAAACCGGGAACAGTTGTATGAAATATAAATACACACATATACAAATTGTACAACGATACATACAATCAATATAAATCCTTACATATACATAATTACATTAAAAGTATTAACCTTCTACTCAAGATCAAAATAGTATTTAATGCTTTTCAGGGAAGTCGGTTCAATGTTTTTTTATTTCACTATTTTTATTAATATCACATAATATTGTTGACGGGAAGTAGGTGATTGAAAAAATTCCTTAGTGTGAAAGTATTCATCCCTTAATTTCCCACCCTTAGAGGTGATGTTCTTTCAACTTTTTTTTTAAAGAACCACCCCTGAGAACCTACTCATTAAAAAAAGAATCATCAAAATCGGTTTAGAATTGGCGGAGAAGTCGAGTAACAAACACGCAAAAAAAACATACAGACGAATTATTGAGAACCTCCTCCTTTTTGGAAATCGGTTGAAAATATTTGGAATTCAACTGTTGGTGTATTGCCAAATGGAAGAAAACCAAAATAAGTTTTTTTTAATGTAAACCAATACGGATGGCTCTGCTGAGAGACCAATGGTGTAGTCGACGGAGCCAAAATCACCTCTCCTCGCGAAACCACGCTCAGTTTCGGAAAACACACTCGTCGGAAGACAGTTCCACAACCCTAGCGGTGCGACAAAGAAACGATTTAGAGAACCGATGGGTTCTCAAAAGCCCCCAATGTTAACAACAAAAGGGACGCGTCATGCGGAGATAGGACGGGTGGCAGAGAAAGGGATGCTAGTTCCACAAAGCAGAGTACGTGATAGTATCTGTAAAACAGACTAAGCGAAGCGTAGTGGGTAACAGTTAAATAAACATGAGCTTTAAGCTAAATCTAAAAAAGTTTTGCTAATAGCCATTTAAAATTATTAAGAAGCCTTTTTACCAACCAAAAAAACCAACCAAATGAGACACTAAACATATTTCAACAGTTTTTAAAAATTTTGTCTGTTTGTCTGTACGCGCATCATGCAAAAACCACTGAACCGAATTTGATGAAAACTTTGTATAGTGACAGTGTATATCCCGGAATAACATAATAAATAATCAAATATATACAAAATTTTAATTATTATAAATAATAAAGTAAAAGTAAAGGTTTCTTGACCGTTATTTTTGGCGTCAGCTGGCCGGTGACGAATTACTTGATTAGTGGAATATGATGGAATGCAAACAATAATAATTTTTAAATGTTATTCGAAATTATTCGTTACTGTATTGTGTACTGGGGCCGGTACTGTACCGTGTGGGGCCGGTACAGTACCGTGTGGGGCCGGTACAGTACCGTGTAAGGCCGGTACTTTAAAATAATAGCCCCACTGAATCTCACCTCGTGTAAGTCGTAAAAGGCGACTAAGGGATATGACTCCCTTCTTATATTACTAGGTGGTAGGGTTTAACCCGCCCAGGTCGGTACCACCGCACTGAATGAAAGATCGGTCGAAACGGCTATGTAAATAGTTTGTGTTTTCCGTCCAGTTCAGTTTAGCCGGCACGACCGAAGGGAAGCACTGACGTGGCACCACGTTTACCCGGTGTTATGGGCTGACATTACGGATACTGTAGATGATGTAGCCAACCGTGTCAGTTTCCTTAAAAAAAATGTGTCAAAAAATTACAACTCTATAATGTTCACTACATGCGAAGAAGAGCCTAGAGGAGACATAGCTAGGATTCGAGTTTTTTTGCGTTTCGCTTCTGAGACATTGTTGTAAGGCATTGGAAAAGAGCAAATTCAAATGGGATAGACAAGGACAGCATTTTCGCAAGTGGCTTCGCAAACTTTAAATTAATCAAGTGCACCTAATGCTTTTTTTTTTCAAAAAAATACCCATTTGTAGATAATAAATAAGTACTTACATACTATAAATTGCAATCAAGATATATGAATAAAAAAACTAAACTAATATAGATTAAAACTAAGAAACATTATAATTACAGGTAATACAAAAATTTCCTCTAATTAGACCGTCGTCGTCGCCGCCCAAATGCCATAGTTTTTAGGGTTCCGTAGTCAACAAGGAACCCTTATAGTTTCGCCATGTCCGTCCGTCTGTCTGTCTGTCTGTCCGCGGCTTAACTCAGAGACCCTTAGTACTAGAGGGTTGTAAGTTGGTATGGGCAAACATATTAATAAGCCGACAAAGTGGTAAAATAAAATTTTTTAAATATTTTTTTTTGGGTATCTCCCCTACACTTAAAGTGGGGATACATTTTTTTTCACGTCTACCCCATCGTGTGGGATATCGTTGGATAGGTCTTTGGAAAATATTGCGGGTTTGTGAAAAAATAAATTCGATTTAGGGTTCCGTTTGCGAATTATTAAGCTTTTAAGTGCTTATTTGTTGTTAGAGTCAAGTGTCCGTCCCCCCCCCCCCCCCCTGCCAGCTAAACGGTTGTTATTAGATATGTGAAAAAATTCACAGCAGTAGTATATATATCGAAATTAAAAGTAAAACTATCACAGCTAAGTAGGCTGTACAGGTTGACTAGTAATAGTCGACCAACTTATAAAATGTAAGGACGACAGCCATCATTTTCACTGTTGAAGAACTTTTTCAAATTAACATTCATTTTGTTATTATAGCATCGATTTATTTCCTACATCGTCGTCGTCACTACACATAATTTCTCATACATAAAAGGCAATGTTTACATCGACAAGTGCACTGAACCGTGCGCATCGTACGATGCACGGATCATCCCAGATGCCTACCTTGCGTACTATAATATACGAAACCGTTTCAAATAACATTTATTATTTAATCTAATCGATATACAATTCAAGATACTTAGCTAGTATTGTGTTGAGTTTATATGCGCAAGATAAGAAGCATTTGACGTCAGAAACTTGTGGGCGTTGCATAGAGAAAATGATTTTCCATTGCGCGCTTAATCACGTTGTACGTTGACTTGGGTCAAAGCTATAGCCCCATGTTAAATATACCTTTCTATAATCTTCCTTTCTCTCTCTGCAACTGCAAGACTCAAGGAGGCTGCAAGCGATATGGCAAGAACATTTAAATAGGTATGGACGTCAGACTGTCCAAAGCTTATATGAGAAACAGCGTCGCCGAGCTCCGCGGATAGCGGAGGGGACGGCGCGCGCTCTGATTGGTTGGTAACGAATGGCATTTGTACGTTTATACAAATGTCGTGTTACGCTGGCGCGGGGAAGGTCCGACGTCCTTAACTATTAAAATGTTCTTGCGATATGGCATGGATTCCCTTCCATTATCACCTTCGGTCCCTATTCTCAAAGACAGTACCAAACTATGTAGATAGAAGGAACGCTGAGGCTCGGCGCTTGCTCCGCCAAAAGGAATATGATTGTCCTAGTAGTCAGTTCGTGCATTCGGCCGCGAGAGAACGTATGCGCGCGTGCCACTCAGAGAAATGAGGAGAAAGGCATAAGACCCTAATGTGTTAAAAAGAGACAAATAGTCACAGACAAAAATATTATGAAGATAATATAAAAGCCAAAATAAATAAATAGGAGGTTTTTGAGTAAATAAATAAATAAATAAAAAAACCTCTTGAAGAGGCTTGGCCATCTGCTGGTGGACGTAACTGGCGTTCATTCAAAGGGTAATGCCCAGCGAACTGGCGCCCCGCAATCAAGGGCCTACTTCATTCAAAGGGTAATGTTCAGCGGGGTTATGCCGCAAGTGTTCTAGGAACATTTGAAAACGCCCCTTTATTTAGTTATTTTAATGTTAGGTAGGTTTTAATTCTTTGTAGTACTTTTTTATATTTTATTGATTAAAGTCATTCAATGAAAAAGATAATAAAATATGTATATCTTATCTTAGGGCATATTTCATAGTATCGATCACCATACAATTCATTTTTTTGCACACTAACTAGGCATGCAATGGTTCGATGACATGGAATTTGTTTAGGCTTGCTCCAGTATTTGAATTTCTTTTGATAAAATCTGAAAGCCAACCCCACCACTGAAGACCGCGAGGACAGGAGAAAAAATTGGAGACAAGCAGTGGATGACCGACTACTATAGAGAATCTGATGATTTTCAGAAACGCAAAATCTCCTCGTTTTTAAGTAATTGTACTTCCCAATTCTCAGTAGTCCGGTCAACCAAACTCCGAACCGGACTACTGGGAATAGACGCAAATTCCAACATCCAACAGATGATGCAACAATTTCGAGTGTGAGGGCAAAGTTCACCGGCATTGTTTCGCGATAAACTGTCAGGCGAGCTTAGACCCGGACATATCATGTTGTACATATACCATACGTATCATTCGGTTAGCATGCATCCACTGCACACACCTCTCAAATCTCTCTCAAGTCGGCCTTCACCGTTGTCATCGCGCCATGGCGGGTGGTCTTCCCACACTCCGTTTCCCTGTCCAAATATACGTGCATTATTGTCAAATACAATTTTAGAGCCCGAAAATTGACTGTTACATATTATGTTATATATACGCGTATATAGGTACCTATGTATATTATCTACATATTGCACTAGCAGTTATCCAGCGCGAGATTATATACTTTTGCCATAGAGCCAATTTAGAGTTGATTTTTAAATTCAAAGTAGGATTTTCTAATGTTTCGAACGTGTCGTCTTACCTTGTCATGTTTGTTTTGTAAATAGAGCAGTTCAGGCCTAGACACCAAAATGTTGTTGACTCTGCATCACAGATAAATAAAATATGCTCTGCATTGACTCCAAAGACATTAAACCTTTGATTGACTCTGAGTTCATGTAAATACTTCATATCGTCAAGAAAGTGTTTTATTCTATATTCACCACCACCACTCCAAGAAATCACCAGCCAGTGGTGCAAGTGGCGCCTCCACCAATCTTACACAAAGTATACAATCTCGCCCTGGCTAACTGTCAGTACAATATTTATTATTAAATCCAACTATGTATAATAACAAAATATATATCATTCCTCAAAATAAAACATTTCATCCCTTTCGCAATAGAAACTTTAAGTCAGATTTGCGCAGAAATGTTGAGGGAGCTGGGCAAGAGCCTGCGCGAATCGTCTGGGGACAGTCGAGCCGGTTCGTTCCTCGCCCAGCGCGTCAGTCTGGTCGTGCAGAGGGGGAACGCTGCGAGCGTTATGGGGGCCTTTCCGCCGTCGGTGCCCATGGATGATATTTTCTCTCTCATTTAATGGGTTTATTTGTTTGGGCCTTCGCTGCAGCGAAACCAGCCTCCTTGCACTAGCCACCCATGTGACTGGGGGCGAGGGTGTCCACGCACGTCGCGTCCCAGATCAAGGCTTTTCCATGCTTCCACGGTAGAAGGTTCATGCCATCCGGTCTTTTTCCATCGTCCCTTGAGATTCCCAAGGACTCAAGGGCACTGGGAATGAGGGCTGACGCAAGGGAACGCCTGATCGTCTGGTTGAGAGCGGCGTGACGGGGACAGTTTGCCGGCGCTCCTGGAACACAAAGCCATGATGTCCGTAAACGTCAACAGCGATACCGCACACATACGTATACTGCTCACATATCCTGGCTCCAAAGCGTAGACAAAAACATATGCGGAGAGAATTGTCATCGAGGAGGGTACCGAACTAGGCAGATAGAAGTGCATCCAGCCAGGCACCTGACCAGAGGCGGCGCAAGACGTGGACGACACGTGGGCGACTGCCCACAGGCTCGCGGCCCGAGAGGCCTCGCGCCTCGAGAGTTCATGCAGCTTTGATTCATGAAAATATTCAGCTAGATCTATTAAAAGAGACCCCGAGTAAACATGTTTAGACTTAATCAAAGGCAAACTAAAGCTTATTATAAAGCCTTTATCAGACACAAGATGGGAACACAGGACAGAGGCAGTGAAGGCTGTATTATTGCAATTTGATGTCGCTGAGCGACGGAGGAAGAATGCTACCAACGAGGTCAGAGGTACAGTGGACTGAAGCCACAAAATCCGGCAACGCTACGTCTTTGATGAGACGTATACCTGCTCCACCAAACTTGATTGGGAGGGATATTTGGTAACATGTTTTGTCGCATTCTTTTAAATTAGTCTTCAGTAAAAAATTATATATATTTTTAAACTATTTCCTAAATAAAAAGAACAAGTTAGGTATGTTTTTTTGTTTAACTGTTTATACTTCTGTCATTGTTTTATTGGTCTTTTATGATAAATTTGGTAATTTTATAGTATGTGTTTCATAACTAATAGTCACAAGCACGTCACTGCAATGAAATCTATCCTCAATGGAAACGGGGACTAACCTTAAAAAACTCAAATTATTCGGTCACTTGATTTTTTTTATAAGATCCAAAGTAATGACTCAATAAAGCTTAATAAACATCATGATATCAACAAATAAAAAAATAAAACGTAACGGACGAGCATGCATGAAGAACATTATGGGAGTGGAAGAGGCGGCAGAGATGTGTCAGGATCGTGGCACGTGGAGATCCGTTGTCTCTGCCTACCCCACCGGGAAACAGGCGTGACGCTATGTATGTGTAAAAAAATAAAATGTGTTCGTTCGAAATTCCAAATTTTCACTCTAGCGTCGTATATTTATTATCTAAAAAGATTTATTAGTTAGACTATCCTAATTTCAAGAAAAAATTGGTTGTCTGTAAAGTCGGTTTACGGACGATAGTTTTACGTGATGACGTGGAATAATCGTAGTACATAGAGCAAAGATCAGTAATTCTATTTCCAGTAGAAAGATTAATCATCTTGTGACTGGTCATCAATAAACTTCTGTTGTCTGATCTTGACAGTTTTACTTCTTAAGACGTTTCCATGGTAACTTTGACTATACCGATTGTGCCTCTCTATCGCTTGTTACGCGCTCTCGCTTGCACACACAGGCTCAGATGGAACGTGACACTTTTTCGTGTGTGCAGCCGGTATTCATCAATTTATAAGACGTGACGTCATCACGTCAAAAGCCCCAGTTGCACTCCGGGAGTGCCGGCAGAAGTGAAAACTTTTTGTATTTCCGAAAATAATTTTGAGGTGGTTATAAAAAAAACTAAACACCCCAAAAAATTTAAACACCGTAACATTGCTTAAAGAAGAAAAAAAAAGAAAAAAAACAAAACAAAATTTGAGGGATTCGAACCCATTGTCAAAAAATATAAATCCTACACTCTTACCACTCTTACAAGCTCACTGGCTGACAAAACATGAAAATGTTTATTGGAAAAATTATGAAAACCTAAAAATGCACTATTTCGAAATTTCAACATAATATAAAATATTCTTAAAATTTAACTATGCTGTTCCCACTTATCACCGTTCTATAATTAGCAGATTTAAAAATATAATTATTATTTAATTCAAATACGATACTCCTGGCGCCATCTTAGGACTTAAATGAAGACTAATTTCATGTTACCTTTAAAACGTCGCTGATGCGACGGTACATACATCCATCTGACTCCCCCTATAAAATCAATGCCTCTCTATAACCTGGTTATTTTAATCTCTTTGATTTAAGTACATGACTGAAGTGCTAGATGTCGCTCTATGAAATATTAACCAACTGTTCCCAAATTCGCCTCATAAGTACACGAACGATTAGCCGTGTGTTTTAAGACGTCGGTCACAATATATTGGTGGCAGGGACCGCGGGTTCGAGGCTCGCAAAAGACGGAGAAATCTATTTTGTATTTCCTACTATTGTATATGCCTCTCTATCGCGCTCTCGCTTGCACACACAGGTTTAGATGGAACGTGACACTTCTTCGTGCGTGCAGCCGGTGTTCATCAATTTATAAGACGTGACGTCATCACGTCAAATATAATAAAAGTTTGTCGCTTTCAGTAGATACCGCGTAACCCTCGGGGCGTAACGAAAAAATTGCTATAATGCATAGCGGTAAAAGCCTAAACGAACATAGAAAAAATAATTATAAAAATCGGCCAAGGTTTAGGGATTGGGAAAACATAAACCCCGTAAGACGATTTTGTGTGGAGAAAAAAAAACTTCTGTGTAGTCACGTTACTAACCTCTTGTCTGCTCTTAGAACGAATTTTCACGAACCGGCTGGGACTGGTTTGTCATTCGAAGAAAAAAAAAGAACTTTAAAATTCCAGCAATGTCATTAAGATAACCCTGGCTAACTGTAAAAGTCAAGCGATATGATAAGTCACTCAAACCTACAATGTAGTGGCCATCATTCTGTCAGACAATGCTGGGTCGTAGGCCTCATCATCATCAATGACGATTAGATTTTTTACAATTGAACGTTGTTAGCCACCGATCTATATCTTATTAAAGAAGGTGCTACTAAGAAAATATATTCAATGAATTGTTATCACAACCACTGAGGTATGAGTAAAGGTAGTGCATTGAGCAAGGGGATGAAAGCAGGGTTAGCGGTGGTAGGTAGGCGGAGTTTGTTTATTAACTATCGCTCGCACTGTGGCCAGGCCTCACGCACTCTATGTACTTGCGCGCGCTAACTACCTATCGCCCGACGGGCCGCCGGCGGTCTTTTTCAGTACAAATTCGTCAGCCGCGCGAAGTATACATAGACGCTCGCCCACGCAACTGCGCGCAGCTGCAAAGCAATAACCACTTTACACTCGATCGTTAAGGTACATTTTCGCACGCAGCGATTGGCGATGTGAAACAGTAGGCTATTAAAGCCCGAAGGTAGGAACATTTTCTATGGAGTGATTTATCTGTTACGAAGTAACTATTAAGTAATCTGTGCTGTGGCATCCTCCGTGTCTCGCTTCAGTGCGAAGTTTACTGCGCAAACGCTGAAGCTAAATATACAGAGATTTCTTACAGTCAACCAATTACACTTGACGAAAACATAAATTTCTAAATTTTAATATCTCCAAAACTAGACACGTTAGAGAAAAACTTCATACACCTTTTTGTCTCGGAGAAACATGAGGATTGCGCTGGCGAAATTAATGTACTGGCCGTTACAACATCCTTTATAAATATGGACGTGAGCTTTTGCACACACGGTACGCGTAGTTAAAACAATAGCTAGCATCTACTCGTATTAACGCTGCAGAGTTTTTTTAAATGGAAACTGACACGGTTTGCTACATCCATAATGTCAGCCCATAACACCTTGGTCAACTATGTGCCATGTCAGTGCTTCCTTTCGGTCGAGCCAGCTACACTGAACTGGACGGAAAAAACGAACTATTTACTTTGACTATTTACATAGCAGTTTCAACCGACCTTTCATTCAGTGCGGTGGTGCCAACCCGGGCGGGATAAACCCTACCACCTAGTAAGGGTAAGAAGGGAAGGGACGTATAGTTTTACGTGGAATCTGAACCACGATTATTAGCATCCAAAGGTCGAGCGGTCACCCCGCCGCGCCATCCACTGACCGCGCCCAGGTGTCAGTTGACCGACGGCACCACTGAGCTACCGAGGCTGTAGGTATGCTCATTGTGCTGTATGGGCGTGCAATGGCGGGCGGTTGGTCTCGCGAAACCACGTTCAGCGTAGTGTGGTACCAGACTTGCGGACTATTGTAGGTACATTAGTCGCCTTTTACGACATGCATGGGGAGAGATGCAATGGGACTCACCTAGGTATGAGCGAGTAAAGTAGCATAATAATTCACAACTGAACATCTGAACCGTGAGGCAATTTCATGTTGGCAGTGGAATGCACCACACGTCCAAATCATGACAGGGTCACATACAAGTTGATCCGCATTGCACTCCTATCTCAGCGGTTTTCAACCGGTGTGACGCGGCACACCGATTGAAAAACCGGAGTGGCATTCGGTGTGCCGCGAATTCTAAGTAACTCATTCAAAATTTGCATGAAAATAGCGGAGAGAAAAGAGCCAAGCATATGATTTTTCGTCTATCTATCTATATAGATTATCCACAATTACATTTCTGATTGATTTGTTTGAACACCTCAACAATAATTTATTGCGAGTTCGCAGGCAATTAATGAGAGCATTTTGACATCCTCAGTTAAAGTTAGAGTTTTCACTGATAAATTAAATATGCAGCCTACAGTATGTACGAAGTGCACAGATTACTTAATAGTTTGCCAATAGGTTTTTTTTTTCTACTTTATGAAATAGGGCTTTAGCCGAATGTCGACTATGCCAGCCCCATCGTAACTACTAAACAATCTCTAGCCTCTGAGGGCTAGAGATGCTTGGAAAAAGGTTTCTAAATTGCATATGTTTTCTGTATGAACATAAATTTGGTGTGCCGTAAGTTGTCGTAGATGAAAAAGTGTCCCAGTCAATAGAAAGGTTGAAAAACCCTGTCCTATCTAATGGAGTTGAATGAGTCTCAAACAGACGGTTGCGGCGAGATCAAGAAAGCGACCTGACATAAACCAAGTTTCGCAGCTCACATTGTAAGTCAGTCAGTCAGCGTGTAAGCGTCCACTGCTGGGAATGCGCCTCTCCAATTTTTCTCCAGTCCTCACGGCCTTCAGCGGTGCGGAACCGATGCTTTCCGCCGACGTACTTGATGTCTTCGTCCCACCTGGCGGGTGATCTTCCCACACTCTAGTTTTCCTGTCCACTTCCGCCAGTGCAGGACACAGTTACTCCAACGGTACTTGACCCTTCATACATGCTCGTCGGTTACGGGTACTACGCACTTGACACTTTTTGAACACATTCCCGATCTGGTCCAGGTACGTGCATCTAGGGCAACCTTTCCCGACTCTTCAGCTCACATTAGCTCCATAAATTTCTTTTGTTACTCATAAAATTATGTTATCTGACGACTACTAATAAAAGTCACTTTTACTACTTACTAATAAAAGTCAAAACCACTTTTGTTTCATACTTACCTGGATGGACAAGTATGTATGTATGTATATTTATTTGTATATAATATTCTATATATTTAGTAATTTATATGTATTAAACATGTATGGCTTATATTTTACTAGCATGTAATTATATGTATGTATTAATAAGTATTCTTATTATTAAATTTATCTCCAATTGTCACGCAACTCTTTTGCTACTACCTACTTACATTCCACTATATTATCGAATCTCAAACATCCAAAGGTTGACTGTAAGAAATCTCTGTAAGGGATAAGTCCGCCTTTGCACCTTATGTAAATTTTCCAATGTATTTGTTACTGTTTAATGTTTACTGGAGCAATAAAGAATTTTCTATCTATCTATCTATCTAAAAGTCGAAATATTATGTAAAATAATTATGTGTTATTTTTTTTACTTTATTATGTACAGACGTTCCTGAAGTGTGAGAAATGAGAGCAGTCGTGTGTACAAGACCTAAATATTATAAAAACTCACAACCTTCTATAGGTGTTTTATTCATAGAACCGGGAAAATGTGGAACGCACTACCTACCCATTTTTTTCCATCCCAAGTACAGCCTGGGGTTTTTCAAAAGGAGCATGAAAATGCTCCTGTCAGGCCGGCATGGCATTCACAATCCCCGTGCATCACAGAATGTCGTTGGCATCGTTAGACACCTTCGTACCGTGTGGGGCCGGTACTTTAAAAGAATAGCCCCACTGCATATCTCCCCGCGTATGTCGTAAAAGGCGACTAAGGGATATGACTCCCTTCTTATATTACTAGGTGGTAGGGTTTAACCCGCCCGGGTTGGTACCACCGCACTGAATGAAAGGTCGGTCGAAACGGCTATGTAAATAGTTAGTGTTTTACGTCCAGTTCAGTGTAGCCGGCACGACCGAAGGGAAGCACTGACGTGGCACCAAGTTCACCCGGTGTTATGGGCTGACATCACGGATGTTGTAGGTGATTTAGCCAACCGTGTCAGTTTCTATAAAAAAAACCTACTTATAGGTAAAACGATGCCACATGTCGCGCTATCCATAAAAAAATGTATACGTTATTCACATTACTGCTTTCACCTCGAATATTACGCTTTATCTATCAATTTCATTCACTCACACATTTGACTTAATTTTTTTTAACTACTTATGACGCAATATTTATCGTGGTTGGACTCAGCTCGGAGTTTATCTGTCGGAAGAGTACTGAGTCGCGTGCGATTTTTTTTTTGTTAATTAGGTAGTTTAATCGTACAATTTATTGTAATAATTAAGTGCCATGCCTGCATACCGTGAAATACTACGCAGTAATGTAGAGCGTGGTTAATTTGTGAATTCGGCCAAAGTCTCACATTTTTAGGCTGGTTCTATTTTTGGATGTTGCACAATAAAATTTCACTAGTGCAATCAATTGAGTCATTGCACTGTGAGTTGATAGGTATTGAGATTGCAGAAGCAAGAGTGCATTTAAATAAAATTATTATAAGTTAAGACAGGATGTTCAATTAGTGGCGAATGAAACCTGTGTAATCGAACCGGATAGAACAAATTGTGACAAGTTCGAGAGCAGTCTAACTGCCATATGAATGATCAATAAACAATACAACAATAAACAACAAAAACCAAAACTGATTAACCTGGAGGTCAAATTTAAATATTTTTGAATAAATACCTAGTACCTACGATTTATTTCCTTATGCCCTTGATTGCGGGACGCCAGTTGCGTCCACCAGCAGAGGGCTAAGCACAGATCAGAGCCTCTTCAAGAAGCTTTTGGCTTCACTGTTCCACGGACCGAGGGTTTCAACCGCGAACGCAACAAATTTAAAATCTTGAATTATATTTTATTATATCATTGATTATATCATTATATTATATCAATAAAAATAAATGTATATTTTCGAAATATCGAAATAATTTTCACCGTATCTGTGATTAGGTAAACTATTTTCATATCGTAATATTGAAAGACAATCACAAACTGTTTCTATAATAATTATGAATTTTTTTACATATACAATAATAATATTACACTTTGTGCCAACTAATGTGTGGCATATTGCCTTCGTCAGTTTCGTCCAGTCAACCCGCTGGATAAATCAGAGAAAGTTAATATTGTTACCTAGAGACTAGAGCCCTAATAAAAACTAGAGAAAACACTCCAGGCTTCTAATTATCTGGAAATGTCTGATAATGCACAAACGTGAGGAACCGCGAAAAAAGCCGACCAAGTGCGAGTCGAATTCGCGCACCGAGGTTTCCGCACCACAAAATAAAAACGTTAAAAAACACGTTTCTTGTATTCTTGTTTCACCCACCAACATTTTTCAGTTTTTAATTTTTTTAGGTTTCTGTACCCCGTACGGAAGCCTATTACTAAGTCTACAACGTGTGTCTGTCCGTCTGTCCGTCCGTCCGTCCGTCCGTCCGATGGCTGAATCTTTGGAAACGTAAGAGCTAGCCGGTTGAAATTTTCACAGAATATGTGTTATTTTGGCGGATATAACAACAAATAATAAAGAAAATGAGAGTGAACAATTAAGGTTAAATTAAAATTACTTAAAATAAAAGTATTAATTAACCATACAAGAAACGTGTTTTTTAACCTTTTTTTTGTGGTGCGGAAACCTCGGTGCTCGAGCCCGACTCGCACTTGGCCGGTTTTTTTTTATTATTTGTTGTTACGGTTCCAAAGCTACGGACAGACAGACAGACAGACAGACAGACAGACTGATGTTGGCTACCGTACCGGGTACGGAAACCTAAAAATCGTTTTGACAAAGCACCGCGACTCGCGCGGGTTCATCCGAGCGAAATTTCCGGAATCTACTTTACCTACTTCGATAATAATGAATGAATTAGGTAAATAATATCGGAGTAAGTTATCAAAAGCGTGTGGCGCGCGTCCGCTCGTAGTGAGCTTGTGATGTCTCACGTACATATATAAATAAACTATACTAATTGCCATGATAAAGGAAATATATGAAAAAAAATCGTCTGCCGCTACAAACTGCGTCTATTTTATCTTCGCTGTTTTTTTTTTTTAATGGAATCTTGACACGGTTTGTTACATCACTTACGTGATTTCAGCCCATAACATCTTGGTGAACTAAGTGCCATGTCAGCGCTTCCCTTTGATCGTGCCGGCTGCACTGGACTTTACGGAAAGTCTCTCGCAAGAGAAGCTCAGACCACTCGGTCTCTCACCGCTCAAAATTCCAAATTCTATCGACCTAATTCCATATAAATCATATGTATTTACTGGAATGGGAAGATGTTTAACTTTCGATTAACGCCTTAATGATCGACTTGAATATTAGGGTTGCCAGATGTTTTTGAGGCTTGTGTTCGGTTTCCAGAAATTATGAAAAACCGGACATCCAAACGTACGGTTTTTTCTTCATATAAGTTTTTTTTTCAGAACATATACTAAAATAATACTAAACTTTCTTCAATATTGCAAACCGTTCGATCAATTCAACCAATACTCTCAATAAAATTGTCTGGCTGCGTTTTATTTATTATTAAAGCCTGACCAGGAATATATGAGAGCTGTCAAAATGGAGCCACTTTTTAGATTTATATAGCAACATTCAGTATAGTACGCACATATTGAATTGGCCGATGTTTTTATTCAAAATGTACTTTTGCACTGAAATACACAATAAAATATACAAAATGTATTTTAATTCAATGCATCTTTTATATATATTTTGATATCAATGTAAAAAGAACTAGCCTTGACATTTACATGTTCACAACATTTTTTCCATGTATCTGCAGATATGTCCTGAAGCAAAGTGTACAAATTATTAAAAAAATTATTAATGGACCTTGCTGAAGCACTAAACTTTTTAATAAAAATTCTAGTTCAGAAAAACTTAAGCTATTTTTATTCGAACGTTTCGTATTTTTGTAAAGTCAAAAAGTGTTTTTTGTTCAGAACGAATAATATTTACGTCCCTTTTTTGTTTGCTACTCGGTAAATAGATGCTTGAGATACACCTAGATAGAACAAAAAATAATTACCTAATTGTACATTACGGCGGCCAATTCATGAGAATCTCACTACAATGACATAACGTTTTACCTAAATGTCAGTTCAGAAGCAATTTTGACATTGACAACAGATTATCAAGCATCAAACATAATTGTGGCCAGTGTAAGAAATTAGTTCCAACGAAATTCCGCAATATGGCGGCCCCTCATATATTCCTAGTCAGGCTTTACTAATAAATATTACTCTTTCATTTTTATCGATATTAAAGTATTAAAGATCATGAAGCATTTTGTACTTCAAAATCAAAGGCCCTTTGATGAAAAATGCCCGGTTTTTTTTTTTCAACTGAACCATCTGGCATCCCTGCTTGAATCGTTCACAGGCTGCTATCGGTAATGGCTGCCATTAGCGATGCTGGCCACACACAAGGGCACCTCTGTCCCGAGCGCGTCACGTCACCAGTCACCACACGCTGAGAAAGAAAGTTATCGATTCAGCGGGGTAGGTACCCACTTGAATGAAACATCTCCCACTTGCATCTTCGTCAGCGCTTACTTTGCGTCATATCACTTATTATACTGAGTAATCATCCATTCAATTATAGCTAAGTATAAGTGGTTTTTCTAGCGCAAAAGTAATAATAAGTTTTTTTATAGCTAAGTTTAAGATGTTTTTCTAGCGCAAAAGTAATAATACATTTTGTTATAGCTAAGTATAAGTTTTTTTCTAGCGCAAAAGTAATAATCCATTTCGTTATAGCTAGGTATGGATTTTTTTCTGGCGCAAAAGCAAATACATTTTGTTATAGGCAAGTGTACGTAAGATTTTTTTCTAGCGCCAGAGTAATGATCCATTTTGTTATAGCTAAGTATAAGTTGTTTTTCTAGCGCAAAAGTAATAATCCATTTCGTTATAGCTAGGTATGGATTTTTTTCTGGCGCAAAAGCAAATACATTTTGTTATAGGCAAGTGTACGTAAGATTTTTTTCTAGCGCCAGAGTAATGATCCATTTTGTTATAGCTAAGTATAAGTTGTTTTTCTAGCGCAAAAGTAATAATCCATTTCGTTATAGCTAGGTATGGATTTTTTTCTGGCGCAAAAGCAAATACATTTTGTTATAAGCAAGTGTACGTAAGATTTTTTTCTAGCGCCAGAGTAATGATCCATTTTGTTATAGCTAAGTATAAGTTGTTTTTCTAGCGCAAAAGTAATAATCCATTTCGTTATAGCTAGGTATGGATTTTTTTCTGGCGCAAAAGCAAATACATTTTGTTATAGGCAAGTGTACGTAAGATTTTTTTCTAGCGCCAGAGTAATGATCCATTTTGTTATAGCTAAGTATAAGTTGTTTTTCTAGCGCAAAAGTAATAATCCATTTCGTTATAGCTAGGTATGGATTTTTTTCTGGCGCAAAAGCAAATACATTTTGTTATAGGCAAGTGTACGTAAGATTTTTTTCTAGCGCCAGAGTAATGATCCATTTTGTTATAGCTAAGTATAAGTTGTTTTTCTAGCGCAAAAGTAATAATCCATTTCGTTATAGCTAGGTATGGATTTTTTTCTGGCGCAAAAGCAAATACATTTTGTTATAGGCAAGTGTACGTAAGATTTTTTTCTAGCGCCAGAGTAATGATCCATTTTGTTATAGCTAAGTATAAGTTGTTTTTCTAGCGCAAAAGTAATAATCCATTTCGTTATAGCTAGGTATGGATTTTTTTCTGGCGCAAAAGCAAATACATTTTGTTATAAGCAAGTGTACGTAAGATTTTTTTCTAGCGCCAGAGTAATGATCCATTTTGTTATAGCTAAGTATAAGTTGTTTTTCTAGCGCAAAAGTAATAATCCATTTCGTTATAGCTAGGTATGGATTTTTTTCTGGCGCAAAAGCAAATACATTTTGTTATAGGCAAGTGTATGTAAGATTTTTTTCTAGCGCCAGAGTAATGATCCATTTTGTTATAGCTAAGTATAAGTTGTTTTTCTAGCGCAAAAGTAATAATCCATTTCGTTATAGCTAGGTATGGATTTTTTTCTGGCGCAAAAGCAAATACATTTTGTTATAGGTAAGTGTACTTCAGATTTTTTTCTAGCGCCAGAGTAATGATCCATTTTGTTATCCCCTAATGTGCGAGCGGACCCGATTAGCTGTCAGCCCTTGAGTGCGTCGCCATTTTGGCCAAAATAAATTTTGGTCAAAATCGGGTGCGCTCTGCGTTTTTGGCGATATTTCTAGACTTTTTTCTTTTAAACGTATATGAAAAGGTTTTATTTTCCAAATGTACATTAAATTTTCTATAATTTCATTGGTAATGTGTTTAATACTATCATTATTAAACTGGTTTAAAAAATTCAAGAATTTTCGGAACGGTTTTTGCCTAGAGGGTTACAAAAATGACGATACGTTACGAATAAATCGTTCCTCAGCTCCGAGAAACTATTGTAAATGAAGATTACTTACCCCTCCATCGTTTTTCACAAAGAAAACACCAAAAAATCCACAAGAAACCACTAAAAACATTTGTGTTTTGTGATATTTCTATTCTATTCATTTCGACCCAGAGATAGCGCTCTTATTTACACATCTTTTGAGTGTTGTGTGACATTTTTATAAGTCTCCATTTTCTAAGAATGTTTAAAGCTACATTTTATATTTATCGAATGTTCGCCAGATTAAAAAAATTATCGTTCTTATTATAAATTTTAGATCGATAATTTTGTATTGTAAAATTGATCGCATCGTGATGAAGCGAAGAATTTTTGTATCGCGGTATTTTTTCGAGAAAAATACTAGAATTATTCATAACGAAGCACATGGCCCGACGTATCTTAGAAGTGCGAAGTAGTTTAAAAAAATAATAAAAAAATAAGGAAAATGCTTATAACAATATTTGTGTCATCGTTTGCTGGTTATTTCTGAATTGTTATTGATTGATGATATTTTGACGTAAGTACATTCCTTATCCGTTGAGCGCCGATACTTATAATGTTATGTGGCTAAATGAATGATGTGAGCTATTTATATTTTTATGGCAGGGATCTAATCTTTGGCCTATTACTCATTCGACTAAAATGTGTTTGGTCATCTTACTATTATATTATTGTCAGACTCTGCTATCATCTACATATATATTTTATTGTAGCTTTTCTCATGCACAAAGTGTTAGAAAAAAAGAAATTTCCTTCAATTTGCCGATTTACAAAATTTAACTAAGTATATTAGACTAAAATTTAATATTTATTTTTATAATTTATATAGTATTTAAATACAAAACTAAACATATTTTAATAAAGCTAATTACAAAATAAAATAAAAATTAATACTACCTATCAAATTAAAATTAGATAAAACTACAATTAAAATCTAAAAACAACAAATCCTACCAATGAATATAAAAAAAAAATATTTTATTTAATATTAAAATATAAAAAGACTAAATAAAATTAAACTAATATAAATTCAAACAAAAATAAATAATATTAATGTACGAAAATGTCATCCAATTCGACCGTCGCGTCGCGTCGTCGTCGCCCCACCGGTACAGTTATTTTTTTTAAACCACCAAAACATCACTCATACAGGTTCAGGTGGCGGACCGGTCGACGACGACCTATTTATTGTTTCTGGTGCACGGGGGGTACGCACCGGGAGGTGACCGAGGCTCTCGACTCGACGGCGAACCCCACGGAAACATAGGTATCCGGCAACGCAGCCGTATTTACACCGGCACCTTGGCGGCGGCGGCTGTAGTCGCTGCAGCCCCGGCCGAACGGGAGAAAATTCAAATGTGGGTCGGTGACTAAAATTAAATAAGATTAATTAAAAATACGGCTATTTATAATTGCACAAAATGCTATATACTCGTATTAGTAATTTCAAAAGATTCCTTCAACTATTTTTTTATTCGTAATGCGACACAGCACAATGCAAAACCTATGTACATGTAGGTATTGCGGCTAATATTGAGTCTGGCCTCTTATACTCAAACTAATAACTAAATTAAAATAAAAAAGCTCGTCCATTGGAACCGTGACAGCAGTCCCAAGGACCGAAGCAGGGTTCCCCCGTTAAACGGCCAAGCTTATTTTTTGGGTGAGGAACGCTCTGGCACGACGGTCCCCTTACGCCTCCATAACCAGTATGCCCTACTGCTTCAGCAGTTCTTTGGCGTCCGGGTTCCACACCCCAAGAGTCACCACGGCAAAAGCGACAAACTCGCAATTTTGTTTGACATAACGATATTTACTGTCTAAATTAATTAATTAATTTAATTTGAAGTCAAAATAGTTCAGCATCTACTGCAAATCAAATTATTGTAAATTCAGTTCTTCGACAGCCAAGGAGTTCTTCTCAATCTTTCAATGCATCTCTCTCGCTTAGTTCTTTCAATCCTCTCTGGTTCTTAAAATTTTTGCACAATTTTTTTTGTTATAATTGTGTATAGTATCTAACGTATAAAACCTTAAAAGTATATCAATATAACAATATTAGCGAACACTGCACAGAGGTACTTCTTCCTCTTCCTAAAAGTTCAATGAGATATCAACGAAATCTGAAAATTGCGTTACGTCAGCTTTTCAGTCCGCAAGCGGGGCTCGTCCCACCAGCCGCGCCGCCCCCACCGACTCACACCACTCGCCCGTTGTA
The DNA here is from genome assembly GCA_946902875.1 of Nematopogon swammerdamellus. Lineage (NCBI taxonomy): Eukaryota > Metazoa > Arthropoda > Insecta > Lepidoptera > Adelidae > Nematopogon > Nematopogon swammerdamellus. Next base: position 3,254,514 of record OX336344.1, read on the forward strand.
ACGCCGTGAACCTACCAGATAACGGCGCGCGTTCAATTTCGGATAGAGCTGCTATCGCACCAGCTCGTGCGTGAAGATAAACCAGGGCGCCGATATATAAGCGGCACCAACTGCGGCTTCTTCAGTTCGCTTCCAATCACGATCAAGACACATTCTAAGCAACACAGCTGTCCTAGCCCGCGCCAGAAACTCACTTCGGTCTTCGCAAGCTGAATCACACGTCGGCCTTCGTCGAGGCGACCATTAAATCATCATCTTCTGGGGAAGACCTTTCGATCGCCTGTCGAAGAAACCTTGAAACAGAGATCTGCCGCCGAGTAACTTCTTCGATCGATCTCCTTCGCCAAGAATTCAAGTCCTCTGAATTTTGAAGACTTTCAAGATGAGTATACGCGCAAGAAGTGCAGCGTGGCTGCTTCTTCTACTGTTCCTGGTGTGCGTGGTGGCGGCCGAGGCGCACACGATAAGGAAACTTCGCTCCGGCAACACTTTCTGCTACTTCAAGACTCTCTGCTTCTACGTCAGGCCCTACCGGCAGAACTACGACGTGGTCGTCACGTAGCCGGCCCATCTCGGCCGTTCCCGGCACGTCGGGACCGCGGAGTAATCCTTCCCAAGACTCTCCAAGAACATCAGTAGATTCAGAGTCACCGAGTGTGAATGTACCGGTAGAAGCTACGACCTATGTTTAGGAAGCAAGGACCAAAGATTTATTTATTGTTTAGTATTTATGTGAATGTAGCCAGGGTGGTTGCTGTTCTGAAAATGTTTAAGTATTCTAATTTAATGATGACGTCTCGATAAGAATTTTGATGTTTTACCGATTGTCTATTTATAATTTTGTATAAAAAGCTTTTTTACTGATCAATTTCTTCTTTTTCTAAATCCCAGCCTTTCCTATTTTACACAGGAAGAAACCTGGAAAGAGATTCGTTCAAAATTTGTTACAGTGCATAATTCTTTATATAAATTTCAAATGTATTTTATTTCATGTAAACACACTAGTAAGCAGAGAAGATGAACCTCTTTCACATCAAATATTGAACATTATACCCATTTATTAAGAACGAGGCACAATAAGCAATGCCAAGTGCGAGATATGAAGGCACATCATGTCAAGCCACGTAACTCCTGATAATCATGGTTGAATGACTTCAATGGAATGACGTAAAAATGGCCAATCACAGTCTCCCCCCAATCTAATATTTACACCACACGAATTGTAGAACAATATGTAAGTACGTGCAGATGACACGACCATGGTTAACAAGATTATAGAAATGAACATTTCAATGATAAGCTTAAAATTGCATGTCTGCTTATCTGGTGAGAGAATTAATGAACTTTGCAGTTCTGAATGTTAAATGATGAGTTAGGTACCTACACTATAGGAGATAAGGTAAAATGCAAACTTGTTCAGACAGCACTGTAGCCAATGATAAAGACAAACTGATAGTCATGAAAAAGTAAACAGTAAATTAAAATGTAAAAAAAATACACTTCAACATGTAAATAGTGATAGTTAATTAACCATTACGTACGAATTTCAGTTGCTCATCCATCACGCATCGTTTTTTTATATATATTTTTGTTTTGTCATTTGTCGTCTAATTGGTTTTTAAAGAATTAACTGAGGGGGCGCTGACGATGTCTTCAGATAATTTGTTCCAGGCCCTTACGACCCGGTGCGTCAGAAAATGCTTCCTGGGGTTGGTTCTATGCGTGGGCTATTTTAGTTTTAATGAGTGACCGCCAAGACGTTCTTCAGTGCTCCGTTCGTACATTGCCTGTAGACTTGGTACATCGTAGCATTCTTGTAGGATTTTATAGGTTTCTATAATGTCTCATTTCCTCAAGAGTTGTTAGTCCCAGTGCCTGTAAGCGATCTTCATATGTTTTATTTTTAATTGATGATGATACCATCTTTATTGCTCGCCGCTGTACTCCAATGCCCTTTTTTTAAATATATACTCCAAATTTGGTAGCCATATTCAAGTAGTGGTCCTCAATATGTCTTGTAGGGTTTCAGACACAGCTCTGCGGTGATGGAAGAGAAGGCTTTCCTTATTGTATAGAAAAGTGAATTTGCTCTCTTCACTAGCTCAAATAATTGACCTAATGAAGCGCACATAAGTGTGCTTTCCATTTTAGATCTTCTGATATCACCACCCTAAATCCTTTTGCGACTTAACTGGTTGTATTTGGTTTCCGCCAATGTACATAGAATGAGAACTTTGGTTTTTTAGACCCTATGTGGAGTACTGTACATTTACTGCTGTTAAGTAAAAGTAGCCAGTGTTTTGTCCATTGTAGAATTTTGGTCAACGGTGTCTTGTATGGTATGATGGCTTAAAAGAGGGCCTGCAAAAAATTTTGCATCGTCGGCAAAGAGCGAGAAGCTGAGTTTCCTGATGGCTGGTAGGTCTGTGAGAAATATCCCAAATAAGATTGGCGCGACGATCGATCCTTGCGGTACTCCGCTAAGTACTGGTTGAGGTTCAGATAGATGTTCGTCAACTCTCACTTTGAACTTTCTATTTGTTAGAAGTTCTTTGAGCCAGTAGTAGTTTTCCACGGAGTCCAAAGTGGTCTAATTTGTGAATAAGTCGGTTTATTGGGACACGGTCGAAAGCTTTTTCATAGTCTTAAGTATATTACGTCCATTGGCTTACGCTTGTCCCATGCTTTGGTCCATATGTTCATGCATTCGAGTAAGGTTGTTCTGGTTGAGCGCTTGGGTACAAAACCGTGTTGTTGGCTGATGATAATTTTTTCTTGTGTTAAAAATGCTCTTAGTGAGTCACAGACAATTTTCTCCATAGCCTTGCATATGATGCTCGTCAGTCTGATTCGGCGGTAGTTCGATGCTGCAAGTTTATCCCCTTTTTTAGGTTTCCGTATCCCGTACGTTTCACAAAATATGCGTTACTATGGCGGATATAACAACAAATAAGAAAAATAAGAAAAAGTTAAAAATTAAGGAGGGCCCCCATACAAGGAACGTAAAATAAAATTGATTAGTCACACTATTGAATAATCAATAATAGATGGCGCCGCAGGCTTTCATGCATTGCATTGTTATGGCCGCTAAATTGCCAACGACCTCATTGAGGTGCTGTCATTTTCCCACCGTAAATTGCTATCGACCTCATTGAGGCTTCTCTCCGATCGTCCTACATATCTTCGAAATTAAAATTCGAAGACCATGCCACCTGAGCGGATAGGCGGAATTATTGATAACGGATAGATACGGAAACCTCCGTGCGCGAGTAAAACTCGCACTTAACATATTTTTTGTATATCGGTGTTACTGTTGCTTCTTTCCAGTCTATGCAATCGGATTAAATATTATATGTTAATTAGATGTCTGTCTAAGGTTCGTAATTAATTAATGGATAATAAATCCGGTATGGAGACACAACAGAACAGGCGCAAGGCGCAAACAAACCTTGCTCTACTTCGATAAGACGAAATTCTCACAAGACACGATTAGCGGCCGAGAAGTAGCTTACCTACTGTTGCCTACCGAAATATACTTCAATAAAACATTATACAAATTGTTGAATTTTTCGGTAGAAACTTTCGGCCCCTGGAGTGAGAAAGAAAAAAAAACCGGCCTAGTGCGAGTCGAACTCGCGCACCGAGGGTTCCGTATCGCCACGTAATTGGCCGGTTAGTTAATTATCTTAAAAAGTGGAGCGATTTGCATATATGTATATGGTTTTTTTTAAAAGCTTGAAGTAAAAGTTAAATTACAAATTTAAAAAACCCCGACCCTTAAAAAGTCAAAAATAATTTCCGTTTACTTACTTAAGGAAGTCGGAGGACCGCTAAGTAAATAAAATATAAAAACTCAAAGGCTGCGCGGGTATTTACTTAGCGGTCCTCCGACTCCTTTAAGTAAGTAAACGGAAATTATTTTTAAATTTGTAATATAACTTTTCGTTGGTTCTTTTATGTTCTGTTCTAAATTCTAGGTAGGTATAGGTAGGTACTCGAAAGATCAGAGAGATGATGAGATGACCTAACTAAGGTCGTTGTAAATAGGTCAGGTCATCTCCCAAGAAAACTAGAATTAAAGCAGAAATGTTAATCTGTAATTACCTACTCGTGCCGAGTCTAGTGCAAACAAGAACGTTGAGCGGTTTGATAGTGTTTGTAAACTAAAATAAATAAAATATACACGGTGAACAAAAAACCTGTCGAACACCCGAAGGGAGGGAGTACAGTTTTAGATACTGAATCGGATAGGCTAGTTTTTTTTTTAATTGGGACAAAATTTTTCAATAAAAAAATTGAATTAGTATCACGACCTTTTACTTCTAATGCAAAATTCTCTAGGCGGCGCGACGGCGCGCGCGTGACACAAAGCGCGCCGCCGCCGCGCCACCAGTGTCATAAATTATCTTGAGGCCGCATTGAATGAAGTGAAATGTTCTTATGTCTTTAGTGAAATTCTTTGTAAAATAATTTACCGATTTTAATATTTTTTTTTGTCTTCTGTACTGAAAATGAAGTCGGTAAGTGCTTTGAGGTCTGTTAGTGTGCAACAAACTATTATTTTGTATACCTAATAAGTTTTAGAATATTACTTAGGTAGGTACCTTGAAAACTGATATCACGTGCTTAAGACATATGGTAGTAGGGTTTAACTTAACATCACTGTTATGATGGCATGCAAACATAATTTAGTTATTTAAAGACATCTTGATACTTAGGAATAATTGAAAAAGGGCATATTTTCATATAAATTTCGAAAAAAAAAACTAGCCTATCCGATTCAGTATCTGAAACTGTACTTCCTGCCTTCGGGTGTTCGACAGGTTTTTTGTTCACCGTGTATACCTACTGGAAGCAGTTGT